>ML681972.1:16319498-16330068 GCA_007922195.1 Podocnemis expansa | reverse complement strand
GCAAAAAGTTTGAGTACCCCTGGCCTAAGGGCTAGCTGGCTATTCTGAAAGCTGATCTGCCTGTTGTTAAGCACAAGGAAGGGGTAAGGCTGGCAGGCCATTCTGAAAGCTGATCTGCCTGCTGTTAAGAGAAGAGACAAACAATAACCACAAGAGGGCATCATGGCTTTACTTACTACAACCTTTGAAGCATATCATCATTCGGCAGCTTCCTGGCAGACACATACAGCCCGATTTCAAAATTTTGTAATAGCAAACGACATAACTGATGAGAAGAAGGTACCAGTTTTTCTAATGGTCATTGGAGTTAAGACTTATAATTTGCTATGTGATTTGCTTTATCCGGAGAAGCCAGAGCAGAAACCTTAGGGGGACCTAGTGGAAGTTCTGGGAGCACATTTTTCCCCAAAGCCACTAGTAACTGCCGAGAGGTATAGGTTCTACCAAAGAAACCAAGAAGAAGGTGAATCAGTTGTACAATTTGTAGCAGCTCTGCGGAAGCTGGCAGCACACTGTGACTTCAAGAACATGTTACAGGAAATGCTGCATGACAGGTTGGTGTGTGGCCTACACAGTGAATCAACACAAAAACGCCTATTGACTGAAGGTCAGCTCACCTTGCAGAAGGCTGTGGAAATTGCAGTCTCCATGGAATGCATCACCCAAGACATGCAACAGATCGGGGTTGGTGTCCGTAAAGTATCCCTACAACCTGCCCCCAGGGCACCGGGGAGACAAGAATGTTACCGGTGTGGGAAGCAGGACCACCTCGCATCTGAGTGCCGGTTTAAGGAACTACTGTGTCGATGATGTGGTAAGAGAGGGCACATTGAACGTGCCTGCAAACAAAGGAAGGGTGAGCCAAACAGAAGAGGCAGACCTGAGAAAAATGGGCCGTTGGTTTGGCGGACTAAGGGAAATTCTGCATGCAGTAGAGCAGAATATAGGTGATCATAGTGACACCCAATTTGAAGATGAAGATTCCCTCCATGTTTTGTCTATAACAGCTGGCCCACGTAAATTCTGGGTAACACCTGTGTTGGAGGGCAAACCTACACACATGGAACTGGACACTGGTGCAGCAGTTTCATTAGTTTCTAACATTGTGTATCAGAAGGACTTTAGACATCTGCCACTTAAGCCAACAGTAGTCGTTTTGAAGACATATACTGGAGAGACTGTTCCCCTGTTGGGTACTATTGATGTGAAAGTAGAACTCAATGGACAGACCACAAAGCTACCACTGTTTGTGGTAAAGGGGAATTACCCAGCCCTAATGGGAAGATCTTGGATCAGGAAAATCCAACTCAATTGGTCACAAGTGCATCAATTGACTAAAGAAGAAATGAATCTAACAGCGGTACTAACGAAACATGCTGCTGTTTTTGGTGAAGACTTAGGCAGTATGAAAGGAATCACTGTGAAATTAAATATAAGGCCTGATTGCCAACCAAAATGTTTGAAGGCCAGGATGGTGCCATTTGCCATCAGACCCATAGTGAAGAAGGATGGCTCCATTCAGATTTGTGGAGATTTCAAGGTCACTGTCAACCCAGTGTTATGTGCAGAACAATATCCTCTTCCCTGCATTGAGGACATCTTTGCAGGTTTGGCTGGAGGACAAAAATTTAGCAAGATTGATTTGAGTCAAGCATACTTACAGGTGCATGTTGAAGAAGAATCTCAAGAATTACTGACAATCGTAACACATAAGGGGTTGTACAGATACTGTCGTTTACCTTTCGGCATTACTTCAGCCCCAGCTTTGTTCCAAAGGGCAATGGACCAGATTTTGAGTGGTTTATCAGGAGTACAGTGCTATCTGGATGACATCCTGGTCACAGGCAAAAATGAGGAGGAACACCTTACAAACTTGGAAGCTACTCTGCAAAGACTGGAAGAGTATGGTCTACGTGTTCACAGAGACAAATGTAAGTTTTTCCAGCCCTCCGTTGAATATTTAGGACATATAATTGATGCTGAGGGTCTCCATAAGTCTCCAGCCAAGGTTAAGGCTATTGTGGATGCTCCGCTACCTCAGAACGTAAGCCAGCTTCGCTCTTTTTTAGGCTTATTAAATTATTATGGCAAGTTTATTCCACAATTAGCGACGCTCCTGAAACCCCTACATGAGCTTCTGGGGCCGAAAAAGGCCTAGAACTAGACTGAAGCTTGTGATGTTGCATTTAATGAAGCTAAATGCTCACTGGTAAACTCTAAGGTTCTGACGTATTTTGACTCATCCTTGCCCCTACAGTTGGCTTGTGATGCCTCCCCTTATGGAGTTGGGGCTGTATTGTCACATATTATAACTTCTGGTGAAGAGAGGCCAATCACTTTTGCTTCATGCTCCTTGACTAAGGCAGAAACTAATTATGCCCAAATTGAACGTGAAGCACTAGGCATTATTTTTGGCGTTTGGAAATTTCACCAGTACCTGTGGGGAAAGAAGTTCACACTTCTCACTGACCATCGACCCCTGACATCAATTTTGGGGCCACACACAGGCATCCCACATTTGGCTGCTAGTCGGATGCAACGATGGGCATTGATACTTTCTGGATACACATATGAAATCAAGTACAGGCAATCCTCTTTGCATTGCAATGCTGATGGCCTTTCAAGGCTACCCTTACCGGCACACCGTCAGGATCTGGGCCTGGAAGGAATCTTTTACTTTTAACAGGTGGAAAACACACCCGTCACGGCTTCTCAAGTGAAGAAAGCAACACGGCTTGACCCAGTACTCTCAGGAGTTATGGATTTCGTGATTCATGGAACTTTCTTACCTGACTCTCAGGTCTCTCCTGACCTCCGTCCCTATGTGTCTAGGAGGACAGTTATCGACCCAATCCGGGTGTTTGTTGTGGGGTATGCGTGTCATTATCCCACCTTCATTAAGACCACATTTGTTGGAACAGCTCCATTCAAGTCACTGTGACATAGTGCGCATGAAAGAAATTGCACGGAGCTATTTCTGGTGGCCGGGCTTAGACAGGGCCATTGAAGAAACGGCTAGAGCTTGTACCTCATGCCAGAGCATCTGGAACGCACCTCAGTTGGCACCACTTCACCCATGGGATTGGCCCGAAAGGCCATGGCAACGTATCCATGTTGATTTTACTGGCCCACTTGAAGGATATATGTTTTTAATTGCTGTGGATGCCCATTCAAAATGGCCAGAAGTCTCGGTAATGCAGTACACTACTACGGAAGCCACTATTCAGACCCTGCGTGGCTTTTTTAGTCGTTACAGTCTTCCAGAACAGCTGGTGAGTGACAATGGACCACAATTCGTTTCTCAGGATTTTGAAACTTTTATGAAGGCCAATGGAATACATCACATCAGGTCAGCACTGTATCATCCTTCCATCAATGGACTTGCTGAAAGGTTTGTACAGACTATGAAGCAAGCTCTAAAATCTGCAAAGGGACGTTCACCTCTTCATAAGCATCTGGACAACTTCTTGTTGTCCTACAGAAACACTCCACAGGGGTGTTCATTAGAGGGGGAGGAATATGTGGTGTTTTGGACTACCTAGGGTCATTGGGGTTGCCATAGTGATAAATGGGAGAGTTGTTTAGGTGCTAGGAAAACCTGTCTGTCTCCTCTCTCTCGCTCTCAGTTCTCTTTCAATGAAGACTTCTTATACAGCTCTGAATATGTTGTCCTCCTTATTGGATTATAATCTCCCTTAAAACTCCACAGGTGACTCTTGAGCAGTATCCTTAACAGGTGGAAGGGACCTTGGAGTCAGTAGGTTGTACAGAGGAGAATACTGATAGTCCCACTGACTCATCAACTCTGGATGTTTGGTCAATAGTCTAATGTTTTGTTAATATTGGGGCTGAGGCTCAGGTACTGTACTACATATGTCTGAAATGGGTATATTATTTAGAAAAGCTGTGGCTGTTGAGACCAGTCTGGCAGATGGTGTTTTGAACCCCACTGGTAGTACTTCAACTCCTGGTGTGTTGCATGTATGGATGCAACTTGAACTCCACTTTGAGAGTCTTTGTGTGGCTATTGATACAAAGAGTTTGGGGAGTTGTCTAAGGCAGGGGTCTCAAACATGTGGCCTGCATGCTGCATGGGACCCCTAAAGCTATTTCCTCAATGACACTATTGCTACCGATATTTGCAATATTGTTGTATGAAAAGGTTTCAATGGTGCAGCCCTCAGACTAACGTACTAGTCCTCATGCAACCCTGTATTAGTCCTCATGTGGCCCTTGAGGTGATTTGAGTTTGAGACCCCCTAGTCTAAAGGGTTTTATTCTTTCCACATGGAATGCAAGTGCTTGTCTGATGTCCAATGTGTGCATGGCCACATCATGTGAGTTGCTGCGAGGTTTTGGGAAGAATGTAAGAAGGTAAACCGATTTATTTAAATCAAATGCTGCTATGACTTTGTGGGTGATTTTTGGGTGGGGCTTGAGTGTAACGTTATAAAAGATTGTGTATAGTAGATGGACCATGAGTGCTTCAGGTTCGCCTGCATGGTGAACCAATGTGATGGCCACTAGAAAGGCTACCTTCATTGACATATGAATTAGTGTGCATGTAGCTAAGGGCTCAAATGATTGTTTAATAATGGTCCTTAGGACTAGATTGAGGTCCCACGGTATTGTAGACAATCATATATCTGGATATACCTTCTGAATAACAGTCATGAAAATTTTCACTATTGGATATGCAAAAAGTCTTATCTTTCTGTGGAAGGTGGTGGTGGCTGCGAGCTAGACTTTGAGTGAACTAATCGATAATCCTGATTTGCTTAGGTTTAGAAGATAGCCCAGAAAGATTGGAATCAGTGCAGTCATAGGAGAAGTTTGTTTCTATTTGCACCATGAGTTGAACTCTGTACCATTTCTGAAATTTTCCTTATAGCAGGTTTTCTAATAATATATGCCTCACTTGTTCTGAATACTCCAGCTCTTCTTGTCAGAGCCAGTTAGGAGTCAGATTGTTAGGTGAAGTTTCCTCAGGTCCAGATGGAGAAGCCATCTGTTGTCTTGGGATAGATTCTTGCATAATGGTGATTGCTGTGTGCACTGATATTTGCATTAGGTAAGTATACCATGTTCTTCTGGACATGATGGTGCTATTATCATTGTGCTGCATAGATGTGCTGCTACTACAGCCAGCACTTTGGGAAAAAAAAAAAAGAAAGGTCAAAAGGCCAAAGGCTAATATGGTGTACTGGTAATGATTAGTTCTCACCATGAATCTCAAGAATCTTCTGAAAAGGACATGAAGGTATATGTCTTGAAGGTCAAGTGCTGCAAACCAATCCCCCCATTCCAGGGACAGTATTATCATAGATAGTGTGACCTGAACTTTTGTACCTTTATGAACTTGTTTAGTCTTCTGAAGTCTAAGATGGGTCTCCATTCTCCAGTTTTCTTTTGGGGGTTAAGAACTGGTGGGAGTAGAAGCCCTTGCCTCTTTGTTGATGAGGGACATGCTGTATGGCAGGAATTGTAGGTTCTTAACCTCTTCACCATCGTGACACAGCTGGGAGGGCTCCCAGCTGTACGCAACACACCTTACTGATACCATTGCCCCTGCTACAATAGCCTCTGCCACGAAAGAAATATCCTTTTGAAGGAATTTTTCAGCAACAGGAATTTTGACTGGCACCACCCACCACTGTGAAACAGCTGATTCCACGTTAGCTTCTGCAGAGAGCCACCACTGCTTCAGCTATTAAAGGGCAATGGTGTAAAATCAGTCTACTGGCACAACCCTCTGCAGGCTGTCAGTGGCAGCCTGATTTCACAATACACAGCCAGCCACGCATTTTTGTGTCACAACACAGTCTTTATAGCACCTAAGTGTAGTAGTTCCTTCTCGATCATCTGTAGTCTGAGTTGGAGCCCTCAGCAGTTCTCCTCAGCTCATGGGATAGAGTCTTGAAGAGGAAAGTAGAAGGGGGAAGAGGGTTGGCTAGTGGGAGTAGATCTAATGGAGATGGTATACCTCTTCTAGAACAATTTCTAAAACCCATTTGTTTGTTGTGGTGTTAACCCAGTTGTGGTAAAAGGGGCATAGTTGACAGTTGACCAGGATGGTCGTTGCCAACATTATTGGCACTGAGTGGTGAAGGAAGTCATGCAGATACTCAACTAAAATTTCGAAATTGTAGTATTGAGGGTGCCAACTGAGACGTCAATGCTTATCAATTTGACTGTCAGGGATTGATGACCCAAACCACGGTTTGCTTTTGCACCTCGAATCTGCACTAGGATGGTGGGAGCCCTTCAGTGTCAAGTGTGAGAGATAAAGCCCGCAGGCAGTCTGAGAGTAAAAGAAGGGAGATATGTGAGCCTCAGAATGCTGAAGGCTTTGTTCCCCAGTGGTTAACTAGGGTTACTGCAGGTTGATGAGGCACCTGAAATCAATTAAGAAGTAGCCAGGTGACTGATAAAAGCCTCCCTTTCCCACACAGAAGCTGCACAAGCTGGAGGAGGAGAAGGAGGTTGGTGCTGTGCAGAAGCAAAGGAGGTTCAAGCAAAGGAGCAGAGGAGTTTGTGGCCGGTAACGGGACTTGAGAAGAGAAAGAACGGTGGAGACTGAGACCTGAGACAAGAAACCTGGCCTAAGGGGAGACCAGGCACAAGGAACTGTAAGGACAGGGGGGAAAGACAGCCCAGGAGAAAGAAGCGTACTCTGGGACACTGTCAGCAGCACATAACTTCATTTCATAGGGCCCCCTCAGCTGGGACCCAGAGTAGAGGGAGGGCCTAGGTCCCAAACCCCCTTGCCCTGCTCTGAAGTTTCACTAATCCAAGCACCCCATAGGGGCAAGATTTAGGTGTTTGGGGCTGCCCTGATCCATCTTCACTAAAGAAAAGCACACAAGTGGACACACAAAAGGACACAGTGCAGGGGAACCAGCAGTTTGCAGCACAAGATATTGACTATACTCAAGGAACCTACAGCCTCATTGGCATGGTTTTTTTGCCTGCTGTGATGGGTGATCTCCTCTAGTCCAACTTCATTGCAGTAAACACTGAATGACATTTTCTAGTATATTTTCATCTAGCTGAGGTGTTACCTTATCCAATGTCAGAAAAAGATCTGAGTGATTTTTTTCATAAGGAAAAGTTTCAGCTGGAGATTTCTATTTCATCTCCTCCTGGCTTTTAATTTGTTACAGTGGACACATTTCTGTGTTATGCATCCCTCTCCCAGGCATCTGTTGCATTGAGGTCCATCAGATTCTGGGCTCATGTCCCTACACAAGGTGCAGCTTTTGAAACCTGGTGAACTCAGTATGATGCAAAGGTCTACAAAGGGAAACAGAATTAAACACTAACTTAGTCGAATGTGAAAGAGAGGGGAAATATATCAATTGGTTGGGGTTGGGGAAGCTAAGTACTCAAAAGAGAAAAGGCAACTAAAATGAACACATAACTAACTATCTGATGAGCTGAGGAGACCTGCTGCATGCTCTTTCTTGGACCACAGGTGGTGGCAAAGGAATTGAGAATGCCAGCAAAAATCTCTGATCAAGGATGTGAGGGTACCCAGAGACCTAGAGTGGAGCACCCATAGGGGCACTATGCAAGGGTGAAGTAAATGTTCCTGAAAGTAAGGCCAAATTGCTGAATAAGTCAGGTTCCCACAGAATGTGAATTGGATGAGCTCTACTGGTGGCTGGAAGTCACCAGTGAACTAGTGCAAATATCAGGCTACACAGGATTTGTGGACAAAGGACGCTGGACCCATCATGGTCAAGATCCTGAAAACCTTCAGCATCCTGAATGTTTCTAACCACCAGAAGAATGAAGTTTTGGAAGAGCCTCCCAATGGAAGCAGTGGGGGCAAAAACAAAACCACTAACTGCTTTCAAGATTGGGGTTGATACATTTGTGGAAGGAATGGTATGATGAGACTGCATACAACAGCACGTGGCCCATCTGACTGCTAGGAGCAGATATCTCCAGTGGCTAGCGATGAGACACTGTGGGAGACCCCTGAGTTACTACAGAGAAGTCTCTCTCTGCTGTCTGCTTGGTAGCTCTCACCCTCATGCACAGGAGCTAACTGATCAGCTCCTCAAGCACTGATGTTTGAAGAGATGACGGAGTTGCCATCAGACATGCTTAAGTTCTAGTTCTGGTTCTGTCATTGATTCAGTGGGTGAACATAGGTAAAAGACTTTGGCTTTGGCTCAGTTTTCTCAATTAAAATAGGAAGACAGTATTCGCTTACTTTTCAGAAGACCTGTTGAGATAAATTTGTTAATGTTTATGAAGCAGTCAGATAATGTGTTGAAGAATACCCATGAGGAAATTAATAATTTTAGTGCAGGGTTTGGATGATGTGCAAAAAAAAAAAAAGCTGGAGACACATTAAATGATTATGATAAAAATAAATACTAAATGATTGCGTCTTTTTCTAGGCAGTCTCCGGTCTGCATGCTGAAAGTGGAATAATATCCAGCCTTGAGCATAAGGTTGGCACACAGTGAGGGAGAGTTAAGATTAAGTTAATATTTCCTAACTTTTGAATGCATGACTTTGCAACCTAAATGGCCTTTTTTTAACATGCCATCAGGGCCCAGTTACTGATAGTTAAAAAAAAAAATGGCTTCAATGAGGGCTGCTTTGTGTGCTGCAATTTTGAAAATATAGTAACTTACTTTTAGGTGCCTAACCATGAACTAGAAAACCACTATTGCCAAACTCAACAGATCAGAAATCAGCAGGCAGATTGCCAAAAATAATTAGCCTGCCCTCAAAATCATATTTCACATATATATTGATTTTTCCACACACACCCCCCAACACTCATCCAGTTTATATATGTGTGTGTGGGCATGTGTGTATGCAAGAGAGAGAGAGATCATTTGTGTTGTCCACTCTCCCAGATTATTGGGTAAGGTGCAGCTTGGCCCTGGTTGCAGAAACTCTCACATCTCCCTGTCCCTTGCCAGGCAATTAACTCCCTCTCAGCCTCCCGATAAGTACTATCTCCACATTCCTGTATCAGTTCTTCCCTTCCCCTACATCTGCACAGCCCTGCAATTCCCTGCCTCCATCAATTACGTTTCCTTCAAGCCTTCCCACCCACCAGTTCTGCCACTACTCTTCCACAATCTCACCTCTGATCATCCTAAGGTTCTTCGCACCCGTGTTCCAGACCCAGGGACGGTGATATGAGCACCTTCTGCCCCCTCCCATATGGGGGAAAGCTGCTCTAGGCATCTTTTCACTCCACTCCCTATCATCCACCTCCATCATCACCAGGCATTCACAGGCTCCCCACTCATCCCCATTGACCCTGGTCCCCAAATGCTCACCAAGCTCTGTGCCCACCCATTCTTGTCCTCAGGATCTGCTGCCTCATTCCAGTGCTTTATTTGTAATGAAATCTGGCCCAAATGAGGAACTGAGTGGGCCTCACTAAAGAAGGGGGGATAGCAACACCCTCCTATGCCATTCCTATTGCTTGACAAATACAGGGTGCATGCTCTGGTATTTGCAGAGTCACAGGCAGAACTGCAACAACAGGGGGCAAACATGATGATTTCTTAAAAGACAGATTGCTCTTGGAGACAATGAAACCAATTCAAGGTTGTTGGTAGCATTCACAGAGTAGCAGTGGATGGTTGGACACTGCTTTGGTGCCTGAGAAATGCGCACTGATGTGTTGGAGAACACCAAAATGCAAATTTGGGTTGAGGGGCAGTGGCTGTGGAACTTTTGGATACACAAGGTCACATTCTTGGATCGATGTGTACCAGTTTACCCAAGGCAGCCAGTGCAGGCTGACTGAGTGCTGCGTGGACAGTTAAAGAGAGAAGGGTGAGCACATTGTGAAAGCTTGAAATGCTGGATTTTTGCTACTGATTGTGAGAAATCATTGTGGAGCTAGAAAAACCATGATAAGGGCCATTTTCATGATACAGGGGCTTGTGACTCTGGGCAGTATGCAAAAGGACATACTGGATGGACTTGCAGCAATGGGGTTCTGGAAACATTGTAGACTAATAGACAGCACCAATGGTCCCTTTAAGCTGTGTGCATGCATGTGCGTGCAGCAAGAATCACCTACGAGTGCACAAATCACTGCTAGCAGTGCACAGCCAGCAGCCACAGACCCTCACCAGCCAGAAAACAGTGTCTTTCGGCTGGCAGGGAGTTGTGTCAGCTTAAGGCATTTTAAAATTTCCCACCATGATCATGCTGGGGGCAGCAGCAGCCTGTGGCTGAGGAGCAGCTCCGGCAGCCAGGCAAGGAGGAAGAGGGGGCTTTAGGGGGATAGGAGTGGGGAGTGTGGGAAGGGTGGTGGTGGGGGTCGGCTGGGAAGGCACTCGGGACTCGGGGAAGTGGGTGGGGAAGGATCCCAACCAGGGTTCAGCCAGAGAAACTGCCAGCTGGGTGGGGAAGGCTCTTGGCCAGGGTTGGGTAAACTACCCCTGCTGCAGAGGTTAAAGTGTAATTTGCTGGCCTCAGAGCCCTCCAGCACAGGTGACCCCCCCACACACACAGCTGAACCCCTCCCCATACCTCACACACACACACACACACACACACACACACACACACACACACACAC
>ML681972.1:16229539-16319488 GCA_007922195.1 Podocnemis expansa | reverse complement strand
CACACACACACACACACACACACACACACACACACACACACACACACACACACACAGAGTCAATGATGCAAGCACTAAGCGATGTCAGCACAGCAACTTGGCTTGCACCCAGTATGTTGTATAATGAACAAGGAGTCCTGTGGCACTTAAAAGACTAACAATTATATATATTGCATGAGCTTTTGTGGGAGAAAATCCCACTTCATCAGGCTTGCCTCCTAAGTTCCTCCATCTTCAAAGCATCAGATGAACTGAATTTTCTCCCACAAAAGCTCATGCAATGAATATAATTGTTAGTCTTTAAGTGCCTTCTTTGTTTTACTGAACTAGACTAACACAGCTGCCCCTTTGGCTCTTGAAAGGATGTTGTATTTCACCTAAGGGAGTTTTTAAAAACTTCTTCATTCCTGAAATAGATGAGCACCATAGCGTGAATGCCCAAAATGTGTACCACTCTTCAGTTCATGTGAGTGCATCTTTGTTTCTTTCATAATAGATTGTTTAGTGTTATGTGTAAACATTCTGGCTCATAACTTCACAAAGTGCAACAATGTTCTCTATGTAAGGTTGTAAGCAGAATCCATTGCAAAAAATTAGCAGCAACATAGCAGAAAAACATATCCAGAAATTCTGTTCTTTCAGTCTATTTTTTGCTTGCTATTCACAACATTGTATAATTGCACCCCTCCTTTTTGCATATTCTATTATGGGCTTTGTTAGAAAAAGAAAGGATACTACTTGCTCCACTAAATGGCAGCTTGAATTTTCAAACTCTGCTAAACTGGTCACATGAGCAGCAAAATTAAACTGTACAGTAGAGACAGGGATATCAATAAGTTCTCTGTTAATAAAAGGTTCTACAATTTCAGGAAGGGTTAAATTATAGGATCAGGAGGAATTCTTAATTAAGAAGTATGTTTAATTGAGGTTTAATTGAGGGTTAATGGCCATCAATCAACACATTAAAGAAGTTTTTTGTCCTTCCTTCGGCACTGTAAATAAGCCCCATTGTCACTGATTGCAGTCCGGGCACCAGTTCCAAAGCATGGCAAAGAGGAAAGCAGCTGTGGCCATGTGGGTCTAGTTTAGTGAAACAAACAAGGAATCCTGTGGCACTTTTAAAGACTAACAAATTTATTTATTGGTTAGCTTTTAAAAGTGCCACAAGACTCCTTGTTTGTTTTACACCAGGGAATCTGAGAGGAGGCCAAAGGTCCCTTGTTTCTTCCTCTCATCCTCAAACAGTACCTGAGTTTCATTACTTAGATCACCTGCAAAGCAATGAGGAAGGTATGAATAAATATATTAAAATAAGATGGGAAAGGAGAGAGTCAGGCAGCATAAAGGAAATAACATACATTAGACAGTTGGAATCCAGTGCTTTAAGGTGAGAGAGGACCTGAATTTATTTCTTGATATTATCCAAAAATAGCATCTCTCTCTCTGAATTTTCAATTTAACAAAAACTTGATCTAAGAAAAATTATTAAACTTATAAAATTGTGTGCCCAGCTTGAACAGAAAACCAGAACCACAAAGAAGAGTACCTCCAGATGCTCCTGTCCACTTGGCTGTGAGGTTGATGAAACATCACCATGACACATTCAGTATTGCCTACCTTAAACATCAAAAATAGTCACAAGTCTGGATTAAATATATCATTAAAACTCATCTAAAAATAAAGAGATGTTTAATGAAATAATAAATGGGGGGGGAGCTATTTTCTCTGACTTCTGGGTTTTGAGCCTTTAGGATAAAGTCAGGTCATGTTTTTCTGCTTCTCTCTGAAACTTTTTAGCCTGAGGGCTAGACATTTATGATTTTTTAAAGAAAAACTGACACTGCCAGTGTTCCCTCTCAGCTGATGATGCAGCTGAACAAATTATGGGTGCACAAGTTATTGGGGAGCCAGCAGGCAGCAGGGAAGAAGCCCGTTGGGGCCTGGAGACCCAGCAGAGAAATTGCTCAGCTGCATCATCAGCTTAGAGCAGCAGTTTCCAACCTTTTTCAGGCTGGGCACCCCTTTGTAACAAAAAAAAATCTTTGCAGACCCCTCCCCCACGGCTGATTATGTAATCTGGCCTGCACGCACAGACTCTGGCTCACACCAGTGGGACAGGTGGTGAGCAGCACTGCCACCACCATTGCCCGCACCATTGGGGAGCTGAGCTGCGGCAGCTGTGGTCCCCTGCCCTTGCCCCTGCTGGGGAGCTGCTGTGGCTCCATCCCCCTGCCAGGATATAGCCACAGAAGGGGAAAGGCAGCCCTGGCAGGGAGCATCAGGACTGTAGCTGGATTCTGGACCTGGGTAGGGAAAGGCTCCGCAGACCCCCTGCAAAGTGTCTGTGGACCTCTGTGGGTCCCCAGACCACAGGCTGGGAACCACTGGCTTAGACGGAACATTGCGCTGCAAAGTTTAAAATGAGGGGGCCCCGCACAAACTGATTCGCCCTGGGCCCCGCTCCCCCCTAGGGACGGCCCTGGTGAGAAAAACCCAAGCACTAAATCTGCCTCTCAGGCTTCCAGTGAATGAGAGTAGAAAAGAAAGATACTTCTAATCTAATTTCTATTTTCTTGTTTTTTGCTTATCAGTGTTCCCTCTAAGCTGATGATGCAGCTGAGCAAATTGTTGGATGCACTGGGGGAGCTGGCAGGCAGCAGGGAAGGGGCCCAGTGGGAGTCGGGGAACCAGCAGGGAACTTGCTCAGCTGTATCGAGAACTTGCTCAGCTGCATCATCAGCTTGAGGGAACATTGGGCGGCACCCATATCCCTATTTTGGCACAAGCCCACTTTATCACACTAGAAAGGTCTGCTTTTCTATAGATAGGAAAGCACAGGTGGTTCACTGATGGTATTTCACTGACATCAGTGTAAACTGGTCAGGGAAGATACCTGATGCTTGGATCTTTAAGAACACAACTGAGGCTGCTGTACACCTTTATCTGCGTTCTCCTGGGCAATCTTTTCATAGATTCCATATTTATTTCTATGGCAGATCTGTAGCTGTGCCTGCTGCAATGGCCTTACTGCACTGCAAGCCCAGGAGCCAATATCTCCTGTCTACTCCAGGCAGGAGCACAAATAAAGCGTGGTCAGCTGGCCAGCTGCTCACAGCAAGGTGAGCTCACCAAACTTGGCAAGCAGGAAATGGCATTTCAGAAACATGCAGGGCTACTGATGGAGTGAGTAGGCAGTGTGGCTGCTGGTCCCCATGCCCCCTGGGCAGCAGAGTTCACAATTGTGATTAAGTGGTTCACTGCTGGGTGTTATAGGACAGTTGCTGGATAACTCAGCGCTGTCTCTGCTCTTGAAGTTGTTGAACCCCGGGTTCGCGATGTGACTGGGATGGACCAGCGACACTCACCAATGAGACAGACACCAGTTCAAGTAAACAAAAAAACCTACGTTTATAGTGACACCTTAAATACCTTTAACCACTTAACAGTGTAAAACAAGGAGATCTATACAAAAACACTTGTAAATCAACTAACAATATGAAGCAAAAATCTACATAGGACACTTATAACCAACTAATAGCATAAAGCAAAATCTAAATGAACACTTATAACTAAATGACAATATAAAGCTAAAAACCTATGCAAAGCACTTATAACCAACTAACAGTGTGGAGCAAGAGTCTATATAAAGCACCTGTAAAACACCTCCAGCCAAACAACAGGATAAAGTATGAGAGTCTATGCAAAACACTTACAACCTACAAAAGTACTTATAGTTAAATAACAGTATGGATTAAATGACCTACACGAGGGTGGCCATAATAAGTCAAGGACTTTTCTGGCCTTTTACTGCCTCAACATCGGTATAGGCACTGACCAGCCCACCCGACGCGTATTTACCAATGGCTGGAAGCCATTCCTCCTTGCTAGCCAAGAAGGGTGGGCGGCAGAATTAAAAAAGTCAGATGAGAGAAAAATAAACCCCCACACTCCCCCCGTGTACACTGGGGAAGTTTGGGGCCAGCAGTTTAGAGCAGAAGCAGAGTAATGAACAATTATACAGTAGGAAGGATGCAAAATACAAATGACTAACAAAACACCTGGCAAATTAACAACACAAAACTACGCTAGACCTTAAACAACTATACCATAAAAAGATTATGCAGGATACAGAGAAAATAATAACAACTACACAAACTGTGCAAAACTCAGGTGAAGAAGCTACAATCACAGACTATATATAAATGGTACCAAGTAAAATGATTAAGAGAAGGTAGGAGGCCTATATCGATTTATAATACCTGTCCCAGGACCGCAGTAGAACCCAAAGCGAGGAGGCAGACCAGCTGCAGCATCTCAGCACTTAATCGTTCGGCCGGCAATCCGTGTACACCCCCCAAAAAAAAGAGGGTCTCAGGGGTGGGTACTCCCTGTCTCAGTCGGGGGATCAGTCTGACCAGGTCGCGACGTGCCCTTTAGCATCCGAGGGTGGGAGAACAACAAGCTAGTTGAGACAGGGGGTTTTAACAGAATTTTGCCCAGCCAGAGTAAAAATAGCCAATTAGGAGTGGGATCCTGGTCAGGACCAATGATAAAACCGGGACCCCAGACAATGACCCCTCCTTCGTGGTGACGGGAGTGCCAAGAAACTGTTCAGGGGGGATAGGAACTCACCCCCCTCCTTGTTGATACAAAGCTAGGGAGGAAGAAACTCACACAGGAGATTGAGGCCCATCAGGGAAGATCGATCCTTAACACTCTTCCCCTTGAGCTGGATAGCCCGGAGATGAGACCCATCAGGGGAGATAGATACTTAACACTCCTCCCTGTGAGCTCCATAGTCTAGAGGGCTATGTTGAGGGGCGGGGTGGCCATTATGTCTGCCACCTCCGTTGACAGAAGTGTCAGCAGTCATATTGCACGGAAGTCAGTACCTGAACCACAGTTCAAAACTGTTCGGGGAGGTTTTACTGTTGCTATAATGGGGGTATTACACCAGACAGAGACAAATTTGAGTGTAGACACATGCAAATAGGTCAATGATTGACACAAATTGCTTTCCTATTTTGTAACCAGACCTATGTGGAAAGGGCAGCTCTGCTGGGATGCTCCCCTGACTATAGCAGCACATGAACTACCAAAACATTTGTACCCTTTTTATTTTAAATCAGCTGCTTAAAATTTCCCCAGTGTCAGTATATTTATGACAAAAAATATAAATAATAGCAGATTGGTGTTTCTCCTATCTGCTTGCTCGAACAGACCTGCCTTCCAGATAAAAGTGTGTTTCAGATAAAACTGAGGGAAATGTTTTTCCATTTGTTGACGGGAAAAGACCAGCTGCAGTTGAGGCAAATCAGTGCTGGATTCCATTACAGATTTCTCCATCTCACATGCACAACTTTGCATCTCCAGGTGGATTATTATTTACAATAATTGACAGGAAACAAATCACTGGTTAGGTATGCACTGATTTTAAAAAATAATATTAATTTGCAAACAAAGGGCATAGCAATGACTCTTCAGCATTGCTGGGGAAGGAAGTGTAGCTGCTGTGTTTGCAGCAGCATGTGGCACTATGGGTATAGGCCTAATAAGCAAGCTCTCTCAAAGATCTCACTCACAACTTGTCTTCTGCACAGTCAAAAGTATTGTTTTCTTTTGATGCCTTGACTCATGTTAATGAATCTGATAGGCATATTTAATAGCCTCTCACTGCAGGTCATTGCTAAAACAGAAAGTGAAAAAGAGTGTATGTGTAGGTCTCTAGCAAACAGAATGATTCTCTGACTCATCTGCTAGGCCTGTGGCTCCAAATCTAGGTATTAAAGCACAAGAGATGCCAGTTTCCATGTCTGGAAGATCCCTGCATTGGGCATGTTCCCCCCACACCTCAGCAGCAGCTCACTCAAAAAACTAATGAAGATCTGTCAAAGGTTTAATCTGTTTAAAAAGGTCAACAGGTTGCCCAGATTCTCATACATCACAGTCAAATCTTAATCTTACAGGAAATAGCGTTTCAACCCTTCCAGAAGACTACGCTGACATATAGTTGGCTTCCTGTAACTGACTGCACATTGTCCAGGTACTCTATCACTCTGAGATAGCTGCCCAGAATGAACTGAGGTCAGGGGTGCTGGAACAATTTGAACAGTGGGGGTGCTGAAATCCATTGAACCAAACTACAAACCCTCTATATGATGGCAACCACTTCAAGCCAGGGTGGTGTGTGGAGACACCCCCAGCACCTATGCCTGAAGCATGCAATAGTTAGTCGCTGGGATAAGTGTGGATGCCCAAACATGGATTTGACATTGGAAATACTGGTATGTGGACAGAAATTAAATCATGGTATGTGTAAACTGGTTAAGGTGATACTGCCTCTAATCCAGGTACAAGATGGTAGCTAAGCACTGTGGTATGCACAGGATCTTATTTCACACTCAAAAACAGATCAAGTAGGCATAGTTTAAAACCATTATGTCCAGTGACATCATTGGAGTACAATGATTTATGTCCATGGAAGCTCTAACCACAAACACTCTTACAGATCAGTACAGAGATCTGACAAAGATCCAGAAATGTCAAGCTTCCTCCCTCTGGCAGGGCCCTATCTCCAGACCAGTTATGCATAGATACAAGCTACAACACATCTGTTTATCAGCTTGTAGATATTCGCAATCACTTCTAGGCAATAGAAACAGTACAGTTGTTCTTGTGAACATCGCCTTAGACCTTCTGCATAAACCTTCTGATAATATGCCACTAAATTACAGAGCTAAAATAAACTCTTCCCTTCAGTGTCTAGCCCAGTTATATTGCTGCATACTAACACGGTGCCTCTCTTTTATTGATGGAAAAGGTTAAGTCTTGATATAAATGACTGAACCCTTTTTGCTAATAGTGCATTGGATGTTTCTGGTCACCATTTAAATGGAGAGCTCTAAAAAATGTAGAAGAGGTAAAAAGGTCAGTTTCAGACAATGTGAGCACTAACCATATGCTGAAATCTACCCATGCTTACTGGAGGTGGTTTGTATAAAGAACTACGATGATGATCCAGCTGCACAAAACCTTTATCAGTCTATATATAACGAGTACAAATTATTGCATTTAACACAGTGTAAAAGATAGGACATTGGGGCAGAACCAGAAAGTAAATTAAAAAGACATCCAAGAAATCATTCCCAAACACTTTTCACGCACATATTGAGGTTTGAGGGGAAACTGTGATTTGCTAGATGGCTACAATTGAGAGTCAGTGACTGCTATCAAGTATTTATGAATGTGTTTGATGTTTAATAGTGTCAGCATTCATGCACCAAATGGCTGCTGTTATTACAGGGATAGCTATAGTCACTTAGAGGTTTTCAATTTAGCAAAAGTCAGCGTCAGCATTTTCTGGAAAGCTGTTTCATGAAGATCTCTGAATTCCTTTTCCCCATCAGCGTTGATAGTACTTCCCTATCTCACAACTGAACTAATGATTGTACGATGCTTTGAAAATCACAGGAGCAAATGTTTAGTATCGTTTTCTTGGCTTCATTACCTTAGACTACAAAACCACACACAAAACTAATGTTTGTAAAATAATCCTGTCCAGTTCTGAGCCTCACTTGGTATAGTAACAGTGGTGAGCTCTCCCAGCGGAAAGCCTAAAGAGAGGTCTCAGGAACTAAAAAACCTCCACACATTAGTCTCATCGAGCCTCGTCTAAATTCTTTCATCAGGAACACGGGTTTCTCCTCCATTTAGAGCAGCTTTCAAATCACATGGCTCTTCTGAGACCCATTAACAGAGGTGGCCCTGTGTGTTCACACTGGCTTTGGGAACTTCTGTTTCCGCTGAATCCTTACAATCAGGGAGCCTCCCAGAAACCTCCTTGAAGAGAGGGGAATACAGACCATGGCTGCCCTATGTAGATGTTCTGTGTGGAACTGGGAGTGACTATGACACACATTTCCTGCTCAGATTCCAGAAAGTAGAAACAATGATGAAATAATCTGTGGGTTTTTGTTCTGCTAATTTAGCTTAAGATCTCTATCTTAATTCCTTCAAGAAAAGCTTTAATTAGAAATATCCTTTCCACTACCTTGTTTTTTTAAATCATACACATAGCTCCACAGATCAGTTTTTTTTTTTAATGCATTTTGCTCTCCATCCTCAGCTTACTATACTCTCTGCTTGCTAGACAGGTTCCATCTTGTTACCAATTGGCAGACGTGGAGTTGTATGTCCGTCCCCCATCCTTTCTCCCAGAGCAATTTAAATAAATGATTTCAATTACACTGGGATGTTGAACAAATATTTTTTTAAAAAATTATGCTATTGTGAATTTGGATTGAAATCTATAATGAACTAAATTAGAACAGGTCTTTGTAAACATGACTCATAGGGTAAATGGTATTTGTATTTTACCAAACTACTATAGGTAAAAAAATGAAATATTGAAAATGAATGCCATGATCCTGCAGACATGTAAGGAGGTCTGTGACTTTAATCATCTGAATAGTCCCATTGACTTCGTTATGATAACTAGTACTTTCAGGAATGCATGTTTGCTGCATCAATATCTAAAACTGTATTTTTACTAAACACTGTTTTCATTGTGTTATAAAATCTCTCCCCCTTCAAAAGAAAATTGTTCCAGTTTCAGCATCTTCATGTCATCATCCACTTTTTCAAGAAGCTAAAATCTTGAAAATATGAGTCTGAAGTAAAGTTCTAAAATGGGTTTAGCAGACTACAGTTGGGGTTTGCAAAATCACCAGAGTGATTTAAGAACTAAGTTCCATTGACTTCAACCTGCAATCCTCAACACACCAGAACAGTCTGGTTGAAGCATTTCAACTTTCTTGACTTGGGGAAGTTCAACGTACCAGATGCTGGTGTTGGTTGAAAATTTAGCACAGACTATTTGTTTCTCAGCTTTGTTTAATGTTGTGGTGTTCTCACAACAGAAATATTATTAAAACAAACAAGGAGTCCTGTGGCACTTAATGACTAAAATTATTTATTGCATGAGCTTTCATGGAAGAAAATCCCACTTCATCAGACACTTTGAAGATGGGGGAACTTACAGAATGGAAGCAAATAAATGCAGAGAAGTGTAAGACATGGGAACAGATCACACTGTAACAACAAATCAAAGCAGGTGTAAAGATTCCAACAGTGGGGAACAGCAAACGGGAAGATGAGGTCAAATCACCGCCATAATGAGAGAAAAATTCAAAGTCCCTCTTAAGCCCTGAAGCAATGCAGTCAAATTTGCAAATAAATTCAATCTCAGCAGCTTCTCTTTGAAGCCTTGATCAGGTATTCATCTGTCTGAGCACTGCAATTAGTAAATCATCAATGGAGTGATCAGGAAGATTGAAATGCTGACTCACTAGTTTTACAATGTTGTGATTTCCGATGTCAGCTTTGTGAGGCTCTGGATGTGTCTTATTCAGAAAAGATTAGCATTTTAAATATGAAATGTTTTAATAAACAAAAATATGTAAAAGTTGAAAATCTGCTAACAATCAGAAAACTAATTCAAGAAACAAATGCAAAACATCACCTTACCTCTTAAGATGGTATACTGGGAAGAAAGTAAAGAAGTAGCAACGTGTAAATTTAAACAATACAATTTAAATATAAAAATTATTTAAATTTAAAAACATTAGATCATTTTTAATAAACTCTGAGCCCCACTGACTCTCCGGAAGTAAGGAACACAGCCTGAGGCTCTCTAGATTCAGGAACAAAGCAAGGGCTTAATGACAGAAAACAGGTCTTTGGTTGCTTTTGAAATTCCCACAAAGGCACTTATCAGCCTATTAAGACTCTTCGAAAAAGCTGGCCCATAAAGACTGTTAATAAAGTCATGTGCTTTCACAAAACTGCTATATGGACATTCCCCTATTACATTATTCTTGGCTTTGTTTCTAACTGGGTAGACATGGAATGGCTAGAGTGAGATTTTAAGTAGCTGCTAAAAATACCTTCCTTATAGTGCATGTCAATAAGATGTTTAATGTCACCACCCCAGGCACTGACTCTAGCCGTGTGAAGTGGAAACCCATCAACTTCATGAACCAACTTGTACAGATACAGATAGATATCAATTTCCTTTCCAAATGTAGACAATATTACCATCTTTAATGAAATGCATCAACTCAATTACTTATGCAATATCTTAATGCAGTGAAATGTAATCACAGGGTCTGTGTTTCCCTCCCATACTGTTAGCCTCCCATTTTCTAACATCTGACAAAGTGGGACTTCATCCACAAAAGCTCCTGCAAACAATACATTTGTTAGCCTTTAAAAGTGCCACCAGACTCTGTTTGTTTTGCTGAACCAGGTTAACATGGCAACCCCTTTGGAACTTGTCAGTTTCTTAAGATTCCTTTTAGTTTTCCTGACTGCTGTGAATCTTTGAAGTTATCCACTGGGTGGATGGGATATTTCAGCAGAATGGTCAAGTGCTGCTACTTTGAGTATTAGGGACTTTACACAGTGATATATGGTTGGTGAGGTTCCTAGAAAAGGAGAATTGAGAGCAAATTATTGCTTCTGCCTAAGCCTCTTTGCAGAAGCATAGCAGAAGTCACAGGCACTGAAGAACTGAATCTCTACAGCAGGAAGATTATTTGGAGATAACTCAGTATGTGAACTATCACAACTTCTACTGCTTGTTTCTTAATTTGCTGACATGCTTCATCTGAGCCTTAGAAAACTAGTACTGGAATAATTCCATTAACTGTCAGAATGAATTTTTAAAACTTCCAGCTGTAGTTCTCTTAACATAGACAAAAAGCCATTACAAAAAGGGATGCTGTGGACAAGAGCTTTGTAGGAAAGAATTCTTCAGCTGCAAGGAACAGACATAAGGGCAAGGAAGACACCACAAGCCAAGTTAATCCCCATTATCAAGACTTTGCCATGATTATAGAGGGTTGAACATAAGGTACGCTGTGCTGTGTACTAATGGTGTGGCTGTCACATAAGTTTCTTAACATACCAATAAATAATTGTAGGCAGCATCCCCAGCTCAGTTCTTTTTATTTTAAAATTTAATCATACCTTATTACCTGCTGCCATGGCACTATCCCTCGGTTTCACTTAAGACCAGCCCCAGTGATCTCTGTGTGAGAGTGGTAAGGAACAAAGACTAATCTCTAAAATACAGTGACTTTGTGAACCCCAGAGCAAATGCGCTGGAATGCACCAGGCTTACATAATGGGACTGTTAATTAAAAATGAGCCACTTCAGTCCTGAGAAACACTAAAGTCACTGGGAGAATAAGACTCTCTCAAGCATTTTTCAGATGCCCATGACTGTAATTTATTGAAGCACTTCCACTTGCGCCTGACAGAGGGAGCATTTCTATCTTTACAAAGGGAAAATAGGTTACATGTGAGGCACAAGGAAAGATCCCAACAAGGAAAGATCCCAGAAAGCACTTAACCTCTGCAGAAACAGAACATCCCCCCAAATGTCTGCATGCTGTGAAGAGCTGCCACCTTCCCGCCTAGGAAAGGGGAGGCAGAACAGCGCTCCAGAAGAAGCAAGCAGCCACAGACAGGACTAGGAAATGTACCTCCAAGCTTCTGCACATGAACCAGCGTGGTCACTCCTCCAGAATCAGCATAATTCACACTTGTGGTCTATACCCAGTTATGCTCTTTTCACACTTGTATCACTAATGAACGTATTTCCATATCATACATACCATCTTGGTCAACTACTTAGTATTCTTTTATTTTCTTATTGTTTCTGACAAAGTGGGATTTTCTCTCACAATGGGTCATACAATAAATATACTCGTTAGTCTTTAAGTACCTCAGGTCTCCTTGTTTGTTTTACTGAACTAGACTAACAAGGCTGCCCCTTTGGATCTTAACATACAATGTAACATCTTCCAGGAAAGAAAGGCTACCTAGAAGTACTTAAGAAAATGTGATTTCTTGACTGAGTAATTTAACATAAATGTTCCAACAATACAAGAAATACCTGAACTTTATAAGTTCCAAACCACTGACTTACATATAAGCACACACTGTAAAATGTTCCAGAAACACTTTATTTAAAAATGGAGTTTTAAATGCATATAACAAAATAACATACATAATGTAACAAAAATAAATAAGGAGAATGTGTTCATATAAAATAACATAGTAAATGCAAAATGCTTATTACAGAAAAAAGGGTGTAAATGCCTGAATGAACACAAACAGAACCTTGTGTTGAAAGCCTAAAGTTTTAATTTTTCCAAAACCGTTTATTTTTCATGTGTATGGGGAAAAATTCTGTTCCCAAGAATTAAACCAAAAAAAAAAAATTGTGATAGTGGTTTTGGTGCACTAATTTTCAACAGATGACTTTATTTTTGCCCTTCTGCACCATTTCAAATATCTCCTATTTCCTTTGAAAACTAATGGTGTAGAACATTGAGTTGTCCTAGAAGGATAGTCTATTTTCTTTTCAACTTTAAACAAATATGAAATCCATTATACCACAGATAATTGGTTTTCTTAAATCACTACAAAAATTTTTTTTTTTGCATTTTTATTAACTGGTCCAACTCTTTAGTGATTTCTGAAATCCTGTACAATTAAAAATGTACAGAATGTATTTTAAACATATATCATATAGGATTATTGCTGAATTACTAAAGACCATTTCATAAAAGCTGCAAAACTGTATTTCTAACATTAATATACAGAGACTGACGCAAACATAGGAAAATTCCAGTCTATTAGTTACATTTAACAGAAATAAGATTCCTCCAAATTAGTGTTCTGGAAATACAAGGTCATTTACTTTTATATTTATTATTTCCAAATGTTACGTTATGGGGCAAGTTATAAGGAAAATAGGTTTATGTAGCATATTTTAAACAGATTTGCTGTTCAGTGGTATAAGCAAGATATCTACATTGGTAGTCTTATTTCAGCATCCTTTTAAACGTATAAGACAGAGAGACAGACTTACAAGAGATTCTATAGGAAAATATACAGAAGCAATTTATTTGCTTGGGAATGAGACTGTTGATCAAACAAGTTATGACTACTATCTCCAAGTCTTCGGAGGAAAATTTTACACCTCATGATCATTCCAAAGAACACACATCTCTTTTGTAAACTTGCATTGTATTTGAATTAGTGACTTAGTATGAGAACCAATTTGCCTCAATATGCTTTTAAATGTCCACTACTCATACGTTTAAACTTTGTTTTATAGTCTCAACAAACATTTGGACAAAAATGAGATATGAAATCCTTTTAATTTCATTAACATCAAAAAGTGCCAAATAGTCTTTTTGGAAAGTGGATTAAAATACTGCTGTGTTGAAACAAGTTCAGTATTATCAATTTTCTATGTACATCAAAAGACTGACTCCTACTGATATTGATATGTTCACCTACCACTCCCAGGAAATTCTTAGTGCAAACATAATAGCTGGACTTTGTAAATCCCAAGATAATTTATGCAGCAACAAGGTTATTTAAATCACAGAACTGTTTGAAAATTTCAGTCTGCAAGAACGAATGCTTTATGAAGTCTGTCTTTATCTTATATAATAGTTCGTCATTATACTCAAGGGTAACGTATACTATATAAATCATCTTATTCAGACTCAAACATAACTGTTCAGTTAAAGTTTGTATAGAATTATTGAAGAGGTCCATTTTTAGAACAGCTTGGCACAAGAGTCTTGGGGGTTCAGTAATATTAGATGTTAGTCTGCTTGCAGGTCACTTTAAAAGCATGGCTTTTAAAAAGAAAAACCTATGAAGGGAAAGAGTGCTGATAATTCTGTTTGCAAAGCACACAACCACAAAGGTCAAACCTGCCACAATCTGCTTTTCTATATTGGTATCAATGTTCATCTGTAAGGTTTGAAAAAGATGTTCATGACAATCGAAGTATCACAGTTAAAGTAAATTGGTTTAACAAAACAACTGCAGTTTGATCAAACCTTTTTGTATAAAACCAACATTATGACTTCTTTATATATTTCTAGACATTCCACATTGAAGGTAATTATGACAACAATTAATAACGTCATTCACGCACACTGGGATCTTCCTCCTCCCCATCTGGGTTGAACCTGTTGAAATGTATGCTGAACTCAGGCTTGGATTCAACATTGTCAAATGCAGTTGAAACAGAGATGACAGCAGGCCGAAGGGCCCTAGCTTCTGGTTGACAGTTTGGTTGTATATGGGCATGGGTACTGTGAGAAACAGGGCTAGACTTCTGTTTAGGTTGAGCTGGCAAGACAGGACTCGTGAATCCCAAGTTGCTGAGAGCATCCAAAGTACCATCAGGGTCAATCATAGCATTAATCACTGACCCCCCAAAGGAGTGGGTGGGAGGGAAAGAAACAGAACAAAAATAAAGATTAGGGTTTTATGCTTTGAGAAATACAATCCTTCAACACAGTCCGTTTCATACTTTTCAGAATTTGAATTCATGCACAAAAGCACATATACAGAAGCAATTAACAAGTTATGACTATCTCCAAGTCTTTGGAAGAAAATTTTACACCTCATGATCATTCTAAGGAACCCTTGAGTTAAGAGTATGCAATAAATAGCACTGTTTAGTTTCAGCTGTTCAGCGTCTGAATGGAAATGATATTACAAAGATTTGCTTCTATTCACACTTTCTGTAATGCCAGAATATAGACAGAGATGCTGGCCTTTCTGATGGACATCACAAAATAATACCCTAAACCAAGAACACAATGAAACCTGAAGCTTATTATATTGCCTCCTGTAGAAATCTTTTCATATAGTAAATCTTAATGGTTCAGGGAAATGACACAAAATCTATATACAAAGTATGGTTTTGGGGAAAAACTACAAAAAAGAGAGGGTGAACAATCGAAGTCTAGCTGATAATCAACTTGTATGTGGTAGCATATGGGCCAATAACTTTTATACTTTAATGGCACCTGCAGGCCTTATTCACATGTGAAGGTCTTTATTTTATAATATTATTAAGATGATATATTTCCTTCAGGAGTGGATTCTAAAAGTTGATTAAATGCTATAAACAACTGTAATGTCTTTTATCCCTTTTAAACAATGGTATTAGGAAGTACCTAATAGAACTTCACTGTACAATTAATTATTTTATATGTTTACCATTTATTTTTCTGCTTTCTAAACAGAATTGATCTGTTTCCATAAAGCTCTATCTAATAGACTGACTGAGCACCTGCATAATCACTCTGTTTTAATCTTTTCTAAGGATCTGATACTTTTAAGCCTTTTCAGGTAAAGTGACTTAGCCAAAATACTGTAATCAAAGTAGATAAATTTGTATAATATTAAAATATTTCCTTTATTACTCCACACCCCTTAACAGATATATCTTAGAATCAAATCAACATTTTTGAGTTTGTATACATTCAGCAGATAAATTCAATGAATTATCCAAGATGTCTATATCTTTCAGAATTTTTTTAAAACTCATGCATTAGAAGATTTAGAATACAAAGAAAATAGAAAATTACATGACAATTGTAATATGCAAAAAATAAGACAACACATACACTACAGCAAAGGAACTACACAAACATGGACCATTACTTCGTCTCTGGTTCTCTTTAATGCAGGAGGTGGCAACCTTTGCTGGCCCCTGTGCGAGCCCCACACACCAAACCCTCAGTAGGTGCCAGTAGTGGGGCCTGGCCTCCAGTTCCTGGCTGGGGCTGGCTCCCGCTTCCGGTTCCCAGTTCCCACTCCCTGCCAGTAGGCGGCTTCCGGTTCCCAGCCTTGACCCTGGGGCAGGCTCCCACTCCCCCTCGCCAGTGGGCGGCCTCTGGTTCCCAGGGTCAGGGCTGGCTCCTGCCAGCAGCAGCGGCTCCAGGTGGGCAACCCACCCTGCTCCCCTCCAACAGCCCAGCCCAGCAGAAGGTGGGGCCAACACGGGCCAGGAATCCCAGGTGCCACAGCTTCTTTGTCCCTGGGCAGCACGGCCAGCGGGGGGGCCTGGAGTCATGGCACGCAGCTCTTGTGGCCCCAGGCTGTGCAATGCTGGGGGGGGAGGGGGGGGGACCAGCAGGGCAGCCTGAGCAGCACCACATTCTGCTCAGGCTTGGCCTGTGTGCCATCTTTGGCATGCATGATGGGGGTTGCTGACCCCTACTTTAATATATTCAAACTTGGTTACTTTAAAACTCTATTTTATGTATTTTATAAACGCAATATTCATGATGTGATGCAGTCATAGTCATGTATTCATAGCAAACTTTTATAACTGGGGCATCTCTCTCTTTCCCACCACACATCCTCATAATTAGTCTTGATACAGGAAAAAGTAACAGAAAGAAACACCTTTGTTTAGTATTTTGGTAGCTCCATATTGTATCAAGAAATTATTCTGTACTCTGAAGCAGAGAGGAGGATATAATCCTAAATATTCCTTTTATAGCGATAAGCCAAAGGTCATTTATTTTTTGACATTCAAATAAAAATCTGTTTTAGATACTCCCTACAGGTTGTATTCCTACTGTATTTCTTTCTTTTCCTAATGGTGCTATAACATGTGGATATTAGTGCCATGAAGAGGTCTTGATTTCTCTAGACTAATCTGCAAATCTGTTCCTTGCAACAACAAAAATAAAGAAACCTGAAAAACCCAAGTCAAATACCCAACACATACATACACATAATGTGAACTTGTCAAGTGTTCCTAATATAAATCACTACTTTTCATTTAGAAGTCTCTAGACCTTTTCTTTTTACCCCTAGCCTTCTCTCTTCCACACAAAGTTCATAATCGTTTCTTCCCATAGTTTTAAAATAATTTAATAAAGCTTCTTTACCAAGATGTTTACTATCCTATTATATTAATGTGTGATTATTTTTAACATTATAAGATAACAGTTTTGTTTATTCCTTTTATATATGTATGTTATGGACATCTTCTTTTAGTTTAGATGGAGATTCCAACTACTTTAAATGCATTTAGGATATTATACATTGGTACAATGATATGAAAAAAATGTTTGAAGTTTCTGCTCTGAACAAGAAAGAAACTGGTCAATGGAGAAAACTTCACTCCTCCCTGAAGTCACATACATTGGGTCGGTTCACAATCCGTTCTCTAACCATTCATATTTAGTATGAAGTAAATACAGTTTGCATGGTTTTAATGGAAGAAGTCTATTTCTGTGCTCCAGAATTTCATTTATACAGGAATATACAATTATGCAAGAATAAGGTTCAGAACTTAAGGATTTCCACCCCCCTTCCAATGGTAGTTTCTTGAAACAGTGATGTATCATAAACACTGTTTAACCAAAGGCTTGAATAAAAACACAATAAATCAACGTGAGTCATTCTGAAAAGTCTTAATATTATCCTACCCTACCCAATACCTATGCAATATTAATTTGCTATGTGCATGTGTGCATGATGTGAAGTGTAATGTGCACAAGCGTGGGACATGTTTCCCTCCAGTCTCCTAGCAGCGCTGCCTGCCCTACATCTGCACACATTACCAGCTCCTCACCTGCGCAGCAAACACTGCCAGCTGCCCCAGCCCCTACCCGGCTGGAAGACATACTTTTCCAGCTGGCAGGGAGCTGCATCAGGCAGGGAGTTTTTAAAACTCCAACCCTAAGCATGCTCTGAGCATGCGTGGAGGGAGAATCTAGCCTGTGGCATAGCTGCTCTAGTGGCCATAAGGGGGTCCTGGGTGGCGGAGGGGTCTGGGATGGGCAGCCCCTGGGGACAGGGCTTGAGGGGGGTCAGCTCGGGAGAGCCAGCAGCAGGAGTAGGGAAGAGATTGGGGCAACTCGGGGAACTGGGGAAGCCAGGGGCAGGGTGGGAAGGAACTGTATCTGTCCAGCGACAGGGACCCAGATTCATCCATAGCTGCTACAGGAAGGCCGCTGGAGACAGATCTGGCTCCTTGCTCCCTTCTGTTGGTGGCTGAGGCCAGACTGGGCCCCAGGCCAAGAGAGGGTGCTTGCCCCGGGTGCCAAAATCTGTAGTTACGGCCCTGGCTGTCAGCCATCCCTGCCCGTCACCTGCCGGCCAGGAGAGCTCCAGCCACGCTCTCCGGTGAGCTGTCGCACTCCAGGCCGCACTGAACCCCCACAGCCAGCAGCTCAAATATTTGAGTTTATGTGAGGATACAATCTAACAAGGAAAAGTTTTAGGGGACCATAGTACTTTCGTAAAACCTGTTGTCATTAAAGAGCTATTTATGTGTTAAAACACACACTAACTATTTTATATATTTTTTTTGATTTTCCCCCATCATTTTTGACGGGTTGCAGCTAGCTACTATATATTTCTGCAATGGATTTAGATATAAAGCAGCAAAATACTGTAAAATATGAAATGACTGTTACCTTGCAATTGTTTCTCAACACGTTTCAGCTCCTGCAAGATTGATGAAATCTCCTGGGGAAGAACCAAAAAGAGTTAGAGCTACTGTTCACTAAAAGAAGGCATATTTAATAATTAATAGTAAACTTAAAAGAAACCTTCTCATAAACTGTTTGGGTCATGTCTCTCTATAGTAGGAATACTCTTGTTGAAGATGGTAGGAGGAAAAGATAGCCAGAGTCCATGGCTAGATGGCATATTAGGTCAGGCTGTACTGCTTTGGGCTGCACAACTGATCGCCCTATCAGAATGAAAGAGTTCCATTAACTGGCTAGTTGTCCACATCAATCTCTTAAATGGGGTACATGAATACCAATGCTCATTCCACTCCTTGCTCATACACTCATAAAATCCATTCCCACACATAAAACAGACTGAATCCCATCGTGGATGGCAAAAGTTTTCAGTGGTTGAGGAGAAAAATAAAGCTGGATCTAGAGATTATCAAATTTGATTAAGTTCAACTACCTACTGACTTAGTAAAACTGAAAACTAATGGCTGATCAGCTTGTGATTTAAGTCCATTGCAATAAACAGTACATTCTTGTGCTTTGAGAACGTGACTATGACTTAGGGTATCCAGTTTCTTTCCTTGTCTCCTCACTGTTCCAGGAAGGGACCAGATTTGATGGGTGTGACGCTCCCAATGCACTGGTGTGATGACATTTCCCACCTCTCTGAGCATAAGGTGGTGATATAATGGCTCTGCAAAAGCATATTCCACTCTTCTTGCAGGAACTGGTGGTACAGTGCAATGCAGTAAGAGGGTAACAGATGCTCCACTACCTTGCACTGCCACACAAGATGGGCCACAATCTGGAGATGGAATCACAAATTCTGATCGACACATTTCATAACATTAATTGAAAAGCAGAAAACAAATATGCTTAATTTTGAAGAGGGCTTTTCTTACAATATTTATTATTTTAGTTCAACTACATATAAGCACAACTATTTTTCTAAACAGTAGGAGCCAGTAATTAAATCTGTCTTCCTCGAGCATGTGAAATAATTCCAGTGAGAATTCCACGTTAAATGTAATCCAGATTTTTACTTCTGAAGATTGCTAAAATATTGTTTGCTTAAATTAAAAGTATATTAAGAAGTCTGTGTTTTGACTTCTTGACATATTAAGCTGTTCTTCAGAAAAAAGTCTCTTGGATGATTTCAGGCCATTTCTTAGAGTGATGTACTCAAACCCATTAGCCTTTAGATTATTGTCCTAATATAGCATACACAACACAATGCATATAAATATCATGGCTGACCTACCCTTTGTAGTGTTTTAAATGCACTTTCTTAAGAAGCGGATTTCTAGTGAACAGAATCTTTTCCTGTAATTTTGCTCTCAACAGTCCTGAGATATGAAAATTTTAACTAATTTAAAAGATGTTGAGTCAGAAGGTCTGAATTCTAAAACTTTTTTTTTTGAGATTGTTCCTTTGCTTCTTTCCCTTTAAAACATGCCCAGTCTTTTATTAATCAGAAAACAGAAGAAAATAAGTTTCATTCTGTTGTAAGATGTGTCTTCATACCATGCTTGAAGTTTTTACAATAGGAACTTCACTTTCAGTTCGTAACTTGTTTTCAATTTCTTCCCAATTCCGGTCTTTGTCCTTAAACAATATTCTATAAAGAAGAAGTATAAAATTTTCATTTTTAAAAGAAGTACATTAGCAAAGAACTGCAGGCTTAGGATTTAAAAAAAAGCTTTGAAAACAGAACAAACTTGAATTTGAAATGGAGACAATTACCACAGTCCTATCATTATGGATTATACTATTGAGGATATACAGAAGGATTTAGCCACAAAATTCTATTGACCATAAAAGTGGCAGTCATCTCTAACTACTGGCATTATTTTGGGGAAAAAAGCCTATTTAAATAATCAGTGTGACTTTTTCTACCACAAAACTGCATTTTTTTAATCTACTGTTTTTATAACAGCTGTGACTGGGCTAGATCAAAGCTAGCTTGTATAACAGCAGCTGTGGAACTGTGGCAGCAGGGGCTGTGGCTACTTGAGCATGATACCAAGAAAATCATGGGTATGGAGAATGGTGACTCTCTTCTGAAGGAATCCACCTCTTTAGGACTCAGTAGTTCTAGGGAAACAAAACCATTTGATAACAAATACATCCATCAAAGAGGTGGCAGGAAGATATTAAATATTTCTGGCAAGGAGTGAAGATATAAAACTCACCTTTCCAAAGCTATCAAACTGCAAGCCTGCAGACCTGAAAGTCTGACTACTTTTGAACCATTCAGACTTACCTGCAGGCTGATAAGCTACAAAAAGAGTAAAGCTAGTTAGGTTCTGTAGCACTAGCAGAAGTTTGGAAAATACTATATAGAGGATCAGATCTGGCTATACTGTCTGTATCTTCTACTTGCTTGTTTGCCCATGCTGAAAATCAGTATGAACACAGTTTCTTTAGTGCTTAAGAGCTATATATTATTTTTTACTCCTTACCTGAAGTAGAAAGCACTGATTTTGGCATTATACTTATCAGTTTTTATAGAAATGTTTGTGATGCAAACAAACAAACAAGGAATTACTACTTCATGTCGGTAATATTCAGCTAGGCCCGGAGAGCACGTTCCTGTTGAATGCAAATGTCCTTAGCAGAAGAAAAATTCAGAAAAGCTAAGAGATATGAACAAAATTGTTTCTAAACATTATACTTTCCAAAATTCACCAGGAAGAACTTGATGCTTTTTCAAGATATTGCAGAAGGTATTGTAACACTCACTCAGGTCTGATACTTATCTTTTCCTTTTATTCCCCCTCATTTACTCTCTTCTTATTGAATTGTAGCCAGAGATTTTTTTGCCCCAAACTGCTTAAAATTGCCACATAGAATGTTGGGGAGAAATGGGCAGAAAAGCCTCAAAAGAGGATTAAAATTTCCAACAGGCAGAAGCAAAGCTGCTAGTCACTTACAGGATGAGGACAGTAATAGAAACATTTTGTGTTATGGAAATGCAGTAATATCATATCATATCATATCATATCATATCATAGGGCTGGAAGGGACCTCATGAGATCATCGAGTCCAACCCCCTGGGAATTGAACCCAGGACCTTCTGCATGTTAAGTGTAATGAGCAATAGGTTTTAAGTAATACGAAAATTCAGCACTTGGGTAATTGATCTCCATAACACTGCCTCTCTGCATTCCTCCCTAACTAACTCTTACTTTTCTTTACACTGCTCCCTTCTACAGAGGTCCCCTTATATTCTTGCTATGAAGTTGCTCCCCCTCCTTTCCCTGAGCTTCCCTTACCTTTCTCCTTCCCTCCCAGAGGTTCCCTTCCACTCTTGCTACAAAACGTAAACAGCCCACAGCTGGCAAACTGAAGGAGTTACCACCTGGGAGACAGAGACTGCTAGCTGGAAGCTCTGGTGCAAGACAGAAAGCAGAAGACAACAGCAAAAAGAAAGAAGCAAGAATGCAAAGGACGCAAGAAACAGGCTGAAGATAAGCTAAAGGTACTGTGGGTCTGGACAACCTAGGTAACTGAGTTCTGGCTCTGTGTTCAATCCTGGCTTTAGGCAACCCAGCTAACTGAGTCCTGGTCCTGTGCCTAATTCAAAGGCAACCTTAATCACTGACTAAAGTAGCACCAAGGCTCTAGACAGTCTAGCTAACTGAATCCTAGTCCCGTGTCTAAGCCACTGGTAATCCTTGTGTCAATAGTGAGAGAGCAGGATGGAAAGATAGCAGGAAGACTTTATAAATTCTAACTCTATGTATGAATGTATCCCTACCAATAAGGTGGAATGCCCTTCATAAAAGCAAAACTTCCTCCTCCTAACCTGTTCAGCAACCATCCAGCTAACATCTGCTGAATGTTAGAGATTGATAAGGATTTTATAATTTTGTTAAGATTATTAAGTAAGTTTTAATGTTTATATGATTTAAGGTATTGTATCACAGATGAGCAGCATTCTCTCTGCCATGCGAAGCTATGCTCACTGTGGTAAACAGAAACTAATTTCTGTGATAAAATGTTTTTCAACCCTTAAGTTTCATTGTGTTAATTTAAAAACCAATAAATATTAGTATTTGTTTTTGAGGAATTTTTCTGCTCTATGTCTGTTCTTGATCAATGGGCTGTATTCATATTTCCTGGGTCAATGTCCCATTAGGGAAGTAGACCACACTGAATTTAACTCAGTAGTATTAATTTTTCCTTTAGGTGAGCAAAACTGCCTAACAGCTGAATGATTTTGAGTTTCTGAGGTAAAAGATTTTATTATTTAAAATTTTTCTTAGCTTTAGCAGAGGTGATCAAGTCTCTTCTGATGGCCTCAGACTGACTTGCTCTGGAGTTAATGCAGTTTGTTCCTCCATTTTTCCCTATCTATAGCTCTACTTATCTTTTAATCTCTCCCTCTCCCCTCCTCCATCTTTTCCAGCCTCCTTTGTTTGGTTGGGTTTTTTTTTTTTCCCACTCTATAGTTTATCAGTAGTTTGCTTTGCTGTGCTGTCCTTCCCAATTTCCATACATCTTCTCTCACTTCCTATTATGTCTAGATACAGCATCACAGAATCATAGAACAGGAAGAGACCACAAGAGGTCATCAAGTCCAGTCCCCTCCACTCATGGCAGGACCAAGTACCATTTTAAACCATCCCTGACAGGTGTTTGTCTAACCTGCTCTTAAAATTTTCCAATGAAGAAGATTCTATAACCTACCTAGGCAACTTATTTCAGTGGTTAATCACCCTGACAGTTAGCATTTTTTTCTAATGGTCAACCTCCTTGCTGTAATTTAAGCCCTTTGCTTTTTGTCCTAACATCAGTAGTTAAGGAGAACAATTTTTCTCCCTCCTCCTCGTATCATCCTCTTAGGTATTTGAAAACTGTTATGTTCTGTCTCAGTCTTCCCTTTCCCAGATTAAACAAACTCACTTCTTTTAATCTTTCTTTATAAGTAAAGTGTTCCAGACCTTTAATCATTCTTGTTGCTCTTTCTGGACTTTATCCAGTTTGTCCACATCTTTCCTGAATGAGGTGCCCAGAACTGGACACAATACTCCAGTTGAGGCATCATCAGGGACGAGTAGAGTGGAAGAATTACTTCCTGTGTCTGACTTACAATACTCTTGTTAACGCATCCCAAAACGATGTTTGCTTTTATTGCAACAGTGTTACACTGTTGAATATTATTTAGCTTGTGGTTCACCATGACACCAGATCCCTTTCCACAGTACTCCTTCCTAGGCAGTCATTGCCTATTTCATGTATGTGAAATGGATTCTTCTTCTATCTGAGTATTTTGTATTTGTCCTTACTGAATTTCATTCAGTTTAACTCATACCATTTCATCAGTTTGTCCAAATCATTTTGAATTGTGATCCTATCCTTCAAAGCACTTGCAGCCCCTCCCAATTTGGTATCATTAACAAACTTTGTATAAGTGTACTCTCTATGCCATTTCCTAAATCATTGATGAAAATATTGAACAGAACCAGATCCAGAACTGATCCCTGGGGTATGAACGAAGCATAGCCTCTTCCATCTATCTTCACATAGGCTTATTACAGCAGATTTCTATAAGTAGTCACTTCTTTCCCAACAGGGAATTAATTTATTTCACAAATCCATATTTTTCTCGACCATTGAAAGCTGGAGTAGTAAGTACATAAATAGCAACAATATACTTCATTTACCATGCATTATGCATTTCACTACTACTATTACTAGCTGAAATTTGAATTTAAGAAAAACTTTTGAGTGAAGAAAAGAAAAATCCTACCTGATTTTGCCTGCTGTTTTGTCTATTGATTGCCTTATCTTCCGAGAAAATTGGAAGACTGAGGACAACAGCAAGCTATCTCCCATGACCTGGAATAATTATTTTAAAAAGAAAAAATTAGCAACACAGTAAGAATTAAATATTGCAATAAAAATGGTTTTGCATATTTTGAAATAAAGATTCTGTAATTCCTCTTCCCACTTCACTTCAGCAGGAATGTGTCTACCAATTTACTGTTCATTAACATGAGAAATTAGTATCCCTGGGTTGTCCAGGTCATCCAATAATAAAGCACTGTGAAGGTTTTATAATACAGCTCTTCTAGTGCACTTCAGTTGTTATTGGAAGAGTCATTGTTATAACTGTCCTCTTCTGAGTGGCAAAGTAACTGCCCATATTGAACTGTGTGATGATTCAGTGATGTATGAAAGTGGACATGAATTTGAGAATAACCTGATGTTCACTTGTAATCTATCCTAGAAATTAAACCCAGGCCTCTGACTGAAATAATTCACTTATGCAATTCAATAATCATTACTTCATTTAGTATCCAACATAGTTATTATACTATGTCTATCATCACAGTATCTGAAGAAAAGGTTATTCCCCTTGTGCAGTAATTGTGTCCCCTTACAGGTGCTCCACTCTACGTACACTGATGCCCCCTTGTGCTTTCAACTGGATATTTCTCACAGCAGTTTCCTTTCAGCCCACACGGGCATGTTAGTCAGTTGTCTGCCCTGTGCCACTATTGTATAGCACCACATGGGTGAACCATCCTCAGTTCCTTCTATACCAGCTCCAAAACAGAAGGGTGAGTAATGTAGGTCCCATAGAGACACTATCTTGAAGAACCACATAGGGCAAGTAACAATGTATTTATTGAGTAGCATCTCTATAGGTGCTCTGCTCTAGATGACTACCAAGCAGATCCCTCTAAGGCAGACAGCGCTTCAAAGTGAAGTCCAGTATGGAGCAAAGTACAGCCAAGCCTAACAGAGTATCAAAGGTGGAATCATGATTTATATCCTAGTATTCAGAGAACATATGTACAGATGTCAAGTAGCGGATTTACAGATTTCAATAATCATCGTGTTCTTGAGGAATGACATAGAAGTGGCAATGTGGAATGAGCTTATATATGTGTAGATGGCTGAATATTGTGAAACTTATAACAAGAGTTCACGCAGCATGATGTCTATTTGAAAAGTCTCTGGTTAGAGATTGCCAACTCTAACCTAGTAGAAAGACAAACTAGGAATCTTTTTGAAGGGCTTTGTCCTACAGAGATAGAAAGCCAGGGCTCTCTTGTTATCTAGGGTGTTAAGAGGTCCCCTCCTGGTGATTTAGATGCAGTTTGGGGAGGAAGATGGGCAGGTGAATGGGCTGATGGGAAGAAACATTAGATAAAAATTTCAGGTGAGACTACAGTGTGATCTTGTACTTACACTGTGTGTTGGGGGGCCGGGGGAAAAGTATGCTACCAGTATCTCTATTTCTCCAACCCCTTCCACCAACAGAATGGGTATCAGGACTGCCATCTTCAGTGACAAATGGAGCAGTGAACAGGTAGCCAAAGGTCTGAAGGGAATTCTTGTGAGGCATTTAAGGAGCAGGCTGAAGTCCCATACTGAAGTAGGGTGTTGGACCACCAGCTAAAGGCTTCCCAGTCTTGGAAAAATCTCACGATGGTTGGATGGGCAGATAGGGAATAGCTCTCTGTTGTAGGGTGGAAAGTCACGATGGCTGCCAATTAGACTTTTATGAAGCTCATCCATAGTTCCAAAGTTTTCAGAGATAGGGTATAGTCCAGTATATCTGGAAACAATGCAGCCATCTGTGAAACCTGACTGGTCACACCAACTGGCTAACTGCATCATTTTTGAAATATGTGTACCAAGTAGATTGTTTCCTGCTGTGCAATATCACTTTTTTTTTCTTTTACATCCTCCGAGTAGGATGTCTCTAGTACCATGAGCAATCAACAACCACGCTTTGAAACAAAGCACCATGAAATGGGGATGAAGAATCTTTCCACCCTCCTGGAAGAGGAGATAGGGAGCAGCATGAAGAGTAATCAGGGTGCAAATAGTCAGCTATACCAGCTAAGGAAACCATGTTCCATGAAGCAGGCAGAACTGTTAGAATGACTCTGGCTCTGTTTTTCTTTATTTTGAGCAGAACTTTGGCTATTAGAGCAGTTGGCAGGAATGTGTAATGTTGATGACCACTGAAGGTGAAAAGCATCCCCAGGGGTCTGGTGACCCAGTCCACCCAGTAAGCAGAAGTGGCTGTATTTTTTGTTTGATTCTGTGGCAACCTAGTCTTTCTGAAGGGTGCCCCAATTCACATAATATGTGGTGTAATATGCTGGGTCTATTCCATACTCATGGTCTGGGAAGAAGTGCCTGCTGAGTGTATTCATGGTCACGTTCTAAATGTCCAGAAGACAGGCCACTGTGATAGTGATCTGGTTGTGTATGCACCAATTCCAAAAACTGACCGCCTCAATGTAAGAAGAGCGGAGGCTCTTACTCCTCCTTGGCAATAGATGTAAAACACGCATAATATGTTGTCCATTGTAATCTTTGTGTTTTCCCCTGATTAGTGGTAGGAACTGGAGACAGGCATATCTGACTGCTCTGAGATTCAGGAAATGGATGGGTAGCATCACCTCTTGCAGTGACCACCTTGCCCTGTGCCATGTAAGTGTCTAGATGTGCTCCCCATCCTAGCAAAGAAAAATCCACCATTAGAATGGCCACTGAAGGAGAACATTCAAACAGGTCTCCTGAGCACATATTGTGCTGGTCTCTCCACCAGGTGAGGGATTATTTTACAGACGCAGGTCTGGAAAGACCTATAATTAAACTGTGATTTTGGGAAACGAGTGTTACTCACCCTTGTGCAGTAGTCAAGGTTCTTCGAGATGCATGTCCCCAACATGCTCCACTTCAAGTGCTTCGGGGCACCCCACACTCAGGATCGGAAACTCTTTCTCACCAGTACTCATAGGGCGGCATGTGTGCCAGCAGCTGCCACAGCCATTTTCGCAGCACTGGTGACACATGCTCCCCCCGTCCCTCAGTTCTTCTCTACCGTGGATATGCAGAGCACATGGGTACATCAATATAATCCGAAGTAGAGGGAGGAGGGAGGGTAGTGGAGCATGTCAGGGACATGTATCTTGAAGAACCTTGGCTACTGCACAAGGGTGAGTAACACACACTTCTTCGAGCAGTGTCCCTGACTGCTCCACTTCGGGTGATTGATTAGCAGTACCCTAATTTGGAGGTGGGAACTTCGGAACTATATCTTGCATAGATTTTAATATTGCTAGGCCTAAAGAGGTGTCAAATTTAGGGTATTGTTCGATAGCATAATGCTTGACAAAGGTGTCTGCAGAAGCCCAAGTAGCAGCTTGGCATATCTCTGAGATAGGGACGTTTGCCAGAAAGGCTGAGGATGCTGCTAAACTTCTAGTTGAATGTGCATGAATGTCCTGAGCAGGTGTTTTCCCTGACAGAGTGTATGCTGTTTGCATGCATGTAGAAATCAATTTTGACAGTCTCTGCTTAGAAATGTGTTCGCCTTGTGATCATTCGGTTGTAGACATAAAGAGTTTTGGTGTTTTCCAGAAAAGTTTATTTCTGTCCAGGTAAAAGACCAACATTCGCTTGACATCCAGTGTGTGCAACACAGCTCGTTGCGGGTTGGTGTGTGGTTTTGGAAAGAAAACAGGAAGATGGATAGTCTGATTTAGATGGAAAGATGATGTTATTTTTGGTAAAAACTTAGGGTGAGGTCATAGGGAAACTTCATCCTTATGAAAAACTGTATAGAAATGGCAAGCCATAAGCACAGCTAGCTCCCCTACACACCTTGCAGATGTAACTTCCACTGAAAATGCCACCTTCATAGAAAGGTGGAGGAGAAAATTCATAGCCAAAGGCTCAAAAGGGAGTTTCATGAGTGTCTTGAGCACAAATGTCAAGTCCCATTCTGGGGTAAGGGATCTGACTTGCAGACATATGTTTTGGATGCCCATCATGAAATGTTTCAATATGGGGTGTGCAAACAATGATGAACTGTCCACTAGGACATGGAAGGCAGAAAGGGCCACAAGGTGTACGCAGAGCGTACTAAGTGATACTCCTGTTTCCTTCAGGTGCAATAGATATTCAAGAGTGTCTGGAACAGAAGATTTTGTTGCATCGATTGTTCAACATGAGCATCAAATAAAGAAACAATGCCATTTTTGAAGGTAAGTACTTCTCATTGCAGGCTTCCTACTATTTAAGAGTATGTGTTTGACAGGATCGTAACATTGCAACTCTATCCATCAAACTCAAACCATCGAGGTACCTGGCTGAGAGATGGAGTCTGTCCAAGTGGTTGTGTATCTTCCCGTTGTTCTGGGATAGGAGATCTGGGACCAGAGGGAGGATGATTGGAGGCCTTATCAACATGCGTAGGAGGTAAATACACCAAGTTTGCCTGTGCCATTGTGGTGCTATGAGGATCACATGGGCCCTGTCCTTGCAGATTTTCCAGATGGTCTTGGGGATCATAGGTATGGAAGGAAACACGTATAGCAGTGTGTGGCTCCAACTGAGGAGGAATGCATCGCCCATGAAGTCTTTGCCCAGCCATGCTCAGGAACAGAAGTTCATACATTTCTTGTTCAATGGGGTGGCAAATAGGTCTATTGTTGGATAACCCCATATCCTGAAGATTCAGTGAATGATATCTGCTCATATTTCCCACTCATGGGAGTCTCTGAATGTTCTGCTTAGTGTCTGCAACTGCATTGTCCTTCCTGGGTAGGTATATGGCTGATATGTTTATATTGTGACTGATACATGAATCCCAGAGTTCCACTGCTTCCAGGCATAGGGCTTGGGAGCGAGCTCCCCCTTGACAGCTGATGTAGAACATGCACGCTAGATTGTCTGTGTGGATCATCACAGCTTTCCTGGACAGAAATTGGTAGGAAATGAATGCATGTTCTCCGAACTGCGCAGAGTTCCAGAAAATTTATATGAAGGGTCCTTTCTTGTGGAGACAATCTGCCCTGGATTGTCATATGAAGCATATGGGCTCCCCAACTGATCAGGGAGGCATCCATGGTTAGTAGTATCGATGAATCCTGAGTCACAAAAGCCACCCCTTGAAGTAAATTGTCCTCTTTGGTTCACCAGGTCAGAGTGTCCTTCACGATCATCAGGATGTGAAGCATGCAGTAGAGAGATGAACCGTGCATCCTGACCACTGTTCCCTATAAGCTGTGCGTATGTGTGTACGCACACAGGTCATGAAACCCGCGCACACAACAAAATTAAGTGTGCACAAAAAAATTAATAGTGCTAATATTGGTGCCCACAAAGAAATTCTTTTGTGCATGCAAAGAAATTTTTTTCGCTTATAGCCTATGAATAGTTAGAGGGAACATTGGTCCTGACCTGTTCCAGAAACCATAACTGCAGTGGATGCATGTGGAGTCTGGCATGGCATACGAGCTAAGTAGCTGCTGCCATATGGCCAAGCATCTGCATGCTGGTGTGCACGGATACTGTTGGGGAACCATGTATTGTATGTACTAATCGTCTTATCTTTACTAATCTTTCCTGAGATATACAGGCTCTTGCTGATAGCACGTGGATTTGAGCACTTATAAAGTGTATCTCCTATGCTGGGAACATAACTGATTTCTCCTGGTTTATTGTGAGACCTAGAGAAAGAAAGAGGTCCTTGGCTCTTGCTAATGCCTGTAACATTGCGGTTGAGAGTTTGCCCTTATGAGGAAGTCGTAGAGGTATGGGAAGATAGTGATTCTGTGCTTCCACAGATGGGCAGCTACAATGGCCATAAGTTTTGAGAATACTCGGGGCGCCATACATAAGCCAAATGGGAGGATGCAATATTGGTAATGTCTGTCCAAGAAAAGGAACCAAAGGAGTTTCCTGTGTGCAGCGTGGATAGATACATGGAAATAAGAGTCCTTCAGGTTGAGGGATGCCAGCCAATCCCCTTGTTCCAGTGCAGGGGGGACTGTGGATAATGTTACCATCTTGAACTTCTGATTGTCTACAAATTTGTTGAGATTGTGAAGATCCAGAATGGGTCGCCAACCCCGTTTCTTTCCTGGTCAGAAAATACTGGGAATAAAAACCTCTTCTGGTGTGTTATTCTGGAACCTCCTCTATGGCTCCCAGAAGAAGGAGCCTGTCTATCTCCTCTTGTAAAAGATGTACATGAGAAGGGTCCCTAAAGAGGGACAGGGAAGGTGGATGGGAAGTGGATCTTGTGGTGAAGGGGATGGTGTAGACTTCTTCCACTATCCGTATGACTCATCTGTCTGAAGTTATATCCTTCCATCATTGAATGTATGGAAGCAGTCTGTTGCAGAAATAGTGGTGTGTCAAGGAGGTAACATCCTGACTGGAGGAGGGGTGGTCGGGCAAACCCCCAATCAGATTCTCAAAATTGTTGTTTGGGATTTGTGGGGTGAGAAGTTGATGAAGGCTGGTTGTTTTGCCTACGGCGTTGCTGATGTCTAGACCTTGATCTGTAATTATCTGGTCGTTTGTTGGTTTGATATTGAAAGTATCTATAGCTGCTAGTTTGGTACCTATTATATTTCTTTCATGTGGCAGGGGTGTAAGTACCAAGAGTTTGGAGGGTGGCCCGAGAGTCTTTCAGCATATGCATAATTTCATCCGTTTTGTCTCTGAATAGCTTCTCTTTGTCAAAAGGCAAGTCCTTGATGGAAGCCTGCATTTGTCTGGGTAATTCTGCAGAGTGAAGCCAGGAAGAATGTCGCATAACTATCACTGTGCTGATAGTTATGGCTGCCACGTCAGCAGCATCCAGTGATGCCTGCAATGTTGTCCTTCCTTTATCAATGATGTAAATTGGTTTTTTTTTGTCTTCAGGAATAAAGCTTGTAAATTCAGCTATCTTGGTGTAGTTGTCATGATCGTAAATTAGACAAAATAGCTGTGTAATTCACTACCCTCAACTGGAAGGTGGCTGATGTACACACTGTCCTGCCAAGTAGGTCCATTTTCTTATCTTCCTTATCAGCAGGAGCTGACGTCATGTAAGACTGTTTCAATCTCTGATTGGCTGCCTCGATAACTCATTACCCTTTGGGGCAATGAAGTATCTCTTGTCTGTCTTCTTGTTAACAGGAGCTGGTGTAGCTGGGGTTTGCCATAGCGTATTCGCTGGCTACATTATATCATCATCCATGTGCATGGCAATCTTATTAGAAACAGTAGATTGTAATATTCTGTATAGTTTATGATGGGTGGAAGAATTATCCTGTGTTAGGATGTCTAATATATCAGCGACTCTTCTGAATAATTCCTGAAACAGATTAGAGTCATCAGCCCTAGACTGTTGTGCAGCACCTTCTTGACCAGAACTGGGGGCAATAGTCTGAGGTGTCTGCCGCAGCTGAATTACAGAAGGAGCCATAGTGTGTTGGCTCTGCTGGGCCATGGCTGGTAAGTAGTGCTGTATCACAGCAGGCATCTGAGAAGCTGGTTGCACAGCCTGTGAAGGGTTAAACTGAGTCCAATTCTCCCAGCCTGTCCATGGTATTGGGAAGGATATATTTAATAACCATGGATTAGGCACCCAGGTGAATCCCATGTTATTATTTTGTGTTGGAAGCTGGGGATACGGTTGGTTCATGGCTGGGACTGGTAGAGACTCATCCTCAGCTGATAAAGGTGAACTATTCGTCGAAGAGGCAGGTGAAGAAGAAAATGGCTGGGTGAGGATCCCACCCCAAATAGTGGTGAAATTGGAGGGGAATCCTGTGAAAAATCCTGCAATAACTGAGAATGATGAGTCTTTCTTAAATGCTTTCTAGGAGCCTCATCTGACATCGGGACTGTCTGAGGCAGTTTATTTTCGGTGCTGGTATTCTGAGCCCACACCAAGTTATCCGCTGGCAAGGGTTGCTGCGAGGTGACACTGGGCAGCAGGATCTGGCCTGGGGAGAAGGTCAGCACTGAAACAGCTGGTGCTGATAGGATGGTAGTCGGCATGGTGGGGACGAATGGCACCGTCGGAAAAGCCGCTGAGGCTGTTAGAGCCGTTGGTGAAGCTGTTTCATTCAGTGGCTGGGCAGCTGGCGCCGCTGTTTTTTCTGCGGCTTTTTCTCACTGCATATGCTCTTTTTTAGAGCTTTTTTTTTGGGGGGGGGGCAGTTTTCCCTATGCAGGATACCTGTACCCAGGGACCTAAAGCCTCATGGATACCATCAAGTTTCCTGCCAGTTCTTGATCTCTTTGAATATGTCAGAGATGGAGCAGATGAATGGCACTTTTGCAATCCATCTGACAGTAGCAGAGAATGACCTGGCTCTGAAGCCGGTCTCAAAGGGCCCTCCATTAGAAGTAATTTTAATTTCATTTCATGCTCCTTTCTAGTTCTTGAAGTCAGTTTTTTACAATGGGGGCATTTATGTGTAATGTGCCCCTCACCTAGGCATTTTATGCAGTTGCTGTGGCCATCAGATGCTGGCATTGCATTGTTGCACTGAGCGCAGTGTTTAAACCCCAGAGGGGTCGGCATGCCGGTTATGTTCGTTGTTATTTCTTTTTCTTCTCTTCTTTTTCTTTTTTTTTTTTTTTTTAAACTTTCCTTCTCTCTCCTTTTTTTCTTCTTCTCTGTGTCTCTGTCTTTTCTTCTTCTTTTCTTCTCTATTTATTATTTTATTTTCTGCTGAGGTAAAGAGCAGCCAGAGCTGCTGCAATTTCTGTCCTGAGTTGGAGGTGGTAGAAGAACTACTGAGGGACTGTGGGGGGGGGGGGGGGGAGATGCGTCACCAGTGGTGCAAAAATGGCTGTGGCTGTTGCTGGAGTGCACGCTGCCCTATCAGCACTGCTGAGAAACAGTTTCCGATCCTGAGTATGGGATGCCCAGAACCACTTGAAGTGGAGCAGTCAGGGACACTGCTGAAAGAAGAATAAACAGTTCTGAGCCTAACCAGAAGGCAGTGCATTCAAAGCCTGGTATCTTCTGTAATGAAGATGCTGGTTGCCGTGTATCCCAGTAACTGAACACAGTTCCTGACCGTGGTTTGGAGCTTAACTGAATTGTGCTTGCTATGCTTGAAAGATCCACAAATCTGTTAAAAGAAAGGTACGCTCTTGCTGTTACTGAATCAAGATGCGTCCCTATGAATTCTAAGCTTTGCCGAGGGTCAAAGTGGATTTTCATATGTTCACTACATGCCCAGTTTGAAGACAACATCTATGTCCTGGGAAGTTTCTTGAGATGTCAGTTCCAGGAAGCAGCCTTTCAGCAACCAACTGTCCACGTAAAGGAATATTTAAATCACTTTTCTAATGAGTTGTGCTGCTACTGACATAACTTTTGAAAAGTCTCTTTGGGTGGATGACAGGCAGAAGAGAATCACTCGGTGTTGAAAGTGGTCCTAGTCAACACTGAAATTGGTGGATGACAATCTGGAAATATGTGCTTAAAGGTCAAGGACTGAGAAGCAATCCCCTTGCTCTAGTGATGGGATTATCACTGCAAGTATCTTCACTTTGAGTTTTTGTACCTTCACCTAGATGTTGAGTAGTCTCAGGGCTAAGATGGGTCTCCAACCAGCAGTCTTTTTTAGTACTAGGAAGTATGCTGAATAAAACCCTACCCTCTGTAATTCATTGGGTCTGGTTCTGTAGCACTCAAGCATAAGAGAATCTATTTCCTCGGAAAGCAAGCTGTCATGGAACGGGTCTCTGAAGAGGGATGGAGAAGAAGAGACCATTGCTGAAGTGAAATAAAGTGGATAGTAATTCTGTGAAGATAATATCCAAAACCCACTTGTACATATCAATCAACTCAGGCTCATCTGAAATAGTGAAGGTGGCCGCTGAAAAGAGGAAGAAGGCTGGTGAATCGGTGCACCTAGAGGCTTAGAATGGCAATTCAAAGTCCTCAACCAATCCAGAAAACATTGCTGCTTGGAGGTGGATGGGGTGAAGTGGGAGGCTGAGAAATGGATAGTTCTGTTTTCTGAAATCTTTGTCTTTTTTGATATAATTCATAGGTCTCCAGTATCTAAGGAACTGGATCGGACCTCTGAGCTGTTTGGAATTTGCTGATTTTTTTTTCTTGTAGGTGATTCTGTAAATACCAAGACTATGGAAGGTAGCTCTAAAGTCCTTCAATGTTTACAGAGACTCATCCATGCTATCTGAACAACTTGTGGCATGGCATGCAGTGGAAATGGCCACTGCTGCTCTGCAGGGAAGAGATGTAACAGAGAAGCACCTTTGTCCTGCTACAAGCTACAGTAGCAGGACAACTGAGCTAGGGATGATGGTGTGGGGTTGTCGCCCCAAGCCCTGCCCATTCGGTTCCTGACTTCAGAGCTGGAGGCAGGTTTTTCAGCCTCACTGACTTAGCCTCTACTGCTGCAGCAGGAGACTTGGTTACAACAGCCCCCATCCTAGCAGGTTACATCCAGCTCTGAGCCTGCACCTCCAAGCCCCAGAAATCTTCCTCTCTCCCTCCTCACCCTCCCTCACTTACAGTGCAATGCTGTGTTGTGAATCATCCAGCCAAGTAAGTCAGGGAACTTTGAAGCTCTGACTGCCATAGGGAGGAAGAGATCACAGCCCCCAGCCCTGCCCCTCCTCCTCAACTTCTTCAGGGCTGGAGGCAGCGTTCAGCCTCAGTGCAGCCACAGTACTCACAGGAGGGTGGGGGGCAGACCCCCTCTGCCACACTCCTAGGCACCCCATTCCTAGGAATCCAGGCTAACCATCAGCCCACACCTTTGCCCGGACCCAGGAGTTCCCCCTTCCTTATTTACCATATTGCTGCTGAGTGACTGCCTCTTCCTCAACTCCCCTCTCCTATCCTGTGTTTTCAACTGCTCTGGTTGAGGAAGCTGAAGCAGAGGGGTCTCAGGAAAGAAAGAGCTAGGCATTCTGAGAGGAAGGGCTCTTGTTCCAGTGGCTGGCCACTAACTCAGCTGCCCATGAGGAGATTATCATCACACCCATATTTGCTTCTTTTCCTGCATGGGGCTTGAGTGTTCTACTGCAGTTAGGCTTTGTTTCTATGTATGTTGGGCAGCGAGCACACACAGAGAGGGAAGTTCTACAGCACTAGGACCCAGGAAGCGTCACTGAACTGGCTTAGTTTCTCTGTGAATCATAGAATCATAGGGTTGGAAGGGACCTCATAGGTCATCTAGTCCAACCCCCTGCCAGAGGCAGAACCACTCCCACTAAACCATCCCAATCATGGTTTTGTCCAGCCGGGCCTTAAACACCTCCAAAGACGGAGACTCCACCACCTCCCTAGGCAGCTCATTCCAATGCTTCACCACTCGCCTAGTAAAAAAGTTTTTTCTAATATCCAGCCTCGACCTCCCTAACTATAACTTGAGACCATTGCTCCTTGTTCTGTCCTCTGTTACTACCGAGAATAGTTGAGCTTCGTCTTCCTTGGAGCATCCCTTCAAGTAGTTGAAGGTTGCTATCAAATCCCCCCTCAATCTTCTCTTCTGCAGACTAAATAAGCCTATGGCTTTCAGTCTTTCCTCATGGGGCTTGTGCTCCAGCTCTTTAATCATTGTGGTTGCCCTCCGCTGGACTCTCTCTAGCATGTCCCTGTCCTTTCTGTAGTGGGGAGCCCAAAACTGAACACAGTATTCTAGATGTGGCCTCGCCAGTGCAGAATAGAGGAGAATGATCACATCCCTTGATCTGCTGGTAACACTTCTTTTGATGCAGCCCAGTATGCTGTTGGCCTTTTTGGCTGCAAGAGCACACTGCTGACTCATATCCAGCTTCCCATCCACCATGACCCCCAGGTCCTTTAGCTGAATGTTCCTCAGCCTGTAGCAGTGCATGGGGTTTTTCCATCCCAAATGCAGGATTTTACACTTGTCCTTATTAAACCTCATAAGATTTCTATTGGCCCACTGTTCCAATTTATCTAGGTCTCCCTGAATCCTGTCCTTGCCCTCCAACATGTCTGCTGTTCCCCCCAGCTTGGTGTCATCCGCGAACTTACTGAGAGTGGAGTCTATTCCATCATCCAGATCATTGATGAAAATGTTGAACAGAACCAGCCCCAGGACTGACCCCTGGGGCACACCACTAGTGACTGGTTGCCAGCTAGACATGGAACCATTGATTCCTACACGCTGAAACCGTTGATCTAGCCAGTTTTCTATCCACCCTGTAGTCCACCTATCCAACCCATACTTCCTTAATTTGCCAATGAGAATGTTGTGGGAAACTGTATCAAAAGCCTTGCTAAAATCAAGGTATATCACATCAATGGATCTTCCTGCATCCAGAAAACCAGTCATCTGATCATAGAAGGAAATGAGCTTGGTCAGGCATGATTTACCCTTAGTAAACCTGGCTGGTGCTCCCTCCCCAGCACTGACCAGCCCCCCTCAGTTCTAATGTGGGGCAGACACCCCATACCCCTGCCTGGCGGAGGGCATTCAGCTGGCCCTTCACAACGGGGCAGGGGCGCAGGAGGTTCTATGCCTTTCAGAGCCTCCTGCTTCTCTCCTCCTCCTGCACCGCACCTTGTGGAGCTGGGGGGCACAGAGAAGGAGTGCAGGCTGGAGCACAGCGCTTGTTTGCCTGCCTTTGGCATACATACTCATAACCATGCACTTTTTTTGGTGGGGGGGGGGGTGCAACCAGAACACATTGCGCATTTAAGTCTTATTTGCTGTCCACTATCACTGCCAAAACTTTTTCTCAAGTCAAATATTTTTCTAAATAAATGATTACCCATAACTCTAAAATCTCTGTTGTGATATGTAATTCTCTCAGTGTTTGTAGCTCCGCACAGCTTAGAATGAGTGTCTCAAACTCAAATCACCAGGAGGGCCACATGAGGACTAGTATGTTAGCCCAAGGGCTGCACCACTGAAACCTTTTCATATGATATTGTAAATATTGGTAAAATTAGTGTCATTGCGGGCTGCAGAAAATTGCCTTAGGGGCTGGCATGTGGCCCAAGGGCTGCCTGTTTGAGACCCCAGCTTAGGATATTCTTTGACTTTAAAAATGCCTTATATGTTAAAACTGGCCTCAACACTGAAATCAAAGACAGCTCAGTTAGGCATCAATCTGTGGCTTTTTTGCAGTGAACTGAACAGAGACTTAATGGAGAAGATCTTTCTTAAAAAGAAAAATACTTCTCCAGAAAATGCTAATCTAAAATTATGCAGGGGGATCCATAGGAACATAAACAAGGAGTCCTGTGGCATTTAAAGACTAACAAATTTATTTATTGCATGAGCTTTTGTGGGAGAAACCCACTTTGTCAGATGATTAGAAGATGGGGGAACTTGCAGAATAGGAGGAAAATAAATGCAGGGAAGTGTAAGTCCTGGGATCAGGTTTGGAAATCCCACTTCATCAGATGCTTAGAAGATGGAGGAACTTACAGAATAGGAGGAAAATAAATACAGGGATGCATAAGTCATGGGATCAGACCCGAGTCCCACTAGATACACTTAGATTGCAGTGAAATAATACACAGCCCATAATTATAATTTCCTGGTAGTACCTTTAAGATAGATTGGTGCCACCACAGCAAAGCTAGCATGATTTGCTTTAAAAAATGGGAATGAATGATTTTAGTTTAAAATTTTTGATTATGTTCATGTTCTAGTTATTATTCCTTCCAAGTAAACACAGTACTGAAAAAAAATCTAATAGCCTACTCAGGAAGGATGGACACTCATTCTCTCAGCAATAAAATAAATATAACCACTATTTTTTTCCATCATTAGAACTATCTTCAGCTTGCTGGTAGGTAAATTTTGTGCCTGCAATGCTAAAACATGATAACATTTTTGCAGGCCTCAAGTAAACATATTACTAGATAGGAATACCGGTGGAAACTCACTTCATCTCTGCTCCATGTTCTTCTCCGTGTAATTGTTGGAGGATCAAGAGCATCTGTTAGCTGAGGCCTGGAATCATTAGACCGAGCATTCCCCTCTGGCGGCATGGCATGCACTAATGGAGGAATCTTTCTGAAGTTCAGACTTTCATCAAATACACGATCAACCAGCTGAAAGAGCAACAAAAAACCCCCACCAAATTAATGAAAAAACAGGCAGTTTAAGCAGCTTTTTATGGATACGTACAGTACAAAGGCTTTAAGATGAGACTGAATTTTTTCCTCTAAAGTAGGTCACTTTAAGATTTCCATGATAAACTTCTGTTCTCCTATATATTCCTATACATTATAGAGTGTGTATGTATTATGTGACAAAATGTCCAGTAAACAAGTGGCTATTTTCCAGAAACAAAAGTGTGTATGACTATAAAAATCAGATCATCAGAGAGGATTTTCCTAAATATGGATGCCATGTAAATGGCATAAAAAAAATGAAATTCCAGCCACTTAAACCTGCAACGGAAACCTTTTACTCATGCTTCTGCAATGATGTGTGTAAGTGAGTAAAATTGTAATTTTTCTCTTCACAAAAGATACTCAGTTCTCTGCACAAATTACATTTAATGGCAGATTTCCTATTCATTAGTTTCATATTTTTTTTCTTCCAAATTGCTGAGTATTTTAGTACTTTTCAGACAAAGTCACAATGTTACAGACATTCTGTAACAGATATGAAAATTATAGTACTTCAGCAAAAAATTTCAAAAACTGACTTCATTGTGAAACTGCAGAGCTGGAATTCTTATGCAAACTTGACACCACCACATTGGGTCTGAATAGTAACTATGAATGGCTAACTTACCGCAAAGGTAATTTCCCCTCTGTTAACATTCTCACCTTCTCATCAACTGTTGTTAAAGGCCCACATCCACACTGTTTTAATTTAAGCAACTTGTGTGTTTTTGCTGAAACAGACTAACATGGCTACCCCTCTGGAAAATGTTAAGAGTCTACATCTACTTAAATGAGATACTGCCATTTACTGTATTATTTTATATATGTACTATACAATTTATTTTAATGCTGAATTAAAGAAGAAAAGGGAAACATATTTATTCAGTGACCTGTAAGTCAGCATCATCTAAATGAATCTGAGAAAATGCATATGTTAGCTGAAGTTTAGTTGGGGTTTTAAGAAACAATTAAAACAATCTACATGGGTTTAGTCAATTATGCTGCACACACAATGCATATTTCTTGCCATTGTTTGTATCTTTTTTAAGGAAAAAAGGACATCTCCTAATGAACACAGTCAATTAATGTGTTAACCAAATCTTACATATATAAAAATTATTAGATACACTTTGAGGGAAACAAGACAAAAAAGAACAAAACAAAAAGTAAACATTAAAAAAACTAGCTGAATGGTTATACGGTAAGTAAGTGATTTTTCTGTCATCTTTAACATATTTACCAGGATTAGACCTGTGATGCTGTCTAAAACAAGTTAGTACAATTAAATACACAAAACTCCAAAGTCAAAGAGGAGAAAAATTAAATTGCAGTATGAAGCAAACCTAATTCAAGCTAATTTTTGACAGTGTGTTGCGAAGGAAGAGCTAAAATTACTGTTAAGTGATGCTAATTACATATTTAAATTCTAATAGAAACTTCTAGATCTTTTATGAATACAAGGACACATTTATCTATAATAGTTTTACTATATAGACAGGCTGTTACATATACACTATATATTTGTGTATACAGACTAAAATCTTTAAAAGCACTCCAACTAACCACTGGTTTCTAAGGCTGTAGAAAAGCAAGAAAGGAAGCAGCACAATGTCTCTTGTTTAATAGTAAAAACAGACACACAACACAAATGTTGTGGATGACCATTTTGAGGGATCTGTGTTCATATGCTGATTTTTGTGCTTACTGATATTTATTAAAACAAAGGCATCTTAAATCAAAAGAAGAGAATGCCGAGATTCATGCGAACAGGCTGGGTGCGAATAACTAAAAAACAACAACAACAAAAAAAAGCTATGCAAAAGGCTAAAAGCAAAAGAAATAAAGAAAAGAAAGAACCTTATGCATTTCTCCATGAAGATCTCCTACCTCTTCTCTAGTGTCTATGGCAGAGCCAGGGGTGGTGGCAGCAGTGCTTACTGTGGTACTGGGAGCAGTGCCTGATGAAGTCACTGAATCTATCTCTCCTGCTACATCGTTGATTTCTCGTGCGATGAGAGCCAGGTCTTGACTGATCCTGGTAATAATTTCAGAAGACAACATTATATTCTCCCAGTGCAATATATCTAAAGCAGTAGTGTTCAACTTGTGTCCCTTGAGGTTCAAAAGCGGTGGCTCTTGGGTAAAGCCAGGCAATTCCAAAATGGATGCTACTTCACAGTATGCAACAATAGTTTCACCAAAATTTTAATTGTATGGTTTGGTATAAAAAGTCCACATTTTTGCATGTTGTTGTCAATCAATGAAACTGGGGTAAGAAACGCTGGGAACACCTTCACAAGAAGAACAACACACTAGCCACCTATTAACTTTTGTAACACCATTTTGATTATTCAGTGTAATAAGTTCATTAAGTTTCAAATTCCCATTGTCACAAAAATCACGCTACCTGATTCAGTAGACTTCCTAGTACCCCTTCCAGGCTTAAATCAACACTTAATTTTACAACAAATTTCCTTCTACCTTGCGAGCAAAACAGCAAGGAAACCACTCCTAGCAGTGTCTGAATTTAAAATGTACAAATTTATTCCCTGTAGATTTCCAGAAACTACTGTTATAAAGAAAGTCCTTCAGATGACGGAGTGTGCAATTACTGTAAGGTCACTGCTTTAGGTTTTGAGAGAGCTCCAAGCTCAATTATTAAGTGCCTCAAAAGTCCAAGTAAAATGGTTCTGTCGTAACAACTGCAAACCATCTTGTGCATTACTGTATTCTATTTATAACGGATTTTTTCAGTGAAAAGAAGTGTAACCAGGCTAAAGTACATGGGGCTTCATGAAGTATGGAATTTATTCTTGAAGTAGTAGAAGGCAGTTTTCATTACTGCAAATGCAGTGTCACACACTTAGAACCCTTTTCTTTCTAAGAAACTTACTTGCTGTATTGCAGCAAAGTGTTCTTAAAAGGGCTCAGCTTTTAAATTCACTCTATTGGGAGTTTGAGAGGGAAGGAGGTGGTGAAGCCCTGAGAAGGAGGCAAAGGCAATCCCCTAGCTGAAGAAGCAAGGGAGACAGCGAAGCTTGGGTGAGTGAATTACTAACTGTGTGTTTGTGTCTTTCCCTACAGGTGATTTCTGTTAGTTGTTAGCTACTGTGGGAATTGGGACTGTGAATGTGTGTTTGTGTGACTGGGGGCTGTTTGGATCATTGTTCCCTGCTCACCTTTGATCACCAGCTTCAATTAGCCTTGTGATCACTCTTCCCCTGTGTGTTTAACGAGGGGCAAGGGCTGACCTAGGCAGAGAAGGCCTTAAAAGCCAGGGGCTGAGTGACCAGAGGGACTGAAAAGAGGGGAGTTTGGGGAGGAGTTGGTGAGGTCACAATGGTGAAGAGGAGCCGCACTGCTTGTGCCAGCGCCCCTTCTGTCTCTTCCACCTGTGCTTGTAGCCAGACAGACATCCTGACCATGGATATTTCTACCCAGATCCTGGTGTGGACTTGCAGGGACTGCAGCCTGCAGTTCCCTGTCTCCGATGATCAGGCTGGGGAGATGAATCGATGGGACAGGTGTCCTCTGGTGGAATCTCTCAGGAGGCAGGTGAGGGAGTCACAGGAGGAGGTGTCTGGGCTAAGGAGTATTCATGCCCTGGAGAAGTTCCTTGATAGCATCCATGAGGAGACATGCAAGGAGGAAGATACTCTCCACGTGCCAAAGTCTACTGCTGCACCACTGGAGAAAGATGGGATGCCTATGGCAGAGGGAGGACACTGGCAGCTGGTTACCTCTGGCAGCAGACAGTGTTCCACCTCTGCTCCCATTCCTCCCTCCATTGTGGTGAAGAAACGTTACGCAGCGCTAGAGATGATGGATGAGGTGGAAGAGGAGATGCCATGAACCCCTGAGGCTGGGAGGATCACAGCCACCACAGCTAGGAGGAAACATAGGGTTGTGGTGGTTGGGGACTCACTTCTGAGGGGGACAGAAGCACCCATCTGTCGCCCTGACAAGGCCTTGTGGGAGGTATGCTGCCTGCCAGGTGCCCGCAACGGAGACGTTATGAAGGGACTGTTGAGAATCATCCATCCCTCTGACTACTACCTCATGCTTTTCATCCATGTCGGAACCAATGATACTGCAAGAGATGAACCTCAGCAGATCAAAGGTGACTACAGGGCTCTGGGAGCGGGGGGTGAAGGAGTTTGGAGCACAGGTGGTGTTCTCCTCGATCCTTCCGGTCAAGGGTAGGGGCCTGAGTAGAGATAGATGCATACTGGAGGTGAACGCCTGGCTGTGAAGATGGTGTCGTCAGGAGGACTTTGGCTTCCTTGACCATGGAATGCTGTTTCAGGAAGAAGGACTGACTGCGAGGCAGAGATAGAATCCATCTGTCGAGGAAGGGGAAGAGCATATTCGGATGTTGATTGGCTGACCTAGTGAGGAGGGCTTTAAACTAGGTTTGAAGGGGGAAGGAGACCAAAGCCCACATGTAAGTGACAATGTGGGAGACCTGGGGGAAGGGATGGAATTTGGGGGGAACAGGGACTGTAACACCAGGGATAAAAGAGAAAGTAGTTGGAACATGGGGGGGGGAATCAAATAATTGTGTTACATGTTCTAATGAAGCTTTAATACCTGAGGCAGGTGCAGGAGGACAATCCCAGGAGAAAATACAAGGAGGTAGATGCAAGAGAACTGAACATTGACTTGGGAAAGTAGGGCAATCAGCCTGGTATCTTAGGTGCCTGTACACAAATGCGAGGAGCCTGGGAAACAAGCAGGAAGAATTGGTAGTACTGGCGCAAACAAGGAACTATGATATAACTGGAATAACAGAGACATGGTGGGATAGCTTGCATGACTGGAGCTCTGCCATGAACGGGTGTAAGGTGTTCAGGAAGGACAGGCAGGGAAGAAGAGGGGGAGGAGTAGCACTATATGTAAAAGAACTCTATGACTGCTCAGAGCTCCATTATGGAAGTGGAACCGAGCCAGTTGAAAATCTTTGGGTTAAGCTTAGAGGAAACGGCAACAAGAGGGATGTTGTGGTGGGTGTCTGCTATAGACCTCCAGACCAGAAGGAGGAGGTGGATGAGGCATTCTATGAACAACTGGCAGAAGTTTCCAGATCACAGGCCCTGGTTCTCATGGAGGACTTCAATTACCCTGACATCTGCTGGGAGGACAATACAGCAGTGCACAGGAAATCCAGGAAGTTTTTGGAGAGTGCTGAGGACAACTTCCTGGTACAAATGCTGGAGGAACCAACTAGGAGCCTTGCACCTCTTGACCTGGTGCTCACAAACAGAGAAGAATTGATTGGGGATGTAGAAGTTAATGGCAACCTGGGCAGCAATGACCATGAGATGATAGAGTTCAAGATGCTGATTAAGGGATAAAAGGAAAGAAGCAAAATGCAGACCTTGGACTTCAGAATAGCAGATTTTGTCTCCCTCAGGGAACTGATGGGCAGGATCCCTTGGGAGGCTGATTTAAAGGGGAAAGGCGTCCAAGAAAGCTGGCTGTATTTTCAAGAAACCCTGCTAAGGGCACAGGAAGATACCATTCCAATGAGCAGGAAGAACAGCAAATGTGGAAGGTGCCTAGTGTGGCTTAACAGAGAACTCTGCACTGAGCTAAAGCACAAAAAAGAAGCTTACAGGAAGTGGAAGCTTGGACAGATGACTAAGGAGGCGTATAAAGATATTGCTCGGGACTGTAGGGATAAAATCAGAAAGGCCAAAGGACAACTGGAGTTGCAGCTAGCAAGGGATGCGAAGGATAACAGGAAGGGGTTCTACAAGTATGTCAATAACAAGAAGAGGATCAGGGCTGGTGTAGGTCCCTTACTTAATAGTGCAGGTATCCTCATGATGAAGGATGAGGAAAAGGCTGAAGTGCTCAATGCTTTTTTTACTTCAGTTTTCACAGGGAGGGCCAGCTCCCAGCCCACTACACTGGGTATGGCAGATTGGAGAGAAGAAGAGAGGCCCTTGGTGACAGAAGGTCAGGTTAGGGACCGCCTGAAGAAGCTGGATGTGCACAAGTCTATGGGGCCGGACGACTTGCATCCAAGGGTGCTGAGGGAGTTGGCCGATGAGATACCAGTACCGCTGGCCGTTATCTTTGAAAACTCATGGTGAACAGGGGAGGTGCCGGAGGACTGGAAAAAAGCAAATATAGTGCCTATCTTCAAGCAAGGCAAAAAAGAGGATCCAGGGAATTACAGAGCTGTCAGCCTCACCTCAATCCCTGGAAAAATCATGGAGCAAATTCTCAAAGAACCCATCCTGAAACACTTGGAGGTAAACAGAGTGATCAGGAACAGTCAGCATGGATTCACCAAGAGTAAATCATGCCTGACCAACCTCATCGCCTTCTATAATGAGATGACTGGATTTGTGGATGTGCGAAGACCTGTTGACGTGATATACTTCAACTTTAGTAAGGCTTTTGATACGGTTTCCCACAGCATTCTCACTGGCAAAATAAGGAAGTATGGGTTGGATGTGTCGACTCTAAGGTGGATAGAGAACTGGTCCAGATCAACGTTTTCAGCGTGTAGGAATCAATGGCTCCATGTCTAGTTGGCAACCAGTAATGAATGGTGTGCCCCAGGAGTTGGTCCTGGGGTCAGTTCTGTTCAATATTTTCATTAATGATCTGGACGATGGGATTGACTGCACACTCCGTAAATTTGTGGATGGCACCAGGCTGGGGGGAATGGTAGACACGCTGGAGGGCAGGGAGAAGATTCAGGAAGACCTTGACAAATTGGAGCAGTGGGCCAATAGAAATCTCATGAGGTTCAACAAGGACAAGCGCAAAGTCCTGCACTTGGGACGGAAAATACCCATGCGCTGCTACAGGCTGGGGAGCGATGAGCTAAGTAGCAGCACCGTAGAAAAGGACTTGGGGGTCCTGGTGGATGGGAAGCTGGATGTGAGTCAACAGTGTGCTCTTGCTGTCAAAAAGGCCAATGGCATACTGGGCTGCATCAGAAGAAGCACTGCCAGCAGATCAAGGGATGTGACCATTCCTTTCTATTCAGCACTGGTGAGGCTGCATCTGGAATACTGTGTTCAGTTTTGGGCTCCCCACTAGAAAAAGGATATGGACAAATTAGGAGGAGTCCAGTTGAGTCCAACAAAAATGATCAAGGGGCTGGATAACAAGCCCTGTGAAGAAAGACTGAAGGAACTAGGCTTATTTACCCTGCGGAAGAGAAGACTGAGGGGGGATTTGATAGCAACCTTCAACTACCTGAAGGGATGCTCCAAGGAGGATGGAGCTCGGCTGTTCTCAGTAGTAACAGAGGATAGAACAAGGAGCAATGGTTTCAACTTGCAGCTGGGGAGGTCGAGGCTGGATATTAGGAAAAACTTTCTTACTAGGAGGGTGGTAAAGCATTGGAATGGGCTACCTAGAGAGGTGGTGGAATCTCCATCTTTGGAGATATTTAAGGCCTGGCTGGATAAAACTCTAGCTGGAATAATTTAGTGGGAGTGGTCCTGCTTTTTTTGGCAGGGGGTTGGACTAGACCTCATGAGGTCCCTTCTAACTCTATGGTTCTATGATTCTATGAAAAGATTTGGAGCACTAAACACAACACATTACAAAAGGCAAAGCATGATATAAATTTTTCTGCCATTTCCTACTAGATTGTTTTCACGTGGCATTGTTCTTGGCTGTTTATCTTCATGAGAAAAGGTATCAAACCATTCTGCATTTTTAGAGAAGACAACTGCACAAATAAGTAGGTGTGGGCACAATGCCATGAAAGGGGAGATATTAAGACTCATCATCCTTACTGAAGGATTATTCATCATATCTGGGAAAACAAACCCTAAAATAGTAACTACCTCCATGAATTTCTAATACATCCACCATAATAGCATAGATGCTAGATTCCTGTTTAAAGATTTCATGTTTAGTATAGTATTCTATTCTATGTTAAACCAATGACTTTCCTACAACAGTGCTTTGAAATCCTAAAACGAAAGGTGCTGTTACAAACTGTTATAATAACAAAGAAAAGAGCTGTAGTCACTTTGGCTGAATATTAAACAGAAATCAAACAGAATAATATGCCAGTTACTTTAAACATTAATCAACTAAATATAAGAAATGGTTACTTACCTGTAACTGGTGTTCTTTGAGATATTTTTCTCCAGGACATTACAACTCAGGTGTGTGCATGCCACGTGCATGGATCGGCAGAAAGTTTTCCCTTAGGCTACCTTCAGGGTTGGTCATGGCCACTGGGGGCACCCCACAACCTGCTATATATAGCCCCGCTGAACCCCTCCTTCTCCAGTTCCTTCTTGCTGGAATTCCATTTGAGGGAGGGAGGGCAGATGTTGGAATGTACAGGAACAACACATCTTGAAGAACACCAATTACAGCTAAGCAATCATTTCTTCTTTGAATGATTGCTCATGTCAGTTCCAACTGAGGTGATTCCCCAGCCCTACCTTGGAGGAGGGATGGAATTCTACAGCTTGGCTGTATGCAGAACAGCTCTGCCAATCACTGCATCTTCCCTCGCTTGTGTGGTAATAACATAGTGGGTGGTGAAAGTGTGCACCAATGACCATGTTGCTGTCTTGTATATGTCCGTGATGGGAACATGCATCAGGATTGTTGCCGAAGCGGCTTGAGACTGTGTAGAATGGACTTTCAGCCGTGGAGGCTGAACTTGAGCTAGCAGGTAACACTGCCTGATACAGGCCATAATTGAGGACGATAAGCACTGCAATGATACAGGCTTTTCTTTCATTCTAGCCACAACCACCATGAACAGCAGAGAGTCTCTGAAACAGCTTTGTGCGGTCTATATAAAAGGCTAACATCCTTCACACATCCAGAGTGTGAAGGCACCTTTATCTGTGGTGTGAAGTTTTGAGTAGAAAACCAGAAAGAAAATGTCCTGAGAAGTGTGGAAATGTGATATCACTTTAGGTAGGAAGGCCAGGTACAGACAGAAATGGACTTTGTCCTTGAAGAAGAGCTTATACGGAAGTTCCGACGTGAGTGCACGCAGCTTGGACACTCTCCTGGTCAAAGTAATTGCCACCAGGAAGGCTGTCTTCCACAATAAATATAGGAGGGGATATTTTTCAGTTTCAGACTGACCTGGCCCTACCAAAGATCGAGTCCCCAACTTCTACTGAGCAGATCTGTTCCCTGTCTTTCTGGGTATGTGGCTTGAAACTTCTGAACATCTTACACTTGTCCCGCAAGCGTGACTTACTCAGGAAGCTCAGGCAAGACATGTGTGGGTTGTCCCTCAGCATGAACTTATTGCAGGGGTGGCAGACTTTGAAGCCAGGTATGCCCCGGCCTTCTGGCCTGGGGGCAGCAGAGAGGCACCAAGAGTTAACACGTAACTATTGTTCTACTTAACTATCACTAAGAAAAACTAAAGAACTCTAAGTCTTAAACTTCAACTCTAACTAAAACAACTCAAATAAAGGGGAATAGCTGGTTCTATGAGTAAGCACTGTTCCAGCAACCATCAGGGCAGTAAGGAGGACTGGAGAAGGAGAAGGTCAGCAGGGCTATACATAGGGGGTTGTGGGGAGCCCCAGTGGCCATTGCTGACTCTGTGGTTAGTCCAGGGGAAAACTTTCCAGTGATCTGTACACACAGTGCACACACACCTGAGTTGAAACTGACATGAGCAATCATTTGAAGAAGAATTCTTATTAGTAAGAAAAACCTCACAACCAAAACTGTCTTTTAAATAATTTGGTATTTTGGCAAACATTTCATTTCCCTTATTTCATCCCCTAATAACACCTAACATTAAACATCAGAGCTTACTCTTTCTGTATTTGACATGCTAGCAGATAAAATGTATATAGTCAGTTTATTATTAGGATTGTTTGTGCTAGCAGAATTATCATAACACTGTGAAATACAGAATTACAACGTTTCCTTTTTCCTTTGTCCAACATTTGGGAAAGAATTTCACTAGTTTTTAATCAGCTCTCTCTAATTTCAACTACACTATTTAAAACTAACAGCTGAAAACTGTTCTAACGCAAATATGTGTGAAAATGATAAAGCGCTGCAGCCTTTTGACAAGATTAATGTATGCATTGTATGAAAGCAATTTGGAAAAACGTAGATGCTGCTATCATCTGTTTTCCTAATTTAGTTGTAGATTTAATTGCCTTCTCAAATACTTATTGCAGCTTCCTAATCAGACTAATTAGGAAAGAATGAATAACAGGTCTTTATAAGATCACACAAAAACAGGCACGGGGTCATCCAAAATCCATTTTCGTACTAACTCTTCAAAAGGCCTTTTTGCAAACACTGTAACTTTAAATTCTGATTAGGGAGATGTAAATTAGTATGGGCAGGTATGATGGGAATGGAAAAAGAGCAATGAAATCAAACACATAGTCCTTAAAAAAACCTCACAAAAATTACTCCATTATCCTTTCTGACTATTTTCATAATAAAAAAAAAAAAGAAAAACCAAAAAACCAAGGAGTCATGTGGCACTTTAAGACTAACAGATTTATTTTTCGCATGAGCTTTCGTGGGAGAAAATCCATCTGACGAAGTGGGATTTTCTCCCATGAAAGCTCATGTGAAAAATAAATCTGTTAGTCTTAAAGTGCCACACGACTCCTTGGTTTTTTGGTTTTTTTCGCTGGACTAGACTAACATGGCTATCCCTTTGGATATTTTCATAATGTCAATGTGTGTACATATACGCTCACACACACAAATGACCTGTGTTTTTAAACCTTTTTTCATTTATGGATCCTTAAAAAATTTTTGAATTGAGATGTGGAGCCCTTTGGAAATTCAACCTGTGATCTCTGGATCCCTATTATAGAAGTCTTAGACTGAAAAGTGATTGAACAGAAGTTACCTGTACATGTTTTGAGTCATTAAAATAGCATTTCACACAATGTGTGAAAGGGAGCTAAATTGTGGGTTTCTATGGAAATGACACCACTTCTGGGTTTTGACCTGTTGATGGATGGTGGGGAGGGATTTTCATACTGTTGATTTATGACAGGGTTAGGTCACCCAAGCATGTGTGCCAACTGTGGCACTTGAGGCCATTAGGAAGTGGCAAGCAGCACCATCTGTGGTGCCACAGAAATTGCCACTTTTGCCACTGAAAGCCACTCAAGGTGGCTTCTTTCGGGGCAGCTGAGCCCCAGGCATGCCGAGGAAAAAAGCTGCCCAGAGTAGCTCTCCTCTGCAGTGTGCCATCACCAAAATGAGCTGTTCTAGGCAGCTTCTTTCCAACTAATCCCCAGGCATGTCACTGAGAGGATCCACTCCAGGCGGTTTCTTTCCATGAGTAGTTCTTTTCAGCAGTATGCCTGGGAAGCATCCCTTTCCTCTCCAGCCATGGCTGCCGCTGAATTTTCAGGCAGATGCGTGTGTGTGTGTGTGCACATGCATGTGCATCGTGTGCAAGTGAAGCGGGCCATTGGCACCAGCTAAGGGGTGGGACAGAAAGGCTGGCACAAGGGTTGGCAAAGTTTGCTGAAAAATGGAATGCTTTTTCTAGGATCAGAAACTTTATTTTCATAGTTATCTTTTGCAGACCCCTTAGATATTATCTGCTAAACCTAAGGGGTACTTCATGTCTAGTAGTATATATGCAAGGTTGCTCAAGTTACAGTACTTATAGAAACCATAACTTTGAATTTCCTGTCTTTTCACATTTATTTTTTCAACCCTATTATATTTAATGTCATTTTCAGGATTAATCATTTAAAAAAACCGACTTACCATATGAATGTGCTATGTTAAGGTAAAAAACAGTCATAGATGGGGCTGTAATATTGCCTGTTACTAAGATTTGTCCCATTATAAGAGCCTGTATTCAGGTGCTTATACTTTCAAATGCTAAGTGTTGGGGCTAAAATTTTCCATTCTGGATACATGCCTCAGGCAAAACACTTCTGAAAAAAGTTCAGCTATATTCAGTTCCTAGACCAGAACCTGCACACTACTTAGGCTTAACTCAAAAATTCTCCTGCCCCCTTTTCTGGGTTCCAGGACTAGCTGTTCCAAGAAGCTGTCACTTAAAGTGTCAAGAAACTTTATATCTTCATCTAGTCCTGCAGTGAAATGTACAAGTCTTTATGGTAATAGGTGAAATCTTCCATTATTAGTAGGTTTTTCATTTTCATAGCTGCTCTAATCTCTCTGAGCATTTCACAGTCAGTATCACCATCCTGGTCAGGAAGAGGTATGCTAACTCTGAATATCTGAATTCCACAGCACCCATAAGTGTTTAGCTCCTATCCCAGTTTGGATTCTCAGAGAGAAATCCCTGGCTTGATATGTGATGTTTTAGAAGTTCTAAGTAGAAAATGCAAATCTGAACTTCACTGTAATAGTTACCAGGATTATATCACATTTCCTTCATTTGTTAAAAAATATTTATGCAGTTCATTTACATGTATAATAATCTATATAACTGTACAATGCATTTTTTTTAAAAATACCACATCCAGGAAGTAGAAAACTGTATTTCATACAAACTAAATATAATATTTCATAACTGTGAGATCAAAGTATTAAAAATGTTTTTAAAAGAGACTCAGGTCATTAAGGCTTCAAATTTAAGTTCTGAAAAAAAGTTTTACAAAACTAGATATTGTTCAGTGTTTAACACTTATAAAAAAAGGTTTTGTCTACTTAAAGAGCCTATCTGAAATATTCACAACCTTGTCACTGCATTGTAGTGTGTGTAACCATTTTTTTCATTATTCAAACATGCAACACAAATAGCAACAAGGGGGAAAAGTAATTTTTTAAACCGCTTTATTAATCTCAGATACTTGCAAAAAAGAAAGTGATTTATTTGGACAGACACGTATTACTTAATTTGACAGTCTCCTTTCAATGCAGAGTAAAAACTAAGATGACCTAAAAATTTGATGTGAAAATGTGGTCTTTTATATGGCAAAAAACATACCTCCAAATCAGCTTTGCTTTTAACTGTTCTTTATTACATGCTGATTTTTAGGCAGATACACTTGGTTCTGCTTCAAGAAATAGTTATAACATAGTACATTTGTAACTCCCACTAATGCAACTGGGAGTATGTACACATGCAATATGTATCATAAGATAATACTACAATCCTTCCTTTAGGGAAGTATGCAAATACTACTGCTTTGATAGTATCTCCTCAGCAAGGCTTCAAGATTTCTGTACAACTAGACATGTGGAAAAATACTGCATATGTTTAAGCACCCAGTCATTTAATTAACTCATTTGTTCATGTGCTACCAGTTCAGATAAAAAGGGTTTGATTTTTTAAAGGCACTTTTAAACACCAACCTTGCTATTTCTTCTCGATGAGCAGTCCAATCACGAATGTAGTCTTCTTGTTCCTTGATCCTGTGCTTGAATATATTGCTAGCTTGCATTGTTGTCCCAGAGCTCTGCAATCGAGGAGTTTTCATGGCTGGAGAAGTACGTAGACGGGTATGTTTAGGGGAATTACGGTTTGATCCAAATTCATCTTCTGAGGTGGAAGCATAATCTGTAGGAAAGCGCCTCCATCTTGAATTTACTAAATTAGTTTGATTATTAAAAAAGAATTATTATTGTATCTTTTGTGAGAACAATAAAATTATTTCAGAAACACCACCACAACACACCACAACTGTTCAATATCAAACCCCAAGTACCTCACAAAAGTGTTCACTACATCTTAGAAAGAAAGATACTAAATTTGTGTTAAATAATAAATGCTGATTAATAAAATGTGGAAAAAGATGCTCTTTGTATAATGGTGAGTAGATAAAAAGATGCAAATGACATTAATAACTAAAGCAAGGTGTATTATAGAATGAAGATCCAATTCACTAACATGTATCAAATTTGACTGCAGGTGTGGGGTTTTTTTTGTTTGTTTGTTTTTTGCATATTTCCTCCACCTTAAGTTCAATTATTGATTTTAAGTAGAACACACACAAAAAAGGAATAAGATGTATGAGGGAATGTTGAGGCTCTCACAAGGACTCTCAACAAGTGCCCACATAAAGAAAGCACATAATTCACACAGAAAAAAATATGAATTTATTGTTGAGAAAAAATTATATTTTATAATTCGACATCTTGGCACATCTACAATAACAAAATCTTCCAAGCAGACATGTCTTGTTCTCACACTGAAAATATCACATTTCTGACAAGGACAAAAGCAGTGGACAACTGAAACCAAGCATGTTCTCTCTCAACAATCAGTAGTTAATAGCTAGAAAATGAATTTCAGAATGGCCATTCTCACACATTTTTAGAGAGTATGCTGCATTGTTGTAAGCAGAATACTCATTATTATAACATGCCGCACCCAAACAACCTCATGCCACAGAGCCTCACAAACATGAAATATTATTTCTTTATTAACCACTAGCTCTGTAAAATAGTTCCTTTTGACTAAACGTTAATGTTAGGATCATTCTTAATCTAATTTGTTAGTAGAACAGTTAGAAGTGTCTTCAAGTGCTCAAAAGCTTAATTAAATTAATTAGAAAGCAAGTAAACCCCTTTACTGAGGTTGGTTAGGTGTGCTGACAATACTTTTGAAACCCAGTATATCCAAATGATTTGTTCTTGGTAATTGATAAATCATAGATGCATGATACAATTAATGTACATATCTACTGGATGCAAATAACAAAAATATAAGCAAATTAAGATGGACTTTTCCTGAATTCTTATTCGTTAGACAGCAAATTGAACATAAATCAGATGTGAACATAAGAACAGATAACAGCAATGTGAGCTTTTAGTTGAGAACAGATTTGTGCAATGCTCTGAAAGATTATAATGTGTAGAGTGTGAAGCTGGAGTACAAACTTATGTCCCTTCCCTCATTTAAACATTGTCTTTTTAAAAGTAGAAATACAATTAACAGATTTTTCATGCGATTTAAACAGAAGTATGTTTGGAAGCCTAAAGCAAAGTACACTGACTTCAAAGGGCTACAAATCAGGTTATGTTTTACTGTCTGTTTTCATATCAAAAGTGGGAAAAAGGGTTAGCCATTGACCCCTTTAATTTATGAGATTTTAATTTGTTCTTACCAAGGAAAGCGGAACATACGCAAAAAAAAAAAAAAAAAAAGGTACTTCTTCCATTCCTCACCCCCCAAAAACTCATGAAAGAAATGTGTGTTTGAAGACTAAACAAATTTATGAGTTAGGCCTAAAGTTTATCAATAAAGTCCTTAAAATAATCTTCCATTAAACTGTTGTCCCAATTTTTATATTTTTAAAAATACAAATGATCAAGTTTATCTTAAAAATAATACCTCTAAAGTGTTTCTTTAAGAGCTAGATCAACTCAGCACTGTACAAAGAGCATACGTGGTCAAATTTAAGAACTAAAGATTTAATGAATAGTGAAATATTAGAAACAGATATGATTTCTAGTACTCTACCACTGTAAGTTTCAACAGCAGGATCTGGGTCTGGGAGGAGCTGGGATTTCTCTGTGTACAAAATATTGTTTTATCATGTTAATTTAATGAAAACATTTGAAGCATTTGTTTAACAAAAATCTATTGCTGAAATTTAGCTTTAACTCTTCCCTTCCTTGCAGCATTCTATAGTTTTGCGAAAAGCAAAGTGTTGCAGATATTCTTAATTATAAGTTAATTTAAAAATAACTGATTCTGAAAAAACTTGAAACTTCAGTAGAGAATTGTTATTCAAATTCAATAACATCTATAATAAAGAAAGTTAGATAGAGCCAAAATCCTGTTTCCTATTTGGAAAGATCACAAAGGTTTAAGGCCCTAAAAGGCTATTGTGTTGCTCTTTGGCCTACAGGTTTCACACAGTAGTATTCAAGAAAAGTTACTGTGGAGTTAAAACAACATCGCAAGTCATGCAAATGATGACATATATTAACAAAACTCAGGATGTTTTATATTAACCTAGCTATTTACTGCAGACACGGGTTTTTAAGAAACACCTTTTGCTCTCTTTGGATGTGCAGCCCTTTTGTGCCAAGTGAATCCAACCCACCCCACAAGGCTAAATATTTGGTGTTCTTTGCCTTGATCATCCTAACTTTAAGTCAACTAGTGCTATAGTGCTCCTGCTCTACTTGAAAACTTTCTGTTTTCCACAAACAGATTTGCATCTGCTCTTTCTTTCACTGTCTTTGCCAGTCGGCTTGCAATGACTTCTCCTTTAAGCCAGCAGACTACTACAGTTGCTAACCACGTGCCACCAAGCTATTTCAACAAGTCTTTCTGCTTTTGCAGCTATCCTTGCTGCTATTATTGCAATGCACCACTCATGACCAACATCTTTCCTCTATTAGCCTCATGGACTCAAAACTTTAAGGCCAGAAGAAGCCATCATAATCATCTAGTTCGACCTCCTGCACACTGCAGGCCACAGAAGCTCACTCATCCATTCCTATAATAGACACAAGAACTCTGGCTGAGTTATTAAAATCTTCAAATTATGATTTAAGGACTTGCAATTACAGGGAATTCACCATTCATGCTGCAGAGAAAAGTGACTCCCCCCCAGGATCTGTATCAATCTGGTCTGGGAGAAGAATTCCTTTCCAGCCACAAATATGGCAATTAGTTTGACTCTGAGCATTTTGGTGAGACCCAACAACCTGGAAAAGAATTCTCTGTAGTAACTCAGATATCTCACTATCAAGTGGCCAATTACCAGCTATTGAGGATATTTGCCACTAACTGTCACAGACTGACTATATGACACTGTAGACCATTTTATCATATCACCCCTTCCATAAACGTATCAAACTCAGTCTTGAAGCCAGTTAAGCTTTTCACATTCACTTCTCTCCTTGGAATGCTGTTCCAGAACCTCACTCCTGTGATGGCTGGAAACCTTCACCAAATTTCAATCCTAAACTTCTTGATGGCCAGTTTATATTAATTTGTTTTTTGTATCTACATTGAAGATTATCTTATATAATTCCTCTTCCTCCATGGTATTTATCCCTCTGAGGCATTTATAGAAAGCAATTATATCTCCCTTCAGTCTTTGTCTGGTGAGGCTAGACGAGCCAAGTATTTCAGCCTCTTCTCATAGGGTAGGCTTTTATTCTTCTGATCAGTCTAGCAGCCCTTCTCTGCACCTGTTCCAGTTTGAATTCAACTTTCTTAAAAACCTGGGAGACCAGAACTGCATATAGCATTCCAGATGAGGTACTAACATCTTCCTGTTTCTGTGGAAATACCTTGCCTGATGTGTTCTAAGTCTGCACTAGTTTTTTCATGGCGGCAATACTCTGGTGGCTCATAGCCATTGTGTGATCAACCAGTACAACCAGGTTTCTCTTAACCTGTCTTACTTTCAAGTGATAAGCTCCCATTTCACAGCAAAAATTCTTGTGGCTAGAACTGAAGTGCTTGACACTGCACTTTGCACTATTAAATTTCATTCAATTTCTATTATTCCAGTTTTCAAAATCATGCAGATCTTTGTGTACGATATTTCAGTCCTCCTCTAGACTGGTAATACCTCCTAACAATCTGTCATTTGCTACTTTTCTTAGCACACTCTCACTTTCTTTGACACAGTCATTAATGAAAGTGTTAAATAAAACTCGTCCCAAGAACAATCACTGAGGAACTCTGTGTGTGACCTCCCTCTAGCTTGCCAGTTTATGTTTCACTGTGACCCCCTTTAACCTGTTGATTATCCACCTTTCAAATTTCATATAAATCACCATCTTCTACAATTTAACTAATAAGTTTCCATGTGGAACTGTAACAAATACCTCACCGAATCTTGGTATATTAGCAAGATCCAAAGGGGTAGCCTTATTAGTCTAGTTCAGTAAAACAAACAAACAAGGAGTCCTGTGCACTTAAAGAATAAATTTGTTAGTCTTTAAGTGCCACAGGACTCCTTGTTTGTTTGCTTTACTGGTATATTAGATCTAATGTGTTTTGTTTGTCCAACAAAATCAGTTATCTTCTAAAAAAGATAACAGCTTGGCACCATCTACCTTCTGTAAAATCAGGTTGCATTTAATCCAATTACCACTTACTACCATATATCCTTAACTACTTTCTCTTTCAAAATTTGTCCCATGGCTTTGCATATAACTTAGGTCAAACTAACAGACCTGCAGCTTCCTGAATAAAAAAAAAAATCCAAGGAGTCTGTGGCACTTAAAGACTAACAGATTTATTTTTCGCATGAGTTTTTGTGGGAGAAAATCCAACTTCGTCAGATGCTTCGAAGACGGGGGAACCATCTTCAAAGTATCTGACGAAGTGGGATTTTTTCATGTGAAAGCTGATGTGAAAAATCTGTTAGTCTTTAAGTGCCACAGGACTCCTTGGGTTTTTTTTTTTTTTTGCTAAACTAGACTAACACAGCTGCCCCTTTGGAACTTGGCAAGGTTCCTGAATCACTGTTTCCCCCTTTCTTAAAAATAGTTACCATGTTAGCAGCTCTCCAGTCTTTTGGGTTTCCTATTCTTATGTGCCAATTCCCTTAATATTCTTGGGTGGAGATTATCCGGACCCCCTGATTTGGTCTCACTAAGCTACCTGTTTGACTTCCACATCCAAGCTTTCATTAGCCAAATTGCCATTATTCTTAAACTCCTCAAAACCCTTATTAAAAAATTAGACAAATAGTATTTGTGTCATTACTGGGCCATGCTTAGATTGTCTCTAATTTATATCCCATTCGCAGTGCTTAGTGGTCCCACATGTTCTTTCCTAGTCTTCTTTTTACATATATGGCTGTCCAACCTTTTACTATTGGTTTTAATTTCCTTTGAAATTGCTTTCCTTTGAATGGTTCAATTTTACCTGGTTTTTGACAGTTTCCCCCCCTATAATTTCTGACCTTCAACATGCAGCTAGCTTTCCTTGTTGATCCATCTTATCATTCACGGTTTGTAGGCTTTCTGCATTTTCTTATTTATCTATTTGAGATACTTGCTCTTAGAAGCTGGTCTGCAATCCTTCCCTATAGAATTTTTCCTTTTGTGTAAGACGCAGGATTCAGATAATTTCTTAGACTCTGCCTTAAAGTTCAAGTCCAAAGTCCAAGTCTCCTCCACATTCAAATCCTTGAATTCATCAGTTCAGTTCACTCACTACTGCTCTTAATTCTTCAAAGTCTGCTCTTCTGATATCAGGGACCTGTAAATCTATCTTTGTTTATCCTTCCATTTAGTTTAAACTGAATTAGCTCATTATCACTTGAATGAAGGTTGTCTCCTACAACCTGCCTTTATCAAAGCAACATCTTGAAAATTATCTTGTCTTAGGTCTGTGCACCATTGCTTATTGTGGAGCTATTGCTCCACCAGGGCTGCAGCTTCACAGCAGTTAAATTTTAGAGGTTCTTTTTGCAACTATTTTACTTTTCTCTATTGTTTCATCATCTACTGTCTAGAGAATGTGAATCTTCATAGTCACATGACAAAACAAGAAATTAATAATATTTACCTCTTTAATACAACCCAGGGTCTGGAGTAATGATATTTAATATAAATTAAATCAAACTTGTAAATTAATACAACCTGGCTCCTTAGTAGCAACTGTCTTGCCTGAACTCATGTTACAGGCAGTCATACTGCCCACACAAATCTGAACCATCTGTATTTAAATGGGCCTGACATAAATACACAGAAAAGTAATAAGCTGGGAAAAAGTGCTTTCATCCTCCTTTTAAAATATTAGGGTAGAGATCCTGGGTATTTTTTTTAGTTTCACTTGAATTCATGAAGATTATTGGTATTTCTTAAGGCAACATTCAAATAAACTTCTCTTAAGTTAACTAGTGATTTAACTAATATTTATATCTCAAAGCAACAAATATTGATCATCAGCTCAAAAGAATTTACTATCTACTAAATATGCAAGTTATACATTAGCAATGGCAACAGTTTTACCGAAACAGTTTGGCTTGCATTATCAAACAGCCACTGTGTTTAAAAAAAAAAAAAATATATATATATATATATTCTCACACACACACACGTTTCTGTAGTCAGTGGAGATGGGTTATCATTGTTCTGATAACCATTCACAGCAGCCTATGCAAGGGAGCCATTCAGGTACAACAAATAAGTCATATGGTACTACTGAAGAGAAATCAGTACCCAATTCAAGTTGAAAGGTGCAAAAAAAAGAAAAAAGCACTATATTACCATGAACTAACTGTTTAACAAACAAGATGGTTTATTTAAACATCAGCATTCTTCTTTAGTTGTTTAACTGGTCCTGTCATAGGTACTTGAAAATTAGCTTATAATCTCATACATTGCCTTTTCTTCCATTGTCATATATCGATTTTCAACAAGATTAATGTTAAAATGGTAGTCTCAAAACTATTAATTCTAATTTATTTTTCAAATAAATTTAGATAATATGGGAGATGGCATGAAACCTGACAACAATTTTAACAGTAAGTGATCTGGAAGGAAAAAGTGATCTGAACCCTATAAACACAGATCCTTTCCTTTCACATAAGAATAAGGAATAGAAGTTGCTGTAGGACAGAGCTGTAGGCATTGGGAGTGAAACAGATTAGGGTTAACACATGCCATTTAGTTTTGGAATATTTGTTTCAGTACTTTTGTGTTTAGAAATATATATTTTTTCTACTTGTTACTTCTTACTTTCCTTATTTTTTGTACGTAAATTATACTTTTGTGCTATTAGAAACAAATCTTAAATTACCTTGCATTTATCTTGCTGATGTCCCATGCCTTTCCCAGGCTATGCTCACAGTTTTGCATACATACAAACTTTCAAAAACATTTCCTAGTTTTTAATCTCATTGAACAGTGCTTCTGACTTTCTAAACTCTGTTTGTGACCTAAACAAAACTGGTTTCTATTGTATCTATATTTTTGCACTATGACAATCATTGCAGCATTGAGTATCTTAGATACTCAATCTGGTTAGAAGTTTCCAGTAAAAATCATAAACCAAATTGCAAATAAATTAAAGTCTTGTTTCTGTATCAAAATATATCTGCAACTGTAACTAATGGAGTTTCTTTCTCAGAACTGGAAGACTGCTTAAACTAAAGTATGAATTGATGTTTCATCATAAAGCATTATTAGTTTAACACTTATAAAAAGAGAAAACCAAGAAAATAAAATTCCAAGTACTGAAAATATTAGATTCAAATAGTGTCACATACCTGATGGAGAATTATGGCCTGAGGTCAATGACTTGGATTTAGAATCAGAAAGTCGAGAAATGCTATTGGCTCTAGTTCTAGCAGAAGCTTTACTACTATCCGTTGATGGTGTTAATCTTGCACCACTTCTAATGATAGCTTCTGCAGTACGAGATGAGACAGTACTTCTAGTTATTGTGGCTTCTGAGTCACTACGTGCTGATAAAGAACCAAGCCTAGTTCTGCGTGGTTGGGCAAGTAAGTCAATTCTGGAAATATTTCTCCTTCCTGATGGAGGCTTTGATGTAGAACTTGTAGTGGATACTTCAGATGCCACTGAAGCTTTATCTGCATCAGCAAGTTCACTATCTGAGGCATCACCAAGTCGTGCTCTGCGCAAGAGAGAAGTCCTTGTGGGACGAGGCCTTGGAAGAGTGGTTGATTTACTGGACTGCCCAGTTGTAATAGGAGAGGTCTTTGATTTAGCTAACTTACTGCCTTCCATTTTGGAAAGTAAGAGTTCATCTGCAGAGGTAAAAGGACCCCTTCCATGTGATTTCCCAGAGTAAGTTTCTTGGTCTGATGATAAGATATCAGAAATGGCAGAATGAGGTACACTGGATGTTTGGTCATCATCTGTTAAATCTACTGATGGTTGCCTCATTCTTCCACTGGGCTGCACAAGTTTACGACCATCTGATCTTGAACCAACATCTGAAGATCGGCTTTTAGTTTTCTTTTCTATCTTTTCTCTAGCATTTGTTGCAGATGAAGATTTCAAAACATCCTTTGAAGGAGAACTAGTGGAACATCTATCTTTATAGAGGGTGGTAAAGCTCTTTCGCTTTTGAGTGGATTTTCTTTCAGTGTCACCAGTAACCAGACTGATTGTGCTAGCTGTGTCTACATCTGACTCTGGTGATATGGAATTATCTCGGTTGTAACTAGGAGTTTCAGGTCCTTCATCTGTTTTGTTTTCTTCTCGCAATTTAGCTTCAAGGAAAGCCATTACTGCTTCTGTATCTTTTAAAATAAGTGTCGTATCCAGACTAGAATCAGTGTCCATGGAATCACTTCTCTCATGTATTCTGTTTGTGGCAGTTAAAGCAAATGGTGGGGGAGTAGATCCAGTCTGTTTATTGATATGAGGAATAAGTTCTATAGGTATATTTGTGCTAGGTTTATCTATAGTAAAGCTGCCTTGTCTCACCAATGGTTTTGAAGATTCTTTCCTATCTCCTCCTCTTGGAGTTTGGCCTTTCATAATATCCTCAGTTTTTTTTCGTTTCCCCTCACCTTGTACCATCTTCATTTCTGCTTTACTTGTAGAATGCCCGGGGGCTTTTCCTTGATGATTATCCAACATTTTATGTGAAGTAGGAGTCTCTTCTCTACCTTTCTCAACCTGACTAGCAGTGAGTTTAGGTGAAGATACTTTAGTGGCCGTCCTATGTGTCTGCTCTTTTCGCTCTTGTTGCTGAATTTTAGCTAAAGCTTGCTTTACAACTGAAGTTTCCCTGGCCATTTCACTTTTCTCTTTACTAGAAGAAGAACAGCTGCTGGGGTGAGGAGACACTTTGTCTTCACCAGTTTTAGGAGAAAGGCCACTCATTGTCCTGTTTGCCTTAGCCATGCTCCTACTACCTGCATCCTGTGGCATGTCTTTTTGGGATCCACAAGTTGGAGTCTCTTTCTCTTGAAGTTCTGTGTCTTGTTTCTCACCTATCTCAGATCTCAAATGAGATGTAGTCTTTGCTTTTGAACTTTCAGTGGCTTTTTCCTCTTTTGGAAGCTGTGGAAGTGTTCTCCTTTTTCGCTCGCCTTGGCTAGTTACAGAAGCGGCTGAACCAGTACTTCTAACTGAAATGCCAGATTCACTGATGTCGGTATCTAAAAACAGAAATCAAAACCTCTCCGAAATTAGTGACTGAAGAGCAAATCTTCCAATGGAAACATGCATTCTGAAGTCTACATAGATGTCATTAGCTAAGAACATTATTTCCGTTGCATAGAATATTGGAACTGTCCTTTATTAAATGTCAAATAGAAGTTCTCCTAAACCATGATACAATATATTGGTGAAAGTAACTGAGTATTTTACGTAAGAAAATATTAGACAGAGACCAGACATTTTAAGATGCTGGAGAAAAATATCTTCTATTAATAAAAATATTTTTATGTTACAATATGGCACAAAGATTTTGATACAAACTAGGGTATATTTGGTACTGGTACAAGTCTTTGTAGCACACATCAAAGCACAGATATGAAATGAACATCTGCCAAAATAATGTTTAATAAGACAAATTAGAAATGGAATCCCTGAGTGTGTCAGTTGTTGCTTCTTACTGGGATCCCTAAAAACCAAATGCACTGAGCTATGAACTATCTTTGAACAGCATCTTCACTCTTGTAACTTGGTGCGCTGCGGAGTTGAAAAGAAAAATGAGAGCCTAGAGCAGTGTTTCCCAACCAGCATGCCACGGAACAAGGGAATTTTTTGAAAAACGACTCAGAGTGCTGGATTAGCTCATGAATATTCATGAGTTTAACTGGAGACTAAATGGTGCTGTGCCTCAAAATAATTAAAGGAATCAAGGTGTGCCACGGTAGAGAAAAGGTTGGGAGCCACTGGATTAGAGCAGGAGAAGGGTAGGAAAATGAAAAGAGAAAGCAGTCTTTTCTCTGCTTGGTCCTGCTATCTACCTTCTAATGTATGGTATGAAAATACTTTGAATAGAATAATCTAGTGTGTACACAAAAAGTGGCTGAATTTTAAAAATAAACAAGATGTTTATCCTTCTAAAAATCTAACTTTCCTTAAATAATTTATTCCTGTAGCCATAATTATAGGGTCTTGTGTCTGTACCTGCTGCCACTATCTGGCCAGGAACTTACTCTCCAGAATGCTCTCCAAGTGCTAGAAATGAATGTTATTTAAAGAAATTCAATTATTTGCAACTCCAATTTTTCTTTAAACACCTCTCTGCACCCAGATAATTTAATTTTGTTTCTTTATAGTCTGGTATCTAAAGGGTCATCTTTTGCTAGGTTCAAAACCCCCTATGGTAAGTGATGTACCCAATCAGCTCTTTGTATCTTGACTATCACTTAGAGGGCAGCTGTATCTCAGGAGGATGGTAAAAGGACTCAGAGGTACTTTATGCTATAATCTTCCACTCTGTATTAAAATGATATATGCTGTGAGCATCTTATCTTTGCACTTTGCCATTGTTTTAGCAAATGATTTGGGCAGAGATATTTAACAGCAACAGAGTACCTAAACTACTTAATGACTTTTCAGATTGGAGGAATGAAATAGCTGGAGCAGCAATAACACGGTAAAGGAAAAAAAATTAAGTATTCATGCAGAATTTTGCTTATCATCATTACTTTGGTTATCTTTTCTGCAAAAAGGAACAGAAAGGTGCTTTTAAAGCTATAGGTTTATTCTTTATTATTGACTATGAACTTAATTATTAAAATTTTAAAGAAATGACTAAGTTTTGTTAATTTCCTTTCATGATCATTCTTCCAGGGAAAAGTTCAGAAAGGTAACAGGCTGGTCAAGAAGATGGAACAAACTGCCTGTCAGACAATTTTACACGTAGTCGGGGGCTTAAACTGTAGTAAATATTTATCTACCTGGTCTTTCAGGGACAAATGTCAGGCTGGACATGGGAGCAGTGTCAGAGTGAAAGTATGACAAATTTAGCACTGACCCTGTGCCCCATGTATCCTTTTCCCTGTAGATCCAGAAGCTGACCTTTCTTCCTTCTCCAGTGAGTTTATTCCTATTCTCCCTTCCCTGCGGCCTCGGCTCCCACTACAGAGTTTGACAGAATAATGTTCAGAAGCTGATAATATCCGCTTAGTACCCTCAACATATCCCCTTAGTAACCCATTTTCAATCCTTACCCCTGCACCTCCAATGAGCTCTTTGTCCTTATTTCCATAGCCCTCCTCCCCAGTATTCCCAGCTTCTGGAATCCTACTGTCAGGATAGACAGATGAGTGATCTATGACCAACTGCCTCCAGGTGGCCACTGTTGTGACAATAGCAACAAATGACTAAATTCCCTGTTTGTCATATGAAATTAATACAAAGACAGGAGGGAAAAGTTAAAAAAAATTTCAAACTTAATGAACCATTTTACTAACTTCCTTATAAATAATTTTCATCTGCAGTATGCAATCATATCATAGTTTCATAGACTCATCCTTCACTGACTGCAGAGTTTCTCTTTCGAAGATGCTTTCAGAAAATTGCTCATTTTTACTTTGAGATGTTCTTTTTATTCACATTCCAAAGATAAGAGGGTAGCAATATAGCTATTCACTCAGCTTCAAAATTAAGTTCCATCAAATCTCACTCCTTTCCTTCTATACCTGAATTATATCAAGGCCCGTAAGCTTCCTTGATAATAAATGACTGTAAAACAAAGCATCCCAAGACAGAGGCAGTTGACATAGAGGAGGCTCCATGAATGGGAAGAGATGCTGACTGAAGGGGTCGGGCAAAGGCTGCAGGAGCATATTCCACCTTGTTCAGTTCCAAAGCTGACCAGATGCCTGTGGCAAGAGTAAAATGGCCATTCACACATTTCTGGATTCCCAGATATTTCAATTCTTCTGGCAACAACATAGGCTTGCATCCACCGGTATGACCTTGCATGCACAGAGTCACTATTTTTAAGGACTGCCCCCCCACATGACATGGGTGGGGCAGCATGCTTTTAAAAATAGCATGCGCCCCTCAATTTTGTTCCAGTATTGGACAGAGGTCAAGCCTCTCAAAGAGAGGGTGTTTGGTACCAGATGTGTGGCCTTCCTAAATTGACTCTTAAGGTAAGAGAATATGCACATGTGTGTTCTGTTGTTTCCTCTTCTTCCTGTGAACAGATTAGCAGTACTCCATTTGGAACAAGCTATTTTCTCTCTATGCACTTCATTGAATGAAAGGGCCAAAATCAATTTGGACTTTGTGAGTGTGAGGTTGCTGAACAGGGGGGCCATGAATGGGGACCTAGTTCAAAAGTGAAGGGCAAAAGGATTCCACCCTGTTTTAGATCTAGAAAATAGTTCAGCATGAGGTTCAGAGGTGCCCCCTTCTGGAGAAATGCTTTCATTTATCCAGGTAAGTGTTCCCTGCTGAGAATTTTCTGGTATTCAGAAGCACTTTCTGAACGTTCTTTGAGCACGACCTATCAAAGGATGTCAGCCATGAAGTATCCATACTCTCAGCTGAAGAGCTTGGAATGCAGCAGACATCTGTGGATCTGGGAAATTATATCTGGATCCAACAGGAGAGACAGAGGAGGCTTGCTCAACAAAGCTATTAGTGTTAGTACCAGTGTTGACATGGGCACACTGGTACTATAAAGATTAAGGGAGCATGGTCTCGTTCATTTTAACAACAATCCTTGGAAATGAACTAATTAGAGGAAAAGCATACAGTAGAAAAACATCCATCAGTGAATGTGGGCTCCCGCCCAGGGAACACAACTTAAACATTTTCTGTTTGTTCTTGTTGTAAACACTTGGGGAGTCTCCCAGAGTTGGAAGACAGACCTAGCCATATCTGCATGGAGTTAGTAACTCATGGTGGAAAAGAGTTAATAACTCATGATTGGAAAAGAAGGATCTGTTCAGCGGAACTTGCTACTGTGCTCTGTTTCCTTCGAAGGTAAGCAGCTTTGAGACAAACTGAGTGAGTTATACAGAGGTCCAAGGGCAACAGGAACAGTTGGTTCAGCCATGCCCCTCTTTGCTTGTTTATATAAAACATGGCAGCTGAACTGTCTGTCACAATTAATAAACTTTTTCCCCACTTTGTGGGTGAGCAGGGCCAAGCTGGCTAGATTTACTACTCAACTCCCTGACAGTTATAAGAGACTAATATTTATAAGGTCAGAGTTGTAACCACATGCCCTGGAGGTCCCTAAGCCTCTCATTGCAATATACTTCAGCTGAATGACAAGGAATAGATCACAATACATTTGCCCTGGTCTGTTCATTCTACCTGAAGCATTTGGCGTTGGCTGCTATTGGAAGACAGGATACTGTCCTAGATGGACCAATGGTCTGACGTGATATGGGCATTCTTACGTTCGCTAGCTCTTGAGTCAAACTGAAGACAGAATCTGCAAGAACCCCACATGAGCTCCCCAGCTCACAGAAGATGTGCCTGTGACTACAATGAAGATTGGTAACTGGAGAAGTAGTAGTATTCTTGTGTGAACTTTCAGTGGGTCTATTTGCCAACACTGAGATGACAAAATTAAAGTTGGCACTCAAACCTCTTTGTTCAAATGCTGACAACTCAGTATATACTGCTGCTTGCCAGGCCTGCAGGTTTCTAAGGTGCAGTCTGGTGTGTTGAACTATATAGGTATATGCTGCCACATGACTCAGAAGACTGAGAAAGTTGCATATTGTTACAAGAGGATATGATTACACTTGCAGCAGTATGTCCTGTTAAGTTTCAAAGCAGGCTTTTGATAAAAAGACCTTGGCCTTCATGGAGTCTAAGACTGTCCTGATGAACTACACTGGTTTCAGGATTGATTTGTCTCAGTTTACTAGAAGCCTCAATGTACTGAATGTGGACAGGACAGTGGATATGCCAGAGCAGACCTGAGTCTCAGATACCTCTGATCAATCAGTCATCCACAAATGGGAACATTGGGATACCTTATTTTCATAGATGAGCTGCCACAATTGCTATGCACTTCAAAAACACTCAAGTAGTAACTGACAGACCAAACAGAAGCATTATGAACTGATTTTGGCAGCCATTCACCATGAATTTGAGAAATTTGCAATGGTTTTGAGATATCCTGATATGGAAGTGCCCTTTAAGTTGAATTTGGCTCACCAGTCTTCCCACTCCAGGAAAGGAAAGGAAAGGAAGTCATTGAAACTAAGGTAACCATGTGGAATTTTATTTTATTTTATTTCTTCAGCAATTTGTTTAACTCTCAAAACTAAAATAAGTTTGAGACCAACTCTAGTCTTGGGGATCAGGAATTAGCGGGAATAGAAGACTTTCCCCCGAGATACAATTGGACTTCATGTACGGCCCTCACCTGACAAAGAAACTAGACTGTCTGTTGAAAGACAATCTTTTAAGAGTGGTCACTGAAGAGGAATGGGAAAGAGGCATGGAAAAGAGGGAGGTGGAAATGAGCTAGATGATACACCTTGGTTTCAGCATATACAAGACACAATGTCTGCATCTATACTGGAGAGCATATTTGAAAAAACTTTTTAAAAAAAAATATTTCAAAATGTATTTGAAATAATTATCTTGAAATAATTTTTTTCAAAAATGCTATTTTAAGAGATTGGCCTGAGGATGGCTCATTGTCCCAAAATACTGTGGCTTTTTTTTCCCCCTGAAAGTGAAAGTCTACACCAGACTTCCTTTTTTGAAAAAAAGAAAGCCTATGGAAGAGATGGACAGGCTTTTTCGCAAAAAGCCTTTGCCGTGTCTGGCGATGGCTTTGTTCATAAAAAGCTCTCCTGAAAAAAGCTTTTTATTTCAAAAAAGCTGTCAGGTTTAGCTTTTTTGAAAAAGCACACTGGTATCTCAAAATACCAACACGGTTTTTCGCCATTGATAAACCTGGTTTAGTATCGAAGAAAACCTTTTTGAAAAAAGCTATTGCCGGATGTGGCAAAGGCTTTAAAAAAAAAAAAAAAAAAAAAAAAGTCTGCCCCTCTCTTCCATTGTCTTTCTTTTTTTCGAAAAAGAAAGTCCAGTGTAGACTTTCACTTTCGGGGGGAAAAAAAGCTGCAGTATTTCAGGACAACGAGCCAGTCTCCAGACTTGTTCTCCCAAAATAGCATTTTTGAAAAAAGTTATTTCGAGATAATTATTTTGAATACTTTTTTTTCAAAAAAGCTCTCCAATGTAGACATAGCCAATGGTGTGATGTTATGTGGGCCCGAACACTTAGAAGTGCGATAAATAATTGGTGAATGAATGATAGGAACAGATGAATTATGGTAGCTAGTACACTGCCTTCAGAAAAAGGCATCAAAATGCCTGTTTGGACAAGGTGGCTGGATGGGATAAGCCCATAAATGCTGAAGAAGAGAGTGAGAGAGGGTGCCTCCTAAAGCCTCTGCCTCTTTTCCTAGTGAATCCTGAGAAGCAAAACTCTAGTGTCTGTATGGCTGCTGCAGATGAAAATTCCCTCTTTCCATTGCTGGGATATAGATCCCAAGGAATTTAAGTGTTGCCCTGAAATCCTTAAGACTATGAAGTCTGTTGTCTATTTTCTCTGAAAACAGCAAGAGACCTCCAAAAGAAAGGAACTGGATAACTTATTGGGTCTCTAAAAGTAGCCCTTGGTGCAATAAATGAAGGTTATTCACCTTGTGCGTAGCCAAGGTTCTCCAAGATGCGTGTCCCCAACATGCTTCACTTCAGGTGTCTGGTCACACCCCACACCTAGAATTGGAGATTTCAAAGCAGTATCCACAGGGGGAGAGGTGCGTGTGCCAGCAGTGACATGCACACCTCCCCACCCTGGTCCTTCAGTTCCTTCTCTACTGCAGAGACTCCCAAAAGTTTTGGGTATACTCTGAAGAACAGGAGAGGAGGGCGGGTAGTGGAGCATTTTGGGGATATGCATCTCAAAGAACCTTGGCTACTGCACAAAGGTGAGTAACCTTCATTTCTTCTTCGAGCAGCATCCCCGACTGATCCACTTCAGGTGATTACTTAGCAGTTCCCTGTATGGAGGGGGGAACTTTGGAGTTTGTAGCATGTATAGATTGCAATACTGAAAGGCCAACCACAGTGTCTGAGTTAGCGAGTTGTTCTATGGCATAATGCTTTATAAAGGTATCTTCTGACGACCATGTAGCAGCCTCACAAATATCCTGAAAAGGAACATTCCTAAGAATGGGCTCGGGTGGTTGTTTATGTTATAATGTGTATGCCGTTTGGATACATGAAGATATTCAATGTGAAAGCCTCTGTTTAGATATCCGCTGTCCTTGGAAGCGTTCCACAGTGGATTCAAAAACTTTAGAGGTCTTTCTGAATGGCTTAGCTCTTTGTAAGTAAAACGTGAGGGCATGTTTTACATCTAATGTATGGAGTGCTGTTTATTGTGGAGTAGTACGTGGTATACGGAAGAAGACGGGAAGGTGGACCGTCTGACTGAGATGGTAGGATGAAGTTATCTTCGGGAGGAACTTTGGGCATGGTCTAAGGGAGACCTTCTCCTTGTAGAAAATTGTGTATGGAGGATCCGCCATAAGCGCTGCAAGTAGATATATTGCTGAGATATGGATTGTGTGTGCAATGCACCGTTCCCAAAGCTCCATTGCCTCTAGGCATAAGGTCTGAGATTGCACCCCTCCTTGGCGATTGATGTAAGGTATGCATGCTACATTGTCTGTGTGAATCAATGTTTTTTTCTGACTATGATGGGGAGGAAGTGATGGCATGCACCTCAGTTCCAACAAGTTTATGTGTAGGCATTTTTCTTGTGTGGACCATTTGACTTGTGCCATGTACTTGTTGGAGATAAACTCCCCATCCTATAAGAGAGGCATCTATGGTGATGAGTGAAGATGGTTTGGATGTCACAAAAGGTAGTCCTTGCAGTAGCTTCTGATGATTTGTCCACCAGTTCAATGAGTCCTTGATTATCTGTGGGATGTGGAGACTGCTGCCTAGTGAGAGATGTCAGGTTTTGAATTGTCTGAGGAACCACATTTGGAGAGGCTGCATGCGGAGTCTGGCGTGTTGAATGAGATATGCCATTGCTGCCATATGTCCAAGTATTTGCATACAGACATAGGTATTAGTTTTTGGAGAAGTTTTGTGTAACACAGACAATATCCCTTATGTTGTTGTATCTGTCCTGTGGGAGATATGCCCTGGCTGATTGGGTGTGGATTTGTGCTCCTATAAAGTGGATCTCTTGTGATGGGGTGAGAGACAATTTTTTGTAATTCATAGTAAGGCCCAGGGAGAGAAATCAGTTTTCTATTGTTCTCACTGCTTGCAGAATAGTACTGTAGGTTCATACTTTTATTAGAAAGTCATCAAAGTATGGAAAAATGGCAATTCCCTGTTTGCGAAGGAAGGCAGTTGCTGCAGCCATGAGTTTGAGAAAACCCTGGGTGCTGAGAATAGGCCAAAAGGAAGCACTATATATTGACAGCGCTTGTCCTGGAATAGGAATCTCAGGTATTTTCTGTGGGCAGGATGGATTGGAACATGAAAGTAAGCATCTTTCAAGTAGAGGGAAACCAACCAGTCCCCTTGCTCTAGTGATGGAAGAACTGCATTCAGTGTTACCATCTCGAACTTCTGAACTCGTATGAATTTGAGTTTTCAGAGGTCTAGGATTGGCTTCCAACCTCCTGTTCCTTTTTCAGTAAGGAAATACGTGGAGTAAAAACCCCTTCCCGTGTACTCTTTTGGGACTTGTTCTATTGCTCCAACAGGGAGGAGACTGTCTGTCTCCTGCTGCAGAAGGTGTACCTGAGTGGGGTCCCTGAAAAGGGATGGGGATGGGTGCTGGGTTGTGTGCCTTGATACGAAGGGGTTGGAGTTACCTTTCGTGATCTCTATGACCCACTTGTCTGATGTCATCTTTGTCCATTGATGGAGATATGGAAGCAATCTGTCCCACAAAAAAAGAGGTTTCAAGATGGTATTGTCCTGTGGGGGAAGAGGGTGGTTGAACAAACCCTTGACAGTGGCATCAAAACTGCTGCTTTGAGCTGGTCCCTTGAGGATTAGATGGTGTTTGGTTGTTTTGTTGTCTTCTGTGTTGTTGCCTCAGTCTGGATCTGAGGTTGTCGAATCTTCTGTTTGGTTAACTCTGAGCATACCTGTTGCTGGTCGTGTGATATTTATTATCTCTTTCAAGTCATAGAATTGTATATGCCTAATGTTATGAGGGCTGCTCTAGAGTCTTTTAGGGTACGCATGACCTTATTTGTCTTTTCTCCAAACAGGTTGTTTTTATTGAAGGGGAGGGAGGTCCTCGATGGTGTTCTGCATTTGCCTTGGTAAACCTGCTGTATGGAGCCACAATGATCTATGCATAACTATAGCTGTGCCTATGGTTCTTGCTGCTACATCAGTAGCATCCAGGGAAGCTTTAAGAGCTGTTCTGGCTGTAAGGTATCCTTCCTTTATTAAGGAAGTAAACTGTTCTCTCTTGTCCTCAGGAATAAGGTTAGCAAATTCAGATATCTCAGTGTAATCATCATGGTTGTAGTTGGATAAGATCACTGTATAATTGGCTACTCTCAGCTATAGGGTGGCTGACGTATAGATCTTTTTACCTAGCAGGTCAAGCTTTCTGTGTTCCTTGTCTAAATGGTGGGATCTGTTATGGTTGTGTATGGTTCTTTGATTCGCTGCTTCAATAACTAGTGAATCGGATTGCGGATGGGAGAAAAGGAATTCATTACCCTTTGGTAATACTTTTTGTCAGCCTTTTTTGTTGGTTGGGTTAAAAGAAGCTGGAGTCTGCCAGACAGTATTTGCTGGCTCCATTATACAATCACCCAGCGGTAAGGCAATTTTGGTGGATACCATTGATTGTAAGATTCTGTAAAGCTTATGTTGTGTTGTGGAACTGTCCTGTGTAGGGATCTCCATGCTGTCAGCTACTCTTTTGAATTAGTCTGAAACTGTGTTGAGTCATGTGATTTGGATTGTTGAGTTGAGGTGTTCTGAGGTGTTCAGCCTGGTTGGGAGTCGTGACCGTTGTTTGTTCCTGGGTCAGAGTAGTAAGATACTGCTGCTGTTGAGGTAAGGTTGGCTGCTGAATAGGGACTGCAGTTTGTGCAGTAGATGGGATCACAGGAAAAGTGGTGCACAGGGGCCAATTACCCTAACCAACCCATGGAATGCTAACGGGGGTATTCATGAACCATGGGGGTATCTGCCAGGTATACCCTGCATTCGGGTTCCGGGGTACTGTCTGTGTGGATTGTTGGTTTTGTATTGGGTCAGGGACAGAAGGTGCAATGTCCTCTGACATAGTGCTGTCCAGTGAAGAGAAGGAAGGAGGAGAAAATTGTTCTGATGAAGAGTCAGTTCCATAGAGTGGTGACATGGGTGAAGGTGTGATGAAATCTTCTCTTAATTTACAAAGATGGGATTTGCGTTTATGTTTTTTTTGTGAAGTGGGTCAGGCAGGGAAGTTCTTGGAGAAGAACACTGCTGTGGCTGAAGTGGCTGTTGAGTAGGCGCTGGGATCTCAGTCTGAGACTGTATTGGCGCAGTGGTTTGTGCTAATGGCACCGGGGCCGGGGAGAAAAAAGGGGGGGTGCTGGTAATTGAAGGAGGCTCGGCATTGGTATTGGCATCAGTGCCAGTGCTGCCGTTGTTGGCGCCATCGAAGCCATTGACGGTGTGGAGCCAGCTGTTGGCATGCCGATCGGAACCACTGTGAGGTCCACGGTTTTGTCATTAAGCCCAGGCTCTTTTCTTGAGCTTTTTGAGTGATCTCCCATTTCTGGGGTACAAGTACCCCAGGTTCTCCTATCCTCAAGGGTACTGTGTCCTCTTTCATTGCCTCTGAGTTTTTTAGGGGGCAATGGGGATAGCGCAGAGGAGTGTCTTTTCTGTGCTTCACTTTGGCTCTGAGGGGAATGACCTGGATCAGATGCTGGTCAGAGTGAGCCCTCCATTAAGAGGATTTTTAGCTTCCTCCCTCTCTCTTTTCTCGTTTGGGATGTCAGGTTCCTGCAATGCTAGCACTTATACGTTAGGTGGCCTTCACCAAGGTACCTAATACACTCTTGATGGCCATCAGATGCAGGCATTGCCTCCCTGCATGAGACGCAGGGCTTGAATCCCAAAGGACTTGGCATAGTTAATAATTTATTTCTTCTCCTTCTTCTCTCTCTTATTTATTTTTAAAGGATTTGGGTGAAAGATGGAAGATAGAAGAAAAAGTCTGGATGTGAGGAGAACCGTCAGATAGGGTTGTGGGTAGAGTGTAGGAGCTGCCGTGACCTCCATCCTTGGTTGGAGGGGGTAGAAAAGGAACTGAGGGACGGTGGTGGGGAGAGGCCTGTGCATCACCGCCGGCGCTAAAGTGACAGCAGTCCCTGATGGCATGTGCACCTCTCCCGCTATGGATACTGCTTTGAAATCTCCAATTCTAGGTGCAGGGTGTGACTACATGCCTGAAGTGGAGCAGTCTGGGACACTGCTCAAAGAAGAACAAACACTTTCTCAGGGTAACTGTTGATGCCATGGTCCTACCAGCTAAGTCTGCACAATCCAAACAGACCTGAAGGGCAGTCTTGGCAACCAGCTTGTTCTCTTCAGACTGTACTGCAAATTTTTGTCTACAATCCACTGGTCTTTAAATTTCATAATGTTCTCCTAAGGTTGAAATCACACTGACTAGGAGTGCCAGTCAGTTTGCAATCCTGAGCTGTGGGCATTCTGAAGTATAAAGGCTGCAATAAAACAGAACTAGTTTTCTTTAGCTTTGCCTTTCAGCATTGAAACTCATTGACCCGCTCTTTCCTGCACACTGTTATGTGTCACCACATGAGAAAGATGGTTACTAAACTTTTTCTGTAACTGTTATCCTTCAAGATGTGTTGCTCACATCCACTCCAACTGGGTGAGTGCATGCCTTGTGCACGGCCACTGGAAGGTCTTTCCCTGAGCAACACGGGAGGCCAGACAGACCTGGAACTGCGTGTCCACAGCACAGCATGTAAAGGCTCACTGGCCTCCACCCTGCCAGTTCCTTCTTACTAGGATCTGACAGAGGGGTAGGAGGGCGGGTTTGGAGCAGAAGTGAGCAATACAGCTCAAAGAGTGACAGTTATAGAAAAAAGTTAGTGACTGTCTTTCTCCTTTTAGTGATTGCTCCATTGACTCCAACTGGGTGATTCCCAAGCACTTACTGGTGGTGGAATCAGAGGTCAATGGGATACCATCTTCAGCACAGCTCTGCAAACTGCTGCATCATTCACCAGATGCCGAGTAATAGCGTAGTGTGCTGCAAACATGTGGATAGAGGACCATGTCGCTGTTCTACATATGTCCTGGACGGGAACTCAAGCAGTGAGAGCAGCAGAGTTGTCTGGGCCTGCACTGAGTGGGCCATAACTTCTGGGGACGGCTTACCCGCCAGGGAGTAGAACATCTTGATGCATGACGTAATCCAAGATGAAATAGTCTGCGATAAAACAGAGCAACCCCTCTCCTTGTTTGCCACTACTATGAATAGCTGTGGGGTTTTCCGTAATGGTTTCGCCCTTTTGAAGAAGGCCAGAGCCCTTCAAACGTCGAGGGAACGTAATATGTGCTTGCGGCCTGAGGAGTGTGGCTTTGGATAGAAAGCCAGCAAGAAAATGTCCTGGTTAGTATGGAAATGGGAGACTACTTTGGGTAGGAATGACAGGTGTGGTCTTGGGTGCACTCTGTCCTTAAAGAAGATCATGTACGGTGACTCAGATATAACAGCTCTCAGTTCCGACACCCTCCTGACTGATGTAATCACCACCAGGACGGCTACCTATCAGGACAGGTATAGGTCAGAGCAGGTTGCCAGTGGGTCTCATGGATTTTTTGTTACAGCAGTTAGTACAAAGTTAAGGTATCATTGGCGAACTGGTTTCATGATCTGTGGGAATCTCCTCACTATGCCCTTGAGGAATCGGTTCACCATGGGGTTGAAAAACATGGAGTACCTTCAATGGGGGGTGTGGAATGCAGAGATTGCCGCCAAATGAATCTTAAAGGATGACATAGACAGTCCTCTCAGATTCAAGGTGCAGGAGATAGTCCAAGATGTTCGGGGTGCTTGCCTTAGAGAGGGAATACTACTTGTAGGAGTGCCATAGTGCAAACCTTTTCCATTTTGTTGGGCAGGAAGACCTCGTAAATGGCTTTCTGCTTTCCAAAAGGATCTCTCTGACCTGCTGCAAACATGGATGCTCTTCACTGTTTAACCACAGAGTTTCCACACTGTGAGGTATAGGGATGGAAGGTCCAGGTGTCGCAGCCATCCCTGGTTTTGGGTAAGCGAGAGAAGTTCATACTGGAAGATCCAACGAAGTGGAGAACCAATGCTGGTGGGGGTAGCAGGTGCTATTAAGATCTTTGATGCTTTGTCTGACTTTACCTTCGCCAGGACCTTGGGTATCAGAGAAAATGATGGAAATGTGTGGAGGAGGTTGTTGTCCCATGACACCTGGAAGGCATCTGCTATGGAGCCAACGCTAAGACCCTGGAAGGAGCAGAATTCTCTGCACTTTGAATTGGCTTTAGAGGTGGAGAGATCCAGAAGGGGAATGCCCCACTTCTGGAAGATGGTAAGCAGAATGTCCCATTTGAGTGACCACTCATGTGGCAAGACAGTTTGGCTGAGTGAGTCCACTAGAGTGTTCAGTGCTCTAGGGACGTAGGAGACTTCCAGTTGGATCCCTAGCGGGATACAGAAGTGCCATAGAGCAAGTGCCTCCATGCAGAGAGGGGAGGAACATGACCCCTCCCCCCCCCGCTTGATTATCTAAAACATGGTGGCTACACTGTCTGTTTTTACTGCTACATGGTGGCCAGTTATCTGATCCTGGAAAGACTGACAAGCCAACCAGACTGCCCTAAGCTCTCCGACATTTATGTGAGTAAGTAGGCCTGTCTGAGACCAGCAGCTTTGGGTCTTCAATCGGTCTTGCTGGGTTCCCCAACCGAGATCTGATGCATCCATAACCAGGGTCTTTGCTGGATGCCTCTTTACAAAGGCTACACCAGAACAGATTACCTCTTGGTTTGTCCACCACTGAAGGGAATCCGTAAGTGATGTGGGCACAGAGATCAACTGATCTAGGGAGTCCCTGGTGGGATGATAAACTGATGCCAGCCATAGTTGGAGAGGTCTCAGGTGTAGTCTGGCTTAAGAGACCACCTGGATGCAAGCGGTGAAATGGCCCAGAAGTCTCCAACATGTGCAGATTGCGATCAAGGAGTGGCTAGACCACTCTTTTATAATCATCGAAATAGCTTGAAAACTATTCAGTGGGAGTGAGGCTGTGGCCATGGTTGAGTACAATATTGCACCTATAAACTCTGTTCTTTGAGTCAGTACAAGAACTGACCTTTTTCATTTATCAGTATGCTGAGTTCATCAGATGTTTGTTTTAAGACCGTCATATGGGCACCCACCTGTTCCTTGGCCCTCCCTCTCATGAGCCAGTTGTCCAAATATTGGAAGACATGCATTTTCGGCCTCTGGAGGAAGGCAGCCAGAATGGCCATACATTTTGTGAAGACCCAAGGGGCCGTTGAGAGGCCAAAGGGCAGGACTGTAAATTGGAAATGGCTGGTGCCCACTACAAATCTCAGAAATTGTCTGTGCTTTGGGATGATCGAGATGGGAAAACATGCATCCCTGAGGTCAAGGGCACTGTACCAATCACCAGGGTTCAGGGAGGAAATAACCAAGCTCAGGGAGGCCATGCGGAATTTCAAGTGAAGTATGAACCTTTTCAGGCCCCTGAGTTCTAGAACAGGTCTGAGGCCTCCCTTTGGCTTTTGGGATTGGGAAATATTTTGAATAGAACCCTTTCCCTCTCAGGTCTGTCAAGACTTCCTCCGCTGCCTCCGCCTTAAAGAGCTGAACTTCCTTAAACAGGAGCCTTTCGTGATATGGCTCCCTGAAAAGAGACAGGGAGGGCATGGGTGTGGGATAGTGAAGAATAGGATAGAACAGCCTTGCTCCACTGAATGTAGGATCTACTTGTTTGAGGTGATCCTGATCCAGTGTAGAAGTGAGCTAGGCAGTCTCGAAAGGGATGGGAGATTGGTGCGCTGTCCTGGGGCGTATCTTCAAATATTCTGTTTGGGCCTCTGTGATTGTTTCAAAGGGCCATTGTTTCTACCAGAAGAGGAGTACTATTTATGCCTGTTGTTATTGCTCGAGCTGCAGTTCCTTCCTCATCTGGGGCTTGAATCATGCCTCTGATGTTGTTGATATTGCTGGGGGGATGACTGTGGCTTAAAGTTTTTCCTCTGAGTGAAGGGTGTGTGGATTCCTAGGACTTGAGGACGGCCCTAGAGCTATGTAATTTTGAGTCCGTTTAGTCTGAAAATAAAAATTGTCCTTCAAATGGTAAGTCCTGGACCATTTGTTGTACTTCATACAGAAGGGCCTGTCACCTGAAGTCATGAGCTGCACCGCATTGAGGTACCTGACACCATAACTCTGGCAGCGGCATCTGCAGCACCCCCGGCTCCTTCATGGGAGGCCTCTGCCACTGCTCTACCTTCTTCAATGATGGTGGTGAACTCCTTCTTTGAGTTGGGAGGCAAGGAGCCTGAGAACTTGTCCAAGGTGCCCCAAGTTTTGTAAGTGTAGAGCCTTAGAACCTCCTGGTGATTGGCCACCCTGAGCTGGAGGCCCCTGGTAGAGTACACCTTCCTCCCATATAGGTCTAACTTCTTGGCTTTACTGGATTTAGGGGTTGGGCCCTGTACCCCTTCCCTCTCTTTCTTCTCAGCCAATGTTATCACTAGAGAGCTTGGGGCAGGGTGGGCCTACAGAAATTCATAGCCTTTAGAGGGAACAAAGTACATCTGTTCAATCTTTTTAGCCGTAGAAGTCACAGACAACGGGGTTTGCCATATTGCCTTCGTGGTCTTGTCTACAGTCTTTATCAACAACAAGGCAACCCGAGAGGAACCTATCAGGGTTAAAATGTCCATCATCAGGTCCAAAGGTTCGTCACTGACCTCCAGTGTTTCCATCCCAATGTTACATGCCACTCTTTTGAGGAGGTACTGTTAGGCTTTACCCTCCTCTGAGGGTGAGGCTGTGGCCATTCCAGCCACTGTTTCACCAGGAGAAGAGAATGACAAATCTCTGAGCTGGTCAGTGTTGCCTTGGCCCTCCTCGATCACTTCCAGTGGGGGTGAGAGGTCTCCTGGCCTCCCCAGAGGTCACATTATCGGCTCCAGTGCTGATGACTTCTGGTGCTGTCACTTGAGATGGGGTTCAGGTATGTTCCACAGCTGTAGCGGGGTGGGAAACCATTCCAGAATGGGAATGTGGGATCCTGCTTCCCAAAGCCACAGAAAAAGAATTAGTTGACTGTGGGCCTTGGCTCTGATGAAAAGCACAAGACGTTCAGAATGGCTAATTATTCAGGTTCTACCACTGTGTACCCCATGGCACCGGGAAGGGCTGCCCTGTTTGATGGTTGTGTGTTGGGAAGTAAATCTAGAACGGCTCCTTTTTGCGACCGAGGGGGAACTGCTCCTTGGAAACTAGCATGGTGCCATGCCCTTCAGTGCCAGGGATGGCTGACAAGTTGACGACTGGCACAGGAGCGGGATAGGCTTGCCCTGGGACTGCAACACACATGGTGGCTGTGCCAAAGGGCTGGCTGCTGCAATGCTGTACTTTCAATGAGGTCTTTAGCCACCTCATAAGTCTTCATTGTCCATGTAGATGGGAAGAACTCTACCTTGTCATCCAGTCCCCCAACTGGGAGGAAGTCTGATGCTGGACTCGATGCACCCCTATCCCGGGAGGAAGCGGGTAGAGTGGGTGGTGTTGAGGGGGAGATCTGGCGGCCCATTATGGGTCTCACCGCACTGAAGTCTCTATTCTTCAACTTGTGAGTTGGAGACTCACCCCTGTCTTTCTTCTGTTTCTTCTTTGGCACCGGTGACTGGGTACAGTGCCAGCGAGCAAATCTTGACAGAGAAGAATGCTGGTGCCAAGAGTCCTTCGGTGCCAGACCCTCATTGCTGCGGCAGTGCTCCTAATGCTGGCAGCTGGCTCTGAGGAATCCAATAATGGTCTAATGGCTTCTTTCATGAGTAACATTTTAAGCCTCTGAAATCTGTCTTTTAGAGTCAGTAGCCAAAAACCCTTGCAGAGCACGCATTTTAAGATGGCCCTCTCCTAAGAACTTCAAAAATGTGGAGTGCGGGTTGCTCCTAGCCATCATCTTTTTTCAAACACTGCTGGGCTTAAAGCCTAGAAATCCAGGCATACCCTGATCCTGGGGAGATGAAAGCTACTCCCTTGAGAGGAAGCTTAACAGCTACTAAAACTAAACTACTCAAACTGACTACTTCTAATAAACAAACTGAGGAACTGAGCTAACAACTAATTGCTAAGGGAGAGCTCTTTGAGATAAGAGGCTCTAGATCCAGCTAGCCATCATGGCAATAAGAAGGAACTGGCAGGGGGGAGGCCAGCGAGCCCTTATATACCACATTATGGACGTGCAACTCCAGGGAGGCTCTGTCTTGCCTCCTGGGATTGCTGGGGAAAAATCTGGCGGCTGTGCATGAGGCGCGTGCACACCCAGTTGAAGTTGACATGAGCAATCACTCGAAGGAGAACCTGAGAGTAAGGAAATTGGAATAAAAATGTTCATATCTCCTAAAGTGGACAAAGTATCTCCTTTCAGCTTGTTTTGCTATTGGGTGGGGGGCAGAGAGGAGGATATCTATCAAAGAGCCTTGATTGGCTCCACGATGGCTTCATTAATTGGTACAGTCACCCTGGCCATGGTCGCTGATATCAAGATGCCCACCAGCGTGTAAGAACTTTCATGCACCTCTGCTGCCTGAATGTCAAGAGCAGAAGCTACTCTTTTCACAGAAAAAGAATTTGATGAGCACGTAGTCTTCTGATGGTTACAAGTCATTTGATGGCTCAACAGCCTCATCTGTTGATGAGGATGCAATCATAGATTGAGGTGATGGTTGGTCTGTGGCTTGCAGCTAGGTGGTGCCTGAGTGGCTTCTAACTGCTCAGTACCAAAGGATAATGCTCTCAGTATCAATGACTTCAGAGTGCTCTCCATGACAGCGGTCAAGATGGTTGTGGAGCAGTCCTAGCTGGAACAGGGATACTTCATGAAATCCACAATGGACCCTAATATGGATCCAGGAGCCATCCATGCCTGGGCTATTGATCCTTAGAAAAGGACCACAACTTATGCTACTCTGTGGTCCGAAAGACTCTGACGTGGGGAAGTGTGTTCCCTATCTGGGGCAGAACACAGAGGACCCTCACCTATGAGTCTGAGAAAGTAGAGTCTCACAGATTCATAGACTCAAGAGTCAGAAGGGACCAGTATGATCATCTAATTTGACCTCCTGCATAATGCAGGCCTCAAGGCCTTACCTATCCACTCCAGCAATAAGCCTCTAACCTATTACTGAGTTATTTACGTCCTCAAACCAAGATGTAAGGACTTTTAAGATACAGAGAATTCCCAATAGGTGAACCATGCCTCATGCTACAGAAGAAGGTGAAACCCACCCAAAGCCCTAACCAATTTGTCCTGGGGGAAAATTCCTTCCCAACCCCAAATATGGCAATCAGTTAAAACCTGAGCACGTGGGCAAGTCTCATCAGCCAGTCACTCAAGAAACAATTCTCTGTAATAACCCAGAACCCACCCCATCTACCCTCCCTTCTTAGACCACTTGCATATCCACCACCAATAGCCAAAGATCAAAGATCAGTCAATTTCCAAAGTAGGCCATTCTATCATACCATCCCCTCCATAAACTTATCAAGTTCAGTTTTGATAGCAGTTATGCTTTTCACGCCCACAAGTCCCCTTGGAAGGCTATTCCAGAACTTTACTCCTCTAATGGTTAGAAATTTATATCTAATTTTAAGCCTAAATTTCTTGATGGACAGTTTATATCCATTTGTTCTCATGTCCATACTGGCGCTGTACTCAAATAATTCCCCTCCTTCCATGATATTTATCCCTCTGATATATTTATAGAGAACGATCATATCATCCCTCAACCTTCTTTTGGTTAGGCTAAACAAGCTAAGCTCCTTGAGCCTCCTCTCATAAGGCAGGTTTTCCACTCCATGGACCATCCTCGTAGCCCTTCTCTGCAGCTGTTTCAATTTGAATTCATCCTTTTTAAATATGGGGGATCAGAGCTGCACACAATATTCTAGATGGGGCCTCACCAGTGCCTTGTACAGCAACACTAATGCCTCTCCTGATACATCCTAGAACTGCATTAGCTTTTTTCATGGCCACATCACATTGGCGGCTCATTGTCATCCTCTGATCAACCAGTACTTCAAGATCTCTCTCTTCCTCAGTCTTTTCCACTGATCCTTACCAATGTATAGGAAAAATTCTTATTATTTGTCCCTAAATGCATAACCTTTTACTTCCCATTATTAAATTTCATCCTGTTCCTGATACTCCAGTCTACAAGGTCATCCAGCTCTTTCTGTACGGTATCCTGATCCTTCTCTGTATTGGCAATACCTCCCGACTTGGTGTCATCCTCAATTATTATTAGCACATTCCCACTTTTTGTGCTAAGGTCACTAACCAAAAGGTTAAAAAAGATCAGTCCCAAGACCGATCCCTGTGGGACTCCACTGGTAACTTTCCTCCAGCTTGACAGTTCACTCATCAATACGATCCGCTGTAGCCTCCCCTTTAACCAGCTCCTTATCCACCTTACTATATTCATATTAATCCCCATCTTCTGTAATTTAACCAATAATTCCCTACGTGAAAGTGTATCAAAAAACTTGCTGAAATCTAAGTAAATTAAGTATACCACATTCCCTTTATCCAGAAAATATGTTATCGTCTCAAAAAAGGAGATTAGGTTGGTCTGGCATGATCTACCTTTTGTAAAACCATGTTATATTTTATTCCATTTTCCATTATCCTTAATATCCTCAAGTATTTTCTCCTTCAAAATTTCCTCCAAGATCTTACATGCTACTGGATCATTTTTATTCCCTTTCTTGAAAATAGAAACTATATTAGCGATTCTCCAGTCATACAGTACAACCCTGAGTTTACAGATTCATCAAAAATCTTTGCCAATGGGCTTGCAATTTCATGAGCCAGTTACTTTAATATCCTTGGATGGAGATTATCCAGGCCTCCCAATTTAGTACCATCCAGCAGTTCGACTTTGGCTTCTACCTCAGATATGATCATTTCTACTTTCATGACCTCATTCCCATTAGCGATCCTACCTCTATCCCCTAGCTCATTATCACTCTCACTAAAAACAGAGGCAAAATACTTATTTAGACATTCAGCCATGCCTAGATTATCCTTGACCTCCACCCCATCTTCAGTTTTTAATGGTCCTGCCTCTTCTTTCTTTGTTTTCTTCCTATTTATATGCTTAAAGAACCTTTTACTATTGATTTTAATTCCCTTTGCAAGGTCCAGCTCTGCTTGACTTTTTACCTTTCTCACTTTATCTCTACATGTTCTGACCTCTAAGAGGTAGCTTTCCTTGCTGATCCCACCATTTTCCACTCCTTGTAGGCTCTGTGCTTCCTCCTAATCACCTTTCCAAGATGCTTACTCATCTAGCCTGGTCTACAGCTCTTGTCTGTGAATTTTTTCCCCTTCTGTGGAATGTAGGCTTCAGATAGTTCCTGCAACCTTGATTTGAAGCGATTCCAAGCCTCTTATACATTTGCATTCCTGAGCTCTTCAGTTCAGTCAATTTCCCCAATTAATTCCCTTAATTTTCTAAAGTTAGCTCTTTTGAAGTCAAAGATCCTGCTCACAGATTTATTTTTGTTTATTCTTCCAATTAGTTTGAACTGAATGAGCTCATGATCACTCAAACCTAAGTTACTCCCTACAACCAATTCCTCTATGAGGTCCTCACCACTCACCAGTACCAAATCTAGGATGTCGTCCTCTCTTGTTGGTTCGGTAACAGTTCGGAGAAGGAATTCATCAGCTATCACACCCAGGAAAATCTGGGGCCTCTTATTATTACTAGCACGTGTTCTCTAGTCTATATCTGGGAAGTTAGTCCCCCATAATCACACAGTTCCCAGTGTATTTACTGCCTTAAAGGCCTTAAAGAGGTACCTATCCATGTCTAAATCAGACCCCAGTGGTTTCTAACACACCTCAAGCACTATCCCCAGAGAAACTCTAGTAGCTTTCTTCCCCAATGTGATTTTTACCCAGATTGATTCTGTTTTGTTAATTCCATCACTTGGATTTTCCTTACAATCTACCTTCTCATTGATATACAATGCCACTCCCCCACCTTTGCTTTTGTATCTGTCTTTCCTAAAGAGCATAAAGCCTTCAATACCAGTACACCAGTCATGACTACTATTCTACCATGCTTCAGTTAACCCTATAATATCTGTCCTCACTTCCTCTACCAGTAGCTCCAGTTCCTCCATGTTGTTACCCAGGCTTCTTGCATTAGTATATAAACATTTTAGTTTTTGCTGCTTGGCCTCCCTCATGTTTCTTGCCTGATTCTGCACGTTCATTCTACAGCTAATATCTCTTGTTAGGCTGGCATTTGCATTACCCCTCAGTTACTTATGACAGTACTGGGACAGATCCAGGTGGTACTGGTCAGAGGTAGCCTCAGCCCAGTTAAGGCAATACCAGGAGACTGATGGAAGGCTTTCCCGATAAGATGAGGAAAAGTGAAAAAGAGATCCCTCCTTCACAGTTATTTAATTCACATCTTAAGGAACAACCTATTCAAATAAACAAGTCTGGGTAATTGCTAATATAGGTAGGAGGTAGCCTGAATATTTACTACTCACAGGAAGAGAAAGGATCATGCAATTTGACAACTGCAGTGGAGTTCTGGTTATAGCAATATCAAATTATACATGGACTGCTTATCTGGACCATACAGTCAAAATTTCAGGTTGATTGATTACTGATTAGTTGTCTAAACCCTAGTGGGAATAAGTATATATAGAGAAATATAAAAAGATTTGACAAGTTTACTTCAACTGTTACTTAAATGAATATCTCATTTTATATTTTCCCATTATAGGTACCAGTAAAAAAAAAGGCAGCGGGGGGTGTGTGTGTGGGGGAGTTTAAGTGACTGGCCTATGTTATCGCTAATAAAAGAGACTAATGCAATATCAGACTAAAATACAGTTGGGAGTTTTTTATTTTTTTTAAAACACTAAGCCAAAATGTAATTGAATCTACAGTACTGGTGACAATTAAACTGTTTGTCTAGTTTTGTAACTAAATCCTTTACCCTCTATAGAGTCCTAACTTCAGAAATTAAGATCACAATAAAAACTAATCATCATACCATTTTCTAAAGGAGCAGCTGCAGATGACTCCAACCTCACGTCATCTTGGTCATGTCTTGTATGATTAGCAGCCAAACTAGCCCATTGTGACACCCAACGTTTACTTCCAGATGCAGCAGAACCTTCCTGAGAAAAAAGGAGTAGGACAAGAAACAACAGATTTTGCTTAAAAATACATGCTATTAAGTGGTTAAACTGTTACATTATGAAAACAGAGATATATTCCTGAAATCTTAATGATTTTCATGGAGAGTGCAAATATTAAAGGAATTAATTTTGATTCATTTTGAATACTGTTACAGCTATGTTGACAGTTTTACGCCCTCTATTGCTTTAGACAGATGCAGAACTACAGGCTGGGCAGTAGTTCTCAACATTTTCCCACTGCAGTGAACATTTAAACAAAATATACTATGTGAAAGAGCACATGCCTGCAACAAAATGGAGGTTACTCACCTTGGTGCAGTAGCCGGAGTTCTTTGAGATGCGTGTCCCCAACATGCTCCACTTCAGGTGTGTGGGAACACCCCACACCTAGTCTGGAGATTTCTTCGCAGTGTCCCCTCAGGGGGAGGGGGCGAGGAGGCGTGCACCACCATGGAGTGTGATTTTCGCACCACTGCGAGGCTCACGCACTCACCCCCCCCCCCCAGTTCCCTATCTACCGCAGAGACCAACTGGTTGAAACGTACTCTGAAGTACAGGGGAGGAGGGAAGGTAGTGGAGCATGAAGAACTCTGGCTACTGCACCAAGGTGAGTAACCTCCATTTCTTCTTCGAGCAGTGTCCCCAACTGCTCCACTTCGGCTGAGTCTTTAGCAGTGTCCCGCCAAGGAGGTTGGGACTTCAGAGGACTGAGTGAGTAAGATTGCTAGTACTGCTCTGCCGACAGATCTGTCTGCCTTGGAGGTTTGTTCTATGGCATAGTGTCTGACAAAGGTGTCTGCGGAAGACCATGTGGCAGCTTTACAAATGTCCAAGAGTGGAACACTCTTTAGGAAGGCAGTTGATGTGGCTACTGCTCTCGTGGAGCATGCTCTGATATGATCAGGTGGATCAGTTTGTGACAATGTATATGTAAGCTTAATGCAGGAAGAGATCCTTTTTGACAGTCTCTGTTTGGACACTGGGTTGCCTTGGGAATCCTCTGCAGTGGAGACAAAAAGTCTGGGGGTCTTCCTGAATTGTTTTGTCCTTTGCAGGTAGAAAGCTATGGCACGCCTAACATCCAAGGTATGGAGGGCCACCTGCTGTTTTATGGTGTGTGGCTTGGGGCAAAAGGTAGATGTATAGTCTGGTTCATGTGGAAGGCCGATGTAATTTTCGGGAGAAATTTAGGGTGAGGGCGGAGGGATATCTTATCTTTATAGAAGATTGTGTATGGGGGATGGGCCATCAGGGCTGCCAGCTCCCCGACGCGCCTTGCTGACATTATGGTGACAAGGAATGCAACTTTCATTAATAGATTGAGAAGGGAGAGCATAACCAGAGGCTCAAATGGGGGGTTCATCAATACCCTCAGAACCATGGATGGGTCCCATGGATGGGCTATAGGACGCATTTGTGGGTAAAGATTATTCAATCCCACCATGAATCTTTTTACTATATGGTGTGAGAATATAGATGAATCATCTATTGTGTCATGAAATGTGGAAATGGCTGCAAGATGGACCCTAATAGTGTTAACCGCAACCTTTGTTTCTTTCAGGTGGTGAAGATACTTGAGGATGTCCGGAACGGTGCCCAGCGATGGAGTCATGGCCCTATGCAAACACCAGATGGAATACCTACGCCATTTTTGAAGGTAAGTTTGTCTGGTTGTAGGTTTTCTGCTGTTCAAGAGAATATTTCTGACCTTATTGGAGCACTGGAGTTCTAAACTGTCGAACCATCGAGGTTCCATGCTGTTAAGTGGAGTTTGTGAAGGTAAGTATGGGTTAGCCTGCTGTTGTTTTGTGATAACAGGCTGGGAGTTTGTGGAAGAGCGATTGGTGGGTGTGTAGACATCCTGAGGAGGTAAGTATACCATGGCTGGCAAGGCCATGCTGGGGCTATTAATATCACCCTTGCCCCGTCCTGACGGATTTTCCATGTCACTCGAGGTATCATGGGTATGGGAGGGAAGGCATACAGTAGATTTTGACTCCAGTCTATCACGAATGCATCACCCAGTGATGCTTGTCCGATCCCTGAAAGGGAGCAGAATCTTTGGCATTTGGTGTTGTCCTCCATTGCAAAAAGGTCAATTTTGGGAGTCCCCCACAGCTTAAATATGTATGAAAGGATGTCTTGACGCAGTTCCCATTCATGCGTTTGTGGAAAGGACCTGCGATAACATTCTGTTTCCCCGCCAGATATAGTGCTGATATATAGCTGTTGTTCGCAATGCACCATTCCCATAACTTCATTGATTCCACACAGAGGAATGGGGAGCGAGTGCCCCCTTGAAGGTTTAAGTAATGCATGCAGGCTGTATTGTCCGTCCGAATTCTGACTGTTTGCCCTGATATGCAAAGAAGGAAGTAACAATATGCATATTGTACTGCTCTGAGCTCAAGTAGGTTGATATGAAGAGATCTTTTGTGGGGTGCCCATCGGCCCTGAGCAGTTAGTTGTTGACAGTGAGCGCCTCAGCCCATGAGGGAGGCATCTGTCATGATGAAGATTGAAGGCTTTTGATTGGTAAATGGAATGCCGTGACATAGGTTCGTCTGTATTGTCCACCAGGTCAGGGAGTATTTGACCAGCTGTGGGATAGAAATTGTACATTTGAGTGACCCGTTGTGATGATGATGTTGGTTTATAAACCACAGCTGGAGGGGTCTGATCCTGAGTCTGGCATGATGGACCAGGTAGGTTGGAGCAGCCATATGGCTTAACATCTGCATACACTCGAGAACGGAAGTCATTATTGAGGTCTGCAAGGCGAGGGCCATTTGTTTTATTATGAGGTATCTAGATATGCTCTTGCCAAAGTTGTGTCGATCCTGGCTCTGATGTAGTATATTTCTTGTGTTGGTTGCATGACTGACTTTCTGTAATTTATTGCCAGGCCCAGTGCTACGAAAGTCTCCTCTGTGAGCTTTGTCACTGTCACCGCTTCCTGGTACGACCTTGCTCTGATAAGGAAATCGTCCAACTAAGGAAATATCATGGTCTTTTGTTTGTGCAGGAATGCCATGACCACCGCCATAAGTTTCGAGAAAACCCTCGGTGCCATGCAAAGGCCAAATGGCAGAACAGTGTATTGGTAATGTCTGTTCTAAAATTGGAAGCCGAGGAATTTTCTGTGGGCTGTACGTATAGGCACATGAAAAAAGGCATCCTTCAGATTGAGGGATGTCAACCAGTCCCCTTTTTTGAGAGAAGGTATTATCATGCCAAGCGAAACCATTTTGAACTCCTGAGTTCTTATGAACTTCTTCAACTCTCATAGATCCAATACTGGTCTCCATCCACCTGTACGTTTTTCTGTTATGAAGTATCGGGAGTAAAACCCCTTCCTGATGAATTGGGGCAGAAACTACTCTATTGCTCCCAGGTGTAGCAGGTTTTGTATTTCCTTGTGCAGGATTTGTATGTGATTGGGGTCCCTGAATAGGGACAGGGAAGGGTGATGGGAAGTGGGCTTTGATGGAATAGCCCTTGGTGATAATTTCTATAACCCACTTGTCTGTTGTGATTGCCTGCCACTGGTGGAGAAAGGGCAAGAGGCAGTGGCGGGAGAAGAAGGTATTGTGCTGATTTACTGCTTGCATGAAGACAAGGTGGTCGAACAATCCCTCGATGAGGGAGTCAAAATTGCCGCTTGGAGCTGCTTGTATGAGTAGCAGGGGATGATTGATCGGGCTGTCTCCTTCTGTTCTGATTTCTCTGTCTGGCCCTGGTGTTGTCAATTCTTCTGTTCTGGTAAGTATTGGAGTATCTATAGTTGTATGGTTGATATCTGCCAAGTGTGTGAAGAGTGGCACGTGAGTCATTTAGAGTGTGCAACACTTCATTCGGTTTTTCACAGAAAAATCTGTCTTTATAAAATGGCAAATCTTCAATCGTATTTTGCATTTGTCTAGGTAATGCGGTGGTATGGAGCCATGATGATCTGTGCATGATGATCATGGTGCCAACAGTTCTGGCGGCTACATCTGCTGCATCAAGGGCGGCCTGCAGGGCTGTCCAAGGAACCAACTGACCTTCAGAGACCATATTTTTATAACTGGTCTTTTCATCCTCTGGAATAAATTCTATGAAATTCATCATTTTGGTGTATAGGTCATGATTATAATTGGATAAGACCGCGGTGTAGTTAGCCACTCTCATTTGGAAGGCATCTGATGTATACACTTTCCTGCCCAAAGTATCTAACTTCCTGTCATCTTTGTCTGTTGCAATAGGCTTGTTATGATGTTGTTTAAGTCTTTGATTTGCAGCTTCAACCATCAGTGAGTTTGGCTGGGGGTGGGTGAAGAGAAACTCATTGCCCTTAGGGGCAACAAATTATTTCTTCTCGGTCTTCTTGTTTGTTGGAGCAGAAGAAGTCGGTGTCTGCCATATAGTGTTGGCAGGCTCCATGATGCCCTCATCCATTGGAAGGGCTATTTTTGTGGAGATAGATGACTGGAGGATCCTGTACAGCTTATGCTGCACCGTAGATATATCGTTAGTGGAGATGTCCATAGAGTCCGCTACCCGTTTGAATAGCTCCTGGAACTGTTTGATGTTGTCTGATTTGGAGTGTTGAATTGGGATGTCCATAGCCTCCTGTTGCTGGAGGTGTGAATTTGCTGTAAGTGGCTGGTCCTGACTTAGGTGAGGGAAAATGAGAGCTGGTAGCTTTACTGGTGCTGGCATCTGCAGTGTGGAGGTGACCAGTACTGATGTTGGCAGCTGTGGCCAAGTAAGCCAGGGCAGATATGGCATATTGAGAGGCTGACTGAGAGGCCACTGAGGATATGGCCATGGAAAAGTCATATTAGACACTGCAGCAGCTGATACCTGGTGTTGCAGTTGCGGAGTTTTGTCAGCAGGGGGAGCCTCGCTGCTTTTTGATGCAGAGCTGCGGTCTGATGAAAAAGACCATGGTGAAAGAGACTCTGGTGACGAGTGCGACCCGAATAGGGGAGAGCTTGGAGAAGTAGATATGACAGAATCATCCCTAAGGATGGTATGGTGGGATTTTCTGTCATGCTTTTTATGTAATGTGCCCTGAGACGCAGTTTGAAGGCTGCATGCCTGCGTTCCGGAGGAGTCAGTAATGGGAGCAGGTGTGTGTTAAGGCTGCAGGAGCGGCAACGGCACCAGATGAAAGAAGGAGGGTGCCAGTGACAGTGCTGATGACGGCGCTAGGGGCAGTGGTGGCAACGGCACTGGTGCTGCGAGCGCCGTTGGCAGTGCTGGTGCAGCCGTTTGCGGAGGTGCTTCGGCGCACGTGTCTGTTGACAGCACTGGCATTCTTTTTGCCAGTGCTGTTGAATGCCCACGCTTATTAAAAGCACTCTGTGGGCGTTCAGGGTGATTGAGGGAGTTCGTCTGCAGCGCTGATCGAGATCTCAGGGAGCCAGCAATAGAAGCTGAGCTCCTCTATCTCTTAGGTGCTGGTGATGGCTCAGAGGAGCACCTCATTCCAGCATGTTGCGGCTGTGAGGGGAGACCAGGATCAGACTCCAGTCTGAGGGAGCCCCTGTATCAGGAGCAGTTTTAGCTTTCTCTCCCATTCCTTTCAAGTACGGGAGGTCAGGTTCTTACAGTGGCCGCATTCTGAAGTTACATGTGCCTCCCTGAGGCACTTAATACAATCGTTATGGCCATCAGACACCAGCATCGCCCTGTGGCAAGAGGTGCACCTCTTAAAGCCTGAGGGGCTCGGCATCAGCCATTGACAGGCTTTCTCCTGTTTATTTTCCTTTCTCTGTCTGTTTTTTGTTGTTGTTGTTGTTGTTTGTTTTTTTTTTTCTTTTGTTGTCTTTGTTTCTTCTTCTTTTTTTTTTTTTTGAAAGGGATGAGTAGGGTTTGGAGAGATTGGGGATAGAACTGAGGGGGAGGCGAGTGAGTGCGCGAGCCTTGCAGTGGCGCGAAAAATCATGCTCAATGGCGACGCGCGCCTCCTCTCCCCCCCCCCCAGGGGACACTGCAAAGAAATCTCTGGACTAGGTGCGGGGTGTGCCCACACATCTGAAGTGGAGCAGTCGGGGACACTGATCGAAGAAGAACCAGAATTTCACTCCTGGACTTAGAGGAAGTTGTTGACAAAGGTAAAGCTAGCAGAAGGCTTTCACTACTCAAAAATTATATATTTTTTAACCTGAAAAACTATAAAGATAGGGGAAGAGAAACAGTTTCCTGTTTACTGTAGGGATAATATTAAATTTAAGGAGTGGAGAAGCCAGATAACTGGGAGAACCTCAACATATTTAATGGGTGTTTGCCAATGTTCCCTCTAGGCTGCGCTGGCGCGCTGTGGCGCAGCCCGCCACAGC
>ML681972.1:16095746-16229439 GCA_007922195.1 Podocnemis expansa | reverse complement strand
CCCCCCCCCCCCCCCCCCCCCCCCCCCCCCCCAGCGCAGCAAGCAACCGGAGTTGCTCAGCTGCCCTCTCCCCTTAGAGGGAACATTGGAGCATATGTAAATGTAGCTGTCTGAAGATAAAAGTATTTGGAATTGTATTTCAATCTGAAGATGTGAAGTGATTGGAAAAAAATCTGGCTCTGTAAATTACAAATGAAGCTTTTCCTTCAAGGTCAGTAATATAACTTCATGTATGAATCATAAGACTGAATTATGTTTTTTGTCTCCAAAAGAAAAGAAGCTGAAGACATTCTTAGTTTAGATAAAACTATAAAGATTGAGTTTACAAAATAATCAGGACTGTCTTAGAGGTACTGTTGACACTGTCAGGAATCAATGACAATTTTCATTTTCTCATTGCCTGGAAAGTGAAGGGTCATAAAAGACAGTATCCTGAGAGACACTATGCTTGATTAGCTTTGATTTATATTTACTTCACTTTTGTTTTTATAATACAAAATTACATTTTTAAAATTAGGTCTATATATAGTATATATCCTCTAGTCATGCCCTGAATTATATGACTCAGTTCAATTTTTATTGTATAATTTAAGCTTTTTCTGGAAGATGTCTCTAAATATGCTAATATACTGCTATTTCATCTAACATACTTCATAGTTACTACATAGTTTCCCCTCATTCATATAGATACATCAAAATAATACCCCCAGAGGCTCTACTGAAGTTAATGAAGACTAATCGGATGGATACTAGGAGGGCAGAATTGTTTGCAGGGAATTCATCTTTAAGAGTAACAAGAACAATTGTACTGACAATTTACAAGTCTAGTGAAGATGAGTAACTCTTGCTAAACAACAGTGCTAATCACAAATTAAGGTAGAAGAATCTGGATGAACAACCCGCACGCTTGAGAGTGTAGCTGAATCTCCATTTTCCACTGAATTCTTGGCACTTGCAATCGAAGTGCCAATTAGTGTCTATTGTGATTATCATTTTCCCAACAGGAACTGACCTGAGATTCCTACACTTTTCATCTAAATCATCTACCAGTTATGAATCACTAACAAACACTAGCAAACTATTTTTTGAGTGACTCAAGTAGAAGGCTCTATATTTCCATTAACAATCCTGAGTCAGCTCTATCCTCTTTTTAAAATGTTTTAAATCTCAAATTATTAACATGTTTAGACTTCACCCAGAAAAAAATACACTTTAAAGAACAAAATAACTGAAAATCATTCTCATTTGCCAAGATTGGAATTCAGTACTTTGAATTGCCCCTGTTAATGTGGTTGACATTATTAGCACAAAAGAGTGCAAAGAATGCCATGTATCTAGCTTCCAAAACTATTATAAGAATGTGGAGTGCAGGAGGAACACATCAGCCTGATCTTCGCTTTAAACCATTAGACAAACTTCAGCAATTTGAACTGATTTTTCCGAATCAAATGTTACAAGTTTTGGGTCTACTTACAGAAAATTAGGCAATTTTTAAATGCATCTGGTAGTTTAATTGTGCACACTACTGAACACAGTGAAAATGATGGTAAGAAAAATGACAACTTTTGACAGCAGTTCATGCCATAAAGAAGTATATAAATAGCTTGTAGTATTTAAAGACTAATCATTAACATCTAAAAACTCATCTTTGCCTTTGGTTTGTTCTAAACTTTATTTACTTTGTTTTCTCCTTTTCCAATTAATAAACAGTAGTATCATCATTACAACACTAAAACCCCTGCCAAAACATGGTGCAGAACCCAATTAATCATCTGTAAACCATATAGGGAACACTAAGTAGTTCCGCTTATATTACCCATAAACCTAGGAATTTAATCTCCTTTATCAGAAGTCTTAACTCTTGTTTGTGAAACAGGATATTATGACCAGCATTCACAAATGCAGAAGTTAATTGTTGCAGAGGAGCTTTATATTTTACTTTCAGAGAATAATGACATGAGTTACCCTGACAGCATATAACCCCTACTTTTTTTATTCAGTATTCAGGGCTACAGGTTATGTTGTGAACCTCTACTATAGTAAGTACTGTGTTGTGAGGACAGTCACATTAGGCAGCTTCCCTTCCTTTTTAAACTGCTACTATAATAATGAACCACTTATCGAAAGTGAGTAAGTTACAGAATAGGCTTCATTTTTAAGTCTAACATACTTCACCAGCGTTAAGTGAAAAACATTCAACAGCATAAGACTTATGCCATACACATATAAAAAACTACAGTTACCAGTCCTCATGTAAAGTTACTCCTAAGGAAGTCATACCAACAGCCCTGTCAGATTTCCACACTGAACATCATTTTATACTGCATAAGGAGTTTCCAAATCCCCAACAGTCTTTCGTATAGTTTCAGAAATGCAAGATTTAAATTTGAGATTTCAACCACTCAGGCTAGTCATGTTAACACAGCCTTCCCTGAGTCACTCCTTTTACCACCCCCATCCCCTATGAATTGGAGAACTGAATAAACCCCTCACTGTGTCTTTTAGGTCCAAACTCCATAGAAAGCAGGTAAGATTTATGGATTACACACCAAAAAGTTGCTACAGAGATACTGCTAAGTTATTGGTTTCAGGTTTGAAGGATATGACTGCAAAACTCCTGAAGTACATAGAATCCTTGAGGGTGTGCCAGAGCAGTTTTTTAAACAAACAAACAAACAAACAAACAAACAAACAAACAAACAAACAAACATACATTACCTACCTGAGACTCCAGGCTGAGTGGTTTGGCTGTATGAATGGATCAAAGAATTAATTTACACCCAGGAAGGGCTATTTTGAAGGGCGAAGAAGTTAATATAATACAAGTATGAATGACAAAAATTAAACCTGTCTGAAACAGCATGATTCAACTGTTGTACCTAATACAGCAAATACAATATGCTAAATATTCATACAGAATATATTTACTCACACCTCACAATATATACTAGCTGTGTACTACTACTATTATTTGAAGTGAGCAGAAAAAGTAAACACAGGCATACAAAGCCACACAAGAATATGTTGATATTAGCAAACTGATGCATGTGAACCTGAAAATACAGCACCAAACTTGCAATGAAATTGCTTCCATTTTTGCAAAAAGTAAAAGAAAGCCATGAAGTAAAATAGCAGAGAGAAATTTTATTATGTTAGCATCAAAGCAAAACAATTGTGGTTTGTCTGAAATAATCTTACTGTTTGCTAAAAATTACATGCAAAGTATGGGTTAAAGTGGTAAATCCTAATATTCTAAACTGCTAAAGTATTCACATTAATCAAATTCATAAAAAAGTACCTTGTTAATTTTCCCACCAGTAACTCTAAATGGTTTAACAAATTTCGTTATCTTTTCTCCTTAAACCATGCTGACCTCTGGTGGCCAGTGCCTGATGTTTAACACAGAAAATACAAGTGTATTAAAATATTAAAATATTTTTACTGGTGAGGTGGAATCAGAGGCTGAGCTATTCACTAATTACTAAGTAAGCTTCCATAATTTTAATTTAAGTGGTCAAAGAACATATATAATCAAGCCAAATCTTTCACTCATTCTGTTCTGTTTTCTTTTGTTTCAGTCACTCCCTCAACTTCAGCCAATCACAGAACATTTAGCTACTGCCAGGAGAAACAAGGTTGCTAGTCTTTTAATGGAAGGGGCTTATTTCAGTTCTTCATTTGGATAAATGGCTTCTTCTTGAAAGGCACCTCAAACTTAACAAAACTAAAACCAAAAATCTTTTTCTCCCCAAAATCTTTTTTTTTACCATCTTCATCACTGCTCACATCATCTTCATCATTCCAATCATGCAGACTTGCAACCTGTGTTGTTTTTTATCCCCTTCTCCTTTTGTTCTAGTCTCATATTCTGAGTTTTGCCTCACATCCTGTCTCTTCAATTATGTCTTCAGTATACATTTTATTTCTCTCTTCCTAATTCCAAAACAATTTTAGTATATGTTTTGGTAATTTTAATAATCTAAATACTTCAGTCCTTTCTCCAGTTCATCTAAAAGATTACTGCTATGATCCTATTCCTCTCCTGTTGCTACAATCATCTCCACTTGCTTGAATTTCAGCTAACTTCTCTTTTTCTTTTGCATAGAGTACAATCTAGTTCTGCTTTCAAAGCCCTCCTCAACTTTTTTTCTAAATATATATTTGTCTTCAGTTCTTCCCATGTTCACTCCAATTCTATACAGTGTATCCAAGCTGTACTATGACTATTCTCTTTACATACTTTTTACCCTTTCATGAATTTGCACCTTTTATATCACACCTTGTAGCCTGAAATAGCCTCATAAATAAAGCTCTATCAAATACCTCCCTCTCCACCACACATTTACAATCTAGGCCTGGCTATACATTCTGGCTATAAACAAACATAATTTTGACATTTCAAACCAAAGTACTGCCAACTTTAAAACTTCAGCAGCTTGAAGGGGATTTAAACCCACCACCAACACGTACATAAGGTTTCACATGCAGGAGGGAATCCACAATGGGCAAACAGCAGCATAGGTGACTCTATGCCAGGCATTCCTGACGACTGTAGCATAGGTGGACAGGTGAGTTTGAACCTATTGGAGCAAATGAGACCCATCCCCAGCCAACATTATGGCCCCCGGAGGACTATAATTAACTGGCACAGTTTGGAGCTGCTCTGAAGCTGCTTCTAACTAGTCTGGGGACAGCATACGGCACCAAGAGTGGGCAGCCATAAGTAATTCCTTCGTGGTTTCTTATTCAGCTGTGCTCAGCATTTCCTGGTAACAGATAAAGATTCAGCCTGAAGTAACAAACTAAAATGAACAGACATAACAGAGTCATTTTAGGACATAGTGTCAGTCTCCGTTCTGTATATCTTGCATTGGTTAAAATCAGATATGTTATAATTGTGGCAGTATCTTTTTTTCAGCAAATAAACCAATACCAGCCTGGAAACTCAAGATCTCTCCCTCTCCCTCTCCCTCTCCCTCTCCCTCACACACACACACACACACACACACACACACACTCCCAACCCCCCTCAACCCCAAGCCTGTGTGTACATGAAAAAGGGGAAAAAACACAGTAAGGCAACAAATTTACAGGTGAAAGTAACAAAGCAGTACAAAAGAACTTGTTTTCAGCTTATCGCATCACTTTTATGCATATAATATTGTCACGGTCACTATTCAAGCACACATTTTAGATGTACTAGATATGTCAACATAAAGATCTCACAGTAACTAACATATGACCAAACAAGATAGATTCTGCTATAGTAGTTTCCTATCAACTAAAAACAATGCTTTTGCACTGGTAAGCAAATAGACACATGTCAAAGTCTTGATAAGGAAGAACTTAATAAACTTGGAGTGACCTCCTCCTGGACCATCTTTCATCATAAATCCTGCCAAGGCAATTAAAAGCAGATGTTGTGCCCTTTTTTAAGAGTCATGTAGTTCATCACCCTGCATCAGACCGATTCTCTTTATTTTTATTCTATTCTATTCAGGTTATCAGACTGCACCTATCACTGTTACATCTGAATGCATTCCAGAAATCCAGTGCAAGTTTGACAAACATGTCTAGTTGACATAACTGATTTATATATACACAGGCTGAGAACTCCTAGTCTATTGCCTGACAAAAATTAACTGTCTCCCAAAAATCAAAAAACAGTGCCTTCTCAAAAGGTAGGCCTCATCTGTGAGCTTCAGCTCTCAAGAGGTCCCTCTGTATTTCCCTCAGAACTCATACATCCTTTCTATTTGGGTCACTTAATTACTCATGCTATATTTTCTATACATGCATGTAAGTGCAAGCAGAAGGTAGCGAAGTGTATTGCCTTCAAGATTTAATTTAGCTACTTCTAACCAACAAAAGTTTTGATAAAGTACAATACAGTGAAACAGAGATGAAAAAAATCAAATCTTTATAGAGACCTGAATTAATGCTTGGTATGTAAAGTTTTGTTTAGTAGCTGCTTAACACTCACTGATTACCTATTGGTGCTCTCTCTCTTTTATTGGAAGAAAAAAGAAGACCATCAAAAATTAAATTCTACCTCTGTGTCAAGAAATCCAGTTGTACTCAGTGGTCTTTTTTCTTCCAGCACTACTGTAGCAGAATTTATAGCCCAATCTTTTACTAAATCTTTCTGGCTCTCGTTGATAACAGGCCTATTATAATCCTGGCTGTCATCCACTCCAAACACCTGAAAACGAAACAAATTGTTACATACATTAACCCGGCGCTTTCCCAATTCGATGTTCTATTTTAATATAAGGATGGTGTCAATATAGTAAGTCACATTCTTCTTTTTAAAATGTTTTATTACACTAATCTGACATCAACTAATTTGATGTAAAGAACATAAAATGCTTAATTTCAGAAACAGAGCAAATATTTGCCAGTTTCTCGAAAATTCAGGAAAATGTTGGTTGAATTAACCACGTATGAAACAATGATGTTCTTCTGATAAAAATAATAAACCAGCGCACAAATATATTGGCCATATCAGTGTCAAAACAAAAATAATTTTAAAAGTATTTGCCAGATTTTTTTTTTACAAATGTATTTTTAACATAAAAATAAGTACTTAAATCTGCTATCGGTCCCCTCCATGTCTTCAGTGTTCTAATTAAAGCTGTCTGTCTATCTATATCTATATCTGCACATTTGCTTTTTCAGAAGTCACTGTGTGTTCTAGAGCAGGGATCAGCAGCTCCCAGCATGGGGGCCAAACCTGACACAAGGGCCTATGCACAGTGGCATGCAGGGCTCCTACTCCTGCAGAGCTGCGACTGCTCCCCGCAGCCCACCCCCACGCATCTCCTTTGCCCTGCTGGCCCCTGCTCCCTAGCTGAGGGACAGGATCAGCAGGGAAAAAGAGCACATGGCTCCTGTTCCTTGCTGGCTCTGCCCCTGGCACCTTTCTGGCCCTGCTCCCAACACTTGCTGAAGGTTTGGTGGCCAGGGCTGGCAAACACTGCCAACCGCTTTTCTAGAGTATTTGTTCTCCACGTGGCTCATATCTTCAAAGAAGCTGCATCTTGGACAACTTCCTGTCTCACTGATACTTGCATGAACCACCTCCTCCTAACTCTGATGATAAAATAATATCTTTGAAGCAACTAAAGTAATTACTTAGTTAAAAAAGTAATTAGGAAAACAATAAACATGTTTTAAGCTTCTTTCCATACAGTTTAGGAGGAGGAGTGTCAGCACAGATACCAGTCTTCTTCCCATAGACCACAATGGACAACAGTTTGGGAACCACTTTTATAGATATCTTGCAGTTGCTTTCAAAAACAAACAAAAACAAACAAACAAAAAAAAACCCTCGGATTTAAGAAATCTCAGTGCATTAAAGTGCAGAAAGATATCGCTTGGAAAATTCTGTTAAGATATATTTTAAATTCAGTTTACTACTAGTAGCATGGGCACCAACACTGAAACAGTATGTCTCCCCTCCCTATAATTCTAATACTGTAATTAGTTGCTGTGATGTCAGAGGATTGTTTAGTCATAAGGAATATGGAGCTACTTAAACAACTCTTCTGTTCCTAGAAAAATGTCACTAGTAACAAAAACATAAAAACAAGTAGATTTTTTTTCTAAATGCAGTGTTTTTCATAGTTTGCAGATGGCGTCCATGGATCTTAAATAAACCAAGAACAATTTGCTAAGTATTAATAGGCAAATGAAAATACCATTGCTTACCAAAATTCTAAACCAGTTACCTGTTTTCAAAAAAGTCTATAAATCTGACAAATCACCACTAGATGGCCACAATATAGAGCACCTTTTCGATGTCTAAGAAAAATTTCAGAAGCCCAAAGTACAGTACGGTAAAGGAAAACTTGCAGCCAATCTTCCCTCTAAGCTGTGCGGCCACACAGCCTACATCGCTGTCTGGCGCAAGAAACACTGCAGAGTGCACGGCTGGTTGCTGTAGTCCTGGCTGAGAGTGGCTCTGAGCTGGGAGCTTTTTAAAAGCCCCACTTGGAGTAAGCTCTTACTGAGCATGCGCAGAGTCTCTGCACATGCTCAACGAGAGCTCCTCTGGCCAGAGGAGTGGCTGGGGGCCAGGTCACACTGCTCTGGCTGCTGGGTAAGGGGGCGGAGGGGGATTGGGGACTGGGCAGGGGCAGCCAGCTGTGAAAGAGGGCAGAGTGTTGGAGGAAAAAAGGGGTTGGGCCACCTGGGGGGATATGGGGGGCAAAATAGGGCTGCCTGGGGCTGTGACAGGGAGAGCAGTAGAGGCAGGATCAGGTCTGCGTGCGTGCGTACGCAGCTGAGCAACGTAAGTTGCTCAGCTGCGTTAGCGCCTTAGAGGGAACTTTGCTTGCAGCATTTAACCACACAAACTCCCATTTAAGACAATTATGTACATTTGCCTCTAGGCATCCATATAGATTAATATTTGTGTTTTCCCAACACTTGAGAACGAGAAATCATTTTAAAATGTGTTTTATGTTTGCAAAGTATTCTAGAGCAAAGAGTCAGCCTTCCAGCTGATTCTGTCATTTATATATAGCACATGCCTAAAAATCAAAATTATTTGCTCTATTAATTTTACTCTTTAATTATGTCTTGATAATCTCACACACAAGCTATTTTAGAAGCACTCTGTGTATCTTTGGTGCCGGTGACAGGCATGAAACATGATGTGATATCCATTTCTCCTTCTCTCTTCTTCATTCTCATGGCTTTTCCTGCTGCCTTTAACTAGTGCAAGTAGGTGGCCAGATTTACAGATGTAAATAATTTAATTATCATGCTACCTCTTTGCTTTTTGTTTACTTGTTTTCTGCAGCTACTTTCTTCATGTCTTTATTTTCAAAACAATCCTTTTTATTAAACTGCTCTACAATTTTTATAAACTGAAACAAATACTGATTATTTTATTTAATGAATGCCTGTAGAATATTGTAATTTCAATGATACTTCTTTTATCCATGTCTAACCAAAATTACAAAAATAATCTGCTGCACATATACTATTGATTGTTATCTGACTGCAATAGCTGTATACTGTTCCAATGAATCTCCTAGCTGGTCCTGCAACTAGTGGTATTTAAAATATAAATTAACTTTTGTGGATCTGACACACTAATAAAATCATAATACTGTTCCTCTGCTTCTTGTGATATGAAAATCACTGGCGTGACAAACTGAATGTTAACCTCTGCTTTGTTCTACATGGGTCCACTTGTGCTGAGGACACAATGCAAGGAATATCTTTCACTCCCTCCATTCAATGGTTCTGTGGAGAACCATAGGTAAATGTAGCTAGTAGTGCTCCATAAATACAAGCAGTGGGGCACTCTACAGCACTAAGGTGGTGTCCAGTTGGACTGGTGGTTAGTATTAAGAAACATGAAAAGAGGGAGCATACACTACATTTTTCTGCAGAAATATAAAATGCTGCATAGCACATTCCTCTGCACTCCAGAGGCTTTTTTTTTCTTCTTCTTCTTTTTTTGTGTATGTGCATGTGTTTCTGCTCTACACTGGCAAAATACCACAGAATCCTATTTGTTGAGTGTTAATACTTCAGCTGTCATCTGACTACAGCGCTCTTCACTGAAGAAAGGATATGATAGCCCAATGACTGATATTACTGGATAAAGAATGAAGCAAAGAAGAACATCTTTCTGAAAAATCAAAGCATCATTGATAAATAGTGAAAGCTTCAGATGCAAATGTAACTGTGAAAAAAGTAAATGGATTGCAAGTTTAAATGCAAAGTATTTGAAAATCTTTTGGTGAAATGTCGACATTTGTAGAGAGAAATAACTAGTACTACAGGAATTTCAAGACAAACTGATCTATTTTTAATCTGAATGAAAGCCAAATAATCTAACTATGTCCACAATGGAAAACAATTTATTACCGATTTCGGGTTGTTTGACACAACATATCCTAATCACTCAGAAAACTGCTGTCATTTGCACGTTTGTTGTGACTGAGGCCAACCTTGAGAAAAGAAACGTCACTGAATTCAGCTAGAGTCTGCACAATTTCCTGTGGAAAGTTGCTACAGGAATAAAAAGGCTTTCTGTGTGTTAAAATTTTGCCTCTGGTTTTCAGAATTATTTTAGAAAACACTGTGTTGTCTCTTGCACTGAAAACTGCTACCTCCCATAATGCATAGCTATGCTCTTGCTTATCTCTTCACTAGTAGCCTGAAAAATAGGAACACAACATTCTACAAACCTCTTTTCTCTGACCCCACTGAAGAATACCATAAGGAATTACAACACCTATTCAAGAAACTACCTAAGGCAGCACAGGAACAAATAAAGGCAGACACACCACCAGAACCACAGCCAGGAATATTCCATTTACTACCTAAAATCCATAGAAAAGGACGCCCCATCATCTCAGGCATTGGCACTCTTAAAACAGGCTTATCTGGCTATGCAGACTCCCTCCTCAGACCCTATGTTGTGAACATCCCTAGCTATCTTTGAGATGCCACGGATTTCCTGAGGAAAATCCAATCCATCGGTGAGCTTCTTGAAAACATGATCCTGGCCACTATGGATGTAGAAGCTCTTTGCACCAACAACCCCCACACAAGGATGGATTACAAGCTATTAGAAGAACCATCCCAGATAATGCCACGGCACAGCTTGTGACTGAACTTTGTGACTTTGTGCTCACCCACAACCATTTCAGATTTGAGGAAAATTTCTACCTCCAAGTCAGTGGCATTGCTGTGGGTACCTGCATGGCCCCACAATATGCCAAAATTTTTATGGGCGACTTAGAACAACGTTTCCTCATGTCTCATCCCAAAGCACCTCTCCTCTACTTACACGATACTGATGACATCTTCATCATCTGGACGCATGGCAGGGATCCTCTTGAAGATTTCCACAGAGATTTCAACAATGTCCACTCCACAATCCAATTGAGCATGGAACACTCCACACAGGAGATCTACTTTCTGGACACTACAGTACAAATTAGGGATAGACACATCAACACCACTCTACACCAAGAGCCTACTGACCGGTATAGTTATCTATATCCCTTGAGCTTCCATCCAAAACACACCACATGATCCACTGTCTACAGCCAAGCCCTAAGATATAACTGCATTTGCTCTGATCCCTCAGACTGAAACAGACATCTTCAGGTTCTGTGTCAGGCTTTCTTAAAACTACGGTATCCACTTGGAGAAGTAAAGAAACAGAGTGACAGAGCCAGACGGGTACCCTGCAGTCAACTACTACAGGAAAGGCCCAAAATAAAACAATAGAATACCACTGGTCACCAGTACAACCTTCAAGTCAGACCTCTGCAACATATCATAAAGGACCTACAGCCTATTTTAAAAGATGACCCCTCACTCTCTCTAGCCTTGGGAGACAGACCCCTCCTCACCTACAGACAACCTCTGAACCTTAAACAGATACTCACCAGAAACTACAGACCTAACAACAGAAACATTAAAGCAGGCACATATCCCTGCAACAAACCACACTGCCAACTTGGTCCACATATCTGCACAAAAGACACCATCACAGGTCCTAATCAAGCCAGCTACTCAATCAAAGGGTCTTTCACCTGCTCATCTGCTCATGTGATCTATGCCCCCATGTCCCTGAAATGCCCCCATGCCTTAAACATTGGACAAACAGAAGTCACTATGCAGAAGAATAAATGGGCACAAAACTGACATCAGAAATCACCACACACACACACACACACACACACACACACCCTGTTGCTGAGCACTTCCATCTTCCTAACCACTCCACTGATGATTTGTTAATGATGGTCCTCAAGAAAATCAATGGGACATCAAGACTTTAAAGAGAAACAGCTTAAATTCAACTAATATGCAGATTAGATTGTGTGAAAACAGGGCTGAATCGTGACTATGGTTTCTTTTCACATTATAACAGATAATTTAACTTCACCCTTCCTCTGTGAGTTGTATCCTAGAGTTTGAATCCTTACAAATGCTCTGATTTGCAGTTGCAGTCTGACCTGATCCCATGTCTTACGCTCCCCTGCATTTATTTTCATCCCATCCTGTAAGCTCCCCCTCTTCAAAGCATCTAGCGAAGTGGGATTTTCTCCCACGAAAGCTCATGAGATAAATAAACCTGTTAGTCTTTAAGTGCCACAAGACTCCTTGCTTTTTTTTGCTAAATCCTCTTAGTATTGGATATCAGTATCTTTTTTAATAATGGTTCATATCTGTTAATTCAAAACTGAATTTCATAAAAATGCTCCCAGTCATGTCTCATTGGGGATCATTTCCATGCCAAATTTCAACTATATAAAATCAGCCATTTCGGCTGTAGAACTGGTTTAAAAAAAACTGTTATTTGAATTTTTCTCTAATGTGAAACCACTCGCTTCTCCCCCACTTCTCCATACTTATATGATGAAACACTTCTTGCTCAGACTTAGAAAAAAATATCTTTTATCAGAGACACAGCCTGGAATATTTCAGCCTGCAAATTGAACAGTTCAGAAAATTATGAGTCAGTTGATAATAATTTAAAAAGTTTTGAAAAGGTCAGGTGTTCAAAGAAGCTGAATTTCTGGAACTTTGCTAGACTGAAAAGATTGAAAGATTGTACTTCTACTGAAACTTTGTACCTGTATTTTGGTGAACTTCATCTCATTGTAAGGACATCATGCCAGTCTTCATGACCCTGTCTGTCCTGTGTTCTGTCCTGCTATGAGGCAGGAAGTGTTATCACTAAACTTACACCCAACCTAGGGTTACCTGACATCTGGCAACAGGAGGACATGTCCTCCATGCTTGAGACATTCTAAAAACAGATGATTTTGTCTGTCTTTTTCTTTCTGGGTAGAATGTTAAAAAAAAAAAAAAAAAAGTCCTAGAACAGCCAAGTTCCTGAGCCCAGCAGAGGGATCTTCCCCCAGCAGCCTAGTATCTGAGTCGTGAACTCAAAGGCGATCACATGCACACAAGGCCCAATCGCAGCTCAGCACAAACCACTCCCCACTAAGAAGCTGGGAATCCCCTGACTGTGGGTTTACCTAGCCCAAGTTTTTAACAGTATCTTGACCAGCTCAGTGGGTAGAGCTGGAAATACTTGATCTCAGGGTCATGGCTTTGAGACCCATGTTAGGCACTTGAAATTTTGGCTTGTTGCTCCATACAAAAGGGCTAAACCAGGACAAAAAATAGGGACACTAATAAAGTGAAGAAAAATAAAGTACACAATAAATAAAATTACTAACAGAGTCCAATTAAGTAAAACAAATAAAAGGGCACATTTGAACTGGATAGAAACAATTTAGCACAATTTTTTTTTTATTGTAAAATGGGCTGCTGTGGAGAATGAAAAATGATAGGTGAATTAACCGCTTTTTTGCCTTTTTTAAAAACTTTTTTAGGTGTTTTTCAAGTTTATATTTGCAAATTTAGTTTAACAATTTTAGTCTCATGAACATTAATGAAAGGGTTAAGACAAACTTTCATTTAATGAAAAATTCAGTTTTTGGGAAAAGAAAACTTTTTTTACTTTTAAAATAACTTAAAAGACACATGGCATTGCACAGCTTTAACACTGCATTCATTAATCATTACCATATTATGTCATAGAAAATGGGTAATGACAGTTCTATTAATACTACATTTTCTCCATGTCCTCCAATGTCCTCCTTTTCGTACTTCCTTGTACTCCTTTCCAGGGGCGTCACTGGCGCTGGGCACCCGGGGCACGTGCCCTGAATCCCAGCACCGGTGCCCTGGGTCTGGCGCCCCCCCCCCCGTCTCCAGCCCAATTGGGCTGGAGATCTGGGACCCCACGGCTGCGGCAGCCCTGTCCCCAGCTAGGGATCCAGGGCTCAACAGTGGAGGCCGCTCCTGGCCCCATCCCCAACCGGGGATCTGGGGCCCAGCTGCCCGCAGCAGCCCCGTCGGGGGATCCGGGGCCCAGCCACCTGCCACCGTGGCAGACCCATCTCCAGCCGGGGATCCGGGGCTTGGCCGCTCGCAGCAGCAGTGGCCGGTCTGGCCCTGTTCCTGAGCGGGGATGTGGGGCCCACCCACCCGCGGACACTTCCATCCCCATCCCCATCCCCGGGTGGGAATGTGGGGCCCAGCCGCCAGCGGCGACACGCGGCGGCTTCCAGCCCTGTCCCCGGCCAGGGGGTGTGGCCTGTGGGCCGTGTCCTGGGTCCCTCCCCGCTGCAGCGATGCCCCTGCTCCTTTCCAAGCTTTGGTATCTGGTAACCTGAACCCAACCCCAACACAGTGCAAGAGCTGGGCATGCCACAGAACTGCCTGTGGCCCTCGCCCTCCATGCCAGGTGAACCTAAATAGTGAGAATGACAGACTCACATATGCATATCCAGACTGGGCCCCCAATCCTGTGGTGGGGCAAGGAGGCTCAGTCCAGGAGGATCAAATTGTGGATGGGACCAAGTGTGGAGCAAGAAGGTTCTGTGTGGGAGCAATCTAGGCAGGAGCAGGTCAATGGAAGCATTGTGGGGGGGGGGGAAGAGGGATCTGGATGTATAGGAGCTCATTGTTGGGTTCTGAGTGCAGGGGGAATGCTGTCTGCAAGGGTTTCAGGTGCCACTGGTTGGGGCTCAGTGGGGTGCGACTATGGGGCGGGGTAAAGTTTAGCAGGAGGTCTAAGTATGTGGGGGCTGGATGTGCAGGGGCTGGGTGGACAGGGAAGCAGTTCCCTGTACAGTGACTCCTCCTCCTATGGCTGAGGAGTGAGCAAAACAGGAAGCACGGGTAGGGAAGGATGCAAGAGAAGAGCTTCCTGCAGCTGGGGAGGTTTCTAGGGGTGAGCACTGCTCCTTACAGTCCCATCCTCACCTGCCCTCAGCCCAGCCAGGACTAGCAGCTGAGCCAGGCACAGAGTAGGGGCCACTGGCTGGAGTGGCCCCAGCCCAGTTCCTCTTCCTGGTGATTTACCTCTCTACCAGTTGCTCAAGGCTGAGGGTGGGCAATAATAGTCATAGGCGGTCCAGTGCTGCAGTGGAGAGCCAGCCCTGGGGCAAAGACAGTGGGGAAGTGGGATGGTACAGTGGCAAAGGTCCAGCAGAGTGTGGTGGGGTGCAGACTGGGCTGGGGGGTGCATGCAGTGGCAGAGGGCTGGCCAGGCAGGGAAGGGGAGGTGCAGTGCAGCAGGCCAGCCAAAGATGTCTAGCCCATGAACTGTATTTTTCCCATCCCTGTTCTAGGTACTACTGAGGAGGTGTGTATGACCATTCTCGTGACTTCCCTTTGTTTCTCCACGATTTTCTGCAGGAAAACAAAGAAATCTGATGCAGGGGACATGAAAAAATTTCCCCATGACTCAACCAGCTGGTAGTAAGCTATGAATGCTTGCAATGGCCCTAGAATTTAAAGTGGTAGCCTACAATGCATTCTCCTTCCATCCTTTCAGCTATGAAGTGATCTGAGAGTCCCCCAAAGAGAGTACCATTGTTTGCAAGATTCTCAAAGCAAAACCTTGGAGGGCTATAATGGGAGAATATAAAATCATAGTGGGTAAGTTTTCAACCTGAGAAATCAGTTTACTTTGTTTTTAAACCACAAGGACTAGAAATGTACTTTTTGGAAAACGCCTCAGAATATTCTTCTTTTTTCCTTTCCTAGCTCTCATTTGGCTTCAGCTGGGTTCAAAGCTCAAGCTCACTGCTGCTTCTGCCTTATGAGAAACTTTGAGTGTATCGCTCTAACAAGGAAATGAAAATTCTGACTCAGTTCAGTACCCTACACCAAGGGACAAGACTTGTGGGAAAAATGGGAAGTCCTTTTGTTTTATGCTAGGCCACTACTTTTTTTGTATCATTGTTCATTCAGAGCTTTAAGAGCTTGAGGTTCTGGGACTAGAAGGATTTATAAATTCTGCTTTGTAAATCCACATTTTATCTGCTGAAGATTTCCCTGCATAGTAGGGAGGAAATGAGAGTGTTCTATAATAGTACAGCATCAGACAGAGTCTCATACTCCTCCTATTACCAATATAATATGTATTAAGATATTAATTAAATGGTCCAGCTAAAGAGTGTCACAGGACTCGTTTTTTTTTTTTTTTTTTTTTTTTTGCACAAGCACAGGCAGTCTTGAATCTTGTTGTTTGTTCTCTTGGAGGTAATCTTTAGTTGCAAGAAAGATCTCCAGTTCTCCACAGCAACAAAACCAGTGGCTGTCACACAGTACAGGAAGGACTCCTCCATTTAATAGTGTATTATAGATGATGATTTTCTCTGTAGTTATGGACATCGTACTAACTACAAGTAAAATGAGTACAAGAATTCATGGAAACAGGTGTTTCAGAACTGATATAGTCTCAGGGAGGGCAGAGGAAAAATATTTAGCTTAGGACCTCTGAGAATTCCTTGATAAATCTAGGGAAAAAAAGAATTAATTCTAAAAATCAAACCTAAACGTTAGTCCATTTTGAGCATCTAGAAGAAAAAAATCTACCAGGTTTATACTTCATTTTTGCTTATTCTAAAATGTATTCTAAATTCTTCTGCTTATCTATAAAGAAACTAGAGAAGTTCCTAAATATTTTAAGTCCCCTCTCCACACACATTCATTTGATTTACTAATATATTTATATATTTACAACAAACATATAACCTTATAGGTTACGGAGTAGAACATAAAATTCTGATTTTTAAAGGCATTAGTTCCTAAAGGTGTAGACCAGTGCCTAGCAGGATTTTCTCAGGCACAAGTTCAACCAGAGTTATGCATCTAAGCACTTTTAAAAAACCCACTCAGCTTTTCCCCTCAGTGGCCCAGCCAAGCAAGGGAACCCAATCTCACATTTCCAGCTCCCATCTGTTGCCTCTTGTGGATGGGGACCCGCATCTCTCTCCCCCTTCTGACCAGGGTATTCCCAGGCTGCACAGTTCCCTGCCTTCACAGTGTATTTCTTAGCATAAACAGGTTGTCCAACGACCCCTGCTTGACATCTCTTTAGTGAGTGAGAGAGTGAAAGTCAACAGATGTAAGAAAGACACAAATCTTTCTAAGCACGCCTATTTTATTCTTCAGATAAAAAGCACAACAAACATACGTAAACAACAAATAAAATATGCTTATGCTAATAAACTTACTAGGAATCCCAACCCTAGAACATGAATTTTGCAGGATAAATCCTTTGACAGGGCCCTCTTGGGAGTCTTTGAGCTTCAGCTCAAAAGAAGCACATGCATGACAAGTATAGACTCCACCACTTTTACAGATCAAGGGTCTTTGACTAGGAGTTCCCAGAGGTGGGTAACTGGTTCACAATGAGCCTCTCTTTAGGCATATGTTCAAAAAGCTGGCTTCAGAGCAGGAGAATTTGTATTCCGCTCATCTCATCCTAGGAAACCCACTTCACACACATTGTTTCAAAATGACTTTTGAACCTCCTAATACCTTACAGAAAGCATAAGTTCCATACTCTCTCGCAATAGTACAGAAACATCTGCATTTCTAATACAATGTACTTCAAAGGTATAAACCCATATTCTATCAGGTTTAACTTAATTCAGTAAAGTTAATTGAGGATATTAGAGGACGCTGTTAGGTCTGTCACATTGGTATCTTTCAGCATCTAATACCTTTAAAAATAATGAGAGTCCTGTGGCACCTTGAAGACTAACAAATTTCTTCAGGCATAAGCTTTTGTGGGGTCCAACCTATTTTGTCTTTCAAAATCTGAACCTTAGTAATACCTTAGTCTCAAGGCACTCAATATGAACATGAACGTGGTATCATATAAATTACATTAGTATCTCTCAGAGCCACAAAAATACATCATTTTCATAAGTTAATAGTATTACAGTAAAAGCCAAAGAGATCATTCAGGACTGGGGCCCTATTGTGCTGCATGCAGTATAAATATGCATGAAGAAATGGGGTAAAATTCTCAAAAAGCCCTAAGTAACTTTGGAGCTTTCGGGTATGTCTACACGGTGGCGGGCGGGGGGGGAGGTGACATGCAATTCACCCATGCCAGCTGAGTCCATCTCATAGGGTTTGGGCTGTAGAGCTGTTTTATTGATCTGGGGACTTCTGGGCTTGGGCTGGAGCTTGAGGCCTGGAGTCCTCTCACCTGCAAGTTCCTAGAGCCCAGAGTCCAGCCTGAGCCCAGAAGTCTACACAGCAATGAAGCAGCCCTGCAGCCTGAGTCCCAAGAGCACAAGTCCGCAGCATGGGCCAGCTGAGCAGTCATCTTTACTGTGTGGGCATACTCTAATTCTCGTTTTCAGAAGGCACTTAAGCAACATATGAGCCCAAGACAGTAATAAACAGTAGGAAGCAAGGGGATGGAGGAATAAGGGTGATGATCATAAAATCATTCAGTAATACATATTAACTATAATACAACTAAGAAGCTTTGAAAATGAAGATTTATATAACCTATGCTTTAAAGAGCAATCAGAGTTATCTCCACTTGCCCCAGCTAAGATGTGAGTTATCACAAATAGATGTTGAGCAGAACTAGATTTTGAAAAGAAATTTGAATAGGAAGAGAGGAGTGGCCTTTCAGATTAGTTCAGCAATGGAATTCCATGCAAAGGAGCAGCACGGGAGAACACATACGTGGGAGAAATGGACAAATGAACATTCAAGGCTGGAATCATTGATGAATAGAAGTATAGCAAGGCAGTACAATAATGAGTGCATAGCACATTGCAAAGTGTCTTAAGGGCAAAGATAGTAGAAAACAAAGACTCAGTGGAAGGGTTTCAACAAGGATGCAGTAATATCGAAAGTAACAGAAAAGAAAAATTACTTTAGCAGCTGTGTTCAGTGTGGATTTGGAGAAGGGTAGATGGAGTATCAGTGAACTCAGAGGTGAATGTTACAGCAATCAAACTGTAACTGAAGGTTGTCCTGGATGCAAGCATTTGATTCAAGGATAGAGAGAAAATATGTTATATGAAATATGTTAGCAGGATTTGGACACAGTCTAGATGAGGAGGGCAAGGCAGAAGAATGTCAAAAAATAGTCTAACTTTACAGACCTGAGGGAGAGGGAGCATGTTGGGAACGTCAACAAACAATGGGGAAGGGGTTTCAGAGGTAAGTTCAGGACTCGGAGCTCTCTTTTACCAATAATAAATTTAAGCTCAAACTGAGCTCTTGATCTTTCCATTAGTGATGGTAGCTCATATGCCCATAAAATAATTTAAAAATTATCATTTTTCAAGGATAAAATTACTTATCACACAAAAGAAACAATGATAAAAAATAAAAAAGTTCTTTCCTTTGAAAGAGAGTGCTATACTGTGCAAAAGTAGTATTCGTATGACCACTTATAAAATGTGGGCCACATTTAAATTTCTTTTGGAACTCTGATTCAAGATTTTGCCCTTGATAAGCACTTCAAAATATCTTCTTAAGAATGCAACTCAGGAGAATGTGTCAGGTGCATAGTGTACAATGGTCTCATGAAGTGATCTTAAACTTTTACATAGGTTCCATAAATCATTCTAACTACAAAGTCAAGAAATCAAATCAGAAAACACAAAAGACTCCCTATAATAAAAATTAAAACAGTAACTGAGAACTTGCTAGTGCAAAAGAGCATCTAAAGACAGACACCAAAGACATCAATGTGCCAAGTGTAATATTTTCCCACAGTCTTTCAGAAGCCAGTTATGTATCCATGTGTGTATATGAATTTATTTTCTACTTCCTTGTCATAATGAAGAGTTCAGTCTCCTTAGGCCTTCTAAATTCAAAACAAAGCAATTGCCCCAAGAAGTCCAAAATCTAGTCAGATCCTTAAAAAGCAAATTCAACACTCGCCTCCTGCATTTGTTCCTCAACCAGGGTTAACCACAAGTATCAACTGCCTGAAAAATGACAAAACAGAACAAAACTGAAACATCAAGATAGGTTCCCACAGGTGATTCATTGGATTTTGTTATTCCCAATGACCTTTCAACACAGTAATGATTTATGAGTCCAGTTCTGTAATCCGAAGTATCTGTTGGGCTGACATGCTGTTCTTTCTGAGATGAATCATTGGAACTGTGAAAAAAGTAATTAAGCCAGAGAGGTGTGCAAAGTCCATGAGATTTGGAAGCTAATTTAAGGGTCTGAGAAGCGTGCCCCCTTTACTCATAATAGTAATTTAGATCTTCAGGGGAGCCAATTCCTCCTCCAAGTTACCTATAACTAATTATTTTTGGTCTCTAAGAAAAAGTAGAAGGTACTAAAATGGCATATTCTTCCTCTGTTGTTGGTAATCTTCATCAGTCTGCCTTTTGAAACGGCAAAAAAGACACAAAAATACCTACACAAGAAAAAAGAAACAAGTTTTTGAGGACTAACAGATTTATTTATTGTATTCGCTTTCATAGGTAGAATCCCACTTCATCAGACACATGAAATGCAGGTTGCAGTATGAAAGGAGATGTATAATTGCAGGAAAGGGTAAATCACAAGATCAGTTCAGAACTTTTTCAGCAAACCAAGCAAGTTGTTGGGATCCTTCAAACAATGTGGAATAACAGATAAGAAAATGGGAACATTAAAAGAAGGGAAGATCACCTTTTGTCCCTCATTACAGCTTGCTTAGTTTGTTGAATAAATTCTGAACTGACTTGTGACTTTACCTTTCCTCTGTGTTTATACATCCACTTTAATGCTGTAGCCTCAATTTCATGTGTCTAATGAAGTAGGATTCTCCCTTTGAAAGATCATGCAGTAAATAAATTTGTTAGTCTTTAAAAGTGCCACAAAACTCATTGTTGTGACTAACAGGCTATCCCTCTGGAAGTTCTGCCTATATAATCCTAGCTTGGTTGGGCAAATGGAATCTGGTGGCTGCCCAACTATTTATGTAAACATCAGGCTCAGCTGAGAGTCTTTCAAAATTATTTTGATTTCTTTTGTTAAAACATTCTTTCCCCCTAGAATCTCTTATCTTCCTCTAGAGCAGTGGTTTTCAAACTATGGGTTGGGACCCAGTACTGGGTCGCAGATCCTCAGATACTGGTTTGCGACACCCTCTATTACCACCACTCAGACTGGGCTGTATTGCTAAAAGAAGTAACTGGTGGGTCTCGGGCATAAATAATTGTTTTCAACTGGGTCCCAAGGAAAAAAGTTTGAAAAACACTACTCTAGGGAAAGGCCACATTAAGCATAATAGTACTTTTTGATAACAATATAGATCACATCAAAAAACACCTTCCACTCATAGATAAAAGCAAGACAGGAAGATCTGCCTTCCTCATACATGACCTGATTTTTTTGAGAATCTGCACTTTACTCTCCTGGACCTCTGGTCATAAAGACTAGGCAATTGCTAATTATTTATGTGGTCCTTGCCAAGTTGAAAGTCACACTTTGATATTTAATTTGCTCTTACCCTACCTCCCAAACCCACTCAGTAGGAGGTTCCTAAAATGCATGAGCCTTGGATATTAATACTTATAAAAATTAGAATATCACACAACACACAATAATTATTATATTAATGTGTTATAAAAGGCTAGGTTTCTTGCTGCAAAGTAATTTACAGGATCTTATCCCACTGCATACGAGTTTCTCTCTCCTGAAAATTAGGAAGCCTTTCAGGGCCAGTGGTTTTCCAACCACGGGTCAGGATCCAGGACTGGGTCACAAACCCTCAGGTGCTGAGCTATGCCATCCCCTGCTGTCGCCACAAGAAGACTGAAATGCAGTGCTCAAAGACGTAGTTTTTGGGTCACAGGAATGATGCTTTTTTTCAACTGGGTCCCAAGAAAAATGTTTGAAAGCCATTGCTTTAGGCTAACAGCCACCTTTCGGTTAGGTTGAATTCCGGAAGCATTGTTGGAAGCCCAATGCAATCTCAGTGGCCTGACAATGGTTTTTAGGCCCAGCATAGCTTAAGTTGCTTTTTGGATCATTCTGGCTTCTGTGGTTAGATATCTTCTGGTTGGCAGAGATAAATAGGATCACTGAGTAATCTTGCAGACGTTTCTGTATACCACAGCACATAACAAAGAAAATATACAACAGGTATGTTTGCAGCTGCACATAGATAACAATGAAGGCAATAACTTATCCATAAATGTCTGGAAACACTCTTTTCCACTGCCAAGAGGCATAGTTTTTTTTAGTATACTTTCAACTGCCAGATGTTGTTTTGACAACCTCAGTTATCATGGTGAGAATGGAATGTAGTGAAGGTTGAAAACCCAATGTATGTAATAATTAGTAGAGAGCTAATTAGGTGAAAACTATATATAAGAATGATATAAAAAGTCATCACTTAGATAAAGGGGTGTGCTCCATCAATACCTCATTCCACGGGAGGTGCTGCTGGTCAGACCAGAGGATCCCCTGACTCCCTGCTAGAGCCCCTGGAGAAAGTCATTCCTGTATACAGTCTTCTGAGTGACTATTTAGCTCTCCAGGCTTAGTGAGTATGATATATTGTAGTTAATTTTGGCTTTGTATTTAATATTCATGTAAAACTCTGCACATTACATCTTATTGATCTGCGAATTGGGTATACCATATCACACAGGTATTCACACTGATCACTACATGGCCAGCAGCAACAGCATCATGATCATTCAGATTCAACTTACAAACCAACTTAACTAAGTTAGCTAGTGGTGGAACTTTGGTATTAAACCTATAACAACAATTTCAGTAAACACTTAAGATATAGACACATAAGTAGAGATCTGAGTGGCTCAATCTGTGATAGAGAGAGGATTTAGCGAGTATGCTGCTAGTAAGATAACTGATCCTATTTGAAAAGCCTGTTAATTTCTAGCATCTGTCATCTTCACATAGCTGTATCTCCTTTCACAACCTGGACACATCTATGTATGATACCAGCCTATCCCATAAAGAGTATTCCAGATGGGGATGAAATACTGAGAGACTACTTAAAGGCATTTGGTTCAGGTACTCTTAACTCATTGGGAATCCTAAATCAGGATCTGCTCACCTTACTCTCAGTGTTCCTTAAAGAAAAGGTCTCAGCTAGTATACAGTCAGAAGTCTTACGCATTTGGAAGAGACACTTAGCATGCCCAGGATTCTTTCAGCTAGAATTACCACCCTCACATGCCAAAAAGCCTACAGTAGTCCTATTTCTCTGATTCTCAGTTGTCTGTCTTTTACACAGAGTTAGAGCCTACAGAATTTAGCTGATTAGACTGGGAACTACTCTGGCTGGTGACATACACGAATCTGAGGTGGAGGAAGACATCATGTGGCTTTTGTGGAGATGCAGATCTGATTTAACAGTTTTCTGAACTTCAGAAAAATGTTCTCAAACTGTCTTCCTGACACCAGAACAAACAAAGATCATACCTCAAACCTTACATGCACAGTTAAGGAAGTATGAACTGGGCCTTAAGTTAACAATGTAAAATATACCATTACAAATGATCTAAGTAACCTCATAGAAGGAATTTTTTTTTAACCCCCGATCAGTTATTAATTGTTCCTACAGTCCTCTCTTAAATTAGTCTTAAAGGGAATTCCATAGGGCCGGCATAAGCTTTTTATAGGAAAGCACTGCTATAATTCAGTAAGCAATCTTTAACCCTACCATTGTGGACACTTCCACCTAATATTCTAACCTAAATGATACTTGTAATAGTTGAAAGCTTTGAATCATTTCAAAGTCTAATACTGAGTATCTTTCCCTAAACATACATAGGATATAGGATATGAAGAAATCTTCCTTCACCTCTTAATTACAACTAAAACTATTAAAGCATCTCTAAGATTTCAGAATGAGCAGACTTCAACATATTAGCAAAAAGAGGACCGTTATGTTTGTGATGCAATGCAAATATAGTATTATAACTCAAGTTTAGTAATTCATAAAAAGTTTGTAACCACTACATACAAAGTAAGTATACCCTGATCTTTAGCTTCACTTGCCTGATTTGGAAATGTTTTCATTTCAATTTTTGTTAACTGCTTTAATACACAACTAAAGAAGCTTTGGCCTTTTGGGAACTCGTAAGAAGTGATTTTCTGAGTCTCTTTATATTAACCAAAAAATAGAACAAATATTCCATTAAATCTCTAAGTAAAACAGGAAGGATAGAGGAAAACCTTAAAAATAATCAGCCTTTTCCCCATAAAATCAAAGATTTAGTTTAATCTGATTCTTTACATTTTTATTTTTCATTAGGCAGAATTGTTGGCTAAGTCTATTTATTGGAATCTGAAAAAAGTCTTTAAACATGAAGAAGAGACTATCAAGCAATTTTTTTTTTTTTGGAACAAATAAGAAATAAATTATCTGCACAGCATGGTGAATGTGCATCTCTAACAAACAACTACCTTGCAGTGATTAACTCTCCTTTAATGGATTATTTAGGAAACAGCGAATTGGGAATATAAAAAGGACTAGTTCAAAAGTCACTAGGCAAATGTTAACATTAAATTATTTGTATCTTCATATTGGAGTCCAAACACTTTCTATAAAGCTAAAGTAATATTGATAACTGAGATGCAATCTAGCTATCCCATCACCAGTCTCTTAGAACTAGGAGATCCCTGTGGCTATGTCTACACTTGCAAAGTTAATTTAAAATACTTATTTCAAATCAACTACTTTGACTTTAAATCAAAGTTATTAACTCAAATGAGAGAGTCTTCATTGGACTCCTAATTCAAATTAAAATAGGCTTTATTCATTCAACTTAGAGCACCTACACTAGACACTCTAATTCAAACTAGGGGGAGGTACAAAAGTCAACAGGCAATTAAATTGAATTAAGCCTTCTCCCTGGCTAACACTGGCTTAATCTGAATTAATAGCTTTGAAGTAACCATTACTTTGAAGTTAAAGGAGGCTTTATTATACTGAATTAGTCTTTCCTTATTTTGAGTTAAGGAAAGGCTTAATTCAATATACTAAAATTCCAGTGTGGCCAGGGAGTAAATTATTTCGAATTAGATCTCCTGAATTCGAAATAACTTGTAAGTGTAGACACATTCCGTGAGAGGAGGGGTTACTTTAGATACATATAAAAGAGGCATGAAAAAATTCTACTCCATAGACAAAGCATGACAGAGGCTGAAATTTAGGTTAAGTTAAGTTATTGACATACAAGGTATTCATGGAATATACCAACTTTACAATTCTGGAAAATATGAGGTAGTGCTGTCATTTGTTCATCTGAGTTTGTTCTTTATCACAACTTTAATTAATAATATGGGAAAACAGGAAGAGACATGGGGTTTTAAAAATGGATCATTATTTTCACAGGACTGAAGTAAATCCAAATTTAGTGCTTTGCTAAGAACAGCATTCTAAAATGTTGATATCTAATTCACACAAACTGAGGTGCAGACAAACAGGAGAACCTAATTGTTTTTAAAAATATGTTAAAGAATATCAAATAGTAAAAAGTTAGTAATGGCAATACAATCAAGAACTGTTTGTAAATATTAGGCAATACACTGCAAGTTCTCTTATGCCCTTTTCCGTACATTAATACTAAAATCTATTTCGAGCACTTATATGTCATTATGATTATAGCATCAAAATAATTTCACTAAGTAGCATCTATATACTTCTCAACAGACGCCCACAATGTTTCAGTTTTAACAGTGATATTTTAAATTTCTTACCTTGTCAATCATTTTACGTGCTTCCATTTCCTCAGAATTGGGATTTTCCAACTCAATAGTGTAAGTACCTTTGTCACTTTGATCATCATCATTGTCCTTATCAGTAACAGAAGAAACAAGTTGGTTTTTTAACTTTTTGTCCATCTCCTGGTTTTGGCTTGGTCTGTGTCCAAGGCTTCCTGAACTTCTTAACAATGCAGTTTGTAAGAAAGGTAATGCAGCAGAAGGGTCTTCTGATTTTGGTTTTAATAGTTTTGCATGGACACCATGTATTACCCTGCTAGTCTGTAAAGGCAACGAAACCCCTTTGATGTCTCCAGATGTACTTTTCACTTTCTCAGCCCTCACATGAGAGGCTGAAGAAGGAGTTTCTGAGCAAAGAGCTGCCACATTCTGAGAAAAGGAATAAGATCGTCTCTTTCGAGGATGATCTTCATCAAAAAACTCAATCATAAATGCTGTCTGGCTTAAAGCAGCTTGCTCTTGGTGCTTTTCAGTAGCATGGACTTTCTGGTGTGACTTTTTCTGTTCTGTATGATGATTCCTTAAATGCTCTTCAAGCGTTGTCTGCTTACTGTAATGCCTGTGTGCACCAGCATTTTCTGAATCACTCTGTGTTCCATCATCATGTTTATTCCCTTCAAACAAAACAAAAAAGAAATATATAGTACTATAAAGTAAAAATATCAGATGGAAAGAAGCTGGCAAATGAAAACATGCATGAAAATTACACTTGTTTTTCTGCTGGAAGCCCAAAGGCCTTCTGTAACAGAGACTCTTCAAACTTCCCACAGCTACAATTAATGCATTCAACTTGCTACCAGTCAAACAATGAAGTCTTTTACAAGCTGATCAGTGACACAGATGTATTTCAATTGCTTTCTTCTAATCTGTAAATACTTAATCAATGGCTTACAGAACAGCTGTACCAGATCTTGGTACCCCTTAGTCAAATTGCATTCATTTAGGTAATCAACTGATTACAAATTACTCCTACATCAGAAAACAAAACTTTATCCTGAAAAAATTCCAGGATGTGCTAGAGGTGGGGTGAACTTATAATTACACAGTGTTATTAGGAAATAACCCACTGAGAGCTACAGAGTTGGAACATTATTTATAAATATTTTCAGAATAACTTTCCATCTAATTAAATGCTGTAGTTTCCAGAAAAGGGTGTGTAGCTAACATCAGCACTAATCCTCTATTATATTCTGACAGAAGTACAGTGTATTTTCCCACCAGTCACTTACTAACATCTCCTAAAGAGCCAGTAGGATATAAAATGGGGGATAATACTTACTTGTTTTTATAAACCTCTTTGAGGTCTATGGTTAAAAATCACCATGCATGAACTTAAATTTCCTTTAAATCTATTTTCCTAGTCTGCTATGCTTGTACATGCATGATGTGAAATGTCCTGCCTTCTATGCACGTGCGCAGGGCAGCTAGTGCTACCGGGAGACTGGAGGGGAGCCTGCCCCACTTTGTAAAGTGCCAGCTCCTGTTGTCTATGGGGAGGGGGGAGGATTTGGGGTGTCGGGGAGCAGCCTTGGATGAAGCAGTTGGATTGTGGGGGTCAGAGAGCAGCTCTGGGTGGAGGGCAGTAAGATTTAGGGGCTTGGGGAGCAGCCCTGAGGGGGGCAGGGACTGAGCCCAGGGTCACCATGCTCAAGACCAGGGGCCAGAGGCAGGATGGACGCGGGATGAGGTAAGCGGGTCCCATAGCAGGGGCATGTTCTCCCCTCCCCTCCCCTGCCCAGTGCATGGGGGAGGGACCTCGTAAACTCTCCTGGCCTGGCTGGGTCCCGAGGAGAGGGACACCTCTGCCCTGAGAGGCAGCTCCAATAGAGCCTCCCACAACTGCCCCCTTTCCCAGGATGCCTCTCAGTGCCCGGCTGCCCTGACCCTCACACACAGGGCCATCCTAACAGGGTGCAGGGCCCGGGGCCAATAATTTTTTCCTGTCATTTTTGATAGGTTGCAAGGAATAATAATAATAATAATAATAATAATAATAATAATAATAATAATAATAATGTGAATGAAACTCATATAAACTGAAATTTTTAAAATGTTATCAGTAAGACTAACAGCTGCAACAATAGGCCAAACTTATTACAAAGTAATCTTCTGTGAAATGAAACTATCCAAACACTGTAGAACAAGTTGCTATTCTGTCTCTTTCTATCATCTGGATTTTCTTTTAGACATAAGGTTTGAACTGGTTTGTTTCTGTTTTTTTCTTTTAAAATAATTTCTTTTGGTGCAGATATCAAAATATGCATGTCATTAGTTATTAAAATACTGACTCTTCTTTTACACTTCTTAATGTGTTTAGATTGCCATTTAGCTTGGATGCTTTGCTGGTTAGCAGCTGTTTTGATATGTCTTTTGTACAGCATCAAACACATTGCCAGTGTTAAAACAATTAAAATAATAAGTTATTGGCAAACATATAATAATAAAAAATTTAAATTCAGCTATTTTGTGTGCTACAGAGAGTATATAAAGTGTCCATTTTTTTTTGTTTCCTTTACTTACACAGAAGTACCAGTTAGAAGATAGTAATATGAAACACTCATCCAGCTGGCTAAATTGATAATGTTATAGCCCATGAAAACAGAAGTTCATTTTCCACAGATAATTTGGAATTTCTGGTACTCTGTTTGACCACGATAGCCGCATTGCAGGAATAATGCAACAAAGAAAATAAAATAAATACAGCACTTATCTAGCAGTCAGACATCATCTACAGTCTTTGCTCTTTCCTCTGCCCTCCAGAGGACAAAAATACAGTATATCTACCAAAAAAAAATGGGGATTACCAACTAAGGATGTGCAAACAGCTTGGAAATGTGGTAAAATTCCACAATTCATGCTGATTTAATATTCATACACAGTGGGTTTAAAAGATGGGCTTTTGCACTAGAACTTAATGAGATGAAAAAACGTCCGTTTGGTAAAGCTTGACACTTTACCTTTTCTGTTACTTCTAACAGTAACAGCAGGATAAAACTGTAGTTCTTCGTGCTCTGTTTCTTAGTTTTGTGATAGTTATCTTGATATCACAACCTACTACCCACAAGTAATTTAGACTGTAAACTCTTTGAAGCAAGCAAGGAGTCCTGTGGCACTTTTAAAGACTAACAAATTTATTCAACGCATGAGCTTTCATGAGAAAAAATCCCTCTTTTATTACATATTTACAGAGTGCCTGGCTCAGAGGGGATCGGGGCTGGTCTAAAACTAGAAAACTATGGTGCTACCACAATATAACAATAGTAATAAGATCATAAAAATTATAGATCACAGTTTTTTGCATCATCTTTTCACTGCAGGTATCACGAGGAATAGAAGACAGACAAGGAGAAGAAGTTAATATGTTAAAATGCACTGTATAATGCTCAAAGAGTCTAGCTTTCAGAGTGGTTGTAGGCAGCCTCTTATGAGTGAAGGAACTACAAGAAAACCAGCTATAATACAGCAGGTCATATGGCATACTAGTTCCAGAATAAATCATGTTCCAGAACAACATTCCCTCTAAGGGGCTGAAGCAGCTGGGCAACATGTGTTGCGCGCTGCACGGTTCCACGTCCCCCCTGCAGGCTCGATCCTGCCCCCATGAAGCTCCGCTCCCTGCCCAGCCTCAGCACAGCGGAGTGGAGCAGTTAGCTCAGCCAACCCTCAGCCAGCCGCGCCTCCCTGGGGGGGTGGAGGGGACTGGTGCTGAACTGCAGCGTGCGGAATCGGGGCGCTGGAGCAGCCTGGTCCCAAAGAGTTTCGGCTGCTTCACCCCTGGCCCCGCCCCAAGGCCATGGAGCAGGCCCATTCAGGCCGGAGGGGAGCAGGGGCGAAGTGGCCGAAACTCTTTGGGAGCAGGGTGGGCCACTCCAGCACCCTGACCCCGCATGCTGCAGCTCAGTGCCAGCCCCTTCCGCCCACAGGGAGGCATGGCTGGCTGGTAGGAGGCTGGGCTGGCTACTCCGCCCCACTGCGGTGAGGCTGGGTGGGCAGAGCAGCCTCCAGCCCCTGTTGCCCCCCCCCCCCCCCCGGGGAGTTGGAAGCAGAGGTCAAGGCCCCCTTCCCTGGCTGCCAGAGCGGCACTGCCAGGCCGCCCGGCTGCTCCTCCGGCCAGGGGAGCTCTCACTGAGCCTGCACAGAGAGTCTGCACAGGCTCAGTGAGAGCTGACTGTAAGCGGGATTTTCAAAACTCCCAGGTCAGAGTTGCTGCCGGGGCAGGGACTGCAGCTGCTGGCCATGTGCGGCCAACAGCCTTCCCTGCAACAGGAGGCCATGTGGCCGCGCAGCTTAAATGGAACATGGATCCAAAATAAATTCCTGTAGAGCTACATACTTCTTCAGTTGAAAGAACTATAAATGTATGTTTGCATCAAAAAGTTCCTGAGCTTTCCACTACCACAAAATGGATAAGCTTTGCTTGTATGTACCTGCTGAGGCAACAATTTTTCCCATTTTCCAACATAACATGTGATATTATAAAAAAAGTTTAAAAGTGCAATGCAATCCAATATTATGAACAGCAAAACAGTAACTATGATATTCTTCACTGAAACCACTGTGATCATATGCCATTATTTCATTAATTGCACTGTGATATGGTTGGTCCCAAGACTTGTATTTTAAAGTTACTTCATCTGGAAAAGCATGCCTTCAAAGCAAATTTTGATCACTATGACAGAAAATTTTGCCCACTCCCAACTACAGAAAAGAATATGTTTATGTTGCAAAGCTAAGAAATGAGAAACTGCATAGTTCAGCTGTCAGGATTTTAAATAAGTAAATAATATTTAGACTATTAAATATTTGTCAACAAGTTTTCCTTCTGGAAAGTTTGAATGTCAGTAGAATTCTCCTTAGCAAATAACCATAACTATATTAATTCTGCTTAACAAAATCCTCAAATAGATTTTACTCCTTTAAAAAGGTATTACTCAGTACTGACTTCATTTTCATTTGAAATGTCATTGGTTCTTTGGTCTGTAATAAATCAATGTCTGAAAGCAACTGGAATTTTGGCTAACAAGAATATTTCTATAAATATTTTACTGTAATTTTATTACACAACATTTTCATCTGCACCAGAGAATGGACTTAAAGATGAATTGAGGGTCCAAAATCAGTATTTTAAGTAGAATATGTTGCATACTGGCCACTGATGTGCATCCTCTTTAGCTCTTATGAATGTGACTATAGCAAAATTATCCCCCCCCCCCCAACAGAAAGAGCTGCAAAAGCATGTTTCAAGTCACAAGTTCTAATTCTCAAGAGTCATTCTACTTTTAAATGTATAGACTTATGCATTTTGTAACATATACCCAAGATGCTTTTTTCTTTCAAAGAGCAAGCTTTCGGAACACATGAAGCCTTCAAATGTGCAATACATTAACACAACTCCAGCCAGCACACTTACTGAAGGATAATTTCATTTTTCTTTTTTTATGATTTCATCCTGCAAAGAAGTTTGCTAGCATACTCTCCTGTGCACGTATGAAGTAACAATAACTTCAACTGGACTCTGCAAGGGTCCACTCACAATTTCTGTGAAAGATAGGAGCCTTTGGAAATAAGCATAGCTGAAATTATTCACTTTACCTTTCAGCCTCTTCAAGTAAACTGGAACATCACTCTTAATGCTTTTGGAATCTTCTTCTGTTGCCTCCCATATCATTCTAGGGGGATTGTTCTGTGCTAGCCAGTCAGCTACTTTGCTCTCAGCAGCCATCATCACAGTTTGAAGTCCAGGCAGGTCCTGAGCACTAGGAGAAGACTTCTTCGGTTTGTGGCGCTGATCTGAAGTGAATTTTGTCACGTGATCTTTAATGGTTACTTTTCCTGGAGTCGCGTCATCAAATTCAATGGTAAATGAAGCATGCCCTGCACCTGCTGCATGGGAGGTTTGGATGTCTTTTGTTGGGATTTCATGAACACTGCTCTCTGTTATTTGCGAAGGTTGTTGGAACTCTTTTGTAGGAATTTCAAAGTAACTTGGCTCCCTACAGAAAGGATAAAGTTCTTCTTCATTTGCAGCTGAAGATTTCTCCTCAACTTGCTTGGCATCTGTGCTGCATCCTATTAAGAAAAATAAAAAAAAATAGATTTCACAATACTGGGGAACTTCAGGGTCTTCAAGAAAATTCCTAGAATTCCTAGAAAGGCCACTTGATTCATTTGTGGGGAACAGTACAAGTCTGTACAGAAGATTGAATAATGTAGTTCTGGAACTGTAAGTTATTTTTGCTATGTGAAAAGCATCAATGAAGAGAGGACAGCCTTGACTGCAGGCATGTCAAACCAGCAGAAAGCTCTCAAGAATATGTCAAAGAAAATTTGCACTGAACAGATTTTTTGGATGATGTGAGGAAACACATTAATACCAACATAAAAATAGTTAAATTGTAAGAGCTAATATTTTGGGAAAAAATCTGCTATTCAGAACAATCTGGAAATCATCAAAAAGAATAGATTTATGGAAGAAGTGTCCTGAGTTAAATGGGGAGTAGTATGACTTCATGTCCTAAGCTACTATAATTTTTCTGAGTGCTTGTTAAGAAAAATAATTCAAACATGAATGCAAAATAAAAAATGAGCTCCCATGTTACAGTTAAAGAACAAGAATAGGCCATTTGAGACTGTTTTACAATACAGTACTCCCTTTTAGAAGAATCTCATCCATCCCATATGATTTGATCCTTATAAGCAACTGATTCTTACAAGCTGAGTATAGGCCAGTATAGGAATGATTTTGTTGCAGTGGTTTTGAACACTATCTTTAGTTGATTCTTGTATTAATGATTCTTACAAATAGAGTGAACTGCACATACATTTTAAATATTTTCACAGAAGATAAAACCTTGAATTACAAGCTAAATACTAAATGCTACTAGCCCTTACTTCACTGAAAGCAATCCATAAAGAGGAAGAAAAGCAAACTAAAAACTGCAGTAACTAAAAGAATGCAGAATGTAATAAATTTCAAGCTTTTGAACAGTGCAAAGAAAATAGGAGGATTGATGGCGTGGGGTGTGAAATGAGAGTCCCACTGCACATTCAGAATGAATGTCAAATTAAAGCTGTCATGTTACTGCTAGCAAAGCGACCAGTAAGTATCCTTTCAAGAAACTAGCCTTTATATACATTTGGCAAAAGAAATATTTCAGCTAAAGTATCTGGTGTAGGGATGCACTGTAAGCAACGCACTGTAAGCAACAGATATTCCTCCAGAAGTTAGCAGCAGCAAGCCAGACTCCAGATGGCATAATTCAAATAGCTCTCACACTTTTTATAGGACTCGTATCAGGATTTTTAGGAAAGGATTTCAGGACACAGAATAAAGAAATAAAAATCTTATTACTATGTTTATCAGTTGGCTGAAAACAGCCACAATTTATTCACCCAAACAGTTAAAATTGTACATGAAATCTGTTATTTAGCCACTAAGATAGGAATGTACATTTATGAAGGAATGTACAAATGAATTATAATTGTTTCCTGCTATTCTTCAGGAAAGATTTGCTTTCCTGAGAAATCTTGTTTTATTTTCAGCATCACGCATCTTTAGAAAAATGATCAATAAACAATGCAACTACAGAAAATAGGATGGGTGATTTGATCCTGGGAACACAGGTTACTTTGTGTGTAACAGAATGGTTAGAAAAATTCAGGAATGCTAAGAAGGGATGAGAGAATTAACATATATCCTTCCCTGATGCTCATGCTTAGACGTTAACAGAAAAAAGATCTTTTAAAACAGCTTGAATGTGTTGTATTAAGTTACTTATAGTAATAATTTTCTGCAGTTAAAAATAATTACCATATGTAATTTAAAAACAAACTAGATCAGATCAAAAGTAAAATTCTACTCCCGGGTTTCCTAACAAGGCACCATTTCTTGCATAAAAAAAATGAGATTATTAAATAGTCTAAAAAATAGAATATATAAATTGTGATCTGAATTTCCCTTTTGACACTGGATGCCATAATCTCGCTCAAATCTAAAATATGACAAAAAATGGATTTCTGTCTTTAGGTAAAGAAAAAATAAGAAAACTATTTTTTTAAAACATCAAATTTTTCCCATAAAAACCAAGGAGAGATTTCTCAAAAACAGTTAAGAATTTTTTAAAAAGTAAACACAACAACAACTTAATTAGATATATTAACTAAAAATACTTAGGAACTTTTTTCACACTATAGTATTGCTATGTTGGGTAAGAAGGAGAGATTTTCAATAATTAAGAAACACAAGAAACAAAATGCAATACAATTTTTGACCTTTTATGATCCACTGCAATATAAAGCAAAACCAAAAAGACCCAAGTCCCACACTGCTTTAGATTGCCCTTGGGGAAATGCTCCCACTACTTTATAATCTTTTAAAGTGGAAATTACTGACAGTATTGTATTTGTAGAGAACAAAAGGAATAATGGTCTGTAAAACAGCCTTACCTTTGCCATCATATCAATTATAATAAAATAAAATAAAGTATACTGCCCAAACAATTGGTGTATTAGGAAAATCAATATAGTACTGAAAGGTAACTACACAAACATAAAACCCAGAAATAGTTTATCACAACAATTTCTGAGCTAACTAGAAGCTACAGAAACATGTCTGTGTATATACATTAAAAGATATCAGTATGGTGGAGTGGGCTGGGGAGAGAACAGCACCAGGCTGGTGTTGGGAGTGGAGGAAAAGGCAGTGGAAGGAAGCAACATCCTGGGCTTGCACTAGAAGATTATAAGGAAAAAAGCAGTTGGTGCCTAGCACTGCGGAGGAAGGGGAACGAGGCTGGATAATGGGAGAAGCTGAGGTTTCAGTCACTGGAACAGCAGGTGCAAGAAGCCTGAATGGGGAAAGACACTATCTTAGGGAAAAGGGCATGAAGGTGTGAGAGAGCAAGAAAAGTAGTGAGCATGGCTGTGGGAGGACAGAACCAGGGTTTGAGGGTAAATTTGTTGGTAGCATGAGGGAGAGGATGAAGGGAGTTGGTATAAATCAAAAGCTTCTCCCCTGCACAGCTCCTGAGCTAGTAAACAGAACCAGTAGCAGGTTTGGGAGTTGGGGAGAGCAAGTAGGAAAGCAAATAGTATTACAGTTGCCACAGAAATATTATGTGATTGCAAATGGAATCATGAGAGCTGAGAGAACAAGTGATCTGTGTGATCATGATTTAGAGGGAAGGCTGTCCATGCTTCAGTAATAGGTGGAGCCCATGATCAAAGAGTTTGGCCTCCTCATACATTATTTCATCTGACAATAATATGGATTCAAAATGATTTTACTTAAATGAATTCACAATTTAGGTAAAAACAAAACAAAAAGGATAAAATTCACTAGTGCCATTATTGGCACCAAGTTTTACAGCCGTGTTAGTTGTCTGTTTGTTTTTTTAAACACACAAATAATCATGGGGCCCTAAAATTCCATTTGCTCTGAATATACATAATATATTTATATGTGCTCATCTTTATTCAATAGAATTCATCTGCTGGCCTACAAGACAAGATGGATTTGTTTGAGGCACTACACTTCTGAAAAACATTTTATTGATTTAGATAACTTTCCACAATATTTATTATCCATAAATTCTCTTTTTAGTATTTTGAAAGGTGTGAGAGTTTATATATTTTTTCTACTTTAAGACAGTGCAATTTTAGTTACACAAAAAATGACTTGACACTGCATAGGTTCTTCAGAAAAAAGTATTTCAACAAAAAAGAAAAAAATTCTGCAGCTACTGCCCTTTCTTCTATTTTAGCAAACTACTTTTCACTGGATCCAGTAGTCATAAGACCATTAAACTAATCTGGGCTGGTAGCTTTTCCATGTCCTCTTGTAAAATGACAGTCATTCCACCAATCCTGATGCTAATGTTAGCTACAGATAAACCTAAAATCATGAATCTGAGATCAGAAAAGCAGGTTTACATGCCAGTAAAATAATAAAAAATCTAGAAAAGTCTTGTTAACCACTATTTAAAAATAAAGCTATGTAACACTATTTTTCACAAACAGAAGTAAGGTGTGCCAGTATTAGTATCTAATGGAATCCCATTCTTCTCAACTCTTACCCTGTTTTCCCCTTTGTGACTCTTTTCCAGCCTGGTGCTTTTTCTTTCATATTTTACCTCTCTTCTCCATTATTAGCCTTTTTTTTTTTTTTTGTGCTTTTCACAGTTTGCTAGTGACTTACGTTTCCCCTATATTTCAGATGAAATCCTGAAAAATCCATTAGAGTTCCCATTAAGGTTGAAAGCCAGTAATACAAAGATAATCTCATTAAGTGTATTGTATTTCCCGTCTAGTAAACAGAGAACATTTTTTTTTCAAATTGTTAAGGTCTGAAGATCTATTTTGAATAATTTATTTAAATGTTTGGATTTACATACTGAAAACCATGGTTACTTAACCTTTGAATTGCTGTTCTTCAACATGTATTCATGTGCATTCCCAAATTGTGTATGTGTATGCCAGATGCAACAGTGCCAGAAAACACTTTCTCCTAATAGTACCTGTGCAAGCCAGCTCCAGTCCCCCCCACAGCAACGCATACATGCATCTGCATATAGGCACAACAGGAAAGGCAACTCTCTCTCAGTTCTTTCTGGCAGAGCTCCGACTGAGAGGAAGTAAGGCACATGTGGAAGGGACATGTGCAACACATCTCAAAGAACAACAGCTACAAGATAGGTAACCACTCTTTCTCCAAATGTTTGCTCGTGTCCATTCCCAAATTAGATGACTCATCAGCAGCGTCTCCAGCAGTGGATAGGAGTTCATGGGCATGAGCCTTGAAGCATCACTACCAAAACCAGCATTGTCCTGGGCTTGCTCCATCCAGCATAGTAAGATGCAAAGGTAGGTACCAAAGACCAGGTAGCTGCCCTGTAGATGTCCAGTATGGGGAAGTGCACTTAGAAGTCTGCAGATGATGCCTGCACTCTTGTTGAATGAACTGTCAAGAACATCAAAGGCACAATTCCAGTCTGCTCATAGCAGTCCCAGATGCAGGCCATTATCTATTTTATGGTATACTGTGAAGAAACTGGCAGCACCTTCATTCACTCTGCAACCTTCACAAAGTTGCGTTGAGTGGAGAAAAGGTTTGCTTCTGTTGATATAAAAGGCAAGGGCTCGTCTCACACTGAGATAGAAAAGATGCCTTGTCACTAGAACTGTAGCTTTGGAACAAAGGACAGGTAAGAAAACTTTCTGGTTAAGATAAAAATGGGAGACTACCTTATGCAAAAAGGTTGGGTGTGGGCATAGCTGAACTTTATCTTTATGAAACACTGTGTAGGGTGGTTCTGATGTTAACACCCTGATCTCTGAAACTTTCCAGGCAGACATAACAGCCACCAACAAGCAACCTTCTAGGACAGGTACGTAAGGGAGTATGAGGCCATGGGTTCGAAGGGGTGCCCAGTGAGTCTGGAGAGGACTGAGTTTAAGGTTCCACTGAGTCAAAGCTCCCTTATTGGCAGGAAAAGCCTTTCTAATCCCTTAAGGAACCTGGCTGTCATTTCACATGAAAAGACCATTCTATCTTCCACAAAGGGGTAGAAAGTAGATACAGCTGTTTACATGGACCTTGAGATGGATGAGAGGGCCAAACTCCTTTGTTTCGAATGGAGCAGGTACTCCAATATTGTTGGAAGCAATGTACCTGTTGTGGCAGAGGTTGGCAACTTTTGCTGACCCCTGTGCCAGCCCTGCCCACTGCACCCTCAGTGGGCAGTCTCTCCCCTCGACAGCCTCCGGGTCCCGGCTGGGGCCGCCTCTGTCCCCCGCCAATAGGCCGCTTCTGGCTCCACTGTCAGAGCTGGAAGTGGGGGGGAAGGGAAGGCAAGCAGACCCGCCCTGCTTCCACCTAGCCCTGTCCAGCAGGGGGCGGAGACAGCAGGGGACTGGGAGCCACATGCAGTGGCTTCTGCTGGCCTGGAGCCAGGGCACACAGCTCATTCCACCCAGCTGTGCAGCTCTGGCGGAGCGGGACCAGCAGGGAAGTCTAAGTGGTGCAGCGTCGTGCTCAGGCTCGGTCCCTGTACCATTTTTGGCACAGGTGCTGGGGGTGGCCGACCCCTGCATTGGGGAAACGCTGCACTCTGGTGCCCAGCGAGTGAAATGTTTCCACTTAGCTGTATGCGACAATCTGGTAGATGGCTTCCTCCTTTTCAAGAGCACATGTTGAAATTGGGATAAATATGCTATCTCCTCTTGTCTTAGGCATGGAACATCTGCGCCATCAGGAATAGGAAGGACAGATCTGGGTGTAGTGGAAGACTTTGGTCCTGGGACAAAAGGTCTGGTTGTAGTGACAAGACCAGTCCCAGCATCATCCCAAACCAATGTTATCTGGCTACACTGGTGCCACATGAATGACCTAAGTTTTGTCTCCCCTCACTTTCAGAAGGACCTTGTGGACCAGAGGAACTGGGGGGAAGGCACTAATGAGACTATGAGATGTAACCCTCAGCAGATCAAAAGTGACTACAGGGCTCTGGGAGCACGGGTGAAGGAGTTTGGTGCACAGCTGGTGTTCTCTTCAATCCTTCCCGTCAAGGGTAGGGGCCTGAGCAGAGACAGATGTATCCTGGAAGTAAATGCCTGGCTGTGAAGATGGTGTTACCAGGAGGGCTCTGGCTTCCTCGACCACAGGGTACTGTTCCAGGAAGGACTGATAAACAGAGATGGACTCCACCGATCGAGGAAGGTGAAGAGCATATTTGGATGCAGACTGATTAACCTAGCGAGGAGGGTTTTAAACTAGGTTTGAAGAGGGAAGGTGAGCAAAGCCCACATGTAAGTCTTAATGAGGGAGACTAGGAGAAGGATGGAAGCTGGGGGGAGCCAGGGCTATAAGAGACTCTAGGCAGAACTGTGTGGTGGGGTGGGGGATAAAATCAGTGTCTTAGGTGTCCTAATGAAGCCCTGACCCCTGAGATGAGTAGGGGAGGAGGACACTGGGAGGAAGATGCAACAGGAGAAAGAATCGGCAGGGGAATTTAGGGCAATCAGCCCAGTATCTTAGATGCCTGTACACAAATGCAAGGAACCTGAGAAACAAGCTGGAAGAACTGGTAGTACTGGCATAGACAAGGAACTATGAAGCAGTTGGAAGAACAAAGACATGGTGGGATGGCTTGCATGACTGGAGCTCTGCCATGGATGGGTATAAATTGTTCAGGAAGGACAGGCAGAGAAGAGGAGGTAAAGGAGCAGCACTATATGTAAAAGAGCTCTATGACTGCTCAGAGCTCCATTATGAAAGTGGAGACACACGTGTTGAAAGTCTCTGGGTTAAGTTTAGAGGAGAATGCAACAAGGGTGATGTTGCAGTGGGTGTCTACTACAGACAACCAGACCAGAAGTAGGTGGTGTATGAGGCTTTCTCAAGACAACTAGCAGAAGTTTCCAGATCACAGGCCCTGGTTCTCATGGGGGACTTCAATGACCCTGACATCTGCTGGAAGGGCAATACAGTAGTGCACAAGCAATCCAGGAAGTTTTTGGAGAACACTGAGGACAAATTCTTGGTACAAATGCTAGAGAAACCACCTAAGGGCCCTGCACCTCTTAACCTGCTGCTCACAAACAGAGAAGAATTGATCAGGAAGGCAGAAGTGCATGGCAACCTGTGCGGCAGTGACCATCAGAGGGTAGAGTTCAGGATCCTGATCAAAAGAAGAAGGGACAGAAGCAGAACACAGATCCTGGACTTCAGAAAAGCAGATTTTTGGCTCCCTTAGGGAACTGATGGGCAGAATCCCTTGAGAGGCTAACCTGAAGGGGAAAGGCATCAAAGAGAGCTGGTTATATTTTAAAGAAACCCTATTAAGAGCACAGGAAGATACCATTCCAATGTGCAGAAAGAACAGGAAATAGGGAAGGTGCCAAGCATGGCTTATCAGAGAAGTCTATGGTGAACTGAAACACAAAAACGGAGGTTACTCACCATGTGCAGTAGCCATGCTTCTTTGAGATGCGTGTCCCCGCACTGCTCCACTTTATGTGTGTGGGCCCGCCCGCACCTCACACCGGAGATGTTGATAGCAGAATTCTGGTGGGGGGGGGCGCTGCTCCAATGATGTCACTGCTGTCTTCCCGCCATTTGGAATGTGTGCTCCCCCCTCCCACCCATCAGTTCCTTCTCTACCGCAGAGTACCCCTTGAGTGATGCTCCGAAGCAGAGGGGAGGTGGGTGGGTAGCGGAACAGTGCGGGGACACACATCTCGAAGAAGCACGGCTACTGCACATGGTGAGTAACCTCCGTCTCTTCTTCGTGCAGTGTCCCCGCTGCTCCACTTTAGGTGATTGCCTAGCAGTATCGTTCCTGGAGGCGGGACCTTCGGAGTTGTCCCTTCTTACAGTGTTGAGTACTGCGAGGCTCATGGCAGTGTCTATAGAGGCGTGGCTATCCATGGCGTAATGTTTTACGAAAGTGTCCGCCGACGCCCACGTGGCGGCCTTGCATATGTCCAATATGGGAACGTCGCGGAGGAACGCCGCTGTGCTGGAAACTGCTCTGGTCGAGTGGGTCCTAATAATACCTGGAGGTTTGTGTCCATGTTTCTGATAGGTGAGACGGATACAGCTAGAAATCCAGTTAGACAATCTTTGATTAGAGATGGGATTGCCCTTAGATCTTTCTGTTATTGAGATGAATAGCCTAGGAGTTTTGCAGAAAGATTTAGTCCTGTTGATGTAAAATGAAACTGCCCACTTCACATCCAAAGTATGCAACGCTGCTTTCTCTGGGCCGGCGTGAGGTCTCGGGCAAAAAACTGGGAGATGAATCGTTTGATTAACATGAAAAGCAGAAGAGACCTTTGGCATGAACTTTGGATGGGATCTGAAAGAAACCTTATCTTTCATAAGGACCGGAAAGGGAGGGCAAGCCATTAGGGCCACCAGTTCACTTACTCGCCTGGCTGACGTCACCGCCACCAGGAAAGCCACCTTCATTGATAGGTGTAAGAGGGAGCATGTAGCCATGGGCTCGAATGGTGGCCTGGTGAGCGCCATGAGGACCAAAGATAGATCCCATGGATGGGTAAGTATTCTGCACCCCTACGATAAAACGCTTAAGAATAGAATGTGAAAAGCGGGAACAGTTATCCACTGCCTCATGAAACATGGATATCGCCGCTAGATGAACCCTGAGAGTGGCTGTCGCCAACCCTTTCTTTTTGAGACCGAGAAGGTACTCCAGAACAGTCAGAATGGAGGCCGACTGCAGAAGGACTGATCTCCCTTGGCACCAGGTAAGAAATCTTCTCCATTTTTGCAGGTAAGGAACCCTCGTCGCCAGCTTCCAACTATTTATTAATACATGTTTCGCTCCATCAGAACATTGTCTCTCCGTGTCATTGAGCCATCGAGGAACCACGCCATAAGGTGCATCCTGCTTAGGTGAGTATGTTGTGTCTTGCCCTTGTTCTGAGTAAGTAGGTTGGGAACTTGCGGCAGGGGAATGGGTGAGTCCTTGGACATGCGTATGAGTAGCGAGTACCAGGTCTGTCTTGGCCAAGCTGGGGCGACCAATATGAGTTCCGCTCTGTCCTGTTTCATCTTTTGAATTGTTCTGGGTATCAAAAGAATCAGGGGAAAGGCATAGAGGAGACCATAGTCCCATTTGGTTAGGAATGCATCCCCCAGCGAATCGTATCCGCGACCCGCCCTGAAGCTGGGTACTGTTGATCAGACATGCCCCTTGATGTGTAACCAGCTAGTGTTTATGCCAAATCTCAGTGTGGTGCCCTGTCACCCTATGGCATCAGCGGTATGGGCATTGCCAGGGGGTCCTTCATAGCCTCTAAGTCCTCCAGAGTTGATGGCATCTCCAGATGGTCATGCCCCCTACTGCTACCTGGAGTTGGTGGAGGGCTTGGTGCCAGAGCTGACACAGCAGTAAGGGACACTTCTGAGGTCCCCCTTCTTTCCTGGTCCTCCTTATGTCTCCTATGCAGAGAAGCAAGCACTCTCCATTCAAGTCTTCTTTGACATCTTTTTTGATACCAGGAATGGTAACCAGTACTGGGAGGAGGAGGAAGGAGGCCTGCTGTGTGCCAAGGGCATCATGTGCAGCTCTGTCTCCAATCTCCTGGGCTCTTACACTGGTCTAATTGACAAGTCCATCAGGATGGCCCTTTGATGAATATCTTGGTCCTTCTTAGTCTGTGGACAAACATTTTTACAGATTTTGCACCTCTCATGGATGTGAACCTACCCCAAACATTTTAAGCAGCTTTGATGCAAGTTGCTCCATGCCATAGGCCTGTTACACAAAGCGCAGTGTTTAAATCCAGGTGAACAGGGCGTACTCTGACCCTGGGACTTTAACAACTAGTACTAACTACAACAAATTATGTACATTATAATAATGAATAAACCACCAGGTTTAGCATGAGAACTTGTGAAAGCAGTAGACATTCCAGTACTGTCATTGGTGGCAAGAAGGAACTAGAGGGAGGAGGAACTGGCAGCACTTACATGCAAATGTGTGTGGGCACCACTGCATAGGGTACAGGATCTGGCTTCTATGGGTACCACTAGGCGAAAAAGTTTTCCGGCACCAATGCACATGGCATGTATATACACCTGATTTGATAATGTGCATGAGCAAAGACTCGAAGAAAAAAAGTTCAATAAATAATAAATAATGCAAGTCGACACAAGCGTGGCCAAACTTATGGAACTCAAGAGCCACACAAGTTGATTATTAAACCTTCAAGAGCTGCACTGAGGCATATAGCCATATACTTTTACCTACTACATTGATTTGCTGACCTTCTTCTGGAGCCACACTTTTTCATTCAAGAGCCACATGCAGCTCACGAGCCACAGTTTGGCCACATCTGGTCTATAACATACTTGTCAGACAGTTTGGCAATAAGAAGGGTGTTTCAAAGATCTTCTGTTTGCTTATATTAAATGTCTGAGATAACAATGGTTTACCATATATAAAAAAGCAAGTTCTGGCACATCTACCATCTTAGATGGCCAGTGTTAGATTACAGATTAGGTCTGAAACATTGAAACAACATTCAAGGAGTTCTGAAATCACACAGTTCTAGTGAAATTAAGAATGCTTCATCACACTGGGACCTCCGCCCCTCACCCCCATTTCTGTTTTGTATGTCTCCCCTTATATTAGGGTTAAGGATCTGGGAAAAGAGAGCTGATCGTCTCATTGAACCAAACTTTAAGAGCCTCTGTTCTGTTTCCCACTTTCTTTAGGAGTTATCTTCCCTGAAGGTTACTTCCAATTGTAACTTATCAAGAAACCAGAAGGAGCAAATACCCACACTGAACATCAGCCTCCTGCAAAATTACAACTCCTTGAACCTTAGTGGCTCTCTAAGCTTCAATGAGGATGATAAAACTTCTCCTCCCCACAGCCAATGTGGCAGTGATGGAAAATTCCTTCCCAGTCTTGGGGAAAAAAAAAAAAAAAAAAGGCAACTAGGACAGTGACTGCACAGACCAAAAAACCCAGCCCTACCCTATGCTCAGATATGGGAGGATGGGACCAGTTGGTCCAGAAGCAAAAGGAAGACTTCCAGAAGACTGGAAGCCAGGGTTTGTATACTACCCCACCTCCCCAAATGCATACAGGGACCAATGGTTTACCTAAGCCCTAACAGGCTACCTACCAACCTTTCCTTCCATTGGCCAGCAAAGGGTGATACCCTTCCTCTCACTGACCAGCTGTTCCCTCCCAACCTCAGAAGAAAAAGAGACTCTTAAAAGACGTGACAACCCATTCCTCACTGCCATTCCAGACAAAGCACCCTCTGAGATGGCCTGACATATTTGTTCAGGTATTCTGCCAATAGTGATAAACATTCTGCATCAGGCACAGAGAAGTTGGAACATATAGGGGAAGAGTTTAAAAGTATTGATGCCTTAAGTGACTGGGAAAATAAAAATCACTGTTTTCTGTGGTGAGACTTTAGAAATCTATATCCTTTTAAGTTGAATCCTTTAAGGGAAAGGAATAAAATATTCACCAATATGAGGTTTGGAGTTTGTTTTGTGGGGTTTTTATCTTTTTGCTTCAATACTCCTGCACAATTTTATTCATTTAAGTCTGTTGACTATATTCTGTCACAGCATAAATTCCCCCCCCCTTTTTTTTTTAAAGTAGCAGCCTTTCAATTTAAAAAAAAGAAAAGTTATTTTACACAGATACTTTTATTTAATCTCTTACAGTGATACTGTTGATAACAGGTATCTTCAGGATTAAACAACCAAAGAAAGGGCACTTCAAAAATAACATGTAACCGTTTCACACAGTGAGATGAAACACATTATGTATTCTCCAGGGATGCTTGATGCCCAACTTTTTTTTATATATATGTATTTTGTATTCAAATGCTGTCTAAACTCACCATTCTTTGCTTCATTTGAAAGTAACCACAACTGAGCACACTACACAAATCCTTGAGGTTTCCATTCATTACTCAGGTTCTTCTCTAGCATAGACAAACTCTTTTCCTTCTCTTCTACTGCTAAAGCAGGTTTCAATCTCATTGACAATTGGGTTTAATCAGAGCTTGGCTTCTCTTATCTGCTCTTCTTCAAACTCAGAGAGCACTGTAGAAACTACTCCTCACTGTCGAAACTACTTACACTATTATGAAGAAAACAATTTTAATGTTTGAATAAAATAAGACTACAAATTGTACATCATTCTGGAGTACAATCATACCCTGCATATGATCGTCAGAAAGCATGTGAAGAGTGGCGTTGTTTCAGCATAACATATATCCTGCAGAGCTTTTTTAATTTTTATGTTTTTTTAAAAACAGATCAACCACAAATTACAACAAAAACAAAGAATTATACAATATCACTTTTCAAAATGTGGCATTAAACAAAAACAGGTAAAAGAAAGTGCTTTAAAAAAATCCCCCCTTAAAATTACCCTTCTTCACTAACAATTTACTTTGATTTCCTCAGTTTTATTTTAAGATACGACACTTTGTGTCCTCCCACATGTTCACATAGAATATTCCTCCAGTGACTAAGATGACAAGTCAGATCTACTGACCTATGGAGTCAACAACACCATAAATGTTGGCATGTGCCCAGGTGATAAAAAAGAAGGTAATGAGGAAAACACCATAGCTGACATTGAAGAGGCAGAAAGGTGGCAGAGTGGAAGATTTTATGACCAGTGTTTTACAATCTCCCATTTTTAAAGAACAACAAGAAGAGAACCATTCTACCAATGAAATCATATATGTCATAGTTTAAACCCCCAAAGAGCTAGAAAAACTAAGAGCTCATTGTAGAGCCCAAAAGAGAAGAGTGCTGTAATGCTGAAGCTCATTTGTTTCCCCCATTTGCCATCACAGATAGCAACAGAGCTTTTTCCTTATCATCCCCACAACATATGCAATTTTCTGTACAGTGAAAAGAATGGAGACAGAACCACACAACAGCTTTTAGTCACTTGTTTTCTCTTTGAAAGGCAGTCAGTGATGATTTTGTTATGAGAACAGAGAACTTGAATAAAATTCTATCACCACCATTAGGGACCAAAACCATGCAACACCCACAGAATTCAGGATATTCTAACCATCTCATGCTAAGGAACTGAGACCCAGGAGTGAGAATGCTGTACAAATGTTATCTTCAGGGAAAGTTTCTTTTAATCAATATGAAGTACAGCACGGTGAATCTACAAGTAAGTTATGCAGTTACGCCTCATACAAATATTTGAAAACCCCTCCTACACATGATCATGTGTTCTTTTTATCCTAAAGACAGGACAGATATGCTAGTGAAGTTTAGAGAGCTCATACAAATTATGATGATTATTTTTGCATACCTATGCCTGTAAAACTAGGTATCTTATCCATCTCTAAAAGAGCCATAAAAAGTCAATGTGACAAGAAAGCTTTCAAAAAAGAAAGTCAATTAAAAAAAAAAACCCAAACCCCAACCAAAACAAAAAGCCCCTAATCTTTGAAAGCCTTCCCTCTGTCTCTACCCCCTAATATAAATGCCTGAAGATTTATTTGGCAGTGTTAGGGACGAAAACTTTATTCCAGGCTCCCAAACTCATACATAGCACCCACAAAGTCCTAAAATACTTGAACTTAATTACATTTTCAAGCAATCACTGGTTATTTTAAGAGAATCCTAGGGTATGTTCTAACCCCTCTGCAGCAGAATTTATGGCAACTAAAACAGAGGTTACAGGAAGAGGGACAAAAAAACCACTCCAAATTAAAATAAAATGAAACATCCTCTCTCTCTCAAGTATGGCTCCCAAATCCACATACACACACTTAAATAGAAGTGGTTTTGATTTGTCTTGATTGAAATAGATTTTGGGGGGGTCTTAAAACTTTCAGAAATGAGCCCCCTTTTACTTAACCGCCTTAATGATGGATTTAGACACCTAACTTTAGATGCCTAAGTTTATAAATTTTGGCCATATATTTTACAGAAGCACAAACTCACTTTTGATAGCATTACTAGCAGAAATGGACTGTCCTACCTACACATACTACAGATGAATTAATATTGATTTTTCCTGCAAATTTAACTTAGGTAAGAATATTTTTTTAATTAAATATGGACTGATATAATGCTGATGAAACATTATGTAATGACAGTAAAACAGAATGTTGACAGCAGGAACCTGGTGCTGCTGCCATTCACACAACAAAGCAAAACAGAACAATTTATTTTCACAGCCAGGGACACTGATTTGGTGACACTGTCTGCTAAAATGGCTTAATTTTTACTATACCAAATGACAGGTGTGGATTTAATCACTAAGAGAGATATATGTTCAGAAGAATGAATTTTTTCACTATATCCACCAGTAAGCTATTGTATTGTGTGCAAAGTGATTTTGGTAACAAACTGATTAATGTATTTTGTCTTGTTTCACCAGAGATTAGTACTAAAGAAAGAGAAGTTTTGTATGTTTACACTGTTGATTGTTTTACTAGGCAAAATTATCCTACCTTTTATCACTAAATAACTGTCAACAATCCAGCAACCTGCCTTGTTAACAAAATCTCAATTACTATAATTTCAATTAAATGTATAACAGATATGACATGGAATCAAGCAATTAAATTTATGTGTGGGTTGAAACAGTATTGCACAGAGTGAAGCTGAGCAATTTCTCAAGCAGGCAGAAGCTCCAAGTCTATCTATATCCTTTTTGTTCATGTAAATACAGTTTTATTAAATATTTGAGAATAAATCTGTCAACTGCCTCATGACAATAGTTGAGGAGGACTGAAGAAGGCAGTCACAAAAGGCACAATCCTAGCTCCACTGAAACACTAAATGTGTTTTTGATGCTTATTTGAATAAGGCCAGAATTTCAAACATTGACTCCAAGATAATAACAATCTGAAGTACCAGCACTTTGGTGCTTAGAACCCCAGTTGTCATAAAACATGACAGGAAAAAAAAAAAGGTCAACAAAGGAAGGCAATTCTGCAGCATAAAGTTCAGTTACTAGTAAATCAACAATATTTATAAGTGATAAAATAACATACAAAATTGATTAATAAATCATTAATTATTGAAAATAGTTCTTAAATACATCTGAGGTCCCGTATTTTAAAAACTACTTACTTTCCTAAAGAAAACAAAAAAGATACTACAAATTTTTTTCTAAAAAATCTCACCTGAAGCTCCTGTTTCATGTATTTTTTCTTCATGTTTGCCATCATGTTTGCAACCATTTTCTTCATCAGCTTCTTCCTCGCCCCACCAGGATGGCTGCCCATACAAAGGTGTACCACGAGGCATTGCAGAAAGATCTATAAAAATTTTTAAAGCCAAAGAAATTACTTTATCATTTACTTTATAAAAAATATGGAGATACAAGTGACAATGAAAAAGAGCAGTTCTGATGGATTTCATATGTTGAAAGTTGAAACTGTTTGCTGCTTCTGTTGGGGGGGGGGAGGGAACCATGATACAACAATCTGAAGTCTGAGCAAGTGACCTGAATGCTAAATATAAAAGCTTACTAATGTTCTGGCCAAAACTGCTTGCTTAGGTATTTATGCACATACAGCTAACTTGCATGTCACTGCTACGGCACAAGATTTTTAAATATTTTCTGCTTTCAGTTAAAAGACAAGCCATCTAATTATCAGTACATTATCAAAGCTATCTCCTACCATTTCAGCGAAATGATTTCTCACTTTTATTCACATTGACCTTTCACTGGAATACCTCACACATGGACAACAGAACAAATTTTGTAAGAGTGCCAATGTTTCAAATAGCTGGCAATTACTGAAGAACACCAAAACTTACATACTGCTATACATTAAGTAATTTGACTATGCTATTTTTAAAGCCATATTTAACTGAAAAATAAAACATAACTATAAAAAAACTACATCTCATTATTTACTTATTTTATATATAATACAAGTATTTGAACAGGAAAGGGATAAGTAAGCAATCAGATATGAGTTTTTATACCTCCATGACTGAACAGTCGGTTGACCTCTGACCTGCTCTTCATAGTAAGAGCAACTCATATTTCTTAAGACAATATTTCACTCTAATAAGAGTTAGCAATTTTAATATCATACAGACATTCTAACTGAATATATCTTAACTTCTTTTATATTGTGTTTAAACATCGGATGTCTCAATGACTGGATGTATATGCCTTCTGGTGCACAAACTGGTTTCATTTTTTGAATTTCTACATCGCTATCATTTTATCAGACATTTTTGCTTTGATAATAGACTAGAGTATCTGTAAGTATTATCCATTTTGACATTAATATGCACTATTTGTATTCTAAGAAGTAAAGAAAATTTGTGAACTGCTACCTTGTTAGAAAACAATGGGGTATTCGACAGTATTCAAAAGGTTAATCTATACCCATAATAAATGAATAGCTGCTTCAAACATTTAATACAATTTAAGATAGCCATATGTGTAATTATTTAGCTTCCAAAACAATGTTCTGCCACCTCAGAGTATACTATTTTTAAAAGAAAGGAGCAATGAATGATAGAGTGAATTTTAGTATATTTAACTACATGAACAATAGCAAATCTTTTATGTATGTAACAGGTGGCTGAAAAGAAAATCAATCCTTCAAATATGCTTCTGGGAGTAGAGCTGGGTGAAATTTTTCAAACAGTGTATTTGGTTAAAAATGAAAACGTTTTTCAGGGTGATTCAGAAAAGTGATAGAATGTTTGCATTGTTGCAGCCCAAGGGTTAGGACACTTGCTTAGGAAACTCAGGTTTGCAGAAATATATAAACATTCACTCAATCAGGCCTTGTACACACTAGAGAGTTACTGCAGGGAAAAAAGCCCAGTGTACATCCTTGAAAGCTCCCTTTTGCATTACTTGTTCCCTGTTATACCAGAACAATACCACCACCAGTCATAATGCCTATTGTGTAACAGCTCTTGTGCTACTAAGTGTGTATGAAGACTGCAGAAGAAAATTCCGTCAATAAGTGACCACCAGAAATGTGCCGGAATTCCAAACCTGACTAGTGTGGTTTTCCACTTGGACTCTGCTGGTCTGATACACAAATACCACCTTCCTCCTGTGAGTCCTGGGAACTTTTGAATTTATTCTGTTTTCCCTTGCACTGTTGAAAAAGGGCATAAGCTGCTAGCGGCTACAGTGAATGATTACAAGGAAACACAGCATACCAGGGGAATTTGCAAATTTATCCACTGTGGTCAGTGCCCCCCTCTTTCTACCCAGGGTTCTTAGTAGTGGAAGATGGCAAGTGAGATGGTGGGATAGGCGCCCACAATTATTCAATGGTCTGTCTTGTAGAAATGCAAAGAACAATGTGGACAGTCCATTGTATTATAGGGAGTGCAAGTGTGAACATGCAGTTGCACTATAAAGATAGTGCATTTATTATAGTACAAAGACTTATTCCAGAACAATTTTCTAGTGTAGACATGGCCTCCAGACAAAGTGAGAATAGCTCAACAGTCTGGTGATTAAGATGCTCACCTAGGAGATAGGAGATTTGGATTCAGATCCCTCCTCTGAAGCCAGCAGAGAGAAGATCTGAATCCACATCTCCTGCCTCTTAGGTGAGTTCATGTTCTTAGGGACACAGACTTGTCTTTTTCTCCTGTGTTTGCACTGAGCTTAGCACAATGGTGTCCTGGTACGCGATGAGAATAAAATAAGCAAACAACAATATGACTATAACCAGAAAATATAGTAAGTTATGCTATAATCTAAAATAAAGAAAAACTACCAAGAACAGAAAAGAAGTGAGAGAGTGTCACTGATTAACTGAAAGTCTCATTAGTGAATAAATTAAATAAAGTACCACTCTATGGTGACAAAGGTTCCCAAAAGTTTGCATTGTGTGTGGTGACTATGGTGGGGAGGAGGAAATCTAGAAAGTTCAGGAAACTCTGAGCAAAATAGTTTTAAGTTTTTATGTTCATTTCTGGATATGTGATAAAGGCAGTGACAAATTCAGAGGTTCTCTAAAGGAGAAATTCAGGTTATCATCAAACCTTTTAAATATATATTTAAAAATCTCTTTTGCAATATGTTTACTGTATCTTCTGAAATATCTGAAAGACAAAATCTGCTTTGTTTAATTATTCATTGCATAGCTGCAAAAATTGAACTCACCCATAGATTTTTCTTCAGACTTCAATGCTTCTGTAGATTTGTTATGCACTTCTGCGGCATCTGGTACCTTTGGCTCTGCACCTGTGGAGCTAACTGGCTTTGATCCTTCCATCTCTGAGGATTTTTGAGATAACTGCAGTTGACTTGTAAATTTTTCATGCTACATAACATTTAAGAAAAAAGAAAAAAATTCACAGAACTAATATAAATTGTAAAAATAGCAGTTATAGCTATAAAGGGGAGAATCTATGAACAAAAGCGTGAGAGCTACAAGATCTGGGAAGCATGAGGACTTCTAATGACTATTATACTGGGCTAGATAGGCATAGACTTCAGCACACAGTAGATACTTGCTGAATGTCTTTTCTGCACCCTAGCTTGGTGAATCGGTTTTCTGGGAAATCACAAAGGAGGGGAGTTGACGGGTGGGTAATGAAGAATCCCCAGTGCCAGTTATGCAAAAACTCAGCCTTTAAAGCTTTGACCCTTGAAGAGAAGACTGGTGTTACCTGTTTCAGTTGGCCAGAGATCAAATGTCCAAACTACAGAAGGGAAAAATTAAACTGTTCCAGATTGTCCTTGCTCTTGATCTGAAACATAACATGAAATTGCAGCCCAGGAGAGAAAACCCAGTTGAGATGTTTGAAAGACTGAAATCTACCAGAGCCAAATGCTGGGTATGAGCTGAGTTCCAAATTTTTAGCATGCATGCAGATCTGTTGGACGTCGTGGAGGCCTTTTTTATTTATTTGCTTTTAGTGCCTTCTTTTAGATCCTCACGAGTCAAGAATCAACATACTTTATTTTATGAAGGCTGACTGATAACTGGTACCAACTGTTGTATTTTATAAATCAGAGAAAGAGTGAACCACAAAAGCAAGAGAGAGAAAAGGGTCTGCATGTGAGAAAGGTGACAGCTGGGATACCTGTAACCTTAAGTGGATGCTTTTGAGAAGGCATTGGGTTGGAAGTGGAGCAGCAGCTGATCCTTAAATTGTGACAGTAGTAGTAATTGTAATTACCTTAAGGGCTTCTTCAGGCACCCTCATTTCACCTCTGGCTACAGTAAAAAGATTAGTATGTATGAAATAATAAGGAAAGCAACATTAAAATTTTTACAGTCCCAAAAAATTTATACTAGAGACAGAAATAGTCTTATTTTAAGGTAAGCAACAGCACCCCCCTCCCCCCAAAAAACAGAGGACCCTGCCAAGATTTTTATTAAAATGAAATAAATGGACCTTAGTAGACTGAAAACACCAACCGATAAAAAAATACATTAGAAATCTGGAAAGTTATTTGCTTACTTACAAATCAAGCAGTTTCCCAAATCCCTGGCAGTCTTATCCAGCTTCTAAAAGTTTTAGAAGATACTGTAGTGTAGTCTCATATTAAGATCACCGTCTTCAGAAAACATACATTACACTTACAACCAATGGTTTATGGATTATGTGTCATAATAAACACACTGTGATTTATTACCCATAATACATACAGTACAATAGGTACAGATTGTACCTTGTAAATACAGTACCATAAAAAGTAGAGCAGTATTCTGCTATGAAGTTTATAAATTAGGCATGCAATGGAAGATGACAGGAAGTTTGGGAGGACAAAGACTAAAAAATTATGAGATAATATTTATGTATCAGTGTATGTAATCAAGGTTATCAACATTTTATTTCCTTTTCTTCAAAATTAACACAGTATGATTTAGATCAGCGTGAAGAACAGGATTTTTTTTTCTGTGCTTAATTGAAAGTTCTCCCCCCACGCTCCAAGTAGCAATTTAGGGTCAAGTTTTGGCTGCAAGGTAATGTCCTATCCTTCTGAAGTTAGCTCTAGTTGAGACATGTTCCATAGGCAGGATAATTCAATTTTATTTGATTAAATTACCAGTTGTGTTAACCATACTTTGAAGAAAAAGCAGAACAATTTATCCTACTGCAGGGCATGGGCAATGTGATCCCTAATGAAACAAACCCCAAATTTTTGGATGTCAATTTTCATTTCTATTCTGGTTGGGTGATTTGTTTTCAGCATGGCTAGATTTGTGGAACTTACTCAGTGAGTCAGAAGAGAGCGACTCCATTTGATTAGGAATGCGTCTCCCTTCAAGTCATGGCTTTGTCCCGCTCTTGAGCGGAATGTTTTGCATTTTTCGTTCGCAGATGTTGCAAAAAGGTCCATTGTTGGATGACCCCATTGTGTAAACATGTTGTTCAGGACCTCATCATTTAGTTCTCACTTGTGTGGTTCTGTGAAATTTCTGCTCGGTTTGTCTGCAATAGCATTTTCTTTCCCCAGTAAGTATATCACTGATATTTGTATCATGTGATGTGTGCGCCCCTTCCATAATTTCATTGCTTCTGCACACAGGGATTGGGAGCGGGCTCTCCCCGATGGTTGATGTAGCACATGGAGGCTACATTGTCCATTTGGACTTTGAGAGCTTTGCTGGCTATCAAGTCTAGGAAGTGATTGCATGCGTTTTTCACTGTCTGCAATTCTAACAAATTTACGTGTAGATTATCTCTCTTGCACTGACTGCCTTGTGCAGTCAGTTCTAATTGTGCCCCCCAGCCTATTAGTGAGGCATCTGTGGTCGTTAGAAGGGAGGGGCATTGTTTGGTGAACGGAATGCCTGTAAAGATTTTCTGGATCTATCAACCATAATAATGCATCTTTTATGAGTTATGGGATTGCTAAAATTCAATGTTTTGAGTGCTTATGTGGTTTGAAAGTTCAGAGGAACCACATTTGTAATGGTCTCAAGTAAAGTCTGGCCCTGCATACTAAGTAAGCTGTTGCCACCATATGGCCCAATAACTGCATACACGTGTGAACCATGACTGTGGGGCAGCAGCATATGTTCTGCACTAGATTCTTTATCGCATCAAAACGTTCTTTCATGAGATAAGCCCTGTAAGAGGGGGTACGGATCCTTGCTCCGATGAACTGGATCTCTTGTGGGGGGCAGCAAGGACTTCTTGTAGTTTATTGTGAGGCCTAGTAAGTGGAAAGGTTCCTCTGTGTACCTCACTGCTTCTTGGGCAGCCTGATACGTTAACGTTTTTAACAGGCAATGGTCTCACTAAGGGAATATCGAGATTCTCTGTTTGTGAAGGTGGGCAGTGACTACTGCCATCAGCTTAAAAAAAAATCTTGAGGCTGTACATAATCCAAAAGGGAGGACAGTATACTGGTAGTGTTTGTCCTGGCAGAGAAAATACAGAAACTTTGTGTGCTGGATGGATACTGATATGAAAATATGCCTCCTTCAGGTCGAGGGAAGCCAACCAGTTCTCATGCTCCAAAACCAGAAGTATCTTTGACAGTGTTACCATTTTGAATTTTCTTACCTGGATGAACTTGAGCCCCCTCAAGTCGAATGGGCCTCAAGCCCCCCGTCTTCTTTTCAGTGAGAAAACAACAGGAGTAGAATCCTTTCCCCATAAACTGAGGTGGAACCTCCTCTATCGCTCCGATGTTTAAGAGGTTGTTTATCTCCTTCTATAGTAGGTGTACATGAGAAGTGGCTTTGGATGTAAATAGGATCAAATACCCCCGATGATAATTTCTAACACCCATTTGTCCAATGTGATGGTTTTCCACCAGCGAAGCAAGGAAGGTTACTCACCTTGGTGTAGTAGCCAATGTTCTTCGAGATTTATGTCCCCATAACTGCTCCACTCAGGTGTTGCCCTGCCTGGTGCCTTCAATTGGAGATTTGTCACAGCAATGTCTCCAGAACCGCACTTGTGCGGCAGGCATCTTGTGCCGCTCGAAGCACGCCAACCGTTGGCATGCAGCTCAACCCCTCAGGTTCTTCTCCACTGCAAAAAGCAATGAGCCTTCCAAAGTAGAGGGGAGGAGGGGAAGTAGTGCAACAATCACGGGGACATACATCTTGAAGAACGTTGGCTACTGCACCAAGGTGAGCAACCTTCCTTGCTTCTTCAAGAATGTCCTTGTGAGTGCCCCACCCAGATGAGTGTGTAGCAGTTTCCCTTTAAGGTAGGTGGGACTTTGGATCAAGACCACTGACTGTGGACAACTCTGAAGAACCAAGCCTCATGGCTAGTTGAGGTAAGTTAGCAATGTCATGGTGTTTAATACAGGTGTTTTCAGAAGACCATGTTGCAGCTCTCCAGATTTCTGGAATGGGTATGTTGTGAAAGAATGCCATGGAAGAGGACATGGCTCTGGTTAGGAGCGTTTGCGCCAATTGTCTGATAGTAAACGTAAATATAGTTAAAAATCCATTTAAAAAGTCTTTGTGAGGATATCAGCTTTCCCTTTGTTCATTCAGCTATGGAGATAAAAAGTCTGTTAGATTTATAAAATTCTCTCATTCTTTTTAGATAGAAGAGGGTTGCTCTGTGTACACCTAGAGTATGCCACTGAGCCTTATTGTGGTCCTTGTATAGTCTAAGTTAAAAGATAGGTAACACAACTGTCTGGTTAATGTGAAATTTCACAGACATTTTCAGGATGAATCTTGGATGAAGTTTTATTATGACAGCACCATCATTAAAAATGGTATAGGGGGATCCACCATGATAGCTCTAAGTTCACTAATCCTTCTGGCTGACTTTATTGTGATTAAAAATGCAACCTTCATGGAGAGTTGCAGTAATGAACAGGTGGCTAGAGGTTCGAAAGGCACACCTGTTCACGCGTTGAGCACCAAAGATAAATCCCACTGGGATGTGGGCTCTTTGACCTCAGGGTATAGATTTTGTAGTCTTAGCATGAAACGTTTTATAACTGGGTGGGAGAACAGTGACGCTGAGTGCTTAACCTGGTGAAATGTATTAATAGCGGCAAGGTGGACTTTAATGGAACTCAGTGACAAGCCAGTAGACTTAAGCCTGAGTAGATAGTCCAATATTGATGTTAATGATGCCCTGAAGGGATCTAGATGTTTTTCAAGAGTCCATATGGAGAATCTTTTCCATTTGTACAGGTAAGATTTTTAAGCAGCTGGTTTTCTGCTGCTTAGCAATGTATTTTGAACCTCCTTTCAGCAAAATGTTTCTGTGTGACAGAACCATTGAGGAACCACGCTAAGTGTAGTCTGGTTAGTCGGGTATAGGATGGAGCTGTTCTGTTGAGAAAGCAGGTTGTGACTGGTAACATTTTTGGATGGCATATGGACATCTATAGTAGGTTGGAATACCATGGCTGGCAAGGCCATGCCAGTGCTATTAACAATATCCATGCCTGATCAGTCTTTATTTTGCTTATCACTCTGGTATCAATGGTAACGGAGGAAATGCATATAGCAGAGGTCTGTGCCAGTTCATCATGAATGCATCCCCTAAGGACAGGAATCCACAACCTGCTCTGGAGCAATACTTCTTGCATTGTCGATTTTTGGTTGTCACGAATAGGTCTACAAAAGATGTGCCCCACATTCGGAAAATGCAGCTTATTATGCCTTTGTTGAGCTCCCATTCATGGCCGATGTTGGAGATTCTGCTCCGTATATCTGTGGTGGTGTTTAGATGTCCCAGCAGATAAGCTGCCATCATGGATCTTTGATGTAAGATGCACCATTCCCACAGTTTGATTGCCTCCATGCATAGAGCATGGGAGCAAGCACCTTGTGTGTTTATATAGCACATGCAAGTGATGTCTTCTATTAAGATTTGGATCAATTCGTTTATTATTATAGGGAGAAAGTAACAACAAGCCTTTTGAACCGCCCTGAGTTCTGATATGTTGATGTGTAAGGTTGTCTTGTGTTCTGTCCACAGGCCTTGTGCTGTGCGACCTGATGTGTGAGCTCCCTATCCTGCAAGGAACACATTTGTCAGAATAATGATGGATGGTGTTTGTGTTAGAAAGAGGACTCCCAAGAGAAGATTGATGGGATTCATCCAAAACATCTGGGTGTCCTTGAGCTGAGGTGGAATAATGACCTTTTTGTTTAGACTGTGTTTTTTTGGGCAGTAGACGTGACTGAGCCAGTTTTGGAGAGGTCTCGTATGCAATCTGGAACGTTCAACAAAGAACGTGGTGGCCGACATGTGGCCCAACAGTCTTAGGCATGTGTGAGCATTCATGAGAGGCTATAGAGTTCTCTCTTCTATAAGAAACAATGTTTTGGAATCTTTGGGCTGGAAGAAATGATCTTGCGTCTATCGAGTCTAGGGATGCCCCAATGAACTCTAGTGACTGCATGGGGACTCTGTTGGATTTTTCAAGGTTTCTGATGAACCCAAGATCCTGCAGGAGAGTTATCATTGTTTGGGAGTTGAAGATTGCCTCGTTTTGAGATGGGCTTTGTAATAGTATGTACTATGGACAAACATCGTAGATGAGCCACAACTACTGCCAGTACTTTGGAAAATACACGTGGTACTGTAGCAAGTCCGAATGGCAAGAACTTTGCATTGCTCCAAGAGTGAAGCGTAAAAATCTCCTGTGAGCTAGGTGGATTAATGTGTGGAAATAAGCATCTTTCAGGTCAAGAGATGAGAACCAATCCCCCTAATTTAATGCAGGAATGATCATCGCCAGTGTTACCATCTTGAACTTTTGGACTAGAACATACTTGTTTAGAAGTCTGAGGTTTAGAATAGGTCTTCATCAACCATTTTTCTTCTGAGTTAGAAAGCAGCTGGAGTAGAAACCTCTTTGGTGGTACTGAGGAGGGACTTCCTCTATAGCACCTATCTCTATCAGGTGTGCCTCCTATTCTTGCAGGAGGTGTACGTGAGAGGGATCCCTGAAGGAGGATGGGGTTAGGGTGGGTGGAATGGATTTGAAAGGGATGATGCACCCTCATTTATGATATCTAGCACTCATTTATCGCTGGTAAGACAGGACCACAAGCTGTAGAAAGGTTTTAGATATCCAAAGATTCTTGTTTCTTCTGTGGCGGGAGGGATTCTCAATCCCTCAACCTGACCTTCAAAATGATTGTTTGGAAGTGGACTGGTTTGAGGGTTGTCTCCTTCTCTGTGAACGATGCTGCTGTTGTCTTTTTAGGTAGCCCTGGAATCTTTAATGGAATGGAGTCTTCTCTGTCTTTTTGGAGAACAGTTTGACCTTTTCAAATAGTAAATCTTCTACCTTTGATTGCAGATCCTTAGGAATTCTGGAGGATTGCAGCCATTAGCTCTGCCTGGAGAGTTATGGCAGATGTTGTTATACATGTGGCAGTGCCTGCCACATACAAGGCACCCTGTAAAGAGGTTTGGGAAATGAGTAGTCCTTCCTCTAGAAGGGAGTTGAGGAGATGGTGTTTTTCTTCAGGGAAGTATTTATTTAGCTCCCATATCTTCTCATTGTTGTAATGTCTATAATTTGTGAGAAGTGCATTATAGTTGGTAATTCTGAATTGCAGAGTTGCGGAAGAGTATACCTTTCAACCAAGGAGGTCCATCTTTTTATTGCCTTTGTCAAAGGGTGTGGATCTCAGGCTGCTCTGTTTACTTTTATGGTGTACTGCCTCAACCACCAGGGATTAGGTAGAGGATGAGTAAAAAGGAAGTCCATTCCCTTCGCAGGAACATAATATCTTCTATCGGCTTTCTGCCAGGTGGGGAGAATAGAAGCCGGTGTGTGCCATATTAGTTCAGCGTGTCCTAAGATGGCACCATTAATCAGTAATCCCATTTTGGTGCTCTGGCAAAGATGTAGTATATGGAGTAATTTATGTTGGGAACTACCGGACTTTTTGAAGCAGTATGTTTAGGGAGGTTGCAACCCTCTGAAATAGTTCCTAGAATTGTTTGGGATCATCAGGAACTGGTGATGGTGCTGATGTGACCGCTTTGTTAGGAGAAGATAATGAATTGTGTTGAGGATGAGTATCCTCAATTCTCTCTCAGAGGCCTTATTTGGTTCTTCCACCGGCCTTGAAGCAGTTTGTTGTGTTTTTGGTGCTGAAGAAGTGGAAGGCTTGGGTTCGATGGGTTTAGAATGTTGTTTGTCTTGGATAGATGAGTGCTGTAGGATTGATCTTTGTGTTAGAGATCTCTTTTCATGTAACCATTCTTTCATCATCTTTTCCATGCAGGCTAATGATGAAATAGATGCCACTGAGACTGCCCAATCTGGAGACGAAAAAGGGACTGAAAAGGATGCCTGTGATAGTTGGTCATTTATGGTGGAAGCAGATGATAAGCAAGAAGACTGAAAGCTTCTAATTGATGGAGAGATATCAATTCCATACAAGGGAGATTGAAAATTCGATTGATTGTGGTACTGAAGGTCAGCGGTTGGTATTGTGGGTGGTACTGTTGTGTTAGCCGGTATTGGTACTGGGGGCACCGCTGGTGTAGGTACGTATGGTTCTTTAAGGTGATCAAACTGACGGTGGTGCTGACTGTATGGGAAAATGAGATGGTACCAGTTTGGGTGCTGGCCATAAAGGAGAGGAAGACACAGTCTTTGGTACCATTCTAAGGTCTGGTACTGGTTTGTGTGGTGCCGAAGTCTTAGGCAGCTTTACCATGCTTGTGTGGCTTTTAGACATTGATGGTGCTGATTGGTCAGACAGCTCCGGAGCTCTCTCTCTCTTTTGGGAATCTCCATGCCTCATTGGTTGCTCTTTCCCCATTTTATCTTTAGGTGTTTTAGAGCCTGTGGGTCTAACATCCTGACATTCTGAAGTCTCTTTAGGAGGTTGAAGAAAATTAAAAATAGTTTTAGTTCTCTATCTCGGCAAGTTCACACCTGTAATTTAGAGCAGTACAGACATTTGGCGGTAACATGACTCTCCCCCAGACACTTAATGCACAGAGAGTAGCCATCCGAGACAGGCATCGCCTCTTTATAACCTTTGCATCATTTAAATCCTGATGAATCAGACATGACAGAGAGAGCGAGAGGCTTTCAGATGAGAAAAAAGTGAAGTAATATCTTTTAAAACAAATAGGAGGGTTTAAGCAAAAATATGAGGAAAAAGTTTAGTTAAAATGAAAAAACTCAAGTAACTTTTGTCCTTTTGTAGGAGAAGAAGAGTGCTGCAGAGCTCCATCTCAGTCCTGGGGTGGCTGAGCCTTGCAGCGACAGTTGATGCACTCATAGCAGCGCAAGACGCCTACCATGCGAGTGCAGCTCTGGGGACATTGCTGTGACAAATCTGCAACTGAAGGCGCTGGGTGGGCCAACACCTGAGTAGAGCACTCAAAAGGACATTCCTGAATAAGAAATGAGAATAGTCTGTTGTCAAAAAGGCAAGATACGTTGTTAACTCTGTGCAATGGAGTGAAAACCCTCAAACAAACTCTCAAAATTTTTGTTTGGCTCTCGATAGTTGTATGGTGGAGGAGGATTGATTAGTTTGTCTTTCTCTCAAGTGTGGTTGGCTGGATCTCAACCAGGGATTATCAAATATTCTCTGTTGCTGGGAATATGAATATCTGTGGTGTTATGCAGATACCTATTGTTCCTCCTCCTTCGGGTAGGAGCAAAGATGCCTAAGGTACGGAGAGTCGCCCTTGAGTCTTTTAATGAATGCATTCTTTTGTTTGTTCTCCCCCTGAACAGCTTCTTCTTGTCGAATGGCAGATCTATAATATACTGCAACTGCTTAGGCAGCACCACAGAATGCAACCATGATGACTGAGGGATTACCACCACTGTTCCAATAGTCTGAGCCACTGTATCTACAATATCATGCACGGCCTGTAGGGCAGTTCTTGATATTAATTAGCCCTCCTGTATAAATAAATTAAATTGTTCTTTTTTGTCTTCAGGTACGTAATTAATAAAGCTTGTGATCTTGGTATAACTGTCATGGTCATAATTCGATAATAGCTCCACGTAGTTGGCTCTCTTAATTGCAACGTGGCTGATGCAGAGACCTTCCTACCTAGGAGGTCCATCTTTTTGTCCTCTTTATCGGTAGGAGTTGATCTATTATGGGTTTATTTAGCTCATTGGTTGGCAGCTTCTATGACCAAAGAATTAGCCTGAGGCTGGATAAAAAGGAATTCATGGTCTTTTGGTGCAATAAAGTACTTCTTATCTCTTTTTCCTATTGGTTGGCATGGCTGAAGCCAGAGTTTGCCAGATATTACTGGCTGGCTCCATAATGCACTCATCCGTAAGCAGCAAGACTTTGAAGTGACGCTAGATTGTAGAAGTCTGTATAATTTGTTTTGGGATGTAGAAGTACTTTGTATCAGCATGTCCATGGTTCTGGCTACCCTTTTAAAGAGCTTCTGGAATTGTTTATTATCGTCATTTGTTGGGCATGAGCACTCTGTGTTGCTGATTTCTGGTGAACCATGAATAATGTTTTGTGAGTTCATTTGTTGATTTTCATGAAGTTGAATGAGCAACATGTTGACCAGGGGCTGTGGGGGAGCTGGCATCTGTGATGCAAAAAGTCGAGGCTGTGGTAGTCTGTAGTTTGGCCAGTTGCCCCATGTTAACCTTGGTTGCACATAAGGGGTGATCGGATACCAGGTGGTGTTTGCCCATGACCAGACAGAATTTTGCTGTGGAGCCCGATTTGTTTGGCTTGAGAGTTCTTTATCTGCATTTGCAGAGGGATCAGTGTTGGAATTGGTGTTATCCTCCGAATCAAATTATGATGCTGAGTTGCATGACTGTGCCCCATATAAGGGAGATATAAGTGAGGAAGAATATGAAGGTACTTTCTCCCTGTAGCAATGCCTGGTTTTTCTTTCATATTTTTTAGGAAGGGACCGAAGGTTTTGAGTCCCCTGTGTCAGTGCACTTTAATGTTGTGGTGCTGCCTCAGTAGGTGCCAGGGTGTGCAGTTGAAAAGGCTGTGGTGCCGGGATTTCGGAGAAAGCCATTGGAACCGACAGTTGGATCTTTGTCAGGAGTGACAGTGCCAATCAGGTAGATGCTGGCAATGTAGTATGCGGAGCTGGCATTGCTCTACTCGGAGACAGAAGCACTGGAGTCAGTAGCATAAGCGCCAGCAGTGAGATAGTCTAAGCCAGCACTGTCATGTTCAGAGCCAGGAGTGGAGCTGAAGGCAATACAGATAAAATCATTGATACAGTCGTTATGGCCATTTATGGTGCCACAGTCACAGCTGCGATAGCTGGCACTGACAAAGTCGGTAGCTGTTGGAGTTAGCCCCTGCTCTAATGCAGAGCTTGTAGGGTGTGCTCCCTTCTTTGAATTAGGGATACCAGAGGAACCTAGAGCCTCTTTTGTACCCAATTGTTTGTGACTGCTTTTAGATTTTTTAGCAGTCACTGGGAAGACGAGGAGGAGCTTCTTTTCTGAGGTTTATTTTTATCAGGAGACAAATGCCCTCACCCAGACATTTAAGACATTCATTGTGACAATCTGAGGCTGGCATTGACTCTTCACAAGCAGCGCACTGCTTAAAGCCTGAGACATTCAGCATGAGCGCTGTCAGTGTTTGGGACGTTTTCTTCACCCAAAGGAAACAAAACCTAATCTGGATCTACCTAAGAAAACCTAACAGAAACTGTTCTAAGGTAAGTAGGAGAATAGCTGAGATGGCTATGAAGAGCTGCTGAAGGTCTGTCCTAAGCTGGAAGCAGTTGAGAAGGAACTGACGGGTGGTGGGGGGGGGGGCGTGCATTCCAAACAGTGGGAAACAGCCAGGAGCTCCTGAGGCATGTGCACCCCCCCACTCGGCTCTGCTGAAAAGCTCTCTGATGCTAGGTGGGCGTGCAACCACATGCCTACGGTGGAGCAGTAGGGACACTGCTTGAAGAAGAGGAATATTTCTTGAATTTACTTTGGGAATGAATGACAATTCTGAGAACTGTAAAAAAACAACAAGCAGTTGTGTGGCACTTTAAGACTAACAGATTTATTTTTTGCATGAGCTTTCGTGGGAGAAGATCCCACTTCCTCAGATGCTTCGAAGATGGGTGAACTTACAGAAAGGAATGGGTGAACTTACAGAAATAAATCTGTTAGTCTTAAAGTGCCACACAACTGCTTGTTGTTTTTTTACTGGACTAGACTAACACGGCTATCCCTTTGGAATTCTGAGAACTGCCTTTCTAAATTAAAAATATAATACTAGGCTTCACAGGAGAAAAAATCAGATTTCAAAAATCCTCTAATTAGAGACAGCACCTATCCAGTGGTCTATCTTTATAGACAAAGCAAAATGACAGCTCTTGAAGGAGTTCAATCTGGAAACTACAATTAGGAGCAGAATGAAACATTCCAAGGTCATGCTTAGTTTGTCAGAATGGAATATGGGTTGTTGCCCTAAGGAAGCGCAGGGATTTACACAAAACTTCTTTTTCTCGAACATGCTAATAACATTACACTACATTAAATTTATATGATTATACTTTCTCCTTTTAGATGACAGAGATTTCACCTTTTTCATGGGGCACACATTCACATGAAGGCCCTCCTGGAGGAACTCAAGGCTATGTCTCAGTTATTTAACACTGACTTTGCACCAGGCAAGAGAATAAGTTCTTCATGTTAACTTATGTTTCAAAGTCACGAGCATGACAATCTTTTCTTTGAATTATTCATTCTGAACCCATCTGGTCCAGGATGAAGGAATGACTTTTCCAGTAACAGATCTTCTCTGTGAGCTAGAAACACTGGAAGCTCCACTGCTAGATTAAGCAGACCTGACAGTCACTGCCTCTTCAACTTTACTAGACAAAGGGTAGCATGCCTGCTTTCTCCTTCCTTTTTGTACAGTCCCAGGGAGCACTGGAAAAGCTGAGAAGGCATATAACTGATGCATCATCCAACTTTGAAAATAGTTATTCAGCACCTCACGTACTGGCTTCTGACAGATAAAGATGTCCAAGGAATATATCACTGTTTCATGATACAAACTGGAAAACCACCAGTTCACCAAATTCACTTAGTTAGGATACTTCTGGGTGAGATTTCATTGTTTAATCCCAGTTTTGCTGTATGCAAATCTTGCTGGTCATCTCCCTATTAATGAACAACAGACAGAGAGAGGAAATTTTGTTCCACTCAGGGCATGAAAGGTTGATTTTTTTCACTGCAGCTGGGCTGATCATGTTCTTTCTAGTTCCTTCATGTTAGTTCCTTTGGGTTCTTTCTAGTATCTTAATGAGAACCTCAGCAGACATATTAACTGTCACAACCAGAATGAATATTTCATGTTGTAAGTGCCTACCCAGTGCCAGGATTATTGACTTTTCTGATGATTTTGAAGAGCAATTTTTGAGTTTCATATTTCATCACTAAGAACAGGAAACTAATTTGCCTGCATGTCTGATTTCAAGGCCTAAAGTCCAATCCTGTGTGACCAGATCTTTCCTGAGAAGCCCTTCGGCTGTAGGACTTTGATGTTTAAATGAATGATACTTGCAATATGGTCCACAGTGTTAGCATTAGTTCTGAAATCATGCAAAGGCACTTAGTATTTCAGATGACAGTTCATAATTTATTTTTAGGCTGGTCTTATGCCACATGAGAATTTTCAATGACCAAAAAGAGGGCTGAAATGATGCCTGGACCTGACTGCTTGAAAAGCACCTATAAAGTAAGGATAGCCTTTCAAGTAAAAATCTCTACAGGATACAAATGCTGAGATCATAACCATCATGGAAGTTAGCAAAGTTTATCTTTGGTAGTGACACCAAAGTTTAGACTGATACATAGTAAGACGTCTGTTTTATAAAATGGAGCCCACAGAACTAGCCAGAAATAAATGATGAGCCAACAGGCTTCCTACTGCCCACTTGACACTTCTGGACTACTGTCTTCATCAATCAATGGCCAGCAGCTAATGGAGCAGGTGAGCACTGGCATTCTGCAAAAAAAAAAACATGGGACAATAATGTGGACATTATGATATGGTCACAGTGGCAGCCCCAGAGAATGGAGGGAGAGAGGGGGCCAGGAAGCCTATCTTGCCCCACCCAGGCTGCTATAGCAGTGCCTTCCTCTTGCCCAGCAAAGCCTGGCTCTCAAACCCCATCTGTCTGTTTTTCTGCCTGGGGGTAAAGGCCAAGGCAATTCCACTTGGGCTGGGCTGGATGTTAGGGAGACCAGACTTTACCTTACAGAGCCAGTAATACTTTCCAATGAGGCATTCTACATAGACGCAAAGCAGGGAACAAATACCTTTCCTTTTGACTCTATCTTTTCCTAGCTTAGTTTGCACTCTGAAGCCTGCAGAGGTATTAGCTACCACAAAAGCCAGAGAACAAAGTAGAATTAAGGGGATTATTTCCCCAAAAGTCCTCTCACGCAGCTGGGAATTAGACTCATGGAACAAAAAACTTAGATTTTGAAAAATATTTTTGAATTTTCATGAAAAAAAGAACTGCAGCATGGAGGGCTAGCTGAGACCGCCTGCTGCTGCTGTGGAAGCAGATAAAACTAGAGGAAACTTCAGGGAGAGTGGCATTCATTTGCTGTCAGCGATGCACGGATCTAGTTCTGCATCCAAGATGCAAGAAAGCTGAAATACCCATTATAATGGGTCTGCGGTCTTTAGCACGATAAAGAATGATGGCATAGATTGAGATAAGTGATCTCTCACCCATTAGTAAAACACAATCCAAAGTCTTCAGTGTTCCGGTATTATCAGTTGTAATGGAACTGGTATATTGGCATACTTTAAAAGGAAGAGGTTACCTACCTGTAACTGGTGTTCTTCAAGATGTGTTGCTCCTGGACACTCCAGTGTAGGAGTATGCGTGCCTGTGAATGGATAGCCGGAGACTTTTCCCTATAGAGCACCCATCGGGTCAGTTGTGGTGCCCTCTGGAGTGGCACTGTCGTGGCTCTCTATATGAGGCACAGCCGAGCCACCCCCTCCTCAGTTTCTTCTTAGCCCCTATTCCACGGAGCAGAGGAGGGAGGGGTGTGGAATGTCCAGGAGCAACACATCTCGATGAACACCAGTTACAGGTGTGTAACCTCTTCTTCTTTGAGTGATTGCTCCTGGCTATCCCATTGTAGGTGATTCCCTAGTCTTACCTGTGGTGGTGGGTCAGAATCACAGGTGCACTGACTGCCAGACTGCTCTACACACTGCAGCATCACCCTGAGTTTGCCAATCAGTCACATAATGCTGCGTGAATGTCTGCACTGACAACCACATAGCCACTTTACAAATGTCCACAATCAGTACCCTTCTTAAGAATGCAGCAGAGGATGCTTGAGCTCTTGTAGAGTGGGCCTTGATTGTTGGCGGGTCAATCTTAGACAATGCACATTCTCGAATACAAGAGACTATCCAGGAGGAGAGGCGCTGAGCCGAGACTGGCTCCCCTTTCATTCTATCCACCACTGCTACAAACAGCTGGGACGTCTTTCTAAACAGCTTTGTCTTCTCTATGTAAAAAGCCAATGCCCAGCAAACATCGAGAATGTGGAGCCTTCTTTCTTTATCTGAGGCATGTGGCTTTGGCTAAAAGACCGGCAAGACAATTTCCTGATTGCAGTGAAACTGCGAAACTACCTTAGGATGGAATGCTGGGTGAGGACATAGTCGAACTTTTGTCCCTGAAGAGGACCATAAAGGGCAGGGAGGCTGACAATGCCCAAATCTCTGAAACTCTCCTGGCCAATGTTATTGCCACTAGGAAGGCTACCTTCTGTGAAAGAAGAAGTGAGCAGGAGGCAAGTGGCTCGAATGAGGGGCCCTATGAGTCTCGAGAGGACCAGATTAAGGCCACCGCGCAACCAGGGAATGCACCGCCAGGAAGAGCCTCTCTAAGCCTTTAAGGAACTGCTTGACCCAAGTCAGTGAATAGGGAAGCTTTGCCAGCCCTCTCGTGGAACGCCAAAATAGCCAAAAGATAGACTCTGACAGAGGACAAGGACAGGTCTCAGGCTTTCAGACCCCAGAGAAAGTCTAGGATGGACAGAATCGGAGCCTGATGGGGCACAAGATCCCTGTTTAGTGCCCAGTCCACAAACGTGCCCCGATTGCCCTTGTATGATGCTCTTGTTGAGAGCTTTCTACTGCTGAACAAGACCTTCTAGACCTGCGCAGAATGCTGCAACTCCCTGCCCCTTAGCCACGGAGGTTCCATGCAGAGATGTAGTGACGTCAGATCCAGGTGGCGCAGACACCCTTGGTCCTGAGATAGCAGGTCTGGCGGTGTTGGCAACTCTTATCAGGTCGCTGAGAGAGAGACGTAGCAGAGTTATAAACCAATGTTGCCTCAGCCATGCTGGGGCTACCAAGATGATTGAGGCCTGGTCTTGTCTGACATTCAAGAGGACTCTTGGAATCAACGGAGTCGGGGGGAACACGTAGCAGGCCATCTCCATCCAAGATATCTCAAAAGTGTCCACAACTGACCCCGGGCTCTGCCCCCTGAACAAAAAAAACTCTGTGCAGTTGCTGTTCTGATCGGACACAAATAGGTCCACTTCGGGATAACACCACAGACAGAAGATGGGCCTCAACACCTCCCACTTGAAGAACCACTCATGAGTTGTGAATTTCCCGCTCAATGAAGCCGCCAGGAGATTGTGCTTGCCGGGAAGGTAAGAAGCCACTGGATTAACCAAGTGGCAAATGCAGAAGTCCCATAGGCGGAGAGCTTCACCATAAAGCAGGCTGGAGCGTGCCCCCCTGCCCGTTTATGTAATACACTGTGGCAGTGCTAAGCACTGACACCACTCTGCCTTTCAGCTTATGGAGAAAAGCCTGGCAGGCCAAGAGGACGGCTCAAAGCTCCTTCACGTTGATATGCAAGCTCAACTCGCATCTCCCCAAAGGCCTCCCCAAATAGGGGACCCAGATGAGCCCCTCCACCCCAAGTTGGACGCGTCTGTGCCCAAGAACCTCGAGGGTTGGGGGGGGCTGAAAGGGCACCCCCTGACACATATTCTGTTTGTGGTACCATCAGTCTAGGAAACTTAGCACACCCTACGAATCGTGACCATACCATTGATATCATCTCTCGCTGGCCAGTAGACCAGCCACATCTGTAGCAAACACAACCTCAAGTGGGCTCCTCACCACAGGGGTGCATGCTGCCATGAAACCCCAGCAGCCGCAGGCACAAGTGAATTGAAGCGAGCGGGAACTTCTGGAAATCTCTTGCGAGGGACCTGATACTCTCAAATTGAGAGTGTGGGAGGGAAGCTCTTGCCAGTTTCAAGTCCAACAGGGTGCCTATAAATGCTATCTTTTGAGTCAGAATGAGGGTGGACTTTTGTACATTGGCAAGTAGACCGAGGCCCTGGAAGGTGCTCTGTATCATGCTTAAGTGGCAGGTGACTTTGCCCTTCGACTGGCCACAAAGCAACCAGTCATCCAGGTAAGGATACACCTGGATCTTTGAATGCCTGAGGAACACTGCAACCACTGCTAGGCACTTTGTGAAAACACGAGGGGCAGGTGCCAGCCCAAAAGGCAGGACGGAGAACTGGAGATGCCTGCCACCCACTACAAATTGCAAGAACCTCCTGTGTCTGGGAATTATCGAAATACGCATCCTGAATATCGAGGGCAGCATACCAGTCTCCCAGATCCAGGGAGGGAATTATCGGAGAAAGGGAAAACATGCAAAAGCGTATCTTGTACAGAGGGAGCAGTGTTGCCAAGGATCTGAAGATCTGGAGGCAGAATGGGCTGTTAATGGTGCCGTGGACCCCGCCGCCAGCGCTGAGGGCCAGTACCGCAGGCTACTTGATTAATCATGGTGCCCTGGTGCCACCGGAGCACTACTTACTGATGGCACTGTGCTGGAACTCGCTCAGGAATCTGGTCTAAGGGTTTCTTCCATCAAAAGACACTTCAGCCTTTGCTCCCTATCCTTCTGAGTGCATGGCTTGAAGCTCTTACAGATCGTACACTTATCTTTGAGGTGTGCCTCTCCCAAACACCTCAAGCAGGAGCAGTGTGGGTCTTCAAGTGGCATCGGCTTGCGACATGCTTCACAAGTTTTAAAACCTGGCATGCCTCAACCTGGAGGCCAGTGGCAAACTAACACTGGAACAGGTACTCTTCTAATAATAGCAATGAAGGACTGCACGAAGGCAGCCAAAACACACTCCAGCTACTGACACGGAGGTAACAAGGAACTGAGAAGCGGGTAGGTCAGCTGTGCCTCATACAGAGAGCCGCGATGGCGCCACTCCACAGGGCGCCAAAGCTGACCCTATGGGTGCTCTATAGGAAGTCTCTGGCTATCTGTGCATACGCATGTCTACACCTACACTGGAATGGCCAGGAGCAATCACTCGAACAAGAATAGGAATTTCCAGAGGCATAGCTATGTTAGTCTGTGTACAGCAAAACCAATGAGAATCCAGTGGCACCTCATAGACTAACAGATTTCTTCAGGCATAAGCTTCCACGGGCTCCAACCCACTTCATCATCTGACAAAAACTTATGCCTGAAGTAATCTGTTAGTCTGTAAGGTGCCACAATACTCTCATTGTATTAAAATGACGACATTTTAATAAATGATGGCACCACAGCAATTCTGGCATTCATGATGCATATCCCCCTAATACAGACAGAAAAATGTAACTCATTGTCTAAATTATGTTCACAAAATACTAGTAATGGACTATTGAAGTAAGATGTTAAATGTACTGAAGATGGGAACTTCAGAGTTAAGCTTCTTTCAACAATCTATTTATTCCTCCTTGCACACCGAAGAATCAATTAGATGCTCACAAAACATCTAAAGAAAAAAATATAATGCTACACAGAATAGTAAATGCATATATGCTTTTAGAAAAAGTGGAATTATTATTTGTCAGACATTACCCATTGTTTTTAAATCAGATTATTAAAGAAGTTATGTTAAACACAGAGTAGAAATACAGTTAAGTTACAGTTTCTTTGGGAATTTAGAATTTTGTTACTTATGAGATTAAATTCTCAACTGTAAAGCATGCTATAGTCTCTGGCTTGAGATTTTGGGAAAACATGGAAGGAAGGAAAAGCAATCAGTCTTGGTTAACGTTCAAACTAAAAACATAAAAAAAAAACCCCAAACCCCCCCCCCCCCAAAACCCTATTCAACAAGATAATGGGGAAAACCAACAGTCCATCTAGCTCAGTAACCTGTCTCCTGACTGGCCAGTGCCAAATGTTTCACAGGGAACGAACAAAATGGCAAGTATTAAGTGAGCCATCTCTTTAAGTCCACTTGCAGCTTCTGGCAATTAGAGGCCAGGAACATCCATGGCATTGCATCCCCAGCTGTGTTGGCTGGTTACCATTGATGGATCTATTCTTCATAAATTTATCTAATTCTTTCTTGAACTCAATTATACTTTTGGTCTTTACAACATCTACTGGCAACAATTTCCACAGATTCACTGAGAATTTATATTTCTTTTTGTTTTAAACCTGCTGCTAATTAATTCCTTGGATGACCTCTGGTTCTTTTATTACATGAAGAAGGAAATAATACTTTCTTGTTCACTTTTTGTACATCATTCTTGATTTTGTAGACTTTTATCATATCCATCCTTAGTTGTCTTTTTTTTTTTTTTTTAAGTTGAATAGTCTCAGTTTTTCTAATTTCACGTGAAAGCTGTTCTATACTGCTAATCATTTTTGTTGGCCTTCTCTGTACTTTTTCTAATTTTAATATATCTTAATGCATGCAGTGTTAAATGTGCGGTCATACCAGGGATTTATAGCAGCACCATGGTATTTACTATCCTATTGGCTACCCTTTTTCCTAAGAGTTCCTAAAATTGTTAGCTTTTTGCTGCACACTAAAGCAGATATTTTCTGAGAACTAGATATAATTATAATGACTTGAATTGTAACAAATAATTCAGACTGCATCATTTTGTATGTTGAGTTGGGATTATATTTCCCAATATGCTTAATTTTGCATTTATCAGTGTTGAATTTTATAGGCCAGCCATGGCCAAACTGTGGCTCGGAAGCCACATGCGGCTCTTGAATGAAAAAGCGTGGCTCCCAGAAGAACATCAGCAAATTAATTTAGGAAAGCAGCCCCAGCCTAGGAGATCAGGAGGGGGTCAGGACGGTGGGGAGAAGCGTGGCATGATCAGGGATGGCGGGGAGAAGTGCGGCATGGTCCGGATTTTTTAAAAAATTCGCCACTAGCCTACAGTCTTCTAGATTAGCCATAGCTAAGTTTTTACTGTATAGGCCTAATTTTCATGGTAGCCTTCAGGGTAATTATTAGAATCTGACATTAGTAGAATCAATATCTGCCCTCTTTTTATGATAAAATTAAGGCACGCAATGAATTTTAAGCTTACTAATTTTGGAGTAGATAAAAGTATATGGCTATATGCCTCACTGGGGCTCTCGAAGTTTTAATAATCAACTTGTGTGGCACATGAGTTCCATAAGTTTGGCCACTCCTGTTATAAGCCATTTTGTTGTCAAGTTGTCCAGTTTTGTGAGAACCCTTTGTAATTCTTTGTGGTCTAATTTAAAGTTAACTATCTTGAGTTATTTTGTACCATCTGCAAATTTTGGAATCTCACTGTTTAAAAAAAAAGAACAAAAAAACCCCCCAAAACTAAAAAAATTATGAACATATTGAACAGTGCTAGTCCTAGTACAGATCCCTGAGGCAGTAGCTCTCAACCACTTGGTCGGGACACATTACTGTGTTGCCGTACACCAGTAACTGTATCTTGGAGAGACAGGGAGATGGCTGGATTTGGCCTGGAGGGAGTTAGATACTGTGTCTTGTAGAGTCTCAATACACTGGCGAGTGTGTTGTGACCCACAAAAATTGTGGACCACTGCCCTGAGGGATTCCACAATTTACCACACTCCGTTGTAAAAACTGACCATTTATTCCTATCTTTCATTTTTCGCGTTGTATCTAGTTACTGACCTATGAAAAGACCTTCCCTTATATCTCATATATGAGCCTCTGGTGATGGAACTTGCCAAAGGCATTCTGAAAGCTGAAGTACTCTGCATCAGCTGGCTCACACTTGTCCACAGGCTTCTTGACCCCCTCAAAGATTGATGAGGCATGATTCTTGACCCCCAACAGATTGCTGAGGCACGATTTTCTTTTATAAAATCCATGTTAACTCTTACTCAACAAATTGTGTTAATCTGTCTCTGATAATTCTGACCTTTACTATGGTTTCAACTCATTTGCCTGATAATAAAGTTACACTTAAAGTCCTTTAATTGCTAGGATTGCCTCTGGAGTTTTTTTAAAAAACCTGTGTTGCATTAGCTATATTCCGGTTAACTGGTACAGATATTAATTTAAGTGACAGATTAAATACCACTGTTTGTAGTTTTGCAATTTCATCTCTGAAATCTACTGGATAACTACCATCTGATTCCAGTGATATATTCCATTTAACTTCTCAACTTTTTCCAAAGCCTCCTCTACTAACACATCAATCTACTACAGCTTCTCAGATTTTTCACTTACAAGAATGGCATAGCTGTGAGAATCTCCCTCACATCCTCTGTAGTGAAGGCTGATTCAAAAGATTCTTTAGCGTCTCCACAACTGTCTTAACTTTATTACTACCTCCGTTGCCCATTTGGTAGTCATCCTTGGTCTGATGTATTTAAAAACAATTTTTTGCTGATAATTTGAGGTTTCTTGTTACTTGCTCTTCAAAATTTTGTTTTGGCTTGCCTAATTATATGTTTACATTTGATTTGCCAGAGTTTATGCTCCTTTCTCATTTCCTTGGTAGGATTTAGCTTCCAGTTTTCAAAGGAAGACTATTTCTGCCCCTAATCACTCTCTTTTACTTTGTTGTTTACCAGTGGGGGCACTCTCTTGGTCCTCTTAATTATGTTTTTTAATTTGAGGTATACATTTGATCTGGACCTCTATCACAGTGTTTTTAGAAAGTTTCTGTGCAGCTTGCAGGCATTTCATTTTTAAGACAATACCTTTAATTCCCACGTAACTAGCTTCGTCATTTTTATGTTGCCCCTCCTGAAGTTAACATGCCACGGTGGTAGACTTCTTTGGTATTCCCCCCAACACATAATGATGTTAAATTTAATTATATTATGCTTGTTATTACCAAGTAGCTCATCTATATTCACCTCTTGGACCAGATCCAGTGTTCCACTTATCTGTATATACAGTACTCATGTATAAGTTGATCTGCTTATATGCCGACCCCCATTTAAAGACCCCAAAACCAGCAAAAATGCATGACCCACACATAAGCCAAGGTCCCTCTGAGGCCTTGGACCTCTAACCCGCCCCCCCTCAACCTGAGCCACTAGCTTTCCTGAAATCCTCCCTAACCCCTGGGCCATGCCACTGCTTGTCCCCGGCCTTGCTGTTGCTTCCCTGCACCATTCCCGACCCCCTCCCTAACCCCGGGGCCTGCCGCTCGCTACCCCGGGCTGACCCACCCACAGGGCCCCCTTACCTGGCCACATCAACAGCTAGGAACAGGCTAGGGCTTGCTCTCCTTACTTTAAGCCCTGCCTGGGCTGAGCACTCAATATGGCTGCTCCGGCAGCTAGATGTAAGGTGGGGCTTTCCACGTGATCATACTCTGAGCATGCTCGGGGGGGGGGGGGAGGGAGATTTAAAAACTCCTGGGCTGGGGCTTCTGTCTGAGTGTCTGACCAGTGTATAAGCTGAGCATCTGTTTTAAAGGCAATTTTTAGGGAGAAAAATCTCAGCTTATACATGAGTAAACATGGCAGTACAAAATCAGGAATTACTTCTCCCACTGTGGGTGCCAGAACAAGCTGCTCCAAGAAGCCGTCACTTATGGAGTCTCAGCAGCCCATCCTGAAGTGACATGTACCCAGACAATACAGGGGTAGTAGAAATCTCTGTTAAGATTTCTAATTTTATAGCCTTTCTAATGTTCCTGAGTATTTCACAATCATCAGCAGCATCGAAGTCGGATGGTTAGTAATACATTCCCACTGCTATACTCTTATTATTCAAGCAACAACTTTTTGTCCATCAAGATTCTATGGTACACTTTGAGTCATGTAAGAGATTGATTACATTTGACTCCATGTTTTCTTCTCACATATAGTACTACTCTCCTTTGTTATTATTATACATTGTATAGCCTGGTATTACCATGTTATATTGAAAAATGGAGGTTACTCACCTCGGTGCAGTAGCCGAAGTTCGAGATGTGTGTTCCCAACATGCTCCACTTGAGGTGTGTGTGTGCTGCTGCACTCCGGATTGAAAAGTTTTTCTAGCAGTGGCTCTGGTAGCAGGGGGAGGAGGCACCCGTGGCAGCCGGCATTGCTGCCCGTTGCTGCTGATGCACGCACCTCCCTCGCCCCACCCCCCACGCTCCTCAGTTCCTTTCTACTGTGGAGGTCCCCGTGTATAGTAGGGAATACTCTGAAGTAGATGGGAGGAGGGCACGTAGTGGAGCATGTCAGGAACACATATCTCATAGAACTTCGGCTACTGCACCAAGGTGAGTAACCTCCATTTCTTCATTGAGCAGTGTTCCTGACTGCTCCACTTGAGGTGAATGTTTAGCAGTTATTCTGTGTGGAGGTGAGTACTTCGGATTCTGTGCTTTGTATTGTATTGAGTACTGCATGACCAACTGCAGCACCCATGCAAGAAATTTGTTCTAGTGCATAGTGTTTCGCAAAGGTATCAGTTGAAGACCAGGTAGCTGCCTTACCATTACTGGGCATCTGTATCCTCATTAGGAAGGCAACTGAGGATGCCATAGATCTAGCGGAGTGAGAACGTATCGAGTCAGGTGGTATGGTTTGAGAGGTGTTGTTAGCTCTTTGGATACATGAAGAGATCCATCGTGATAATTTCTGTTTGGAAATGGGATGACCTTGAGAACATTCGGCCGTAGAGACAAAAAGTCTTGGCATTTTCCTGAATGTTTTAGTTCTTTCTAAATATCATGCCAAGGCCCGCCTTACATCGAGGGTATGTAGTGCCTTTTCTTGTAGCATGGCATGTGGTTTTGGATAGAAGACTGGAAGGTGTATAGTTTGGTTCAGATGGAAGGAAGATGTGATTTTAGGAATGAATTTAGGGTGTGGTCATAGGGAAACTTTGTCCTTGTAAAAGTTGGTGTAGGGAGGATGAGTCATAAGGGCTGCGATCTCTCCTACTCGTCTGGCTGAAGTGACTGCAACCAGAAAGGCTGCTTTCATTGATAGGTGGAGGAGTGAAGTAGTCGCCAGTGGCTTGAATGGCGGTCTCATCAAGGCTTTGAGTACTTTTGTATGGTCCCATGAAGTTGTAGGTGGTCGGATTTGTGGGTATAATTCTGTAAGCCCGCAATGAACCTTTTAACTGTCCAATGAGCGAATACTGTGGCAACTTGCACTGGTTCATGGAAGGTAGAGATTGCAGCTAAATGGACTCTAATAGTGTTGACAAATGTTTGTTTCTTTCATGTATGCAAGATATTCCAGGACATACAGAATGGGAGCTGTGATTGGATTAGTAGTTTGTTGAGAGCACCAGGAAGAGAAATGACGCCATTTGTGGAGGTAAGTTGTTCTCACTGTTGGTTTTCTACTGTTTAATAGTATGTATTTGACTCTGTGAGAGCACTTAGTCTCTAAATCATCAAATCATCGAGGTTCCATGCTGTCAAGTGAAGTCTCTCTAGGTAAGTATGTGTTCGTATTCTCTTGTTCTGTGAAAGGAGGGTTGGTACAAGAGGTAGTGTGACTGGTGGTGTCCTGGATATTTTCATGAAGTATGTATATCATGTCTGCCGTTGCTATGTCAGTGCTATTAGCATTACTGTTGCTTTGTTTGGATGTATTTTGCAGAGTCCTTGGGATTACTGGAATCAGAGGGAAGGTATACAAAAGTGTTTTGCTCCAGTCAAGGAGAAATGCATCACCACTGGATCCCTGACCCCTTACTGCTCATGAATAGTAATGTCTGCACGTTTTGTTTTCCGCGTTGACGAATAAGTCCATAGTGGGGAACCCTCAAAGTGTGAAAATGGTTTGTAGGATGTCATCTCAAACCTCCCATTCATGTTGGTTTGTGAAGGATTGACTCAAAGTATCAGCTGTCATGTTGTCCTTGCCTGGTAGGTATTCTGCTGAGAAGTGGATGCCATGATCTATGCACGAGTCCCAGAGTGTCACTGCCTCTAAACATAGTGGTTGTGATCATGTCCCTCCCTGATGATTGATATAAAATATACATGTTTTATTGTCGGTATGAATCCTCATGTTTTTCCCTTGAGATTGTTGGGAGAAATTGTTGGCAAGCTCTTTGAACTGCTTTTAGCTCGAGTAGGTTTATGTGTAAGAATCTCTCTGGGAGACACCTATTCCCTGAGCAGTTTGTTCCTGGAAGTATGGCCCCCAGCCAATCAGGGAGCCATCTGTGGTGATCATCAGATCCAGTTGTGGTGGGGTGAAGGGGACCCCTTGTAACAAGTTGTTTCAGTCTATCCACTAGGACAGAGAGTCCTTGATTGTGGCCGGAGTGGACAGGACGCGTCTGGAAGGACGACTGCGTTGTTTGAATTGTGTGAGGAACCATAGTTGAAAAGGATGCATGCGGAGTCGGATATGGTTGACGAGGTAAGTAGTAGTTGCCATAAGTCCCAGCATTTGCATACACATGTGGATAGAGACTATTGGTGATTTTTAGATGGTAATGGCCAGTTGTTTTATGTTGTGGTAACTGTCCAAGGGAAGAAAAACCCTTACTAAAGGTGAGAAAATTCAGGCTCCAATGAACCGTATCTCCTGTGCTGGTTGTAGTGACGGCTCTTGTCGTTTACATTTAGGCCCAATGAGAAAAAGATTCTCTGTTGCTTTCCTTGCCTGGTAGGCTTCTGATCATGTGGGAGCTTTTATGAGGAAGTTGTCTGGATAGGGAAATATTGAGATCTCTTGTTTGTGCAGGAAAGCTGTTACTGGTTCCATGAGTTTCAAAAATACTCTTGGTGCTGTGCAGTAGTCCCAAAAGGGACTACTGTGTGTCGGTGATTGTTGTTGAGAAATAGGAATTGTAGAAACCTTCTGTGGGCCGGGTGGATTGGAATGTCAAAATAAACATCTCTCAAGTCGAGGGAAGCCAACCAATCTCCCTGTTGCAGAGATGAAGTATGGTGTTTAGAGTCACCATTTTGAAGCTCTTGATTTGTATGTATTTGTTGAGTCACCTGAGATCTAATATTGGCCTCCAACCCCCTTGTCTTCTTCTGGGTTAGGAAATAAGGGGAATAGAAACCTCTTCCCACCTGTTCTCTTGGAACCTCTTCTATTGCTCCTATGTGAAGGAGGAGTTGGATCTTCTTCTGGAGGAATTGTACATGATAGGGGCCCCTGAAGGAGGGCGGTATTGGGTTGTGGTATTCAATATGAATGGGATGGAGTCGCCTTTCTGTATGATCTCTCTGACCCATTTATCCGATGTTATCTTTATCCACTGGTGGAGAAATAGATGTAATCTGTTGTTATACATTAGAGGATGTAAAGATGACTGTCCGTGATCCAGTACGGATTGGCTGGTCAATTCCTTGACTTGACGGTCAAAACTGTTGTTTCGAATTGCTTCCTTGTAGATTTTGAGGTGGCTGGTTAGTTTGTCTCCTTCGGGATTGACGAGAATTATTTCTGTAATCATCTAGTCTGCGATTAGGCTGATTTTGGGGATACTTAAAGTTGTAGGTTTGGTTCCTCTGGTATGTTTTCCTTGATGATGGGGTATAGATCCCCAAGGTTAGGAGAGTGGCTCTTGAGTCTTTTAAGCTGTGCATCACCTTGTTTGTTCTTTCTCCGAATAGGTTATCCTTATCGAACAGGAGATCTTCAATGGTGTTCTGCATCTGCCTGAGCAAGTCAGCAGCTTGGAGCCAGGAAGAGTGTCTCATGACAACTGCCATGCCTAATGTTCTGGCCGCTACATCTGCCGCATCTAAAGATGCCTGCAGAGCCATTCTTGCCACTAACTGACCCTCTGTAACTAAGATGTTAAATTGTTCTTGTTTGTCTTGTGGAAGAAAGTTCGAGAATTCCAAAAGTTTCAAACATATTTCATGGTTGTAGTTAGATAGTAGTGCTGTATAGTTAGCCACCCTTAGTTGTAGCACTGCAGACATGTACACTTTATTGCCTAAGGTATCAAGTTTTTTGTCCTCTTTGTTTGCAGGGTTGGTTTTCGAATATGTTTGCTTAAATCTCTGATTAGCCACCTCAATCACAAGGGAGTTTGGCTGCAGGTGGGTGAACAGAAATTCATTTTGCTTAGGGCTGACGAAATATTTCTTGTCCGCCTACTTGTTAGATGGGGCCGCAGATACTGGTGGCATATGGCATTTGCAGGCTCCATTATGTCCTCGTCCATTGGTAAGGCTAGTTTAGTGGATCCTGATGACTGGAGGATCCTATGGAACTTGTGTTGAGTCGCTGGATTATCATTAAGTGGAATATCTATCTTATTGGCTGCTCTTTTAAATAAGTCTCTAAATTGTTTCAGGTTGTCCAGTTTGGGTTGTTGCAAGGGGTGCTTTTGAGGAGTCTCTGAGCTGCGGAGGCGTAGTCACTGCTTGTGTGGTACCTGCATCAGTCTGCAGTTGATGTTGCTGCAGAGGGGTTGGTAGAGGCTTTTGTGCCAGTCCCCTTGATGGGCAAGTATTGGGTTCAGGTTGGAAAGTGATGTAATGTGGTCAGTTGGTGTAGTTCGCCCCTGGTATCTGAGAGTAGAACATCCACAGAGGATATGGCCATGGGTGGGTCATGCCAGGATTTAATGCTGGAAGTTGAGTAGCTTGTTGGTTCACTGGGTCAAGCGGTATAGGGCTTGACGTGCCAGATGAAGATGTATGCCACGAAGAACAAGATATGAAAGACAGGCTACTGTCGGATGAGTCTGTCTTAAATAATGGTGATTTGGGAGAGGAATGAATCTCAAGATCCTCTCCCAGGTCTACCTGCTTTATTTTCTTTTTATGTTTCTTGGGCACCGATTGTAATGGAGGATTATCGACCGTAGCATGCTGCAGCAGTACAGCTGCCGGTGCTGATGTTTCTGATTGCTGCAAAGGCATCTGTGCTATGTTTGAATACTTAGCCAGTGCCGGGGAAAGGTACAGCGGTGCTGGGTTAGGTACTGCTGTCGGCGCTGTGCATGGCACGGGAGTAGAGGCTTGTGCCAGCCACGTGGCTATTATTGGCATGGTTATTGCTGGCATTGAGCTCACTGCCGAAGTGCTTGCCGGTGCTGCTTTGAAGTCCACGGCTTTGGTGGATTGCCCACGACCTGTTTTTGCAGTTTTTGGGTGATCAACCCCTCCAGGGTTCATCATACCTGAGGGAGGTTCAGCCTGAAGGGTATTGGTTTTAGCCTCACTGCTCTCAGACTTTTTTATTGGCACTGAAGAAGATACTGCTGAGCAGCATTTGTGCGCTCCCTCAGATAGTTGAGGAGAGGCACCCAGGTCCAAGGCAGGGTGGAGGGAGCCTTCTAAAAGTAGAAGATTCAGCTTCCTTTCTCTGTCTTTTCTGGTCTGCGATGTTAAACTGCGGCAATGTTGACATTTATGGGATAAGTGTCCCTCTCCCAGACACTTGATACATGACTCATGGCCGTCAGACGCTGGCATTGCTTCCTTACAGGAAGTGCAGCGTTTAAAGCCTGAGGGGTTAGGCATTTTATGATAGCCGTTTCTGTTATATGTTTTCCTTTTGCTCTCTCTTTTTTTTAGATGAGAAGCTGGCTAGCACTGAGATAAGTTGGAGCCACCATGAACTCCATCAGTAGTCGAAGGCAGTTGAAAGGAACTGAGGAGTGCACGAGGCGAGGGAGGCGCATACATCAGCAATGGTGGTAAACAATGCCGGCTGCCGCGGGTGCCTTGTCCCCCTGCTACCAGAGCCACTGCTAGAAAAACTTTCCGATCTGGAGTGCGGCGGCGCGCACACACCTCAAGTGGAGCCGTCGGGAAGACTACTTGACAAAGAATCATCATTCCACCAAGTTTCTGTGATGTCTATTCTATCAATATGCTCCTTTAACATCAGATACTCATGTTCACCCATCTTAGCTTTTAAATTTCCAGAATATGTTCAGCACTTACACAATGTCACTTTTTAAGCTGTCTGCCACCATGTGAGGTAACTGAACAGAACTCTTTGATTCGACTGTCTCTCCTTCATGCCTACTTGTACTTTATCATCTTCTATTAGTTGCTCTTTCCTTTGATATACACTAATACCTTTACTCTGATTGGTCTGTTCTTGCATTGCCAACTAATTTTCTAAATTTGTATAGGGAAAACCATTTTTATTTAACAGGATCACTCACTAAAAAAAGAGATAGCAAAACCACTGAACAACAATACTCAATTACTCACAATATTAGTTTACTATTTACTTTTTATATTTTAGCAACACCTACCTACCCTTTACTAGTTGCTGCCTAAAGGTAACTATGAAAAAGGAGGCAAAAATCCCACATTTATAAAGAATTATTAGAATAATGAAAAATGAAAGACAGGAGTACAAAGGGCACATGTAATTAATGCATTAAGAACTTTCAACAGTTAAAAGGAATGAGTACTCACCTAAACGAGTCTTTTGAGATGACTAAAGGTATAGATCCAGATTTTGGATGTACATGCCTTAGCATGCAAGTCCAGTTCAGTGTGGACAGCATTGTCTATTTGGACTGAGTACACATTGTTCTGACCTCCTAATGTGTCACTAGTTTATCCAAGCATACTTTAGAGACTCTACCCCTAAAACTACACTACTCTGCTGACTACTATAGAAAGGAAGGAAGAATGCAGCAGCATCTGTTATCGTCTTTGTTATAACCACTGTGAAGATTTTTCTTTGCCATTTCTAGCTATATATTATCCAGTTTTACAGGATTATTCACAGTTCTCTCTGAATTAGTGTTAAAAGCATTCGTAAGAAATACTGTGCCAATTGCAAGCATTCATTGAGCAACCAGCATTGTTTAAATCTTCCTCAGTGTGTAGGTATGGCTGTTCACTACTGATTCTTCACCTTCTGTTATATTACTGTTGCTGATCACCAACATTTTACTGTGATGCATAGAATACGAAGCTGTGTAGTGCACATTAAAAAACACAGCTAATATCTGCCACTAGTGAATACTTGTAGTATTCAGGAACAGTCTAGCTGCCAGAAGTTTTTAACTACCCATTTTTCAAAGAACATTCCTTAGTCGAGTCTTTATTTGCCAGAGGCATAATATTTATAAAACTGCGAACTCTTACTGATTCCTATTTTCTTAATGGGCACTTGAATATATGCTGCTGATTTATATCAGATAAAAACAAAAAAAAATGAAAATCACTTCACTTTACAATCACAGTTAAATTAAGAAGAGCTAAAATGCCTTTATGAGGAAAGTACATTGCAAATAGCTGTACATCTTTGTAACAAGGATATCATAGCCAAATCTCAGTTTATCTTCAAGCTTCAGAGTGATGTACGTCTGCTCAGGAATCCTCACATCATTGACAAATGTCTGTAATATAAAAAGAAGAAGTGTTTTTGTTATACTTCAGAATGTAATAAAACTTCCATACCAATCTAATCTTGCACAAAAAGTTGCACTACTACATAATTAACGTTACAGATTAACGATGCATGATGCTAGTGACGAATTAAACAATGGAGTAAAGCTGTTACGTATCCATCAAAGCCTTTCAAGAAGGAAGAGAAGAAGTCCGATAATCAGGGTGGTGTCATCAGACAAGCTTTGTAAAGCTTATTACCATTTTAATCTTAGTAGTATAGTAGTAGCATGTAGTGAATTGTTTATTATGACAATATATTGTTTTGCAAATAGATTTTCCTGGTAGCCTTAATTATTCAATCCACAGAGGTGTTCAGTTTTGCAGTTAATCTAAGAACATTACTTGACCCTTTGATTTCTTTAAGTTTATACTATCATTATCCATCCTTTTGGGCTTTTATATAGCACTTAACATTATAAGATCTGAGAACTGAGGCAATAATTTCCAACTATTGTAAAAAATGTTTAAAAATAATGGAAACCAAGAAATAAACCATCTAAGTTCTGATGCAAAGATCACTTACTCTCATAAAAGCAGTTGTCCAGACTATGTTGCCTTCACAGAACACTACTGCTCTTTAAGAGGCCACCAAGCTGCACAAATTCAGAACTTTTAGATAGCAGACCTAGAAGAATGATCAGCTCCAGTACACCAGTGCCTACCCTCTATGCTGGCAAGGACGCAAAGAGAAAGAAAATTTTACCATAACCATTTTTTGCCAGGATACAGCAACTGCAAAAATTAGAGGTGATGGAATGAGGACAAATGTGAAAGTGTGGCATCAGTATACTTGAGATGTGTTATTTATATCCATTCTAAGTAGGTGTGCGCATACCATATGCACAGTCACTGGAAGGTTTTACTTTGATATCCACAGCATTGGCTCTGACAGCCCCTGGAATTGTGCCTTCATGTTACTGTATATAGGGCCCCTCTGACTCCCTGCCTCTTTAGTTCCTTCTTGCCTGCAACTCTGACAGAGATAGTTGAATGGGTTTGGGAATGTACATGAGCAACACGTCTTGAAGAGAACAGTTACAGAAAGTTAATCATTTTTCTGTCTTTGAATGCTTGCTCACATGAATTCCAAAGAGGTAACTTTTAAGCTGGTCCAGTGGAGCTGAGGTTGGAGATCAAAGCTCCATAGATTGTATTACCGCCCCTGCCAAAAGGCAGCATTAACTCTGGAGTACGGTGCAGCAAAGGTGTGAACAGATGACTGTTGGTGCTCTACAAATACCCTAAATAGGGCCTTGGGCCAGGAATGTCACTGAAGACACTTGTGCCCTTGTGGAATGAGCTATCAATGTAAAGGCAGGCAGTTTCACCATATGGTAACATATCCAGATACATAATGGAATCCATGAAAAACTGCCTTGAGAGGAAACAAAGAAATCTGTCTTCTTATCCGATGTTGCTGTGAAAAACTATGTTGTTTTCCTGAATTGTTTTGTCCTCTCCATATAGAGCTGACAGCTGCCTGGTATACACAGAATGTAGCCTGTGCTCCATGTGCTTGCATGTGGCTTTGGATAGAAGAGTAGGAGGAATAAGTCCAAGTTTGTATGAAGTTGGGAAATCACTTTTGGAAGGAAGACTTGGCCAGGGCAAAGTTGAACTTTCTCCTTGAAAAAAGCTGTACAAAGAGGATACGACGCGAGGGTCTTGAGTTTAGACACCCTTCTAGCCAAAGTTATGACCACCAGAAAAAGCTACCTTCCAGGATAGACAGAGGAGTGAGCATATTGCTAGGTGTTCAAATGGTAATTCCATTAGCCTTGACAGCATGAGATTATGGTCCCATTGGGGAATAGGCTGAGATGCATGAGGGTATCTTTGTCTATGTCCTCAAGGAAACATCTGACCATGGGGTTAGAGATGACTGAATGACCTGCAACCCTGAGGCAACCCAAAATGGTAGCCAGCTGTACCTTAATGGATGACCCCAAGTTACCCTGTTGCTTCAGATATAGCAAATAGTCCAAGACAGACATTATTAAAGACAGCATAAGTGGGATGCCCTTCTGAGCTGCCCAAATTGAAAAGTCTCTTCCACTTAGATAGGTTAGTGTCCCTTACAGAAGGGTTTTTTGCTGCCATGGAAGACCATTCTAACTGATTCTGAGCACACTAGTTCCAGAAAATTCAGCCATGGAGCTTCCACACCATGAGATGAAGAGAACTATTTTGCAGAGCAAAGGTTGTCACGGTCTTTGATGATCACATCCGGAACTAGAAGCAGAGTAACAGACTTCCACTGTAAGATTGAGAAGTGTGGTATACCAGTGTTTATGTGGAGAGACCTTCCTTCTTGATCTTCTGCAAATGCTTGCGAAAGAGCAAAGGAAGCAGGAATGCAAGAACAACTGATCTGTTCACAGGACGAGAAAGATGTTCAAGACTGATCCCAGACTGTAAGTCTGGAAGGAAAACTGCAAGCACTTCCTTCTGAGTTTTATTGCAAACTAGTCTATGTGGGGAACACTACTGGAAGATGGTGCTCACCACATCTGAGCAAACAGACCACTCATGACTGAGAAAGTATGTGCTGAGGCTATCTGCACGCTCACTCCAAAACCTAGGAAGATAGGATGTCTCCAGGTTTATTAACTCAGTGAAGCAAAAGTTCCATAAGTCTGAGGGCTTCCTGACACAGGGAGAGGATGCATGCTACCCTGTCTGTTTATATAAAACATTGCTGTTGTATTGTCTTTCATGATCAATACACACTTGTCTTTCAGAGGGACTTGAAAGGTCTGACAGGCTAAGCCAGGTCTCAAACACACGGCCCCTAAAGCTATTTCCTGTGGCTCGCAATGACACGATTATTAGCAATATTTGCAATATCATTGTATGGAAAGTTTTCAGTGGTGCAGCCCTCGGGCTACCATACTAAACCTATGCGGCCCTCTGCTAGTCCTCATGAGGCCCTCATGGTGATTTGAGTTTGAGGCCCTTGGGCTAGGCGTATTGCTTTCAGTTCTCTTATACTGACTTGGAGTAAGAGTTCTGCATGAGACCAAAGAGTTTGGTTCCTGAACTCCCCTCGATGAGCTCCCCAGCCGATTGCAGAGGCGTCCATCAAGAGGCAAAGGGAAGAGTGAGGTGCAGCGAAAGGTACTTCTGCACATATCCAACACATATTGAGCCACCAATCTCATGTCTATCATCAAGGTGGGAAGTGACACTATTCTGTCTATATGGTCCTGAGCCAATAGTATCCCAAGGGCATGGCTATGCTGACAAAGGCACTGCTGATGGTGTAGGCTTGATTTTGCAAGTTCAACTGAGCCTCAGTAAAGACATCCTCAATTGAACCTGGGAGTACCTAGAAGCTGATCTATTAAGACCACTCTGGCAAGTAGCAGAGCGTTGAGTAGATGACAATGCATTTTCCATTGACTAACTGCAGTGGGGATGCCACTGTAAGTAGCCATTAGGAAGCTGCCAGAAGAGATGCAAGTTACTGTATATAGATTGCATAACTCCCCTCAAGTGCTCCTGAAATCCCTGGCAAGCGTAGACCAGGGCTGGGGCTAGTCACCCCTGAAATGGTCTGAGTTGTAATATCACATGTTAAACTACGTATGTAAATACCATCACATGCCCCAACAGCTTCAAGCAATTTTGAACCATTGTGAGGGGCAGCACTCCAAGTCCACCATGATGGCACAGAGGGACTGGAAATGAGATTCTGAGAGAAATGCCTGTTCTGAACAGAGTCTATCACCAACCTAATTAATTCTATGCTCTGAATGAGCATGAGAGTTGACTTCTACTTCTTGACTACGAGTTCCAGCTTAATGATGACCGTATCAGGTTCACATCTGCCTTCCCATGTCCTAATACATCCCTTCACTAGCTAGCTGCTGAGGAAAAATGACAGAGTTGTACCTTCTGCTTCTTCAGGAATGCAATCACTACTGCCATCTACTTGGTGAACACAGGAAGGGCTACAGATAGGCCAAAAGGTAGGACCACACATTAGTCATCAATCTGAGTGACTACAAATTGAAGGAACCTACTGTGACTTGGGAAGATGGGCAAGGTCAACGGCTTACCAATCCCCCAGATTCCGAGATGGAATACAGAAGGCCAAAGAAACCATGCAGAATCTCAGCTTTTTCATGAATTTATTAAGATTTCAAAGGTGAAGGAAGGACCTGAGCCTGCCTTTAGCTTTCAGAATTAGGAAATGTCAGGAATAAAATCCCTTGCCCATTAACTCTTGAAGAACCTCCTCCATCGTGCATATTCTTATGACAACTTGCACTTCTTGTAGTAGAAGTTTTTAAGAAGGGTCCCTACAGAGGGATGAGGAGGGCAGGGGTCAGAGGAGGGAAGGGAAGAAAATAGGAGTGAGTAACCCAGCGCCACCAGGCACAGCACACAGAGGTCTAACAGAATGTGGGCCCACGAATGTTAGAAATGAGGTATGTGGTCCAAAGATAAAAGGGGTGATGGGTCAGAGTTTGACGATTTTGTGCCATCCTCAAGTGTACTCTGAAAAGATTTGTTCGGGATCAGAAGATTGCCTAGAGGGTTTAGGTCCTTGAGTGGAGGAAGGCTGAGGAAGCTCCTTCTGTGATTCCTGCCCCTTTCGATTATAGTCCTGCCCAGACTGATTTTGATAAAATTGAGGCATGGACAATAGTTTGAAGTGCCTTCCTTGAGATGTAGTAGTGTGAAAACCCAGGGACTTCAAGGTAGCCTAAGAGCTCTTAAGGCTGAAAAATTTGGAATTCGATAAATCCAGAGAAAAGTCAGTCAAGAGGAGGCCTTGAACAAGTTTTTGGACCTCATGAGGGAGGCCTAAGGCTTGTGGCTAGGAACTTTTTTGCATGGCTATGCCAGATGACAGGGCACAAGCTAACACACGTCACGTTGAGTGCCACCTGAAGTGATGCCTTTGCCACAACTCTACCCTCATCTACGAAGTCTGAATTCTGGCTTGCATGCTAGTGGGTATTCACTCTGCAAACTTGGACATGGATCTACCCCCGAAAGAGCTAAAATTTTAGGATTGCTTGCTTCTTGCTTGCTGGAGCCAACCAGTTGAGTACATCTTTCTACCAAAAAGTCTAGCTTCTTAGCACCTTTGCTATGGGGCCTTTCCTTGCATGTTCATTAGCTGCTGCCATTTACAGGCAATCCTGGTGGAGGATGAATGTAAAGATTCTCATGGTCTTTGGAGGACACAGAGTACTTTCTTTCCATTCCCTTTGCCATGAGAGCCAAAAAGGCAGGAGTTCGGCATAGTGACAGCTCTGGTGGAATCCATCAAAACTAACATGTCAACCATGGGATCTGCACTATGAGATCACTTTTATTTGCAGCCGCACAACTCAACAGATCTTGGTGAGCCTTGCTGTCATCTAGAACTGAAAAACCATTTTAAATTTGAGAAAAAATTAAGAGAGGACTAGACATGGAAGAGCTGGGAGTCAGACCACTCACTCATCTAGAAAAGGCATAGGTAGCAAAAGCAAAGTTCTGTAGCTCAAAAGCAAATTATTGATTGCATAATGGTCACAACGGCACAAGAACTGAAGTAGTATATTGTTCTAGTACTGCTTTTCTAGTACTGTAAAGACTAATCTTTAATCTTAGAAAGATAGTTTTTCAGTGCCAGGAGACTTGTTTAGTTAAATTATGTCCATATGCAATCTAATTTTTCCTGGTATCCATACGTCTTGTATTCAAAGATGGCCTTAATGACCACCATATTCTAAACTGGACGCATCTATAATTTTGTAATTCTTTAACAGGGTGGCACAACTGAAATAAATGAAGGCATCCTGGAAGTTGCAAATGCTTCCCCCACAACTCCCTTGCTGACAAGAAATCTCAAACAACTAACATAAGCCAAGAACTTTGGATGAACCTTAAATTTTTTCTTGAGAATATGGAAATTAAATCCCAACCCAAAAAATGCTGGCAAAACCCTTTTTGCTGTCAAAATTAAGCAAAGACAACATTTCTGTCTATCTAGTTTTTCAGAAGATTGCTTGTCAGCATAATACTTCAGTGTCTTTAATGAGAAGTGACCACAAAAACATATTTTTTCCACCTTACTGGCAGGAACAATCTAAGCTATCATTAATGTTTTTATTTTGTAAAAATATGAAGTATGAATATATTGGTGTTTTTAAACAGTTACTGCAGGAAAGACAAGTTGAAAAGACTGTGCTAACTGCACCTGACTCCTCCAGGTTCCCTTACTCAGCTCTCTCTCAGTTCTCAAGCTGTTACCTATCTTGAGTGGAAAACACAGGTCTCTTCCACTCTCAGACTGAACCTTAGGCTGCAGTCTACTGATACTAACCTGTGATTACCTCAGCAGATCTGATGTAAGCTCAGACTCTGCAGCTCTCTTTCCCTCATGAATGATGACATCAGTATCCAATAATCAAACATCTTCACTTAAACAAGGTATACGTTTACATCAAAAGCATTATAGAGAAAATAAATTTCTAAAATAATAAAATAGATTGTACTCATCTATCCATCTTCCACATGGATCCTAATAGGTCTAACTTTCCCATAGTTCTCCCAAGCCTATCAGGGCTTGAATAAGTGTTTCTTTCTTAACTCTCCAACCTTCTCTCTTCAGTTTCTGGGCTGACGATCCCTTGCAAGCTGTTTAGTTGCCCTATTCAGCTCCACTCTCTTTCAAGTTCAGGTCCCAAGGAGACATTATACCGCCTTCCTATTTGGTCTTCCACCAGCCCGCACTATGTTCAAGCAGTACATGTGCACAATAAACATTCCATTACCCCAAAATGAGAGATATAGTCTATTGTCAATAGCTAGACTACATATATGTATTCTTTGTTTAATGTATAATAGTTCCATGTCCAACATAATGGTTTTTGCTGCTGTACTTTCAGTAGCACCCCTTCAAAAGAAAAGGTGGGCAAAAGGGATTGGCGAGTCATGTGGATGGAACTGGATGAGTTCCGTATTTTTTATTTCTAGATTCTATTTCTCTGATGGAATTTAAAGTTTCACTGCAAGAAAATGAGAAAGTAGATCTCCAAGCAATAAATGGAAAGACTTCAAAATTGTGATCTGGTCTGGAACCCACAGGCAATCCAACCAACAGCACTGTTTCTTTCTATTCCCAGATATGAATGATTTATTATAATGATCTCTAATAACACCCCACACTGATGCAGAAGAACACTAATTTTGAGAATTTTAAAAGGGATAGCTGCGTTAGTCTAGTCCAGTAAAAAAACAACAAGGAGTTGTGTAGCACTTTAAGACTAACAGATTTATTTTTTGCATGAGCTTTCATGGGAGAAGATCCCACTTCCTCAGACACTTCCAAGATGGGTGAACTTACAGAAAGGAATGAAACTAAATGCAAGGGGGTATAAAACATAGGATCAGGTCATAAAGTAACACCAAATCAGAGCAGTTTATAGGCTCAAACCATGAGAAGCCTAAAGTCAAATTACCCTTTGTAATGGGAAAAGAATCCATAGTCTCGATTCAGTCCTGCTTTCACAGAATTTAGCTTGCATATTAATTCGAGTTCAGCTGTCTCTCTTTGAAGAGATGCAAAGTCCTTCCATGCATGAAAAACTGCTTATTTCCCCACATTGGTGCTCCTTCAATTCAGAGTCAAGTTCCAAACCACCCCCATGCCCTTTCCTGAAGTAGTCAGACTGCAGAAGTAAGAAGAGCAGGTGTCTCTGGAGAGATTGAGGGTAGAATTGTTTTCTTCTAGGGAAAGTAATGTAAATTCCCAATAATTTCAGCATGGCTGTTAAATCTTTGAAGCTGTAATGTTTCTTATTTGTCTACTATAAGAAGAGGAATGATTTTCAAAAGAGAAGAGCTTTGATTATCTGCTGCACCTACTGCAGGAGACTTGACTGAAATCATGAACACCTCTTATTTAGTTACTGCACAGACCATGGGTCAAGGCTACCAAATCCGCCCCATCTAAGATGGCTTTCAAAGGCCCTAGACAACAGTTTGCTCCATTCCAAGAGGGACTGGAATTCCTGCCAGGTATTCTCTGACAATCTATTTGAGAACCTTGAGCATGTTGTCCCAGAAGGAGAAGTCATATTTAGCCAGTAAGGCTTGCTATTCAGAGCTACAAAATCACAGGCCAGTTTCCAAAAAGGTTTAGTCTCCTTAGGCTTTGTTCTTTGGGATAAAAGGCAGCCCCTGACTGTTCTCTCCAGTATAGTTTGCAAGCGTCACCCAGCTCAGCTTTCAGTATCTCAAATGGGGGGCTTTCACTATACCTGCAGAGTAAGTATTCCACATCTAATAGATCAAACTGTTCTTTTCAGAACTGGGCAGATTTGGGCAGACTTCCATCAGTGCAGAGACTGAACTCGCTTGGAAATCAACAACTGTCATTACTTTGTGTTTCTTCACAGAGCCAAGCATTTACACACAAGTAAGAAGACATTTCCAACCTCATTCTACTCCTCAATTGAACGGAAAAAAGACTAGACTATCTAGTTGGAGGTTATTATGAATTACATGCTATATCCAGAGAAAATTTACAAAAATTTAGGAAGTGTGCCTGAGAGCAGGTTGAGAAGCTTTCCTTTAAGCAAGGATTTGACACCTAAGCTCCCCATCAGTCAGACGGAAGGAAGCTCCCCAGAAACCTGATGGCTGATTCCTCAATACCATTATATTATTTTAGATAATTATAAATATTTGTAATGCTCTGAACCAACTTTGACAGCATGTCACATCTGGAAAAAAAAAAGGTAGTCTAAACTGAAAGCACTTAGGTCTGTATTAATCAATTATCAGATGGAAGAGCTGTACCCCAAGTGATTAATTCCTGACACTGCCTGGAGAGAAACAGGTAAACTACCACTGCTCTGGGTTCTGATAACATTGGATAATGGTACTGGAGACCTGAACCTTCCAGAGGAGTTTTTGTTCCTTCAAGAAATGCCATTCCAATGTTTTGTGCTTCTTTCTTGACAATGGGCAAGGGGTTCACTGCTGACTTTATGATACAATGTCTGGAGAATCACTCTTATCTCAAGAGAAAGTATGTGGTGCCTGCCTTGAGCAGGCGGGTACAGAAGGTGGATGCAGAGCTGAGTCCAGAAATAGGTGAGGCAGTCTTGCTCCTCAATCTCTTTTAGTCTCTGGTTTGAAACCCTTGAAGATAAGGCATTCAAATGAGCCATAAGAAGGCATTTTAGGCATCTGGAATGAGGGTCACTCGCTGGTATGGTTTTTTTTTTTCCAGTATGAAAAAACATTAAAACCCAGAGACAAAGGCAGATTCTGGCACCGGGTAACAGTAGCTCTTGTACAGTAGACAGCCAATGGCCAAAGTAATAACAGAAAATAAAAAAGAAAATGTATCCTAACTTACACAACTGAGTACTAGTAACTATTTCCAGAAAGGAGATAACCCTCCTGGAGTGGGAGAAAACACACAGTTAGTAAAATGTTATAGTCTGAATATAGATTACAGATGGTAAGAAGGAAATAAGAGGTTGGCGGGTGGGAGTCAGTCCTGCCTACCAGCCTACAGTGTGGCAAGAGTGCTAAGGGCATGTGTTGCCTTGACTGGCACCAATAGGGTAAAACTGTTTGATTGTTGTATACTTGGCATGCATAAATATGAAGTGGAATGGACTCTACAAACTTCTCAAATACAGAAACTTTGGTCTCAGGCTTCATTTATAATGGGGCAGTTAAAATCCTATAATGCAGTGGTTTTCAAACCAAGGATTGGGACCCAGTATTGGATCTCAGACCTTCAGTGACTGGGTTGTGGTGCTCCCCTGCTGCTACTGACAAAAGCATGGAATGCATTGCTCCAGGATATAATTGTTGAGTCACAGATATAAATGATTTTCTTCAACTGGGTCCTCAGAAAAAAGTTTGAGAACAACTACTATCGCATGCCCAAAACACATCATCCATCCTTATAAACTGTTCCCACTGGTAAACAGGTACTTAAATCCTCTTCAGATTATTGCATGAAGAGTAATAACAGTTTGATCAGATGTGGATATGTCCAATTATCTGTAACAAGTGCTGCTCTCCCAGTGACCACTCCCATCTAACAGTGCTCTAGCTACCACCAGTCAAGCGACCTTTCCAGCTACGTTTTTTGCATTTCTGAGACCAAATCAACAATTCTTTGTATTCATATCAATACAGTCTTTCTTGTTTTGAAGAGTCCAATGAAAGCTTGTGAGAGCACAAGTCCCTCCAACACCTTAGGTTACAAATGCTATTATTTTGAACAGAATAAAAAAGACTACACAGAAATTGGTTGAGCTATGTCATGTGGTAAGAATAAAAAAAGAGAGTCAAGCAGGGAGTTACCCCTTTAAAAAGAAAAATTAAAATGACACTACATGCCCTAAATGTAAGCAAAGATCTGACATTGTCTGAATTGATCTTAAATTTCTCCTCCTGTTCTATTTTGCTCATACTTTTATTCGGCTTTAGGAAACAGACCCTTTTGAAGTATCAGATATGTTACTGGTTAGGATTATACCGTTTGCACATAAATGAAATCGGGTTGCAACATGTGTACCTAGGTAATGCTTGATTTTTGAGTTAAGTTAATGTGTGAAGTTACTGCATACATTGCCCAGCAACTTCTGTTTGGCTAAAGCATGACCTTGTGATGCCAGAGGAGGTTATAAGCTAATGGCATCAGGTTAAGCAGAAAGCAGGTGAGGTTCAGAAAGAAGAGATGGGTAAAAATGTAAGGACTACATTCATACAACTAATTCTCTCTACCCTAAGTGGGGAGAAATAATGAACACTTTGACATATATCCTTTGCATCTTGGGTGAGCCAATGATTGAAGCAGGATGCTGGAGAGATTAAAACATAAAACCAAACCAAAGTCTCTCAGTAAACACTTGGGCAACTCTGAGTTAGTTTATCATAAAATTAAAGGGGTTTAAGTGCAGTGAAGAGACGTCAGACCAATCAATAGTCTCACTAAGTATAATCGCAGAAGTCACAGCTGAACACATTTTAAAAATAAAAATAAACAGGCTTTGTACTGTATATTCTTTAATTCAGTTACAACTATTGTCTATATAAATATAAAGTTCATTTTGTAATGTCTAAAATGACTACTAAAAATGACAGTCACTAAAGTTTAGACTACTGTAAACATACACTAAGATACTTAAAACATTTACAAAAAGGTGAAAGCTTACCCAGCAGGTTGCAAAGGCAATCCCTAGAAGTGCCTTAAAATGTAAAAGATCATATGAAGCTTTTATGAACAGTTTTGCTCGAGAACTTTTTTTTTTTTTTTCAACTATACTATATATTTCCTATCCACTAACTTGACCATTACTACATGATATTCACAGACAGGGCTGTCCTTTTTTTGGGGGTGGGGGGGAAAGCGAGAGGTTCAATCTCCCCCTGGCCCTGTGGTTCCGTGGGCCCCACACTGTCCTGCTGTGAGCAGGCAGTGCAGTTCCGCACCACTGCCTCCACGGCATCGTTGTCCCCTGTCCTCTCCCCGTTGTCAGCCCGGGGTGGAGCAGGCCAGCCCAGAGACCAGGTTCTGCTCTCCTTCCCCTCCCATGTGCCAGCCTGGGGGCAGGGCAGCTGAGCAGAGCCCAGCCCTTGGACAGGCCCACCTCACCCCCAGCTCAGGAGATGGGTGGGAGTGCAGGGTGTGCCTCTGGGCTGCCCCTCCCCTCCCACAGCGCAGAGGGGCAGAGAGGACCGCCCCGCACCCCCATAGAGATGGCCTGGTTCACAGGTAAACTACAGGGATATACTAAAAATAGCAAAAACAAACTACTAAATTAAAACTATGGAGAAATAATTGTGTATGAAATCAACCCCTGGATAATTTTCCTGTGTATATATCTTTTTCCCTCGCCAAAAAAGGAGAGGAAGGACACACTGTATCCAATACAGTCTGTTTTTAAAGTCAATGCACTAGATTATCATCATGTTTAAACACCATTTCCTACAGTAAGCATGCTTACCAGAGTAGTAAATTTTTAAGAACCGTGATACAACCTATTAATGTGCTTATATACTAAACTATTCAGCAGCAGATTTATTGCTTCTGTATTTCTGAAATGCCACAAAAGTACTTTTTATAATTTGTATTAAGATAGTGCTTAACAGTCCTAGTCATGAATCAGGATCCACTGTGGTATGCGCTCTACAAACACAAATGCTTATACCAACTTCATTTTTGTTCTTTGGAAATTCCTGAATTTCACTTTCAATTTAACAGAACAATGGTGCCTTACTTCTGTAACACTTTACTCCACATCTTTCAAATATTTTGTAGTAACGGAGAAAAACATACATTTTCTTTAACTGGTCTTCTTATTTTCTAATTGCATTACAGAAACTTCACGATTACTCGATAATTATCTGTTCTTTAAAAAAAAAAAGTCCTATATTATTGAGGGAAGCCATCTTAGATTTGTTAACTTACCCCATTTAGGCTGCCCAAATCCTTTACCAAGTGTTCATCTGTAGAGGCATCATAGTTAACAACAGCATGTTGCTTGTCCACACTACGTGACTGAAATATTAAAAACATTAAAATTAATGAAAGAAGATAATATGAAAACAACAGATGGAAAGAGAAGCAGCTATAGACTGTCTTCTTCATAGGGACTCAGCTACAGTTATGTACTTTTTAGTGATGTGTTAACTGGCTAAGCATATCAAAAGTAACTGGGTGTGTTATATGGTTTATTTTCTTTTAGACAGGTTGGATAACACGTTTTCCTTATTTCATGGTCCAGAGTTATATTTTATAGAATGTTGTCACTAGAAGCTACTATAGTTTTACATTTCCAAGCATTTAATTCAGACAGACTACAATTATATTCTGTTGTACCAGGTTTTCCCCAAGGATTGCTAGTAGAAAAATGGTTTATAACATGAATAAATAGTGTGCAAACAACAGGTAATAAAATACTTCTATTTGTGCCAAATACAGATGAATTTAAACCTTTAGAATCAACAAGTGAGAGTACTGACCACTTTCACTATCTGCAGCAATACACTAGGAAAGCCTTACTTTACAGAGATGATTAAAATTCGTTTCAGATCAGGAACCAGCTTCCTTTTCATGTTAATTAGTCAAGAAAAATAAATTTAAGGTGATTCTTCGAGGGGCAATGTGACCATGAAGTTTGGTTGTCTAACAAACAAACCTGCTGGTCTCAATTCAAATATTTTGTGTATTGAAACTAATACTCCTTGTTTAAGTAAACTTGCCTCCCTGAAAGATATTTGCTAACTTCACTTGGCGTATCACTGAATATCAATTCTGAAACTAAAAAGAAAACTTCAAATGCTCAGTGTGTTCATTGATGCAAGAGAACACACATACATTTGGCCATTCATATCCGTGGCGGTCTTAGTGAATCTAGAGCCCTGGACAAATGTCAAGGATGGAAGTGTGAGGGGTCCCATCCTTGACTCCTCCCCCCCCCCCCGACCTCAAGCCAAGCCACCCTGCCCCAGTGGACAGGGTCTCCTCCCAGAGAGGGGCCCCGGGCAAATGCCCAGGCTGCCCCAAAGCTAAGATTATCTCTGCATATGCCTCCCAAAATGCAGACTGGGGGACATAACTCACTGAACAAAACAACAAGGTGAATTTAGGAGAGCATTGGATGAAGTGGGTAAATCATTTTCTCTGGAGTAGTTGGTACCATTGTTGACTGTATGGCTATTTGTCTCAGTGCCAAAACTGTGGCCACAGCCACGGTCATGTTCTGCACCCTGATGTGAGTCGGTGCCAATGCCAATGTTGCAGTCGCTTTCACAGCTCTGGAGCCGTTTTTGGCACTGCTGCTGTTGATGCCGTCTTGTGTTCTGTCAGTGTCAAACACGAAGAGGTCTTTGCTGGTTTGACCTTTGACTCTGTGCCATTATTAAGATGCTCCTTCATTGCTGCTAAAGCTATAGACACTGGCAGTATCCAGGTGAATATTATTTTGGTCTGTGCTGGCCTCTTTTTTGGTGGGCTTTTAGAAGGCATTGAAGCCTTCTTTCTGATATCCATGTTCTTCACATGACAGTGTTAATGCCGAGGGTCTGAGGCAAAACTCAGGGACCTCTCCATTGGAATTAGTTTTAATCTGAGATTTCTATCCTTCCTGGCCCTTACCTTGATATTTGTATAGTGGGGACATTTCTGTGTGACGTGTCCATCACTGAGGCATCTGATACAGTGGGCATGCCAGTGCAACATTGACATCACATGTCTGCGCAAAAAACACCCTTTAAAGAAAGGGTGTCAAACTCATTTACTATGGTGGACCAGATTTGACTTAAATGTACTTCAAGTGGGCTACACATACTACAAATCACAATCCTACGGCACTCTCATGGTATCTCAGAGTGCTGTGTATGTGAAACTGCGCTCCATGATACCACTCTCACCGTGTTAGGATGAGAGTGTGGTCTCACAAAGTGCAGTCTTGCATACTCAGAGCTCCACAAGGTCATGAGACCGGACACTCTCACAATATTACAAAGAGCTGGATGTACAAGACCACACATTCTCTCCTTCTCTGTTAGTGAGAATGTGGTCTCATTGATTGCAGTTAGGGGACGGAAGGAAGAGGTTCATGGGCTGCATTTGGCCTGTGGGCCACATGTTTTACACCTCTGTTTTAAAGCCTGGAAAGGAAGGCATGATAACTGTATAATTACTAATCATACTAAGGGATGGGGAAGGGTTTTCTTCTTCGAAGGGCAGAATGCAGTAACTAACTAAACTTATTTTCTATTCTATTTTTGCTTCGCATAACAAACAGTTGAAGGAAACTGCTGCAGCTCCGTCCTGAACTGTGGAGGGTTGAGAAGGAACCGATGGACGTGGCACCGCGAGACCAGTCTTGCATACATGAAATAAACAGTCATTGCTGAAGATCTCCAATCCAGACATGAGGACATGCCAGATACCTGGAGTGGAGCATCCAGAGGACCACCACTCAATGAAGAACTATAGCTGCAGTAAGCAATCATTTCTTCTTCAAGTAGTTGCTGATGTCTATCCAACTTAGGTGACTCACAGGCAGTGCCATCCCAGTTCAGAAGGCAAAGCCTGGAATCTACCTAAAGAAGGACTGTGGAACTGTTTGGTTAAAATTATCATCCACACTGGAAGATGAGGTTAGAGTGTAATGGTTCATGAACATAATATTGACAACCACATAGCAGGTCTGCAAATGTCCACTATGAAATATAACCAAGGAATGCTATGGACGTTGCTTGAGCCCTTGTAGAATGAGCTTCCATCTACAAAAGAGGCATAGTCTAGAGCAGTGGTTCCCAACCGGTGTGCCACGGCACACTGGTGTGCCACGGCAACACCTAAAGTGTGTCGTGAGAATCTGGGAGAGCTAGAGTTAGAGCTCCCTCCCTGCTCAGTCCAGCCATGTGGGCTGTGCAGGGCTGGCAAAAAGCAGTAGCAGCTTTTGGGGTAGGCGAAGCAGGCAGATGTCTAGGGCCCCAAGCAATAAGGGATCCTGTCATCAATTTGGTGGACAGAAATGAAAATATAGAAAAATATAGAAATCGTTCCCATCTAGCAGAGCTAGTAAGGCTGGAAGCCAAAGCACTTTTCATTCTTGGCTCATCAAAGCAAACTATCATTAGGATCTGTGCTTCACCTGAATTGCAGATTTCACCATTATCTGCCCATCACCTTCACACTGACATGCTAAAAATGCATGAGCAAGCAACCGACAGCACAATAGTAGGAACTTTTCCCTTGGGCTAAGGTTTTAATTCTTCAGTGTGGCCATTTATTGTGCCATTTTTTAATTTTGTGAAATACTGCCTTTTCCACCTGTTCTTTTGCCTTTTCCTTTGACTTTGTGACAATTTTTAGTTTGGCTTTGGTTAGATCAGTTTACCAGGTAGGTCCATATAGGCTGCTACATATAAATACAGTGCTGCTCTCTTAGACAATCATTACAGATGTGTGTGATGTCTCTGCTGTATCTTTTTTTTTTTTTTTTGGTAAGTAATTTTTTAGCTTCTACTGTACTTACTATTTAATATTTTTGAGGGGACAAGAGTCGTATTAACTTGACTACTTCAGAGAATTTCACTGAAATTTGATGTTTTTCATTTACAGCTACATACTAGGAACCTTTTATTACTTATTTTTATTTATTATAATTATTTGTATTAAATGTCTAGTGCACATAAATGCAAACTTATATGGAACATTTGTAAGATTTGACTGCCAAAATTTTGAATGTGGTATTTGTTATTTTTGAGCCATCATTAATGTTACCACTTTCTATTTATTAATTAATGCTCATACTTTTTAAAATTTTTTAAAATGTTCATTTTAACTTCATAGTTCAGCATTAGCTCACTTATGTTAAGTGAAAGATGATCAACTTACAAGCTTCATGATGGGAAGAGCTTGAAAAAAAATCATACACAAGAATAATTTATGAGTTCCACAGGGATAGTCATGTTAGTTCCATTCAGCAAAACAAAAAAGGAGTCCTGGTGAGTTGTGTGGGGTGGTTAGGGCTGCAGGGAGGGACTGGGGCCACAGGGAAAGTAGAAGTGGGGGCTGATAGTGAGCCCTTTAGGGGGCCCCACAAAGTAGTTTCTGGCAGGGAAGCAGCTCCCAGCCTGTCAGCCAGCCTGCAAACAGCCAAGGTAAGGGCTTTGAGGGGGGCTGCTGGGGGTTGTGGGGGGTAGGGGATATGTGTGTAACAGGTGGGTGGGAGTGGATGATAACAGGTGGGTGGGAGTAGCAGAGGGTGTATAGCTGAGGTTGTGGAGTGGCTGTTTGGTCGGGGGGTGTAGCTGGGGGCTGGAGGGATAGTTCTGGCCCCTGCAATGATGGGAAGGTCCACCACAGGCAGCAGGGGGCAGCAGTGGGGTGAGGATTTGCCCTGGGTGGCAGTGAGCCTCTGTGGAGAAAGGGGGAAGTGGGTGCTGTGCCGTGCTCCCCTGCTCTACCTTCCCACTCCTCAGGTTCCCCCCTGCCCTCCCCCAAGCCACTTCTGTTCTCCCTTCCCCAACTCCTCTCTTGGCACCCTTGTACTGTTCCCCACATGGCTGCCCTTGTCCTCTTTGGCCACCTCTGCCCAGGAACAGTGCTATCATTTCTGGCACCCCCCTGCAAGCAGAGCAGGTGCCAGCACCCCTCTGCAATGCTTACCAGGCTAACTGGGTTGCGCCAGCCCTGCCCCTGCCCTGCTCTGCTCCCCACACTCACTCCTGCCACCGCAAATAACTCCTGACCTCCCCTGCCATCCCTGCTCTGCTACTCCACTACCCCAAATAGGAGCATTTCCGAATCACTGTGCCATGGTTCATGAATATTCATATTGTTTTGAGCTAATCTGAATATTCATGAGTTTTTAATGGTGGTGTGCCTCGAAAAATTAGAAGGTATCAAGGTGCGCCACAGGAGAGAAAAGGTTGGGAACCACTGGTCTAGAGTATTTCATATACCATTTTAATGAAAAGTGTCTGCAGTAAGACAGCTTCACCCTTCATGTGGTCTGCAATCACACAAATTAATGAACTGAAGCATGAACCAGTTTAGTCCTGTCCAAATTAAAGGCTAGACTTCACCTGATATCTAAGGTATGGAGATGCTGTTCCTCCCAAAACTGAATGTGGCTTAGGAAAAAAGCATCATGTTTCAAATGAAACTGAGAAACCACTTTAGACACACATTTGGGTGCAGTCATAAAGTTGCACTGTTTTTGGAAAATTGTTTACAAGGAGGCTTTACCTTCAAAGTCTGCAATTCTCATAATCTCTACCAGGAAAGCAATTTTATTGACAATACAGCAGAAAGGAAAAAGATGCTAGGCGATCAAACAGAAGACCCATCATAGCTTCCATTGGGAACACAGAAGTGAATGGCAACATGGACAGCAGTGACCATGAGACAACAAAGTTCAAGATGCTGATTAACGGAAAAGAGGAAAGAAGCAAAGCGAAGACCCTGGACTTCAGAAAAGCAGATTTTGGCTCCCTCAGGGAACTGATAGGCAGGAACCCTTGGGAGGCTGATCTGAAGGAGAAAGGCATCCAAGAGAGCTGGCTGCATTTTAAAGAAACCCTGCTAAGCACATAGGAAGATACCGTTCCTATGAGCAGAAAGAACAGCATATGTGGAAGGTGCCCAGTGTGGCTCAACAGAGAACTCCGCACTGAGCTAAAGCATAAAAAGGAAGCTGACAGGAAGTGGAAGCTTGGACAGATGACTAAAGAGGCATATAAAGATATTGCTTGGGACTGCAAGGATAAAATCAGAAAGGCCAAAGGACAATTGGAGTTGCAGCTAGCAAGGGATGTGAAGGATAACAGGAAGGGGTTCTACAAGTATGTTAATAACAAGAAGAGGATCAAGGACAGTGTAGGTCCCTTGCTGAATGGGGCAGGTATCCTCATGATGGAGGATGAGGAAAAAGCTGAAGTGCTCAATGTTGTTTTTACTTCAGTTTTCACAGGGAGGGCCAGCTCCCAGCCCCCTACACTGGATATGGCAGATTGGAGAGAAGAAGAAAGGCCTTTGGTGATGGAAGGTCAGGTTAGGGACTACCTAAAGAAGCTGGATGTGCACAAGTCCATGGGGCCAGACAACCTGCATCTGAGGGTGCTGAGGGAGCTGGCCAATGAGATAGCAATACCATGGGCCATTATCTTTGAAAACTCGTAGCGAATAGGGAAGGTGCTGGAGGACTGGAAAAAAAGCAAATATAGTGCCTATCTTCAAGAAAGGCAAAAAGGAGGATCCAGGGAATTACAGACCTGTCAGCCTCACCTCAATCCCTGGAAAAATCATAGAGCAGGTTCTCAAAGAATCCATCCTGAAATACTCGGAGAAAAATAGAGTGATCAGGAACAGTCGGCATGGATTCACCAAGGGTAAATCGTGCCTGACCAACCTCATCGCATTCTATGATGAGATGACTGGATCTGTTGATGCAGGAAAAGCTGTTGATGTTGATATACCTCGACTTTAGCAAGGCTTTTGATACAGATTCCCACAGCATTCTTGTCAGCAAGCTAAGGAAGTATGGGTTGGATGTGTGGACTGTAAGGTGGATAGAGAACTGGCTAGATCAACGGTTTCAGCGTGTAGGAATCAATGGCTCCATATCGAGTTGGGAACCAGTAACGAGTGGTGTGCCCCAGGGATCAGTCCTAGGGCCAGTTCTGTTCGATGTTTTCTTTAATTATCTGGATGATGGAATTGATCGCACACTCAGTAAGTTTGCAGATGACACCAAGCTGGGTGGAACAGTAGAGACGCTGGAATGCAGGGACAGGATTCAAGGATACCTTGATAAGTTGGAGCAGTGGGCCAATAGAAATCTCATGAGGTTCAAGAAGGACAAGTGCAAAGTCCTGCACTTGGGATGGAAAAACCCTATGCACTGCTACAGGCTGGGGAACATTCAGCTAAGTAGCAGCACTGTAGAAAAGGACCTGGGGGTCATGGGGGATGGGAAGCTGGATATGAGTTAGCAGTGTGCTCTTGCTGCCAAAAAGGCCAATGGCATACTGGGCTGCATCAGAAGAAGTGTTACCAGCAGATCAAGGGATGTGATCATTCCCCTTTACGCAGCACTGGTGAGGCCGCAACTGGAATAGTGTGTCCACTTTTGGGCTCCCCACTACAAAAAGGACATGGACAAATTAGAAAGTGTCCAGCAGAGGGCAACAAAAATGATCAAGGGGCTGGAGCACAAGCCCTATGAAGAAAGACTGAAGGAACTTATTTAGCCTGTAGAAGAGAAGATTGTGGGGGGATTTGATAGCAACCTTCAAACTACCTGAAAGGATGCCCCAAGGAGGATGGAACTCAGCTGTTCTCAGTAGTAACAGAGGACAGAACAAGGAGCAATGGTTTCAAGTTGTAGCTGGGGAGGTCGAGGCTGGATATTAGGAAAAACTTTCTTACCAGGCAAGTGGTAAAGCATTGGAATGGGCTACCTAGGGATGTGATGGAATCTCTGTCTTTAGAGATGTTTAAGGCCCAGCTGGACAAAACTCTGGCTGGGATAATTTAGTGGGAGTGGTCCTGCTTTTTTGGCAGGGGATTGGACTAGATGACCTCATGAGGTCCCTTCCAAACCTATGATTCTATGACTATCTTTAAGTTCCACTGGAGGAACTGTTCTTGGACTGGGAGATGTTAACAAGAAAGTCCATTTAAGAATCTCTTTACTATGGTATTAGAGAAGACTCATCTTCCTTGAAAAGGGAGATGAAATGCTGATACAACTGCCAGGTGCAGTTCCAATGTACCAAGAGCAAGCACCAAGTTTTTGAAGTTGTAGCCAACACTCAAAGATGTCATGGAGAGAAGCCAGCTTCAGCTAGATTACGCATGCTAATGACCACACTGAAAACTGCTTTCATTTTACTGAATAGGCTATTCTGGTAGAGGACTTCCTACTGTAGGGAAAACCCTGCTGAATAGCTGCAAAACATCACTCTTCCTCCTCATTCAGTCATGAAGCAGCCATGTATTGAAACACAGGGCGCTGAGTACAGGATGTAAGGTGTGGGTTTGATTCTGACTGAGCAGATCAGGACAGAGAGGAAACAATCTGGCAGCCTAATGGGCAATGTGAGAAGGCTGGAGAGCCAGCACTGTCTCAGCAATGCTGTGGCATCAAGAATAAGCTTGGTCCAATCTAGCTTGAGCTGGACAATGATCTGAAAGATCATCATGACTGGAGGAAAAGCACAGAGGAAAGTGCCAACTGTAGAGACAAGTGTTTGACAGAGAGCCTGAAGAGAGTTTTCCTCAAGAACAGTGCAGATGACGCTGCGTGTTGCTCCCTATACTTATCTGGCTGATAATCAGGATGCCCCAAGTTATAAGGATTACCTGGGGTATACTTGTTTTCAGGGATCATTCATGACTTAGAGCAAAATACATTCTGAGATGGTCCACAAGATGATTCAAAACCTAGGCAAATGAGTGGTTACCACAGTAAAGTTCTTCTAAATGTGGAACTGCCACAGATTACTTATAGACAAAGCAAGCTGGAGCATGCTCTTCCTAGTTTGTTGACATAATATGTCATGGTGGTAAGTCATGTACCCAATGTATTTGTTGATGCTGCAAAAGTCCAAGGCAGGGGTGCCAAGAAGACTGGGAGTACCCTGGGCCAAGGACCTACATCCCAATCATGAGCTACATGCCAAATCTGGTACCTAGAACGGTCTACTGATGCCCCTCATTGCTGTTAGGGCAATAGACTGTGGGAGAATGATGACCCTGACTCAGATACACAGAAACCTCAGGATCCTGAGATAAAGATAGAGCAGGATGAGAGAATGTGAGTACATGGCCTGAGCTGGTCGTTGCTCAGAACAAGGCAAGCAGCAGCATTGCAGATGGAATTGGTATTGCTGGTATCAAGCAGGCTGATGCTTAAGCCAGTCCATTGTTCTGGCATGCACCTCTCTGCAAGGTATGTGCCTTCAACTTTGTGTTTGTCTGCATTTATTCAAGCCACATGAGACACTCATTTTGGGAAACGACATTGCAGTTTCATATCTCTACGTATGTATGACATTGCAGAAAACATACTACTATAACAATAATATTCCATATCTCTTGAGTATTCCAGAAATACCATACCTGACATACTTTGTATCAGACAATACACAGTTACAATATAAGGGTGAACATGAATGATATACAAATCACACCGTATGGGTGCATATGGAGTACAGCATGTCACATATCTAAAATAAATCCTCTATTTCCTTCTATAAAGTATTTTTATCATGGCTTTTAAATATCCATGATCAGTTAAAGAGGAGATAAAAGTAGCATTTAATAGTAGTTTTTATCATGTTTTGTCCACATTCTTTCCATTTAGAAAATAATGAAATCATCCGTGTAACACTGAAGCGCCTGCACAAAGACTGATATATGCAGAACAAAAAAGTCTTTTTTTTTTTTTTTTGGTGTTGTTTAACCATGGGCTATTATGGTCATACAGGAATGCAACCCATCTAAGTATATGGAATAGAACATGCCTCAAACCATCTGTGTCTGGGTTTCTATTTGCTTGCATTATAAAGGAAATACATGGAAAATGAAATTGGGACTGAATTGGCATGTACTGCAAAATCCTAATTAAAAGCTAAAAATTATTTTTAGGAGACATGAAAGTTTTGGTACTTTGAACACTCAATGGTTTAATAGTGTGAAACCCCAACCCCCATGCCCCCAAACATTAAAACCTAAACTCTAACCATTTACTGATCAGAAAACTGCAGAATTACAAAAGCATGGACCAGATCTGCAATTAGGTGTGAGATATAAGAATGAACACCTCATGTGTGAATGATAGCAGAAGTCAAGAACAATGGAACACCAACTGTCTTGATGGCACAACAGATTACAGCAATAACCAACATCACCTTCTAAGTTTTAAATGCTCCATTTGAGCAATTGGAGATAAAAAATTATATTTCAGAAACAAAACTCAATTTACTCATCAGAGTAGTTCAAAATACAGAAAACCAAATCTCTATAGCTATATGACCTTTGAAGAGTATGCCTACCACCATGTTTGAATCTGAGTTTGCAATGCTTTAATTTACAGCCAGTTGAAATATATCCAGTTGTGTTTACATGTGTACAGAAATAAACATGCACACATGCATATATAAATTATACAACACACAGTTCTAGAGCAGGGGTCTCAAACTCAAAACACCTCAAGGGCTGCATGAGGACTAGGATATTGGCTCAAGGGCCGCACCACTGAAACCTTTTCATACAATGATGCGGAAGTACAGTAAAAAATGAAAAATAATGTAATATGCTAACAACAGTCAATTTATTAACTTTTTTGAAACTGTAACAAAGTCTGTGCTAATTTTGACAGTCTTTCCAAAGCCAAAACATTTCCTTTTAGAATTGCTTCCATTCAAGATGGCAAAATCATTAAAAAGACAGAGTAAACTAACAGACTTAAAATTTTACATTATAAATCAGCGGTTCCCAATCTTTTTTGTTTTGAGGGCAAAAAATGTACTTTTTCAAACCCTGAAGGACCACCAGTTAATTAAAATTTAATTAAATTAAAATTTAATTTATTGAATTCAATTTGATGTTAATTGAAATAAATTAATTGCAATTTGATTTATTAAAACTGAATTAAATTTAATTGAAATTAAATTTTTATAAAGGTTTTAGTTTTTTAAATAAAATAAAATTGTTTTAGAAGATGTTTGGTTTTTTTGTTTTAAAAAGAGGGGGCTACATGTGTCCCCAAGCCAGGAGGGGAGGAGAGCAGCCACATCCCAGGACGGGCTGCAAACAGGTTGGTCAGAGCCCTCCACAGGACCGTAAGTAAGCAGCCCCCTGCCTGGCCCTGGGGGCAGCACTGGGACCCCCTCCCCACCACTTGTTCAAATTTGGCCACGCTGGGGTTGGCAGAAAGGGAAACACCCCCCACCTGCCTACCCACTCAAATTTGGCTCCGGTGGGGCTGGCATAGGGGAAAACACTCCCCGCCCACCCAAATTTAGCCGCCCTGGGGTTGGCACAAGGGGAAACAACCCCCACCCAACCTGCCCGCTTGAATTTGACTGAGTGGGGCCGGCAGAGGAGAAAACATCCCCTTCCTGCCAGAATTTAGCAGCACTAGGGCAGGCGGAAGAAAAAACACTACCCCACCCTTCTGGGGGGAAACACCCCTTGCCCGTGCCGGGACTGGCAGCTGGGAAAGCGCTGGGGGCCATGCTGTGACTAGTGGTGTGGGGCTTTCTGGTGCTCCCCCAGAATGGAGCCCCCTGTGAACCATCCCCACAGGTTCAAGCTGCCCTCCTTTAAGGCCCCACCCCCACATGAGCCTTCTCTAGACTGCTTAGGGTTACCAGATGTCAGGCAAAAGGAGGACATGTCCTCCCTCTGGCAGGCATTTTAAAATACATGATTTTGTCTGGCTTTTTACTTACAGGGGTTAAAGTATGCTGGAATGCCCAGAACACCCTATTTTTATGGGGCAGTGTTCCAGGGCTCCCTAAAAACAGATGAATATTACATTAATGCTACATTTCCTTCATGTGTCCTCCAATGTCCTCCTTTTTGTACTTCCCTGTCCTCCTTTCCATGCTTTTGCATCTGGTAACCCTAGGACTGCTCAGCCTGCTTCAGCTGCTCCATCAACTGGTGCATGTGAATAGGGCAGCAAACGATCAACTGGTGCATGTGAATAGGGCAGCTCCCAGGCAGCAGTTCAGCTCCTCCCTGTCAGCAGCTGATAATGCAGGGGGGAGGTGAAGCTGCTTGGTCTCCCTCTGTAGAGATGCTCAGCATTTGAAAACCCCAAAGTTGGAAAGGTGGGAGCCCCAGGATTCTGGGGGTTATCAGGGGCCGCAGGAGGCAGCTCTGTGGGCCACATGCAGCCCGCAGGCCACGTGTTTGAGACCCCTATTCTAGAGTTTCTTGTCCATTTCCTCAAATTCTTGCTTATATTCTCTCTCTCCTCCTCAAGTGGCTATTAAGTCCATGTCCCTGTGGACCATCCTCCATTTCTATCACTATTTCTGTTAACTTCTCTACTGCTAGCACAAGTGATTTTACATTCCACATTGAAGAACAGTCCAATTCCATTGCCTTTCACATTCTTAAATTTATTTCACTTTCATCTCTGGTTGTGCACCCCACATTCAGTATCTATTTTACTTTTAATTTGTTCTTCACAAAGAACTCTTGTGCCCTCATTTTTGTTACTGCCAAGTTACCACTTATCAAGCATCACACTCTCTTTTTCAACTTTGTGCCTCCTCTCATTATCCTTTGCTAGGCTTCCTCCTCCTCTGAATATTTGATACTTGCCTTGAAATGTAACCTCTCTTTTATTTCTTTCTCTACTCACTTCTGCTACTACTAAGGCAGGGCTCAGCAGAACCCATATATGCCAGGTCACCATGGCATCTAAAAGTTGCAGGCTGATGCCTAGGAGCCAGCAGTGGTGATTTTTTGTTATTTTTAAATTTAGGAGAGGCTGTTTTATTTTTAGTCACTAGAGTGTGTTCCTTTGCTGCATTTTTCACTGAGGAGCTAGACAACCTACAGGGAAAATGCAGGTAAAATAAATAAATAAATAAATTAGAATGGCCAGTTCCATGAGGGATTTGGCAGCATTTCAGTGGTGCGGGGTGGGAGGGCTGGTGGTATTTCAGCAGTGTGGGGGGGGGCAGATTGCAGTGATGGGTGTCTGAGTTAGGCACCTTGCTTTGAAGCTGGGAACCTAGCTGAGCAGCAATTTTGTCAACCCCTGTACTAAGGAGGCTTTGTACTGTATCTTGTTAACCCCTGTACTAAGGAGCATGAGCTTTTGTGGAAGCAGAAATGGAATTCAAGAGCAGATCTGACACCATTGCCTTAGTGTTAAATAAGGATGGGTGGGAGCGTTCTTATCATAGCAGCTGATTTTGTCCTTTTACCTGACTTCCCTCTAATATGTTATTTTCCATCTGTTAAAATCTGAACAACTGCTCTGATTTCCTGTCACAGTCTGACCTCACCCTATGACTTACACATCCCTGCATTTGTTTTCCTCCCATTCAGTAAGTTCTCCATCTTTAAGAGTCTAACAAAGTGGGATTTTCTCCTATAAAAGCTTATGTGATAAATAAATCTGTTACTCTATAAAAGTGCCACAGGATTCCTTGTTTGTTTTGCTGAACTGGACTGACACATCTAACCCTTTGGAACTTCTGTTACTACTGTTCCTCCTCCTCATCCCTGGCTCCTCCTTACTTCAATTTCTCTAGTTCTGATCTCTCCCTGGAGGAAGTCCGGTGGGTATTCATATCTCAACTCTAAATTTACCTAACATTTCAGCTATGTTCAGTGTCCTAATAAATAATACAGTTTCTCCTCTGATTAATTCCCTGGACTTCAACTGTGTGTTCTTTCAGACTGTGAAGACATTCTCTTATAATATAGTAAACATAGAAAATATTGCACAACAATAAACCATTACAATGCTGCCCAATCCAGCCTTTCAGAGAAATAGTAACTTTTCTAAACACGGAGGACCAATTCAGCAAACATGCTTGTAAATAACTTTAGCATCCTTTGCTAACACTAATTTCAGCACATGCTGAGCGAGAACTGCAGAACTAGATCTTGTAATATCATGTAACAGTTAATAGTCTGTAAACAGTTTTCTAAACGCATGGTAATAGTGAAACAGTTCTATAAAATATAACATTTGAGCTAGGTAAAAAGTACCTTATTTCAGATAACAAGCAGTGCATTTAAAAAAAAAGGCTAGCAAGACAAAGTGGGCTCTTTCCACTTTAAATCTCAATTTTACCACATGCTAGACTGCACAAGATAGTGTGAAATGTTAACTGTCTCAACAGATCCTGAAGAAACAACAACACGTTCAGCTACTCTGATAGTATTAATATTCAGCAAGAAAAGTAACACCCCAGTGCTTTTAAGTTTCACATTTCTCACTTTGTCTTTGCAAATTGCTTTTTCAGCATGATTCTTAAACTTGCTATGCAAGGGAGTCCCAACAGACATGTGCCAGTACACCTGAGCACAGAACATACCCCTGAATTAGCAGAAATATGATCATGAACTCTGAAACAGAAATGCATTAACCAATTTTCTGCAACAAAGACATAAATTCATGACACATGACAAATAGCAAAAGAAAAAAACATAATATACAAGCACAACAGCTGTAACAGTACAGAAATTGGGATCCGTATATAAGTGATAAAATGGGTAATGAGGAAAAGCAGGAAGATATTCAGTCACTGTGTAGTAATAGCTGTATTGCCAAAACAGGGAAAGACAGAGAAAAGGATTTAGAAGTGCTTTGACCTATCACAGATGTTCTTAACCTAGGGTGCCCACACACCCTAGGGGTGTGGGAGCAACCTATAATTTAAACATAGAATGCTCACTCAATATATTTCAAAACATGACTTCATCATGATTTTTTTCTTTTTTTGTGAGTGCGCGGGACTACCACATATTGCTGTAGCTGGCACAGGGCTTCTAAAAGCTTAAGAACCCATGACCTACCACCCACTCTCACTCAGTGTAACAAGGTTTGATCATCGAAGTAACCTGTATGCCAATAACCAAGACAGCTAAAAATATAAACTTTTTAAAAAACAGAAAAGTGTGTGGGGTTCATCAGCTCAACTTTATGATCTACCTGTTTGAAACAGAAACCCTTTATTCTTAAATGTACTTTTCCAAAGTCTGTATCTGTTTCCAATCTCAGGACAAAAATCACAGTTATCGTAGTTCAACATCATGCATCAAGTTTCCTGATACAAAACTGTAATAAAGAATTATTCTATTTCAAGCAGTAATCCCAAATTTTAAAGATTACAGTTTTTTCTCTCAAATCTTTTCCTCCTTTCCACTGAGATTGATTTTTCTTTCTTGCTTTCTTTCTCTTTCTTTCTTTCTTAATTAATTAATTAAATCCATTGTGTGTCAAAAAATAGGTATCACTCTGGAAAATCCTGACATCTTTAGCACTTTGTCAATAGAGTAAGATACGCAGCATCAGTACAAACTGCTTCATGCTGCTCCACCAATGTGTCTAGATGTCATTTAGGGTACTGGTTTATGTTGTTTAAGTTTCTTCACCAAGAAAAGGAATGACTCTATACAGTAACTTGACAAAGTCTACTAAATAGTCATATGACAAGTTTATTACTTCTCACATAGGCTGGGTTCAAAGAAATGACCTCTAAAGAAAAGATTCCATAACCTCTCACCAGTCCCCACTAGTCATAGTACAGAAGCAGCTACAATTAACAGAGACTGGCATTTTTGAGCAAAATAGAATTTAAAACTGTTCTATATTGAGTATTGATTGCCACAAAGAACCATGAACTGCAGAATTTTAACTAACATGCTCTGTGCAAAAACTCCACAATTTTTAAATCACAATTGTACTGAACATACTATCCTAGCCTACAAAATTTTACTGAAAAGATGAAGCAACCCTAAAAATGGAAACTGGCAGTAATGGTTTACTGTGTATATTTCTAGTCTTCTTAAATAACTAAAAAATACAAAGCAATGTTTTCCAGACAATCACTACCACTACGTCTTCACTTTAGAACACAGAATAAAAAAGCCAATAAAATATTTACAGTTCTGTGATCAAAGTATAGGCTGCTGACTGACATTAAAATTTCAGATTTAAGGTTGGTATTTTGCCTCAAACTGCACAAGTCCTACTAACTTTAAAGTCTTACGAAACAGCAACAAAAAACCTCCAAAGCAGCAAAGAAGCACAGGGGTGGGGAAAGGAAGGGTAAAGAATAGAAATAGAGAATGGTGATGCTATTTTGTATTTTGAAGGCATAATGGGAATTTCTTAGACTCAAAAAATAAATCTGTTAGTCTTAAAGTGCCACACAACTCCTTGTTGTTTTTTCAACTCTATGAACCAGTGACTTTGACTGAAATCAAAGAAAAGTTATCTATTCAGAAGACTGCACAGATAGCCTTAGACAATAAGCCTATGGTGTTGTATTATTGGCATATACTACAGCGTTCAACTAGTAAAATATAAAAATACATGTACCTTAATATAGTCCTTTTTCAAACTTTTTGCCAGGTACAGTGCATTGGCTAACAACAGTTTCTTGGAAAAGAATCTCAGGCAGACATTGATTAAATACTATTGTTAAGGCAACATATAAACAATAAAAAAGGACTTTGAATGGCTAGTAGTGATAGCAACTTTTGTGTCACACAGAGTGGGATAGACACACCTGGCAACAACAGAAGGCATACATAACAAGGAAAATGACATCTGCAAGGCAGATTGAAACCACTAGTGACCACGTTTATTTTATAAAGCCCTCCTGCTGAAAAGTGTTGGAGATCTGAGCATCTTGCAGCCGTGAGCTCTACTACTCCTATTCATGTTTTAGAAACAACATTAAAAATCCCCCTAGGTTTATTGTTAAACAAAACACTGACCTTCTACTGTGCAATTAAAGTAAAATGTAGAGCTAATGTACTTTAGTTTACTCACTATTATTCACAGCGATAAAAACCATTAAATTCAAAAGTATGAACATAAATGGATTTTGGTACAAAGTTACTATTAAAAAAAAACACTAGCCTCATTGTAGCAAGTTCCAACGTCGTATTTTCTCTTTTTTGGTATAATATAAAAAAACAAGAGAGCACTGCCTCCACAAGAGATAAAACACAACCCAATCATGAGGTGCATACAGCAAGCAGACAATTATTTAAATGCCCTCCAGACTTTTAAGAAGTATTTTAGTTATCTGCTTTTTTTTTTTAAAGCAAAACAATGATATTTAACACCTGAAAGATCTTCCTTGATTAAATAGATTTTTTTTTTCTGTAACCTGAAGAAAAACTGATGTCTTCACAGATTATAAATGTATACAGGAACAATATTTACAACAGAAAGTTTTTAAGTGCCTAGACCAAGGGTCTCAAACTCAAATCACTGTGAGGGCCGCATGGGGACTAGTACAGGGCCACACAACGACTAGTATGTTAGCCTGAGGGCTGCATCACTGAAACGTTTTCATACAATAATACTGCAAATATTGGTAACAAGAGTGTTGTTGCAGGCCACAGGAAATAGCTTTAGGGGCTGCATGAGGACCACGGGCTGCGTGTTTGAGACCACTGGCCTAGACAATCTAAGCTGAAACAGACAACTGTGAGTGATGAATTATTTCGCAGAATGGAATTATTTCTAAACTGTAATACAGTAGTTCCCAGTCTCTCTGGCTCAGTGGCCACACATATTTTTACAACCCTGGTGGGCTGCAATTTTCCACCAGCAGGTCCCCTCTCTCCTGCAGTCAGATAGAAGGACTTTGGGGAGGAAGATGCCTTTCTTCCTGCTGATCTCCCATCTCCCCGGCTGCAACAGTGAAACCCAACACATGCTGTAGCCCTCTGTACTCCACCTAGGTCCTTCAGCAGTGGCTCCCTTCTGCAGCCTCTGGGATAGAAGTTGTGTTCCCTTCCCTCTGGCTCCAGCAGGGACCCCAGTGCCTTGGGACCCAGACAGAGTGTTTTGCTGTGCTACAGACAGTGGTAGAGGAGTGCTCATCTCCAATCTCCTTGGCTGCAGCAAGAAGCCTGCATCAGTCTTTCAATTCTGCAGAAACACACTGTGACTGGATCCTTAGGCAACAGCTCCCTTCTGAAACAGCATGAAGGGAGGCGTGGGCCACTACAGAAGACCCCATGCGATATTTTAGCCCCTTGGCCACAGATTTGGAACCACTGTCTTAGGTATTCAGGGGTGGCCAAACGTACGGAACTCAAGAGCCACACAAGTCAATTATTAAACCTTCGAGAGCCGCACTGATGCATATAGCCATATACTTTTATCTACTCCAAAATTAGTCAGGTTAAAATTCATTGCACGCTTTAATTTTATCATAAAAAGAGGATAAATACTGATCCTATTAATGTCAGATTCTAATAATTACGTAAGGTTGCCATGAAAAGTACATCTATACAGTAAAAGCTCTATTTTCTTCTATGTATTTTCATTTATTATTATTTATTATTTGACGTCATGTTTAGAAGGACTTGTAAAAAAAACTATTTTATTTTAAACAAGTAAATGACATTAGGGCCTACAAGAAAATCTAAACATGTTGCACTTCTCCCTGCTGTCCCTGACCATAGCACTGCTCCTCCCCACTGTCCTGAAGCCCTCCCTAATCTCCAAGCCCTGACACTGGCTCCCCTAGGCTGACCCCATCCCCCAGGAGCTCCTTACCTGGCCGCTCGGGTAGCTAGGCACAGGATGAGGCTCACTGTCCCTTTAGGCTCTGCCCGGGCTAAGTATCCAATATGGCTGCTCTAGCAGCTAGGCACATGCTGGGCCTCCCCCCCTGAGCATGCTCAGGGCAGGAGATTTAAAACTCCTAGGCTGGGGCTGCTTTCCTCTCCTTGACCCACGTATAAGCTGTGTTCTTCTGCAAGCTGCACTTTTTCACTCAAGAGCCGCATGTGGCTCCAAAACCACAGTTTGGCCACTCCTTCATAAACGTTCTTTGAAAATAGCTATAGCGCCACATATGTTTCTACTGCAGTGAGCTTTGTGTTAATACTCCACTACAACATTCTGGAATCAAAACCTGTTCTGTATTGATTTCCAGACTCAGATAATTTCCTAGAGAATCAATTTTCCAAAAGTCACTAATTAAATCTGAAACTGAACCAATTTCATGTTGCAACCTTGCTTTGAATTCTTCACAGGACCAATTGTCTCAGAAAATAAGAATAGTAGCAATAATATCTTCCCATGTAAAATTAAGAATGACAAAGTATTTTTGGAACATTAAAGACAGAAAGCTTAAGTACTACATAACTGATAATGCAACTAAATAAAGGTCCACCATGATAATTATCATAATAATCCTTCAGTGAGCATGATATTTATTACTCAAATCAGCTGCTTCCCAAATGTTAGAGAAAGACACCTCTTAGTTGTGCGTAAAAACTCATGAAGAACACACTTACTCCAGCAGCCCCTCCTAGCTCAACCAGAACAAAGAGCATAAATTCCTCTGCTGAGCATAAATGTGGCAGTGATGTACTGGGAAGGAGGTGGTCTGTCACTCAGCCACGTTCCAAATGCAAGTTAAATACCCTCAAAGAAACCTACCAGAACTAGTGCAGATTATGAATGTCTATCCAACAGGTTCTCTGTGCGACCCAGCTTAATAAACTGATCACTACATTTTGCACCAACTTTGCCTTCTCTTTATGGTTGCTAGATGTAAAGCAATGAAGCACATACTGAAGTATTCTAGGTCAAAAAATAAAAGCAACTATAGACCACTTACAAAGGAAGAATTACTTTTTTCCCTGATTCCTGAAGAAAATCTGTGACCTGAGCATCTAACTATAGCAAGAAAGAATTTGAACAAGTACACTAAACTGTAAGCCTGTGTTAAAAATGGTGGGTAATCTTTAATCTGGAGTTCTGTAATAATATCTGCCAACAGTTTCAACTTCTCCAAGTTTGCCAGCATTATCTCACTTTATTCTGGTTGACCTTCAGCCTCACTCAACTCCCAATTTCATTCAGACACTGGGTCCTTCATTCTACTGCATCAGCAAGATCAAATTAAACAGCAAAGTAATCAATTATCACCACACTGAATTTGCTCCATCCTACAGACTGCTTCCTCACTAATTTATTGCACTGTAAACAAATTAGATTGTAGATTCTTCTGGGCAAGAATCTTGTCCTCTTGCTTATCTTGTAAATCCAAGACCCTACACTTTGAAATGTTTTAACATCCTCTCCTCTCACAGAAAAACCATCCTTCCTTAAAGCAGCTTTCTATATAGGATAAAGTAGAGCACACCATTAAAATAGACAATAAATTCTTATGAGGTATGAGCGGTAGTATTGCACACTAATGACTAAACATACAGGATAAAATTTCCAGTTCAAAAACAACTTTTAAAAATCTGATACATCAATTCATGGCTGCACTGAAAAGGATTGTTTTATTGAATAAATACAAAACTGAAATCTATTCAGTCTAATCCAAGTATATCCCTGTTGCAATAGCTAGCCTTACCTTATTGTGTTTTTTGGATGAAGTGCAGTAGAGATTAAGAAAGCAGACATAAATAAAAAGTAACATCTCTGCTTTATATTTTTAAAATTTTCTTACTAATACCTTTAAACTACTGTCATGAAGACTGAATAAGATAACTCACACAAAGCTGTCTCAGGCCCCAATCCAGAAAACACTTTGCGATGTTCTCCTCCCATTTTATGGTCTGGTGTGTCATTGTCTCTCTCAATCTCTCACTCCTGAATCCTGACTTAACCCACTTTACTAGGTGGACCCCCAATCCTGAGTCAATCCATGCCAGTCTCCTGCATGTAATTGGCCTCAGGCAGTGGGTGTGTGCTCCCCAACCACTTAGTCCTCCAGCAAGGGCCCACAGATGCCACATAGGGAACTTTCATCTTGCAGGGATCAGGGCCCCTTCCAGATGACTGCAAGCTCATATACACCGTGTCTGTCTGTTTCACAAAGAAACAAATTCAAGCAGCTTTTGCCCATTCACACACTCTAGAATCCAAAAAGAGCTTTAGATAAACCAAACACCAGTTTATTGATTAAAACATGATTTTAAGTGAGTCTATAGCAAATCAATTAATCAATCTGTCAGAAGTTAACCACTACCAAGTAAAAGATAGGGCACTTTCTAACCTAAAGTTTACTACAGTAGTCCATTCTCTATCTTATTCACATGGGTGACTGATGATGGTTTTACAGTCAGTCTCTGCCTTTCCCTAAGCAAGGCTCAGATCTTGCAAGATGAGTTTCCCTAGCAAAAGGCTTCTAACAGCTCTAAGTGCGACTATTTCACCTTCATCTTCTGGCCAGGTAATTCCCTTTGTTCAGAAAGGACAGGATGTCTCTCCCTTTCTTCAGCCAAGGTGCTAAGGTCATTAAACTACCTAGTCCATTGTCATTCCTATTTTCTCTGTATATATGTTTGCAGCACTGACTGTTTACACACTGGGAGACACTTCTGATTGCCTGCCTCCACCCTGAGCCCTGTGAAATATATGGGAGTGTTTCATACCTGTATACATGCATGATGCTGCAAGAAGCATGATACCGCAGCAATACTGAAAAGCTTATTATATGCATCCATAAAGGAATAGCATATTTTGCAGTAATCCATACAAATACATTGCAAAAGTGACCAGAAAAGTAACACAGATCATACCCTGAGGTGCATTCCATGCAGGACCGTAACTAGGGCAGGGTGAATGGGGTAAAGGCCCAGGTGCCAATTTGGAAGGGCGCCAGAGTAGACCCTTCCTGGCCCCGACAAGGAATATCCCTTAAAGGCACATTCCTCTGGAAGCCGGGGGAGGGGCTGCCCGCCTGGCTTTGGCCATGCAGGCTAAGGACCCTGCCCTGTCGGCTCTGGCTGCCAACGGGGAAGGGTTACCCTCCCTGCTGCTGGATGGATAGATGGGCTCCAGGTGGAGGGAGGGTGCCTTTGGGACTGCTTGCCCCGGACGCCCGAACCCCTACTTACGGCTCTGATTCTGTGGTACACTTACACACATTTGAACATTACTACCATGAGCAATTCCACTGTAGCTAACAGGACTATTGGCGACAACAATGCAGGAGGAGGAGAACGACCTTGGTGTGCTAGTTGATCGCAGGATGATTATGAGCTGCAACCGTGAAGTGGCCATGGGAAAAAAGCTAACTCGGTCCAAGGATGCATCAGATAAATGCGCTGGTGAGACCTCATCTGGAATATTGTGTGCAGTTCTGGTCCCCCATGTTTAAGAAAAATGAATTCAAAGTGGAATAGGTGCAGAGGAGGACTACTAAGATGATCTGAGGAATGGACAACCTGCCTTATAAGAGGAGGTTGACTTGTTTAACCTAACTAAAAGAAGGTTGAGGGGAGATATGAATGCTCTCTATAAACATATCAGAAGGATAAATACCAGGTAGGGAGAGGAATTATTTAAGTTCAGCAGCAATGTGAACACAAGAACTAATGGATATAAGCTGACCATTAGGAAGTTTAGACTTAAATTAGATCCAGGGTTCAGTCAGAGAAGTGAAGTTCTAGAAAAGCCTTCCAAGTTGAGATGTGTAGGCAAAAATCGTCAACTAGCTTCAGAACTCAGCTTGATAAATTTATGGAGGGGATGCATTACCATCTTGGTGGGGAAGACGCAGTGGCGAGCAGGGCAATTGCCCTGACCCCTGCAGTTCTGTGGGTCCCACTGCCATTGGGGCAGCACAGCACCCACAATGCTGCCCCCCCACTACTGCATTGCTCACTCCCCCTTGCCCTGCTGCCTTTGGCATCAATCCAAAGGCAAGGGTAAGATAGAAGCCCAGAGCCCAGCCTCTGGGTGAGCCTTCCCTGCCCCCGGAGGCAGAGCGCTAGCCCAGGAGTGGGACAGTTGTGCTAAGAGCTAGGCCCCACCTGCACTCAGGGAGTGCCCTGAAGGGATGATATAATGGGACAGCCTAGTTTGGCAACTGACTGACTACTGGTGGTAGGTATGCCAATGGCCTGATATGGGATGTTTGATGGCGTAGGTTCTGAGCTGGCTAGTGAGTTTTACTCACATGCTCAGGAATTAACTGATCACCATATCTGGGGTTGGGAAAGAATTTTCCACCAGGGCAGGTTGGCAAGACTCTGGAGTTTTTCACTTTCTTCTGTAGCATAGGGCATAGCTCACTTGGTGGTGGATTCTCTGTACCTTCAAGTCTTTAAACCATGATTTGAGGACTTCAGTAAACCTCTAACCTATGACTGAGTTATTACAGGAGTGAGTGGGTGAAGTTCTGCCCGCACAGAACTAGATGATCATCTTTGTCCCTTCTGACCTTAGCGTCTATGAGTAAAATTAAAAGTACATGAATGTTTGGAAACTTAGGATCTACGCATTCAGATAGCAAATGCAACACCCCAAAAAGGTTGATGGGACTTGAGATAGTGCACTTCTATTTGTTTTTAGCATTGCACTGAAATCATAATGGACATTTAAGTTATTCAGCCTATGTAAATATATGTAAGCATTCTGCTACTAACCAGGCACTAAATATTTTCTTTCCCTTTTGTGTTGAATTATTGGAGCTTTTAAAATACCCACTTATTAATATTAATTAATTAAATTAATAATAAGCATCACCTTCATTTTATGATAACAATGCTTAATACATTTCTTTTAACAGCTATTAAAGAGTATGCCAATCATATAAAATTTCCATTTTTGCTTGGCTTAAGATAAAGCCAACAGTCTCAAAAGCTGTGGGGATCATATTTTTTTGTCTGAGTAACTGTCAATAACATTAACAGTTTTATAGGTAACACCTTCCCTTCTCATCAGTGAAAGAATAACTCCATTTGTTCACAATGGCTATAAAAGTATGTTAAATCAAATGATTAGTTTAGATATAATTAGCAAAGTCGAAAAGCAATCGCCAAAATTACCACACTACACTTAACAAAGCCACCTAACATGAAGAATAAGGTTACTGACTAAATTGTAGAGGCATTGTTAAAATGATGTTTCAATTTGTTTGTTCTATCATAATGTAACCTGTATGATGATTTAATGACAGACAACCCAGTATTTTGCATTTTGAGTATACAAGCACTATTCAAAGGCTACAAAGAGTAGTACATTTATATAAACTGTTTCTCTGAATGAGGAATACAAAAGATTAGATTCTTTAGAACTGTTGGCAAAATGCAGTAAGAGAGAGTCCAAAAAACTAAATAACTGGCAAATGTTATTCTCAATAGAAATACAAATCTAGTGTATTTAATCCAAATTTTGAACAGTTGCACATGGAAGGCTGATGCAATTACCTGCAACATCAGCTCACAGTCATCTCTTCCAACAAAAATCATCTCTCGTGGCAGCCTATGGCGGGTGCCTCCACTGCTCACCAAAAACCAGGATGTTAAGCTCATTTTCTGCTCAGCTGCTAAATCCTTGACAAAGCTACGTCATCCTACAGGAAGACAGAGAGGGAGAGAGAAATATATTTTGTTATTTTTAGCTATAGTTCCTACTCAGCAAGTGCTGTGAGCAGCATACACAAGGAGTCTGAAAAAAGCAGCTCTCAGGAGCACATATATTACCCAATGGACTGAATCCAGATGTCATGGGAAGTGACAAAGACTACTGAATTTACATAAAATCTGAAGAGCTTTGGTTCATGTTACCAGATACATGCAAGTGAAGAGAAAGGCTTATTCAGAATAAATCAGTAGCTAGTTAAATAAGCAATGCCTGAGTCATGTTTCAGACAGCTTTTAAAGTCTAACTGCTTATTACTAAAGAAATTAATACATTAATGTCACATTACCATGATCAGCAACAGACGAGATTAGATTAATTTGTTTTTGTCCTCAGAAAGAGAACATAAGTAGCTTATATAGAGCCATTTATCTTAAGATCAAATAGCATAGTTTCTTTCCCCAAACAAATTATAAAAGGAATTAAAAATGGAAACAAAATTGTACAAATACTTAACTGTGCCCTCTCTGAGTAATCCAAAATTAAACTGCCCCAACAAAAATGCATTGGTTTGTTGCTCTTCATTTGAGACATCTAAAAACAGTGATTACTAGAATATATCTTTCAAATGCAAAAGTTTCATTTATAATGAGTCTTCAAGGCATTTTATAAAAAAGCAAGATGACTTATTAAGAACCATACCGAAGGAAAAAAGCATTAAAAGCTTCAATAGTCCTGAGAAATGGTTACTAATGGTCCATCAGCCAACATTTTATAAAGGTCACTTGTTTCTTCAATGGACATTCCACGATATTAAAAGTTCCCTCTGATGAAGAAAAATACAGCCATTAAATACCTTGAAAGTTTGAAAATTAATATACAATTTAATAGAGAGGAGGGTTGTGAAGTGTGCTGTTACTGGAAAACAGCTGTGTAATTAGGAGCATCCACAAAAAATCCTTCAGTAGCTGAGTCTTAGAGAAACTAAAGACCAAGCCTACTGGCCAAAATCTTTTATTAAAAAAATGCAGCATCCAGACAATATTCCAGAAATGACAGTAAGATATTGCAGTTGCAAAACCTGAGAATAAATCCATTCACAAAGATCTATGTCAATGTAACACCTCCATCACCCACATTCCTTAATTAGAAGAGGATCTCAAGAGGAGTTGCCAGCCTGAAAGCCCCACTCAACAAGAAATTAACTGGGATTTTTTGGTTTGGTTCTATATTTCATAAAAATACGTGAAATCAGTATCTGTACCGCATTTCAAATTGGCAAACTCAACCTGATAAACACATGAAATTTGTAGCATATCAGGCCATCAACTAACTGCTAAACAACAAAAATGCAGTGTAGCATGTAGAAACAAAGAGTAACATGTAAATACAGAATCAGAATATAATCCCAACAAAGATCTGGGAGGCAAACTACAGCACAAAAGAAAGAGAGACTTTGATCTAAATCGAGGCATGGTAATCTCTGATGTAAATAGAAAGAAAGCAGGCCAAATCTGTTTCTGACAGCCTAGCAACAGAGCATACATGTAGTGAAAAGTTACCATGGCAGATACTAAAACCCAAAAGGATGAGTTTGCGTATTCTAAATCTGAGCTGGAAGTTTTTTTTATGCAAGTCAAATTGAACAAATTACAAACAGGCTAAAATTTTACATAGCCTCTACTGCTGTAGGTTTCTTTAGCAAATGCACTTAAGATGTTTTAATACAGTGTTTGTACCAAGATATTCTTGTATACGTGAATACAGGTCATAGAATGTCGAAGAACTATCTCCATGGGTTCCACCATATCAGACATTTTATAAATAAGGATGTTTCCAATTCATGTTCTCCCAATGAATGTATAAATGGCATGGGTAAATGAGCCCGATTACACAGAAAAGATGAACAAAAGTGCTTCAGTGTGACAAAAATATATTCAGCATCCTCAGAGAAGACAATTTCATAAATAAAAATTAGCATATTATACTAAAATACTGTTATTATTTTAGAGAACTAGTAACCAAAACAGAACAGTTTATTCAGCATTTTTGTGGCAGAGAGAACTATATTAACTTGATTTTACTTTCAAAAACTTTTAACGCTTACATTTTTGTGTTGTTCAGAATACAAATGTTTGGATGTAATAAACCTGAAATAGCCAGTTCAGTGTATTTCCTGCTTCTTTTACTGCATGCCTTTTAATCTTTCATCTACTTACTTACATAAATGTTGGTTCTCTTGCTCAAATCTGAATCTGAATATCCAGGTCAAACTGGTGACCTGTGAAGTTTTATTTGGGGAAAAAGTTTCAATCTAAACACCTGGGTTAACTCTGCATATCTAGATTTTAAAACTAGTATGAAAAATAGCAATTAGGTCAGCAACAGCCATATCACAAAAAGCCCCAGCAATTTATAAATATTGATAGTAAGCAGAATAAAGTAAGGTACCTGAAAAAGATCTTAAATATTTATCGTTCTAAGCTATCACAGCACTGCTTGGCAGCACATTTATATTTAAGGACCCATCAGCATTACCAAGAAACAATGCTAGAGTTGTTTCAAACAGCACAGGCTGAACTGTGACAAAATCAATCAATTCACATGCATATATTAATTTTAAAATATTCTTTAGAACAAGCCAGTCTCTTTGATCAAGGTGGCTATATAGACAAATCTAGCATTTCAAAACTCACTGAAAATCTAGAAAGCAGCAGCACTAGGTAATATTTTAATAACTTCAGGGCACTGATGTTTCTGTGTTTTTTTTAATTTTGTACTCAAACAGTTTAATTAAGCACATACTGTTTTGCATACAATTAAATTATGTACAGAAGGCATTGTGAAAGCTATCAGTATTTTTGACTCTTTCATTCCAGTATTTTTACAACATTACACTAGATAATGCCTTGCCTTGCCCATATAGACTATGGTTTAAAAAAATCATTAGCAAAGGAAACATGGAGTTAAAGTGGGTATTCCACCTTTAAGTCACCATGTTGTTTCAGATACTACAATTCGTCTGATTCTTTTATCAGAGGCCACAGTAAACCTACTGTGCATCTATTATCAGTTATAGTATCTAGCCACTGTGATCAGACCTCAAGATACAATGGTGATTTTAACTTTGGATTTCCTTGCTTTTGTAGGTTCACTTTAATCCAGTTCTAAATGAGATGCTGAAAAGCAACTAAATTACAGAAAACTGAATGGAAAACTGAGCGCAGACATGAATTAATTTTATTGAAATTCTTAAAGATTCTACAGTGAACCTATCGATTCTATGGAGAGTACAAAGTACATTTGGAATTCCAAATTTATTTGTATCTTATACTAAAGAAAACGCCACTTTGCTATAATAAAGTATACAGCAAAATGTTATGTTTTCAATATTAGCAAAACAATTTCTGAATAGTAAGTTTCAATCTAGCCAGTGATCCCGCATTATATTGCTTACTTTAAATACGGTGAGCAATTCATAGTTGAAGACTTGCTCATGTTGGGAGAAAAGTTTAATTCTGGGTAGATTACACAACTGTAAAATTTCATCATAGCCAAATTTTCAGACTTCTGTTGTAATTATGAAATGTTTCTCCGCCTGGAGAGGAAATAGTGCTTTATAGTTCAAAAGCTATGCATTTTGGATATTTGTTCTGCAGTGTGTAAGTATCAACAAATGTATTATACTCACACTTGTGTCAAACAGATGATGCACCAGCTGGAAAACTAGCTACATCATCTATATAACATAATTAAATTCTAAGAACTGGAGCCTGGCTTTCTAGTGCCAAGAGGTGGGTGTAACTCAGTTTAGATATATCTAGAGATGCTTTACCAAGATGATGATTTTGATTTGTTAAAATTACATTACTGTAAGCAAAACCCTAATTTTAGTAATTAAGCTCAGACATTTGAGCAATTAAGAGCCTATACTTTTATAGCTACCCATCGTTAGCAATAACCAACTGGTTTTTTGCAATCAAATAAGTAGTGAATGTAAGCTTGGGGCACTGGAAAGCAACCATTCTCATGTGTTTAACTGTAAGCTTGTGAGTAGATTCACTCAATGATTTCCAGGGGGACTGCTAATGTGCTTGAAATTAAAAGACATGAATAAATGTTTGCAGGATCAAGGTCTACAATTTCACTCCGTAATGCAACTTGTAAAGAATGTAAAAAAAAAAAAAATCTTAAGAGAATTTGCAACTAGTTATCACCACTAATGTATATCCTTAGGCTGTGCTGGTAATGCCTTCTATCCAACATTCTCCTCCTTCTAGAATCCATTTCCAGTTTCTTATAATTTTGCCAAATTGAAATTTTCTATGTCATGTATTTGCCAAAGGCTGAATTTTATTTTAATTTATTTTTAAATTTTAGCAAAAGCTGTTCAGCCATTTCTGAAAATGAGATTAAGGAAAAATAAATTATTTTGCTCATCTTAAACTTTCACATCTGTTTTATTGAGTTATAGCACTACTATGCTTTGGAGCAGGGACCTGAAATTTGCTGGGGGGGGGGTTAAAATATTAGGGATTTGGTCAAGTTATATGCTTTTGAAAAATATGAGCTTGCACATTCACAGTAGATACGTGTTCAATAGTTTCAGAGTCTCTGCACTGAGTATGCCCCAACCTAGGGCTGCTGTGGTTGAAGACAACTATTCCTGCACTCGCTGCTCTTGCTTGCAGTGGGATGCTATGGTGCCAAGCACAAAAACTGAGAACAGGAAGACTGTTACTCTTTTGTATTCAGCGCTCACACTGGACCAACTAAGTAAGTTTGAAGGAAGTATCTATCTTACTAGAGTACAGATGTTCAAGAGTTAGACTGTAAGTGAGATTTGGTAGAGAGAATATAATGGCACACTCTCTTGAGAAAGATAGATGGAGAGTGAGATTGGGGAGCTTTTGCAAGCAAAAAAACAAAAACAGAACTGGGATGGGCCGGGGACAGACTTGAAAGAACAGAGGAAGAAAATCATCTCACTATTACAGAGCACTCATCTCAGAATCTACATTTTAACCTGATTCCGGAGCCTCGATATTACCTTGCTTTCAGCAAACGTCTGTGAAACACATTGGAAAAATGTCTCTCATCTCCTTGGATTGGCTGGTCTACACAAAGGATGAAAATCTTCTGTTGCTATCAGTTTCTCAGTTAGCTCAAGAAGTTGAAGTCTGTTTAGAACATAAAGTCATTCTAATCCTGCTGATGAGCCACACTAAGGCCCGTGTGACTCTACTTCATGGACTATTCTTTGCTCCCATTTATTCTCTTTTGAAAAAATCTAGGAAGTTATACACACACGAAACTAAAAGATCACTCAATTTTTCAAACTACGCTTTTAAAGTTGCAAACTCAAAACACTCAAAAGTCAGGAAATGATATAATGTTTGCCTGTGCAACTATAATTCAGTTCCTGGTACAAATGTATCAGAACACAGACTTACATGATCCCATACAATTTTTCCCAGAAAAACTCTGGCTCATTTAATGACAAAAGATGTTCAGTGAATGAGCATCTTTTCAATATTTTGTTTTCTCCTCGCTCAATGTGTGCCCCAATGTTTCATTTACTGGACATTATTCAAACTTACTCTGGGTGCAGAATTATTAATCTCTTAATAGACATCTCTGTGGAGGTCATGATTTCAGTAACTGAATGATTCACAAACATTAATAAACTACCTTCACATATGATGTAGGAAGTCCAAGCCCTGGTCCAATAACTATTCATAAGAGGTGGAACAACTTTCATAGCAAGACCAAGAAAGCTACCCACATAAGAATACCCCATAGTTCAGTAGATAGAGCACTCTGCTTCAATGTAAGTTTAAATCTTTTCTCCGCATCAGATGTAAAGAGAAACTGAACATGCATCTTCCACATTCCAAATAAGTACCCTAACCACAGAGCTACGAGTCATACGGCTGGCACTACTTTCACTGCTTCCTGTTTCCATTTTTTGTTAAAATGTCCAAAATCAAAATGAGAATTTTCAGTCAGAGTGAACAAAATACTTACCTTGACTCAAATTAAAATGCTTTCTGACTTTGTGATACACTAAAAAATTTGTTTTACTAGAAGTTTGCTTCTTTTTGACCTGGAAAAGCAAAAACGAAACAAAACTTTTTTTAAACGTTGTTTTGGAATTACCAGTGAAACAAAGAATTCCATTCTTTACACAGCGCTAGCACTGAGCACTCATCACCTCAGTAAATAAGATCCAAGGGTCTCAGCCTGGCACCTAGAAAATGAGAAACTGACTACCTGTGAAAAATTTAGTTTTAATGACTTGCCAAGCATCACACAGACATGAAAGAGGCAGAGATAGAATTCAGTTCTCTAGGAAAGCATTCAACTGACCTAAACATGATTCTAGGTTTTTCTGTTCCTGCAGTTCCCTGTCTCATTTACTCTATACCTTTCAGCTTCTGCAACCAATGAGGCAAGGGTCCTATAGACAGATTCCACAACCCTGATCTATCCTCAGAGCCAGTTAATCCTCCGTGTTAATATGGAAGGGGTCCCAAGGAGATGTTTGGGTATCTGACTGGAGGAAAGGTCGTTTCAAGGCCGATGAAGAACCTTTTGATGACTAGATTGGATATGAGGTGCCGATTAAGGTCTCTGTTGCAAAGGACAGAGATTGCAGGGAAGTGCACCTTTAGGGAGCTAACAGACAGACCCCATGTAAATGTACAATGTAGTCTAGAATAGTGGGGATTGGTGCTGAGGAAGGTGTCACACCAGCCAAGAAATCTGCATTATTTGTATAGGTAAGATTTTATTGTTCATAAAGCCTGTCACAATGCACATGCACTGCGGGGAGAAAGAGGCAGAATTAAAAATGTACAGGTAACCCTCATGCATTTATTTCCTGACTTTTGAGCATTTGACTTTGCAAAGTGAACTTTTTTTTTTAAATTGTTTCTTCTGTTGTGTGTACTATACAGTAAACATTTGAGTGGAAAAATTATTCTTGAATAGGAAATGAAGAAGAAAGAGATTGATCACTCTAGTAAGTAGAACACTCTTGGCCATTTCTGAGGTTAAAATCCTCCTCTGGCCACTTCCTTTCTACCCCCAGAGCCAGGCAATTAGCTTTTAAAAATGCAGCGGATACAGGAGTGAAAAGTAAATTATAATCATATTTCCAGTGTTTCAGACTTCAGAAACAGCAATTCTGTCAATATTTTTAAGTATTCTGTGCATGCTTCCTTCCAGTCAAAGTATCTTTGCTTCCTATTAGCCATAGCAAGCAAATGTTCGTGTTTTAGTTTGGAGAGAAATCTTCATTCATTACACTGCTGTCAAAAATACTTTATTTTGTTTATATGAATACTTAGGATTTTCTTCTTGGTGCCTCTGTGGTGTTACAGTCCCATTAGATCACTGCTGCTGAAAATGATGTTCAGCTGACAAGTAGCAGCAAACAGTTATAAGACTAACTTATTTTTAAGACCAACCCTCCCCCCACCCCACTATGGGTTATGTACATACATAGGTTTTTGCAAAAAGTAAAATTAAATATATATAAATACTTCAGAAATCAACCCAAACAGATTACTTTTCCTTACCTAAGCTGAGGTCCTACAAGAAGCTTCACTAACTGCCTCTCACAGAGGCATCAATCATCTAGGAGGCATCACTTGGTAGAGCCTTCATATTCCTTGTGGAATTTCCAATGCTTCCATTTAAGTCTTTCAGGTTGTTTCACAATGAGATATTTAACTTAACACTACAACTTCACTCAGGCAATTCAGGGTACCCATTTATTTCTTATTTGTACCTTAAAACACACAAAAAAGTCAGAAAACCCAACTTTTTTTTTTGTTTGAGCTTCAAGGTCCCTACTGACTTTGGGAGCACTCAATGTTGATTAAAAACAGTTCATAAACACAGTTCACACCCATGCTTGCAGGCACAAGAGAATATGCATGTTCATTTGGACAGGCCCAACAAACCATTTTTCAGATTCTATGAAATTATCGTATATCACATATTGGCTTTGAGTAAGTCTCCAAAAGAATAGGAGTTTCTCATCTCAGACAGTTCTATAGGTCTGTCATATAAGTGACATTTTAGGCTAAATATTAAGCATTCTAAAATATTGCACGCTGAGACAACAGAGCTTAGAATGTGAAACATGGAACCTTTCAACCTGGTCCTCATGCACCAAGCAGTTGAGGACAGGTCCACATAAACACAGTAGCTACACTGCTGTGGAGTTTCAATAAAGACGATTCCTATGCTGACAAGAGGGCTTCTCCCAACAGTCAGTGGTGTCAAAGTTGCATCTCACAGGCAGGATGCAGACCACAAACCTCCTCCATCTGGCCTGTGACTCTGCTCCATGGGACCACACACACTCCCTAACAGAGAACGAGAGAGGTCTCACACACCCAACGCTCTGCAATGACACAAGAATGTCAGGTCTCATGACTTTGCAGAGCACTGGGTATGAGAGACTGCTCCTGTGAAATCACTCTCCCCCAATGGGGCTGATGAGGAGGATTGCAGAGCCCTGTTTCACATACACTGCTCTGCAATGCCATGAGAGTACCCTACTGTTTTCATTTATGGTACGTACGACCCACTTATAGTACATTTAAGTCACATCTGGCCTGCCACAGCAAATGTGTTTGACACCCCAGCAGAGATACTCCCTCTGAGAGGTCGCTGTTATATTGATAGGCGAAGTCCTCCCATTGACACAGTGCTGTTTATCCAGAAGGTTAGGCCAGTACAAGTATGTTGCTCAGTGGTATGGGATTTTTCATTCTAGCAAGCAATGCAGTTGTACAGATGTAAATACATAAGGGTGACCTGGCTTAAGAATACCCACAAGGCATGATGAAGGACCCAAAATAATAGGGTGTAAATCCTATGGTATAATAAACTAAGTAAGTCATTTGTAAACAAAATTTCTTTGCAACATAGCACAGAAGATGACATTACCTATATGAAAAAGTTATTAGAATACTGATGAATTTTATATCAGCTCAATCATTCATCTTTATTCATAAACAAGATACCCCCCCACACACACTATTTGTTTCATCCTGTATATTTGCTCTCATGTAGATTTCAAAATTTTTCATGTGTACCTGAGTTTACAAATAGGCATACAGCATGAAGCTGACAATACCTAATGTATATATGGCCAGAAAGGAAGATAGGTGACAGTTACCTGCTGCCTCAAAGGAACATCTCCAAGGTATATTACCACCTATTGACCTGCCTTAACTGCAAGACCTTTAGATACATAACTCCTTAAATATTATATATGGTTTAATTTTTACAAGTATTGTAAGGACCAGTATGCTACTGGCTCTTGGCAGAGTCCTCCCATGACATGTTTGGTGAACTATTACCATATATCATCACGTATGAGCCGAGAATTTTGCGCCTGAAAACTGGCTTCAAAACAGGGTCTTGGCTTATACTCGAGAGAATACAGTACACAGCCCCACTCAGCAGTTTCCCTCACCATGAGGCAGGCTAGAGCCGGGCGGTCAGCTTGGGCAGTCGGCGGGGGCTGGGGCTGGAGGAAGGAAGGGAGCACGGCATCTGGAGCGGCCAAGTAAGGGGGCCCGGGGGGGTCAGCCTGGACACTGATTCAGGGAGGATTCAGGGAGGCCAGGGAAGCGGCCACAGGGACCGGAGGTTGGGGAGGGGGTCGGAGAGTTGGGGAAAGTGATGGGATGGCCGGGAGGATTTGGGGGGGGGGTGTTCAGGGAAGCCAGGGAAGGGGCGGCAGGGCTAGGGCACTTGGGAGGGTTGGGGAGTCTGGAGAAAGCAGCAGGAGAACCCAGGGTTTTTGGGGAGCCCAGGGAAGCAGTGACAGGGACCGGGGATTTGGGGGGGGGGCTGGCAGGCTGAGAAGAGTGGCAGCAGGGGTTGGACGGTGATGGGGAAAGGGTGTTGGGGAACAGGAGAGCAACAGCAGGGCACTGAGAAGGGAGTAGGGGGCAGCAGTGAAGAGCCAGGGGGCAGTGAGAGGAGCAGGGGGCAGCAGTGGGAAAGGGGCAGAGAAGGGGGGCAGCAGTGGAGAGCCAGGGGGCAGCAGTGAGGAAAGGGCAGAGCAGGGGGCAGCAGGAGGTAGCAGTGAGGGAAGGTCAGAGCAGGGGGCAGCAGCAGGAGCAGGGGGGCAGCAGCAGGAAATTGAGAAGTGAGCGGGGGGAGCAGTGAGGAAAGAGAAGAGGAGGTGGGAGCAAGGGGGCAACAGTGAAGTAAATGAGAAGTGAGCAGGGGGGCAGCAGGAGTGACAGCAGTGAGGAAGGGGCAGAGCAGGTGGGCAACAGTGAAGAAAGGGTTGCGCAGGGGGCAGCAGCAGGAAACTGAGAAGTGAGCAGGGGTGTAGCAGTGAGGAAAGGGCAAAGCAGGGGGCAGCAGGGGTGACGGAAGTAAGGAAAGGGCAGAGCAGGAGGGCAGGAGTGAGGAATAGACAGCAGGGGGGCAAGGGAAAAGCAGCAGCAGAGATTTTGGGGTAGGGAAGCTGTCAGAAACTCCAGAGGAAGCCAGCAGCAGTGGGTGGGGGGTTAGGGGCCAAGGCCAAAAGGGGACCTCGGCTTATACCTGGGTCACCAATTTTAGTTTCTTTTTTGGGCTCCGAACTGGGGAGTCGGCTTGTGCCTGGATCGGCTTATACCCGAGTATACACGGTATACCTGCATCTGACCCGGGAATCCATATAAAATACCATGCACATCCTGTGCCCTCTGCTAGTTGGCACCAAAGGGTGCCATGTGGGCAGAGATCATTAAAAAATGATTCAGACTGCCCAGCTCTTGGGCTCCGTGACTGGGATGGACACCCTTATTTACTTATATTTTAACCCGGTTTAATTGAGAAGTGATTAATGCACGCTTAACTTTTTTCCTCTGCTCTCAGGGCTGTTTTAGTCAGTCTAGCCCTTTTACGCACCTGCGGATCCAATTCTACTCTACAAAACCAGAGTAAATTTAATGCAACTCCATAAACTTTAATAGTGTTTACTGTCGTATAAATGAGATGAAAATCATTGCATCATTAATGTGAAAGCATCTTTCTGTTCAAGAATTTGCATTCCAGTGGAACACAAGTTGAGGGCTCTATTTGGGTGAATGTTCAATCCAGCTGTGTGCTCACTAATTTGCATAACAAAGCAAACTCCTCTTTTAACACTTGATCACAGCTAATGATTTCTTGGAGTGCAAAGAAACAGGGATTTTGAGTGAGCAATCATCTACTAGATATAAGAGTATCTCATTAACTAAATATAGGCTCTAAAAAGCATATTATGATTTTATCTGCTATGTAACAAGGTTTTTCCAGAACATCTACCTTCTATTACTTGAAGGCTTTGTTAAATTACTTAATACCTGGTTTCATTAAAAACAAACATAACTGCTGTATGATAAACAGAACTGCGATCTTAAGTGGAACTGATAAAGCTGAGGTGTACTGTTTCTTCAGAAGCAGCAGATCTGTGATTATCCAGAAGACCAGGCAGTGGACGCTCCAGGGAGATGCCTCAGAAGCCCCAGGTGTGCTATTGCTAGCCTGCAGAGTAAGAATGGGGTCTGAGATGCCTAAACAGTAGTACTTGTGTGGCAAGTGGAGTTGGGGAGCTGAGGCACAACAGGCACAGATAAGGCTTTCCCTCATGCTAAGGGTGAGAGGATAAGGCTCCTGACAATGCTGAAAGCATTGTACATCTGTAACTCCAAAAAGCTGTAGAAAAACCAAAGAATAAATGGGACAAATGCTTTGGTATTACAGGCTGCTTATAGAAAACACATGCCCTGGCTGCAACCATTCACAGCTCAGTGAGTTTGATAACTCTCCAGATTTAGCCAAGGCTCCATAAAGACAGATTAAACATACTAAGTATTTCCTTCTATTTTTACCAAAACATACATACATACCTGCACAAATGTTTTTCTATCTATCTGTCTCGCTCAAAACCACAATATGGTTATGACTAACCACATCTAGCAAGGGAACCACTGAGAATGAAAACCTTTTAGGTTACTATCCAGACCCACAGAAAAAAAAAAAAAAAAAAAGGAGCAATGTGAACTTTTCTCCCTTTCAGTCTAGGGCACAGCCTGTATTTTTAGCCTGGTAACCACTGAAAACTGCTGAGAAAAGAGTTTATTTGTAAGATACAATAGATCCAACATTAACAAGACTAGTTTTTTCTCCATGGCCCCAGGAAATATAGAAATGTTGAAGTAAAATTTTACTCACTGATGTCATTGTTCAAAGAAATGAGAATCGGGGCAAATAAATGCTGAGTTATTTTCTTGTATAATGTTTGGGCCCCCCAGCTGAGACTCTTCTTTTTGCCAATAAAAGCCCTACCCAAGCAGACCAATAGATTTCCAGGAACAAGGCCAGATGGAAAAGAAGAAGGGAAGGTTGCTCACCCTGTGCAGTAACCCCTATTACTTCAAGATGTGTGTCCCTATGGGTGTTCCACTTCTTGGTGTTGTGTGCCACAGCACCTTTGTTTGGAGACTTCTACAGCAGTACAGGACTGGGCAGCACATGTGCCAGTGGTTTTGTGGCAGTTGGTGCCATTGACAGTACACACATGCTGCCCACCACCCTCAGCTCCTTCTCTACCACAGACTATCCATCTAGAGAGAGAAAGAGAAACTGAAGTGGAGGGAAGAAGGTGGACAGTGGAGCTTCCACAAGGGCACACATCTCGAAGTAGCAGCAGTTACTGCACAAGGTGAGCAACCTTCCCTTCTTCACTGAGCGTTATCCCGGTGGGTGCTCGGCTTGTTGGTGACTATGTAGCAGTATATTGAAGTGGAGGAAGGACTTCAGATGCATCTTGGGCATGAGAGAGTGCAGATCGTCCAATTAATGTGTCTTTGGAAGTGAGATGATCTACAGCATGGTGCTTTATAAAAGTAGAGGATGATGCCCATGTGGCTGCCTTGCAGATGTCTATGATGGGAACATCTTTAATATGTTGCCAGAGCTCTGGGGGGGGGGGGTAGCATTCATGACATCAGGACTTTGAAGTCCCATGTGCTTGTAGCACATTTTGATGCAAGCAGAAATCCATTTGGAGATTCTTTGGCTGGAAATAGGTTGACCCTTTAAACGTTCAGCTAAAGAGATGAAACAGTCTGTCAGATTTTCTAAATGTCTCCATTCTCTCAGTGGAAGGCAATTGCTCTACAAACATCGAGAGTGTGAAGGACGGATTCTTGGATATCGGTGTGTGGTTTCTGAATAAAAAGCAGGTAACTGAATAGTTTGGTTCATATAGAAATTGGATATGATATTAAGCAAAAATCTTGGATGGGATTTGAGAGTAACCCTATCTTTGGAGAAGGTTGTATACAGGGGTTGGCCATTAAAGCACTAATTTCACTGACTCACCTTGCTGAGATAATGGCGACCAGGAAGGATAACTTCAGAGAAAGGAGGAGGAGCGAGCAGGTAGCTAAGGGCTCAAAAGATGGTTTTGCTAGAGCTTTGAGGACAATGTTCAGGTCCCAAGGAGGTGCTGGGTGTCTGATTGGAGAGAAGGTCTTCTTGAGGCCAGTGCCTTTTGATGATTAGATTAGATAGGAGGTGTAGATTAAGGTCTCTTTTGTAAAGGGCAAAGGTTGTAGAGAGTCGCACCTTTAGGGAGCGAACAGACAGACCCTCTGATTTTAAATGTAGGCCACAGTCTAGAATAGTGGGGATTGGTGCTGAGGAAGGTGTGATATTCCTAGTCTCACGCCAGGCAAGAAATCTGCTCCATTCATATAGGCATGATTTTATCGTTGATTGTTTTCTGCTATTCATAAGTATTTGTTGCACCTCATGAGAGCACTGTGATTTGACTGTCAAGAAGCATTTATGAGCCAGGCTGTGAGGTGGAGTATGGGGATGCCTGGATGGTAGCTTCGATTCAGGTGTTGGTACAGGAGATCCTGTCTGTGTGGCAACATTATGAGTTTGCAGACTGATAACATTAGATCAGAATACCACATTTGATGCGGCCACACTAGGGCTATGAGTATTAGTGTGCCCTATCTAACATGATTTCGAGAAGCACTTTGTGCAACAGCAGAATGGGTGGAAAAGCGTATAAGAATCCTGTGTTCTGTGGGAGGAGAAAAGCATCCCCCAGAGATTTTCATCCTAAGCCCTCCCTGGAGCAGTATCAAAGGCATTTCCTGTTGTGCTTGTTGGTGAACAAGTCGATGACTGGATAGCCCCATCACTGGAATAGATCTTTCAGGACTATGTTGTTTAGTTCCCATTCATGGCTTGCTGTAAACTGTCTGCTTAATATGTTGGCCATGACACTTCGTTTTCCTGGTAGATAGGCAGCAGTTATGTTCACATTGTGCCTTGCACATCAGTTCCATAGTTTTACTGCTTCTGCACACAGACTTTAGGATCTTGCTCCACCCTGGCAATTTATGTAAAACATTGAGGCTACTTTGTCTGTCATTATTAGCATGGATTTGTTCTCTATGAGCTGAAGGAAAAATTTGCATGCACTCTGTACTGCACAAAGTTCTAGGGCATTTATATGGAGGAGGTGTTCAGATTCAGACCACCAACCTTGTGCAGTGAGATTTTCCATGTGTGCACCCCAATTTATGAGGGATGCATCAGTTGAAATCATTATTGAAGGATTCTCCTCTGAGAAAGGGCTGCCTTTCGTTAGATTTGACTCGATTGTCCACCAGGTGAGAGAGTTTTTGATGGATTGCAGTATCTGTAAAAGTCTGGTTAGGGAGCATTTGTGCAGCTTGTGAACTCGGGAGAACCACGCCTAGAGGCATTGCATATGGAGCCAAGTGTAAGGAACCACGGCAGTCATAGTGGTCATGTGACCCAGCAACTGCAGTAGTAGTTTTGCTGCGACATGATGTGTGTGGGAAAAATGAAGCATTAAGGTTTCAAATTGTTAAGTACATTGGGTGTGGTAGGTACGCCTTGGCTGCGACGGAGCTGAGGTCTGCTTCAATGAAATGAATTCCCTATGGTGGTGTCATGGAGGATTTTTCAAGATTTATTTTGAGACCAAGAAGTTGAAAGGTATTTACCATGAACTGCATTGCTATCTGTGATAGCTGTTGAGTTGGAACTCTCAGGAGGCAATCATCTAAATGTGGGAAGATGAATATGCCTTTCTTTCTAAGCTGTAACTACTGCAAATATTTTTCAGAAGACTCTTGGAGGAGTAGAAAGGCCAAAGGACAGTATCATGTATTGGTAAAGGTGGTTGGAATCTCAGATAGCTGTGGTGAATGGTGCTCGATGAATGGTGACATGAACGTACACACTGTGAAGACCGAAGATCAAGAACCAATCTTGTTGCTGCAGTGAAGGAATTATGGTGGTAAGAGCCATCATCTTAAATTTTTGTTTCCTGACAAATTCATTTAAGGGTGTCAGGTCTAAAATGGGTCTTCATCCTCTGCTCTTTTTTCATACCACAAAACATTTTGAATAGAATCCTTTCCTTATCTGTTATGGTGAAACTTGTTCTACCACTCCTATGTGGAAATGTTCCAGCTCTTTTTGCAGAACCTGCATATGAGTGGGGTCTCCGAAAAAGGATGGGGAAAAGGTCTGTGTAGAAATGGGATAATGTAACCTATTTGATGGTTTGTAAGACCCATTTGTCCATTGTTATCAATGCCCAGTTATTGAGAAATGGTTTGAGACAAAATTCTATGGTGTTGGACTGAGGTGGATGCAAGCCAACAAGCTGATGAGTTCTCGTTCCCTTGACCAAATTTTCAAAAGTGAGGTTTAGGCTGCACTGGTTGGGGTGGAATGGAAACCTATTGTTGTTGCTGTCACTTTCTTTGAGGATGCTGTTTATTTTCTGATTGTCATAGTATCAATACTGATACACAGTTGTTCATTTCTGCAGATATAGCTGGAACCTGTACTGCCTCTTCTCGATGGTAGGTATGCGGATGCCAAGTATGCACAGGGTGGATCTGGAGTCCTTCATTTAGTGGACAACTTTATTTGTTTTACCAAAAAAAAGGTGCAATTTGGCAAATGGTAGGTCTTCAATCTCTGACTGTAGTTTCTTGGGAATACCCATCCTATGGAGCCAGGAGGCTCTGTGCATGACTCCAGCTGTTGCTGTTGTTCTGGCAGCAGCATCTCCCACATCAAAAGCTGACTGTAACAAAGTGCGAACTACTACCTGACCTTTCACTATGAGTGTCTTGAACTGTTCTCTTTTTGATTCTGGAAGATTGTAGGAGAACAAGGCAAGCATTGTATATAGAATGATCATAGTTGGAACAGAGGATTTTGTAATTAGAAATCCTCATCATAAGCACAGAATATGAGTAAAGTTTTCTTCCCAGGAGATCCAGCCTTTTCCAGTCTTTATCAAATGGGGTGGATTTATTAGCAGTGGCGTCGCTAGCGCTGGGCACACGGGGCACGTGCCCCGGATCCCTGGCCTGGCCGCCGGTGGCTACGGCGACCCCATCCTCGGCCGGGGATCCGGG
>ML681972.1:16003997-16080746 GCA_007922195.1 Podocnemis expansa | reverse complement strand
AAGCATCTGAGCAAGTGGGATCTTCTCCCATGAAAGCTTATGCAAAAAATAAATCTGTTAGTCTTAAAGTGCCACACAACTCCTGTTGTTTTTTTACTGGACTAGACTAACACGGCTATCCCTTTTGAAATGCTGTGGATGCCTAGGGAACCTCCCGTATAGCGAACATCAAGTAGGGTAGAAGGGTGTCCCAATCTTGTCCATCTGGCGCCACCACCTTCCGAATCATGGTTTTTAATTCTTGTTAAATCGTTCCACGAGGCCGTCATTCTGGGGGTGGTAGACAGAGGTCCGTAACGTTTGGATGTGGAGTATCACACACAGGTCTTTCATCAATTTGGAGACAAAGGGTGTTCCTTGATCTGTGACGATCTCCTTGGGTATTCCTACCCTTGACAAGATATTAACTAATTCCTTGGCTATCGTTTTTGACATCGTATTGCGCAGTGGAACTGCTTCTGGGTACCTTGTGGCATAGTCTAGTACCACCAATATATACTGGTGACCCCGGGCAGACCTTTCTAGTGGGCCAACCAGGTCCATGGCTATCCTTTCAAAGGGAACCTCAATAATTGGTAGGGGCACCAGTGGAGCCCGTAAGTGTGGCCGGGGGCCATGTACTTGGCACTCGGGGCAGGAAGCACAATAGTGGTGGACCTCCTTATAGACCCCGGGCCAGAAGAATCTCCTTAAGATTCTCTCAACGGTTTTGTCTACCCACAAATGTCCCCCAAAGAGATGGGTATGTGCGAGGTCTAGCACGGTCCGCCGATGTCGTCGGGGTACCAGTAGTTGTTCCACTACTTCCCCCTGGGTCTGGATTAGCTGGTATTACAGGTCCCCTCGAATTATAAAGTAGGGACCGGGCCCCTTGCGCCTGCCTTCTACCTGTGTTCCATTCACCACTACCACCTCCTTCCTGATGTTATCATATATTCGGTCATTGGCCTGGTCCTGGGCAAAACTCCTCAGGATGAGTCCTATGCCTCCCACCTCAAGGGGGGTTGCTCCCCCTTCCCTCTCAAGAGTGGTGCTGCTAGGGTCCGGCCTGATCTCGGGTTCATTACTAGGTTGTGCAGTAGGTCTGTCAGTGGGCCCTGGTTGATTGCCAACAAGGGCAGCCGGTTGGTTCTGAGCTAGGATTCGTGTTCCTAGTTTTTTGGCTGCCTGCCTCTCACGGCGGGTTTTCTGTTGCCCTTCTGTAATGCAAAATAGACCCCGGTCAAACTCTGAGAACGGGACTGACAGGTCGCTATCGGGGTCCCCCACCTTACGGCTGAAGCTCCCATCACCAGTGGGCCCTGCCAGTGGAAGTAGGCCTGCAAACCCTGGAAAGTCCTGGCCAATGAGGACTGGGTAGGGCAGTTTAGGGACCACCCCAGCTGCTACCTTGGTTACCCTCCCTTGTATTTCAATCTTAACAAGGACGGTAGGGTAGTATTTAACTGTGCCATGCACACATGCTACCCCTGTGTTTTTGGCTCGGGTCAACCGGTCCTGACCTACCAGCTTCCCTGAGACTAAGGTTACTGCACTCCCTGAATCTACTAACGCCTGGGTTTTAATGCCATTCATCTTAACGGTCCAGGTATACTGGTGTGGGGACTCAGGCACCCCTACCATACGGACCAGGTGGCAGGAGAGGCCACGCTGGCCAAAGCCACACTGCATGGGCTCCTCAGCATTCGGGCACTGGGCTGCAATGTGCCCTAACTCCCCAGATGCATAGCAACGGTACGCAGCCCTTGTCATCCCCTTGCTCTTTGGGCTGCCAGGTCCCCGTCCATAGCACTCATGTGGAGAACCTTCAGCTAACTTCATGGGGTGTGGGTGTTCTCTGGCCACCCTTCTCTCTGGCATTTCTTCTGTTGGGGTCTGGGACCTGGGGTTGCGTCGTCGATTCCTGCGCCCATCTTCCTCAGCTATCCATAACGTTTCCTTGGCTGCTAAGTCTCTCTCGACCAGGTCCACAAGGCTGTCATACGTGGAGGGGTCTTGCCTGCTGACCCACTCACGCAGGTCTGGCGGTAGCCCTCTAATGAATCGGTCAAGGACAAGGACCTCAAAGACCCCCTCGGTGCTGTGGAGGTCAGGCCACAACCATTTTGGGGCCAGGTGGGCAAGGTCAAAGAGCTGGGCCCTTGGCGCTGCGCCCTCCTGGTACCTCCACTCATGGAACCTCCGGGCCCTGGTGGTCGTGGTCACACCAAACCTAGCCAGTATTTCTTCTTTGAGCTGGGCGTAATCAGCTGCATCTTCCGATGCCAAGTCAGAGTAGGCTCTTTGGGCTTCACCAGACAAGAATGGGGCAAGAATACTGGCCCAGTGCTCTTCAGGCCAGGCCTCCCTCAGGGCAGTCCTTTCGAAAGCGAGCAGGTATGCCTCTATGTCATCTTCAGCTGTCATCTTCTGGAGATAACAGTTGGCCCGCAGGGGGCACCCTCCCTCTAGGCCTCGGGTCTGGGTGGTCAAGGTTTTCAGTTGGTTCGCGACCTCCTGTAGAGTAGCATGGTCTTGGGCCGACTGACTGCTCAGCAACTGGTGAGTCTCCTGTTGAGCCCGTACTGACTCTTGTTGGGCCGCCATCTGGACCTGTAGGGCATCCTGCTGGGCAGCCGTGGCCTGCACTAGGGCTTTAACCAGGTCCTCCATTCTGGCTGATTTACTCTGCCTCTAGGCAGTTTGTGACGTCCACTTGGGATGTTAAGCCCTCCCCTGACACCACATGTGGCCGGGTGCTGGCCTGCTACCACCGTGCGCCGTCTGTCCTCCCTGGCGTCTCAGGCATGGGGTAAATCAGCCACCTGGTTAGGTCCCCCTTACCCAGGCCGGGGTTGCAGGCTCCCGGTCCCTCTGGCTGGGGCCTCTCTGGTTAAGGCTTCTGGCACTCCCCTTCCCCTGGTAGGAAGGGGAGGGGAAAGGAAGTGTGCCCTGCTCTGGTAGCTGCTGAGAGGGGTTTCTTTTCCTCCTTTGTGCTGCCACTCCAGCCTCTTGGCTTCCCAGCCCTCAGGCAAGCCTCTGAGGCTTCCTTCTCCCTTCCCCTCTCTTGTGCTAGAGGAGGTGTGGCTTTTATAGGGCCTGGGCAGCCCCTAATTGGGCTCAGCCATCTCTAATTGCTCTGCAGCTGTTTCTACTTGCCCTGCTGGGAACAGGGCTCTCAGCATTCTGGGGCTGACAAACCTACCCTCAACCACCCTTCTATAACCATCAGCCCTGGCTTTGTTACAATATATAGTTGCTATTATATGTATTTAACACAGGCCTTGCTCCATTTGTACTTGGAATAAACAGCTTGTTATATCCAAAAAAAAATTACATATGTGGACTTTGCTGTTAGAATTAACTGTAAAAAGCTGCAAATTATTCTATAGAAAAAAAGCAGAAGATATCGAACCAACTTATGAAGTTCAGCTTGCACTGAAACCTGTTGAAATATTAACTATCTTATAGGCAGATAGTTTTGATTTCATACACTTTCAAGGTGACAGAATTACAGTTCTCTCAGTGGCTGGACTTTGATGAAGCCTACATAAGAGGTATCCTCATTCTCCACTTCTGTTGCTTCCACAAATGTACAGAGTTATGTATTTCACTGTGTCCAGGGATAGAAATTCTTCAAAGTATTTCCCCTTTCTGTCCAGCATCACTGAAAGAGAAATTATCCCTCATCCACCTAATGTACTGTTTTCTTGCACCTTCTCCTGAGGCACTGGACACTCAGAGACAGGACAGTAGACTAGATGAACACTGGGCCGGAGCACGAATGGCAATTCATATGCTCCACTTCCCATTCACTTCTCCATTCCATTGGTTAACAATATAAAAGCAACAGCTGTTGATATGTGATGTGTTACCACAAACCTTTAGAATTAAAATCTCAGTAACAGGAATGGAAGGATTGGGAAGGTAGAAGTTCACTCCCAACAGTTTTAGTTTCAAGCTATCCGAAGATTCAGGAAGACAACATTGCCTTGATATAAGGACTTGGATTACACACAGCGCAACAAGCTAGGGGAAATTAACAGATCCACGAGGACTCTAAGGCTGTTAACATATTCTTAATGCAAATTAGGGAACCACCAGTGCCCACCAGCAGGGACCAAATGGGCCACTTAATGTGCAGCAGGTTAGTATGCACAAGAATTTTTACACCTTTCTCATGCAAACTATTACATGATGTACACAGGATCATAAATATTGCATCCATATAATTAAATCAATATCCTAAATCAATTCAATGGGTACGTGGTCATATAAACTGGCTTAAGAGTGGCTAATATCAATTCAGCTTAATATGGTTTGTTACAAAATTAATTTCAGACCAACTTGTCTTATATGTTTGTGTGACACCAATAAAATGGAGCCTCAATTCTAACTGAGACCACTGGATACTATCAAAACACATCTCCCAAAAATGGCAGTGTGATGTTCTACTCTGCCATCTGGATTGGTATATAGCTTTATCATCTTAGTCTCTCACTCCTGAAGCCTATCTTGCATTTTCTCCACTGTGTGAGTCTCCACTCCTGGGTCAGCCCATGCACAGCCTCCTGCAAGCAAGTGGCTCTTAATTTAGAGAGTGAGTGCTTCTGGCCAGCCATTCATGGGTTTATGTAATAGAACGACCTCAGCAAACACTCACAATCCCAGATTCAACCCTCAGATATTCCATCTTGCCACGTTGAGGGCACCCAGTGCAATGTGCAGAACATTTTCACTGAAAAATGCAAGCTCATGATTAGTTCATCATTTATCAAAACAAATTGATATGCACCAGCTTTATCATTTTAAAAGTCTCAAAGCCACATTATACCATATGCATTGCTTTTGATAAAACAAAAATGTATTAAGAACAGAAAAAATTTAGGTGATTAAGTCCAGGAAATATAAATCAGATTTGATCATAATGAAATAAAAGCATTCTAAACTAAGCTTAACCCTTTCAATAACCTTTCTGGATCAGATAATGCTCACCACAGGCCGGCCAATTTCCTTCAGCCAGGCCCTCCCCCTATGGACAGCATTTCAGTTGCTTGATGTTGTTTTTAGATGGAAATAGGAGACAAAAAGAGCTGCCAAAATGTCCCCCTTTTTAACATTTTCCTTCAACCCTCCTCCTTTAGGGTCGGTGAAGAACAATGTCCATGCATGGATCTCTCCATTTCCTGAGTCACATGAACATTCCCTTACCAATTCTTAGGCTAGTCCATTATTCCTGAAAGAGCTGGGTTGTTTTATGCCTGCTGAGGCATGAACTACCTCTCTGGTTTTAGTGTCTGTCTAGATCTGTCTCCAGCCATCTGAGGCATTTATCTGGGAATATTACAAAGCAGAGCTTCATAACCAAACATACAACATTGCAACAAATATACTGCTCTAACAATAATGCTCAGTATGAAAAGAGCATTCAAAAAAACCCAAACCCTTATATGACATCTTTCACACTGAATAATACACAATCATACTAATGAAAGACACACCATCATACTGTAAGGATATACATAGGGTGTAGAATATCATAGGCAGACCCTGTGTTTTAATACTCATTATGGATCTGTGTTAAATAATTTGTCAATACCAACATAGATTTAAAAACAGTTAAACTATTTGAACCACACACAAGTCTATAAATGTTCTCTTTTAAACTGTATTCATAGATACCTGTATATTGTCATATTTTAAAAAAGAGAAGGGGATGAAAAGGTTCAAAACTTGGAGCTCTGACTTACACACACAGCATTTCAGAAATGGATCCATAAACTTGATAGGAAAATGGCAAAATAAACTCATCCTATAAAGGGTTCTTCTGAATACATACATCTTAGAATTGAGTTATCCATCTCAAAAACTTCAGTGAAACCGATTCATTGCACACTTATCACCAACACAAAATCTGTCTGCATAAATGTTCTCTATGTACTACTCATATTTTATATATAAGCAGTCATTTTAGGCCTTCTTTCACTTTAATCATTCTATTCTATCTAGATTCCTGTTGACAGACAGGTTCAGTACCATTTCAGTGATGTATTTTCCATATACCTGAAAGGTGCAACTAGATATCAGATTCACGAATATGTAGTATAAAACAATCTTCACACTAGACCCTGCAATAACACATATATACCGACGTAACATCATTAATAATTTTTTCCCTATCTGTATAACAAATGTTTTTTCATGCAATAGTCAATTGGAATCCAGAAAGTTTCTCTCTATCTCTAAATGAATCTGGCTGTAGTCTGTAATACTATATAAGTATTAATGGTTTATTTGCTTAATTCCCTTTTTCTACTTAGGCTTGGTCTACACTACAGCTTTAGGATGACATAAGGCAGCTTACATGGACCTAATTATGTTAGGGTACACACTACTTGGTTGTACGGAAGTAAGTGTCCTACTACACCACCATAATTGCACCTCCACTAGAGGCATAAGGCTAATGTCGGTGTAGTTAGGGGGACACAGTTTCCTTGTAGAGAATCCTTATTTTAAGCCTTAAAGGATTTGTGTCTTCTTTTGATACACCACATCGCATCTATAGCTAGTATTCAAACCTGGCATGCTCCATTTCTCAATATAAGATTCAGCAGGAAACACTGTATATATAGGATCTTTTGTAGAATGTTTGGAATCAAAGACTTAAAATAGATTTCAATTTGTATTAAAAAGTTGGTTGGTTAGCACTCACTATAAAAACAACTAAATGTGTAATAACTTTAATCTTAGTTCTGATATGTTAAATAAAAATCTTATATACACATGCAACAGATTGTACTGTTATGTTCACTACTTTACAAGATGACAAATTTTGTACAAAGTATGCCTTGTGAGATATTTGAAAACAATCTACTGAACACTTGTCTTGGTAAACGTACGCAGCAATGCTGTATTTAAGGTTATAAAAGTCTACAGAATGATATTGCTGAGACATATTCTAAATTGAGAAAAGCCGCCAAAACACCTCCTCAAAGACAAACAGTAAGACATCACCTCAGCCAGGTGTCAACATATTCCAGTGGGCTGTTGATGAGTTAGCAGCCATTCCTTGGTACGAAAAGTGTGAGCAAAAATTTTACATCTTGGCAGACAGACTCACTGATGCCTGAACTCCAGCTGGAAATGATTCCTAGAGGGAACTCAGACAAGGGAAAGATACTAAAATGATCTCTAGCAATGGACAGAAAGAAATATGAAAGATAAAAGCAGCACTACTGAAATGGGAGAGTGATCCTAACTGATACTGCTGTGAACACACTGCAAGAAAAACCTTTTGCTTCAATCCAAAGGGGAAGGCGTGTTAGTCTAGTTCAGTAAAACAAACAAACTAGGAGTCCCGCGGCACTCAAAGACTAACAAATATATTTATTGCTCATTTATTTAAAGCTCATGCAATAAATATATTTGCTAGTCTTTAAATGCCATAGGACTCCTTGTTCGCTTCGTTTGCTTCAAGTGCATTTACCTTGTTAAATTAGGTAAAATCCCAACTAATACCTTTCTTCTTTGTAACCAGTTCTGACTTTTATGCCTCACTACTTGGTAATCACTTAAAATCTACCTTTCTGCAATTAATAAACTTGATTTATCTAGACCACTGTGTGTTTGGATTGAAATGTCTGAAAAATGCATTTGAGATAACAGTCTGTGCATATTATTTTCTATTAATGAAATGTTGGACTTTAAGCTTGCACTGCACAGAAGAAAAAAATCAGGCAGTACTAGGCACCCATTTTTGGGGACAAGTCTGGGACTGAGAATTTGGTGGAGTCGCTCTGCAATATGATTCAGAAGTGGCTGACTGGAAGCACTCAAATAATTCAACTGGGAGTGATTCTGCATGCTTGAAGCTGTGTGTAAACTGACCAGGAGTAGTTGTCCTTGCAGAAAAGCAGTGTAAAAGGCTTCCCAGCTGGAAAGTTGATGGGACACAGATAAGCCGATTATACCATGGGGAATGTCACCCAGAAGTTTTTATATTCTAGGACAGATTTTGATTGACCTACAGGCAGTAAAGTTCAGAAACACTGCATTCAGTACAACTCAAAGGAAAACTCAGCCATAATAAATAAATTATCCAGTCATCAGCAAGATGGTCGTGGTACAATAATTACAATGAGATATGTTAAAGCAAGGCTTGATAAAACATGGGTGCCAGGTAACCATGGCACCCACGAAATTGTATGCTGGCACTTCGCTGTGCTGGGGTACTCCGGGGGGCAAAGCGCGCGCTGGATCCGCCCCACCACCTCCAAGCTGTCGGCATCTTCAGCTGTGTGTTGATTTTTTTTGCTGGCAGTGGTGGGGCTTCTTCACCCCTGACCACTGCTGCAAGTGTTCATGGCAGCTAGGTTTCTGTGCTCTGGACCAACGCTGCCTCCAGTATCTAGGGTCCTTCATCAAAAAACAGGTGGCAGCGGCATTTTGGCAGCAGAGGCCCCTATTACAAGCCGCACACCCAGTTTTGGGGCTATGTGTGGTGCATTTGTTAAGGCCTGTTTTAAAGGTTGTTTTATTGCAGATTAGAAGAGTATTGCCAGGTAACAAACATTTAAATGAAGAACTAAAACAATATTTCACTTTTATGCCCTCACTGAAAGCTGCAATATTTAGACATATAGAAGTTAAAATGAATGCAACAGAGAATGCCTTCTTATTAAATTTGTGCATCGGTACTTAGGGTTTTGACTTATGCATCATTCCAAAACAATTATTCTAAATACAAAATTCTACCTTCATTTATACCCAAGTACATAATTTGGGAACCATGCAGTTGTGCAAGAGTAACAGAGAGAATTTGGACCCTGCACTTAGAATACCATGAACAATTCTGAAGATGTATGAGCAGGAATATAATCCAGTTCTCTCTTTCAGAGCTGTGCTGGCTCTGCAGTGTTAATAGGAATGAAAAGTAGTAGAATATTATTTTAGTCAAAAAATGAGCAGAAATATTTCTGACTATACATGGGAGCAGACTTGTAGAGGAAGAAGAGGCCATTTTTTACAGAGGCACTTTTCAGAGCCTACACACTGAGTTCTGATAAAGTAAGACCATGTCTACACTAGAAAATTGTCCCACAGTAAATCTTTGTGTTACAAGAAACAGTTTAGTTATTGCACTACTGCACATCCACACAGCCATCCCTTTGCCACTGGAGCGTGTCCACACTAGGACCACTTCCAACGACAAAAGAGGCTGTGTGGGGAGGCTAAGATGTCAACCTCTCAGCTCCCTGAAGAAAGAGATGGAGGGAACCCACACCTTCCCTGCTGCCCCCCCCAACTCCTGCTCAGGACCTAGGCATTGCGCCTGGGCCCTCCTGCATCCCCACAGCTGACAAGATTCCCGGTTGCTCCAGCTGCTGGGGTTTCCTGGAGGCCCAGCAGCTGGAGCCACAGAGCAGCCGGGGACCAGGGAATCCTGGCGGCTGTGGCTGCAGAGCCATAGGGACTGGGGAACTCTGGCAGGTGAGGCTGTGAAGCTGCTGGGGACCTGGGAACCCAGGCAGCTGCATGCCCCACCGCAATGACCAGGGAACCCAGAGGCTGCCTGCCCCACCATGTAGGACCCGGAATCCCGGCTTAGCCACCAAGGACCTAGGAACCTTGGCGGCTGCAGCCATGGAGTTACCAGGGATCCTGGAAACTTGGTGGTTGCCTGCCCTGCCACTTGGATCCAGGAAGTCCTTCAGTCCCCAGAGCAGCCCTCAGCTTTAGTACTATGCCCAGTTTTGGATGCCTCATTTCTAAAAAGATGTGGAGAAACTGAAAAAAGTCCAGAAAAGGGCAACACAATCGATTAGAGGTCTGGAACATTTGACCTGTGAAGGAAGGCTGAAAGACCTGGGTTTGTTTAGTCTAGAAAAAAGGAGACGGGGGGAATATGATAACAGTTTTCAAATACCTAAAAGGTTGTTATGAGGAGGGAGAAGAAAAATTATTCTTCTTAATCACAGATGATAGCTTAAGAAGTAACAGGCTTAAATTACAGCACAGGAGGTTCAACCTAGACATTAGGAAAAAAATCTTAACTGTCAGGGTGATTAAACATTGGAATAAATTGCTTCAGCTGGTTGTGGAATCGTCTACATTGGAGGTTTTCAAGAGCTGGTTGGACAAACACCTATCAGGGATGGTTTAATGGGGAAACTTGGTAGGAACTGGTCTCTGTGACCTGTCATGGTTCCAACCATTTTCTATGATTCTATAACAATTTCACTGCTGTAACAGAGCACTGAAATTGACATTCCATTACTTGTCAATTTCACCGTTCTAACAGTATGACAGGTCTGTGACTCAGAGTGGTCTTGATTAGAGACCAGTTATTGCACAACAAATTGATAGAGCTGTTCACACAGGCATTTTAGTACAACAACAATTATGGAATAGCCCTTATTCATCTCACACATGTGGTTTTATTATTGTGCAGTAAGAGGACACTTATAGCACAATAAGGGGGAATGTAGTGTCGACAGTGTGTCTGTTATAGCACAATAAGATGGCTATAACTCTCTACTGTGTACGACGCCTAAGATTAATATTACTTCAGCTGCAACAGGGACCTCTGAATGTATTTGACAACACACAAGATGCCATGTCTGCAGGAAGAGGTTAAAATGATTAAAGCAAAAAAAAAAAAAAATCCTTTTAAGTACTCTTCCCCCTTAATAAATTAGGGTACTACACAGCTACAATGATGCACATTCTTCAGTGCTGCAGCTCTATTTGTCTGAATAATCATCCAGGTCATCAAAAGGTGATATTAGACTGACGAAAAAACAAAAAACAAACAAATAAAAACAAAAAACAAAGACAAAACAACCCCAAAACCAGACAACCCACACCTCAGGGAAAATAAAGAGGGGAAGATACCTTAATGTCTTTCTGTAACCTGCAGAACTTTCCTCTTGAACATGGAAGGTACTTAATTAAAACTTTTGACCATAAAAACCAAATAGCAAGAACCACAGAGAATTTTTATTTAGAAGCATATGAACGGACTTGTAAATTTTATGGCTGATTACCTCCACTTGTAAATCTCAGCTGGCAAGTCAGCTAGTAAGAAGCTATTTAATGGTGCCATTTCATTTAGATATTCTTAATTTACAAGTACAATAGGGTTAATACATTAGTGTTTAGGAATCTGAGTGGATGACCAACTAGTCATGAGCTCCAAGTATGATGTTGTGGCTAAGAAGGTTAGCATAATATTTGGATGTATATATGGAAATATTAAGAAGCATTAAAGAAGTGGTATGATCATTGCGCTGATAAAATCATTACTGGACCATAGTATCTAGCTCTGGTGCCCACACTTTAAAGGAAGGAAACTGAAAAAATTACAAAGAGTTCAGATGAACCACAACAACAATCTGAGGTATGGAAAACCTACCTTACAAAGAGATTTATGAAGCTTCATCTATATCTAAGAAAAGGATAAGAAATGACATGATCATGGTCTAACAGCAGCCACATGATTCTGATAAAAGACAGGTCTTTAATCTAGAAGAAAAAGGACTAACAAGATATTATTGTTGGAGACTGAAGCTATATAAATTCAAATGGGAAATAAGATACACAATTTTAATAGTGAAAGTAATTAACCAGTGGAACAACTTAAAGAGATTAGATGACTTTCTCTATCACTTAGGACATGTCTCTACTAGCTCTAAATCAACCTATGTTACATCCACTTACAGCCACCACAGTATTTACTGTGACGACTGATATCCATACTGTCCTCCTGCTACTGGTGCGAGTCCTCCCTAGGAACACTTCCAGCAACCGAAGAGGGGCACCGTCGAAGTCTGAGAGCTCTGTCCCCTCTGGCTCTAAGCTCCATGATCCTGGCTGGAGGGACGTGAGGGCAGCCGACCGGGCTTCCTGACTTCCTACCAAGGATGTGGGCACAGGTGACTGGGTTTCTTGGTTCTCTGAGCAAGCAACCTCCTGGCAGCACCCTGACGGCAAGCAAGGAGTTGAGGTTTCTTGTCAGTTTCACAGTTCAGCATGTTTCAGCAGGACAGCCAATAGTAGACGTACGTAATGCAGTGTCTGTACAGACATTGCATCATCCTAATTGTACCAATGTAAGCCCTATTCCTCTTGTGAAAGTGAAGTTATTATGTTGGGATACCATGGAATTTACATTGGTAGGACAAGGTTGTAATGTGTACACTGACATAATTGGGTAGCTATAAAATGCCACATCGACCAGTGTAGCACAGACCAGATTTAAGAGACATTCAGATTGGATGTCTTTCTGAACATTATGCCATCACTCAACAAGAGCTTATAGAGTTGATGAAGGAATTACTTTGTGAGATTACATGGCCTATGTTATTTTGGAGGTCAGACTTGATTATATCAATAGACCCTTCTGGTTTCAAACTCAATGCTTATATTCCAGGGCTCAACAGAATTGCCACCCAGGTAAATACCAAATTTAAAAAACTTAGGCACCTAGCTAGGATGCACCCAGTGCCAAAAAACACTGTGCAGAGCCCCCAGCTGCTGAATCTCCTGAGCTGCTGCAGGTGGCAGCAACTTTATTTTTAGGTACCACAGGTGCTCCACCACTGTAGTTCAGTGGCAGAGCTAGGCTCCACACAACAAACCCCATGCACCAAGATGACCTGGCACCCAAGCCCTGATATACTGTATACAAGAAAACTGCATTTGGCTATCATGATGAAAGTTAATATTTTTCTGCAACTCACAAAAAAAAAAAGACCCAATACTTAAGTATTACAGAAGAAGCTTTTACAAGTATTTACCATTTAAGTTTCATTCAACCTGATTGTATGCATAAGATAACTGCTAGTAATTCTTATGTAGTGATTTAATCTTCAGAGCTTTTTATAAATGTTAGCTACACAGGTATATTCAAAAATATTGCAAATGTGTTAGTCAATCTGAATAGCCTGCAGGTCTTTAACCACAGGAAAATTTGGTAAATAGCAAAAAAAAAAAAAAAAAAAAGGTTGCAAGAGCAAGTATTTAATTTGGATTTTAACTTTAAATTCAAAAGCATTTTTGTCACAAGTATGGGGTTGAGTTTATTTCTATCTTCCTAAACCCACAATATACATGTACAGTAAATATTATCTTGAAATGCAAATGAAAAATGCTTTCATGTTAACTGGAAGTTTTTTTTCATCTATGTAATAGCTTTCCTTCAATCTCTGTACAGTAAGAAGGCACTAAAATGAGTATGGCACAATTGAAACAGAATAATTAGTGACAGTGGAACAAAGTCCCAGGTAGTACATACAAGGAAGAGATCTTTTAAAACAAAATTCACTTACTTTGCCACCTTTTTCTCTGTTTCCCCTACTATTACTGAAGATGACTATATTACAAAACTCAGTTTCTTCAGCTTGACCCTAGGCACGAGTTACAATTCTGTGTTTATGACAACCGCCTATTAAAGAAGTGATTGAGGTTACAGACTTAGTCTTGTGATCTCAGCATAGGAACAGGAAATGAAATGTTAAGGAGAAAGACTATTTTAAACACACTAATATTTTTAAGCTGTACCAAAAGAAAAGTAGACATGTAGTACAGTGTTCCCCCCTCAGTGTGCCATCAGGCCTGAGCAGGTGTGCCACAGAATTTTTTGAAAAACTTCTCAGAGTTCTGGATTGGCTCATGAATATTCATGAGTTAATTTGCAGAATACATGGTGGTGTACCTGAAAATAATGAAAGGTATCAAGGTGGGCCATGGAAGAGAAAAGGTTGAGAACCCAACAAGAAGACAAAAAATGTTTCTTAACCACAGGCTCTTTCAACATTTGGCAATCATATCTCCAAAGTATACTGTCAGAGACAAAATTCGAAACTGCTGTGACAGGTTGAAAATACACAACAATGAGTTAAGGACACAAGAACTTTATAGTACCTAAACTATTTTTTACTTATGTTTCTAAAGATAACTCAGATATTTGACACATGAAAAGTTACAGTTAAGGTAACTAAACCTTAACTCTAACCCAAAGCAAAACCTCCCTCCCATCTTTCATTCTTTGTTCTTTTATAATCTAATTTATACATTTGTATTTTGGTCAAGGACTTGTTCTAAGGGATATAAGAGATCCAGAGCTATAGACCACACACATCTTACATATGGAGAAGACACTGTATTTGGCCTCCTTTACAGGCCACATTTACTGTGATACTTTTCCAGTGAAGACCGAATGTACAGACACTAAGAAATTCTACTCTTTCTTTTGTGCTATTCTACAGCAAAGTATTGCTCTAAAGGTGGCTCTGCTGTATCAAGCTGTACATACAGTTGTATGCACATGCTCAGCAGGATGAAACCATATACATAAAAGGTAGCAAGAGTCTGAGCAACCTAAACTGACAGCCAGTTCTGTCCAACATTGCCCCCTGAACACTAGGTGACAAGTCATATTGCAGAATTTGTTCCTTAAGACGAAAGACATGCCACAATGTGCCCTGTTTAAAGATGTTTTATTTGAGTCATTGTCTTAGCTCAAGGCATCCCACATGGATAATTTTCAAAAGGAACCTTGACATCACTGCCACTTTGCAAGAACTAGAATTAAGCATAGCGAAATGCCTATCCCAACAAATCCAACAGTTCATCCCCCTGGTTTTGACATGAGATGCCATCTCTGGGTAAAGCGAAATAGCTTCAGATGTGGAATGCTCATATGTACTGCAGATGATGATAAGCAGGGCTTTGTGACAACTGCCCTTTGCAACCATGACCAGTTAGAAGATGTAGACTACAAAACTCGTACAATGCTTCCTCAATTACTCAGTTGTTAAGACACTACCACAGCAATTCTCAACCTTTTGTAGATCATGACACATCTGGCAGCATGTCGTAACTCTACAGGACACACCAGCCCTAAAAAGTTACAAAATGTCAGAATTAGGTTGGCTGGGCACCCTTAATTTAGCTTCATTGTGCATGGGCATTCACAGAAACACAGGACTGGAAGGGACCTAGTTAAGCCATCTAACTAAGTCCCTTGCACTGAGACATGACTAAAATTTATCTAGACCAGTGGTTCTTTTACTTTTCAAGTATAAGGACTCCTTTTTAATGTCAAAAAATTTTGTGGATTCCCAAATCATAACAGGTGTTTTCAGGGACTGACTTTAGGCAGTGGTGCAGCAGAAGGGCAGTGGAGGACCTGGTCCCCTTCCTGCTCCCAAGTGGTGGGGACGTATCCAGGGTGCGGCTGTTCACAGTAGGCAAATACAATTCATTTAGAACTTTAGAGCCCTCTCCAAAATGAATCACTGGCTGGCAATGGCTGGGACCAGACTGGGCCTGGGCTACCTGCCGCTGGCCAGCAGCAACCAGAGCTGGGTGTATTCACGGACCCCTCACAATAACTCCGTGGAACCCCAGGTTGGGAACCACTGACATAGACCAGTGGTTCCCAACCTTTTCTCTCCTGTGGCACACCTTGATGCCTTCAATTATGTCACGGCACACCTCCATTATAAACTTGAATATTCAAACTAACTCATGAATATTCATGTATCATAGCACACTGTTTTGGGAAATCTGCTATGTAGTGTGGTAGAGGTAGCAGGGCAGGAGTGGCAAAAGAGGTGAGGGGAGGTCAGGAGTGGCTTTGTGGGGGGCAGGAGAGTGTGTGGAGAGCAGGGCAGGGCAGGGGTGGCAAAAAAGGGCAAGGATGGCCATGTGGGGAGCAAGCAAAGGTGACAAGAGAGAAGAATGGAAGGAAGGGCAGAAGTGGCAATGTGGGATGGCAGGGGAAACCTGGGGATGGGGAGGGCAGTGCAGGGCAGCATGGCACAGCACTCCCTTCCCCCAAGCAGCTTTGCTGCCCGTAGTACCCAATGCCCCTGACACTCTCTTCCTCTGGCAGCTGTGCCACCTGTGCCCACTTCCTCGCTGACACCTCTGGGGAACCTTCCAATGGGGGCTGCATGGGGCTGCCAACCATGGCTCCGGGGAATGCCCGTGGCCCAGCCACATGGGACAACTGACCGTGGCTCCAATGAACCCCCTCAGTCAGTGTCGCATGAGGCCGCCAACCACAGATGCAGCTCCAGGAGACCCCCCTGTCCGGGGCTGCATGGGGCTGCCAACTGCGGCTCCGATTCTAGGGAACCCCCTGCCTGGGGCTGCTGACCACAGCTCTGGCTCCGGCAGCCGCCTACCCCCCCCCCCCCATGGGTCTTGGAGGCCCTTCCAATGCCCTTCACAACCCATTAACCTTCTTTCTCCAACCCATTCTTATTTCTAGTGCCAGCATCAAACTGAGTCTTGGCTTTTCCTGCTGTGCTCAGCCCAAGTTGCTGGGTTAAGCAGGGCAGAGTGATTTAAAATGAGCCTAGCCCCATGGATTCTTGCGGCACACTGAAAGAGTTGCCACGGCACACCAGTGTGCCACTGCACACCGATTGGGAACCACTGATCTAGACAATGCTTGACAGGTATTTTTCTAACCTGTTCCTAAAATCATACCATGACAGAGATTCCTCCACCTCTCTAAGTAATTTGTTTCAGTGCTTAACCAGCATTACCATAAGAAAGTTATATGTAATGTCTAACTGAAATTTCCCTTGCTGAAATGTAAGCCCATTAGTTCTTGTCCTATTCTCAGTGTATGTTTTATCACACTCTTCTTTATGTGCTTGATGACTTACGTTCCCCATCAATGTCCTCTACTGACCTAAAGAAACCTAGTCCCCCCTTGCCCACATCTACCCTCATAGGTCACGTTTTCTAGACCTTTTTTGTTATGCTCCTCTGGACTTCCTTCAATTTGTTCACATCCCTCCTGAAGTGTAGTGCCCAAAACTAGACACAATATGCCACTTGAAGCTTTATCAGTGCTGAGCAAAGTGGAGGAATGATTTCTGGTGTCTTGCATGTAACATTCCTGCTAAAACATCTCAACATGATGTTGACTTTTTTTTTTTTTTGCACTACTGTACTATTACATTAATGACTCGTTTAATTTGTGATCTACTATGGCCCCCAGTTCCTCTTCTCTAATACTCCTTCATAGGAAGTAATTTCCTATTTTGTATTTGTCCTTTCTGAATTTCATTCTGTTTAAATAAGATTATTTCTCTAGTTTGCCAAGATTACCTTGAATTCTAATCCTGTCCTCCAAAGCACTTGCAACCTCTCTTCACTTGGTACTGTCCATAGACTTTATACCTATACACTCTATACCACTATCTATTAGGAAGCTATTGATTAGTACTGGATTCATGCTAGATCCTTGACAGACCCCACTCAATACGCCCTTCCATCTCAATTGTGAGCCACTGATATAACTACTCTGAGTAAAACAAACAAGGAGCCTTGTGGTGCTTTTAAAGACTAACAAGTTTATTTCTTCCATGAGTTTTTGTGGGCACAATCCCACTCCATCAGATGCATGAAATAATCTTGATAGTCTTTAAAAGTGCCATAGGACTCCTTGTTCGTTTTGCTGAAACAGACTAATGCAGCTATCTCTCTAGTACTCTGAATTTGGTTTTCCAGCCAGTGGCACACCCACCTTCTATTAGGTTCATCTAGGCTATATTTCTCTAGTTTGTTTATAAGAAGATCATGTGAGACAGTACCAAAAGATCACATATTCCCCTACAGGACAGCTGCCTCCTTGAGCACATAAGATGGACTGTGCTCTGATGATGATTCACTGTTGCATAGTGAGGAAAGCCACAGTCTATAGCAGGCATGGCCAAGCTGCAGCTCAGGAGCCACATGTGGCCTTGAATGAAAAATTGTGGCTCCAGGAAGAACATCAGCAAATAATTTAGAAAAGCAGCCCCTGCCTAGGGGGTCAGGATGGTGGGGAGAAGTGCAGCACGGTCAAGGATGGCGGGGAGAGGTGCAGCATGGTCAGGATTTTAAGAACTTGCCACAAGACTGCAGTCTTCTGCATCAATCAGCAGCTAAGTTTTTATAGGCCTAATTTTCACAGTAACCTTAAGTAATTATTAGAATCTGACATTAGTAGGATTGATATTTGTCCTCTTTTTACGATAAAATTACAGTGCGCAATGAATTTTAAACTTAGTAATTTTGGAGTGGGTAGAAGTATATGGCTATAGGCCTCAGTGTGGCTCTCAAAGGTTTAATAATCAACGTGTGTGGCTCTTGAGCTCCATAAGTTTGGCCACCCCTGGTCTGATCTGTTGAAGGAATGTACTGAATGAAGCAGAATGAGACATGCTGGTCCATACACCTACAGGATGAGGGCAAGGTTTTAAAAGGTACCAGAAACTTACTAGCCAGAGCCTGATACAAAAGATGGAAAGTTCTACAACACAAGGGGACAAAGTTTGACACCATAACTACAAAACCTTTTTTGCCAGACAAGGGGAGGATGCTGGAATTCCTAACAGGTATTATACTTGAACATTTCTTGGCTTCATCTTAGTCATCTGATTAATAAGGATCTCTCTTCTTCCCTTTCCTCAATAGTTTCCTGATCACTGTAACATGGGAGCATTTCAACTGCTTCAGGCAACAGCTTCTGCAAGTTTCTCAGCTACTCTGTCCTAAAATTCCAATGGGGCTGTTGAGAAAAAGGGGCAAGGGTTTCTGTAACTTTTCATTCTCCTGATTCATGAACAGCTGCAATGCTGTCTTTGCTATTAAAAGATTTCAGAATAGTAACACTGGAACAAATATGAATCTGGTCAGTTTGCCACTTCTCAGGGTTCTGAACAACAGTGAAACTAATCAAATTCACCTCAATTCCACTCCGCTCACCAAAGCTAAGAGGAAGAACTGTGGCACTGGAACAATCAGTTTAGAGAACTGGGGATCCAGTACAACTTCAGTAAACATTAAACAACTTAGATTTTCATCCACAAGGGCTACAAACAATATTTTAAATGAAAGATCAAAATCTCCAGATGCTGATTTATGCCTTATTCCAGTTGCTAAGGGAAGTATCCTACTTCCAAACCACAAGTGAGGAAGTAGACTTTTCAAGATTCGAGAAAACTAAGTGAACTATTTTCTGGTTTACACAGTATCCAAACTGATAGATTCTGCAGTTGGAATTTAGCTATTACTGCTGATGAAGCATAAGAAACACAGAAAACCAGTATCTGGCTTTTAGATGCCAGCCTGAGTGTGCACTGCTGACAATTTGGAACGAACAAACAAACAAACAAAAAATCTATTTGTAAATGCTGCATAATTGATGTAACAAAATCAGATACAAAGATAGAATTCACAACAAAGTTTGGACAAAGATGACTCACAGTTTACCTTCCAACAGTGCCTGAAAATATTTTACTTACTATCAAGTAACTTCTAGATAAATATATTTTTCCTTTGTAATTATCTTTCCCAGCTTGATTACTGACTTTTTGACAACATTTTGTACATACTCAGCATCACTATTTCCTTGATGGTTAATCAGTTTTCCCAGTTTCTATGAATCTTTAAAGAACCAACAAAGGAAAAAAAAAACAAAACAAAACCAAAAACAGGAAAGATCAACTGCATACATATAAAATCTGGTAGGAAACCTCAGGAGTACTGTTTTTAAACTTTTTTTTTAAGCAAGTAGGTTTCACATTGACAGTGTTCCTTTTAGGTAACATATTCTCCTACACCTAGGTACAATGACTACCTGGAAATTAGTCATCATGGGAAAACAAGAGACAAAGTGCGTGAAATGATATCTTTTATTGGTCTAAATTCTATTGATGAAAGAGAGAAGCTGTTGAACTCTACAGAGCTCTTCTTCAACCATGGGAAAACAGTTTTATTTAGTCCTGAATTCTTAATTTTGTTTTTGCTCATATTAATTTTCTACAACTGTTGGCTTTGATTGTGCATGCTGTTTTATATAGGGAAATCTTGTGCCAGTGCAAAGTCCCAGGCACTTGAATGGCAATCCATGAAGGCACATGATCAATGTAACTGAATACTTTATGAATACAGCACCTTTAATTTCACTGTTGTTCAGAAGAGACAGGGTAACCCACAAGGATCTTACATATTCGAGGACCATACTCATTACTTTACCTTTAGGTTAACAGTCCCTAAAATAACTCAGTCATCCTGCACCTTCAATTCAACTAAAAAACCCCAATCTTCCCCCACTCCCTGCTTACGTCCATAAAGAATAAGTAGCCTGTTGTCAACTCACTTAAAAGTATTTAAGATAGTGCCCAATAACCAACAAATAGCTCAGTTATCTTTCATTGAGATTCAGCTTCCTAATGCTCCCTCATACCTACTAAGTGAATGAATGGCTGACTGTTCTTCATGCATTTGGCATTCCCCTGATTGGACTCCTAGACACAAGAGTAGTCCCACCTGACACCAGGGAATAGCTGGATTTACTGAATAGGAAATGCACCAGAACACAATTTTGAACAGAATCTTTCCTCCTCCTTCCTTCCCCCACCCTCACTGCAGAACCACTAGCATCCGGCTCCAAGCAATGTGTGGATGAGATCACAAAACACAGCTCATCCATAGAGCTGTCATCTGCTTCTCAGTCGAGTCAGCTTCCTCCTCTACAGAACGCTTCATATTTGAAAAGCGCCATCAGCTTTGCGTTATGTGAGTAACCCATTCATCGCCATTCCCACATTTTCCGCCACAAAAGCCCAATTTATTTTGCCTTCCCCGGATCAACATCTGCGAGAACCCATGCGCATCAAACATCAGGGGAGTGGCAGTTTTGTTCCCAATTAGCGAGTCATCTAGGGAGAGGAGCCGAAGGAGAAGGGTGGCTTCTCTCCTTTCCCTTTCCACGGACGTGAAAGAAAGAGGCTCATTCTTCTAAGGCGGGGAGGGGGCTCTTGGACTCCAGCCAACTCCGGGGCAGTTTGGAAGGGCGAGACGATTCAAATAAAAAAAAGGGATGCGATGAAACAATAAACCCCGTCAGCGGCGGGGAGGGGGGATGTAAAAAGACCCCGGCTATAAATAAGCCCACGCTGCCACTGGGAGACGGCGCCCCAGGTGAGCGGGGGCTGGGAGGGTGGCTAATGGGGGGGGGGGAAGGAGGTGCCGCCCCCTCCCTCCTACTAGAGGTGGCTCGCGCTCGCTCGGAGCGGCGGGGGTGGGGTCCGCGGGAGCAAGCCGGACCCAGCCGGCGCAGGCGGAGGGCTCGGGGGCGCCAACTGCCCCCACCCCGCGTAGGGCTGAGGGGGCGGTGGCCATGGGCGCGCGGCCTCACCCCGCAGGGGCGGTGCAAAGCGCAGCGCCCCGTTGGCCCCGCGAGCGGGGGCCGCCGCACCATCATCATCATCATCACCACCATCACTTACCCCCCGAAGGAGACTCGCTGGGCAGGGCTGTCCCTAGCGCCGCCGCGCGCTCACTGACCCGCCATCGCCTTCTGGTGAAGGGGGCGGGGCGCGCCGGGTCCGTCCGTGCCTGCCGGTCTTCCGCTAGCAACGGCTCCAGGCTAACGTTATTCCCTGCACATAGCGGGTAACGGCACACAGCGGGGCGCGGGCACTGCGCAAGCGCCGCCCTACCACACACACACACAATGCGGGCGGGGGAGGGGCAGAACGGAGTCCGATTGCCGAGGGGGAGCGCACTGCGCAGGCGCTAGCACGCCCAGCGAGGTTGCCATGCGCTTGCGCCAGTTCCAGACAATGGGGACGCGAACGGCCCTCGGCGCCGGCGCGCACTGCGCATGTGCCACGGGGCACAACGGGAAGGAAAAAACCGTGGATTCCCCTTTTGCTTGGAATTACCGCGCGTGCGCTGTATTCAGATACTGCGGGCAAAGAAACGGACGTGCCAAAGCGGAACGGTGGCGCAGTGCGCAGGCGCGCTCTGACCGCATACAAAGGGAAAGAAAGAGCGGACTGCCCCGCAGTTTTGCTCGCCTCGCCTCCGGGGTGTGTCCTGTGGAGACTACAACTCCCAGGGCTCAGAGGGTAGCGCGCTGCATGCTGGGAGATGTAGTCTGTGAGGCGCGCCACGTGAACACGCGGTATGTTATTGGGCGGGGCTGGGAGCGGGGCTCGCTCTCAGGTGGGAGCCGAGGCGACCGTTTCCTAGTTGATTAGCAACAGGCTGCTTGGGGTCAGGAGGGGAGGTTGGTGCCTCGGGGCCTTGTGGGAGTTGTAGTTCCACTGAGCGCCTCTGGCTGCTGGGCGGGACGGGGCAGTGAGGAGAACGAACTACAGCTCCCGACTGCTGTGGGGGAGGCAGAGCGGGCAGGGCCCGGGAGGGGGAGGCCGGACGCTGGACGCTCGGCGCTGCTGGCCCCGTGGTGATGGAGGGGAGCCGAGCCCACAGACTGAGCCGGTGTCGTCTCACGGAGTGAGGCGCGGACTCAGCCCCTATGCGGGAGGCGCGGGAGGAGTCTGACCTGGAGCGGTATCAGAGAAATCTGCGAGGTGAGTGGGGTCCCTCCCGCGCCCGGGCAGCCTGCGCCTCGCTGTTGCCTCTGTCCGCCCGACGGCCCCCAGGCCAGTCTACGGTCGTGGTTGGTCGGTGCTGACCCTTCTCCCGGGACCCGCTGGCAGTGGCTGCTGTTTTTAAAGGGGCAGCCGTGTTAGCCTAGTCCAGCAGAAGGGCAACGACAACAACAAGGAGTCCTGTGGCACTTAAAGACTAACAGATTTATTTGTTGCATGAGCTTTCGTGGAGAAAATCCCGCTTCGAAGATGGGGAGTTTAGGGAATGGGTTGTGCCTTTGCTTGCCACTGCCCCCTCCCCGGACGGTTTGCTACCAGTATGCAAAATGAACAGACAAGGAGTCCTGTGGCCCTTAAAGACTCATAGACTTATTTATTGCGTGAGCTTTTGTGGGAGAAAATCACACTTCATCAGACGCTTTGAAGAGGGATTTTCTCCCACGGAAGCTCACGCAAAAAATAAATTTGTTACTCTTTAAGTGCCAAAGGATTTCCTGTTTGTCTCTTTTACTGAATTAGACTAACACGGCTACCCCGTTGGATTATGGCTTTGTGGTTTCTTTGCTACATGCCTTTCCAGTCCCCAACACTTCTAAAGTTTCACCTGCGGTAGAGTTGCTGGTGCTTGCCCTCTTATAGCATCCCGGCAGGTCCAGCCAGCTGAATCAAGTGAACAAAATTAAGATCTTTGGTGTGCTTGGGCCCATTGCTTTGAAATTATGCTGCATTACCGTGGAGCTGAGGCAGTGCCAGACCCTCCACAGCATCTCTATTGCTGTCCGACTCCTTGTGGAAAATAGGGGACTGCCAAATCACACCCATTTCTTTAGTACTCTGAAAGGCCCAGTAACATCAAAACCACAGTTTGGTGTTGATTCAGCTGTGCATTTGATCCAGTTCACTAAGGGAGTTAGACAACTGCAACCCCAGACAGCAGAACTACTATACAGGAGTAGAGATTTTGAACAGTTCAATCTATAGTATTGTATGAGGAGAAAAGGGAATATTTTAGGTTTTCTTTTCCTTCCTAAAACAGAAAATTCTAGAATTTGAAAATATGCATCAGCAGTAAATGTAAAACCATGTCACTGAAATGAAACATTTAATGTCAGTGTAACAGAAGTTGCAATGTGCTGCCTTATTGCACACACACACAAATTTTACCATGTAAAAGTGTAGTGGTGTAATTAAAGTGGATGTGACTTATCTAGGTTGGAGACAGTGATGGCATAAAAAGACTAGCAGAGAAACAGACTGTAGATGCAGAGGGAACCATGCAGCTAAGGGGGCTGGGCAGTGGTGCTGCTGGAGTGTTTGGGGTCCTATTATGCCTGCCTGACCCTCCTGGATTCCATTAGCTCCTCTCTGGATCCCAGGATAATCTGAGTCAAGGAATAAGGAGCAGGATTGAGGGAGGTAGGGGCTCCTATTACTGTATGGAGGCAGTGTGGTTGGATCCCACTCCTCTTGGAACCTACAGCTTCTCCTGTTGGAATGGGCAACAGACAGGAAGCCTCAAACTGGCATCTGTGTTTAGGAGTAAAGAGAAGATGTGAAGGCTGTTCATGCATGCACCAGTGGGTGCATGGAGCTTTTTGCAGAGAGACTGGTCCTTGCTTCTTGCAGCAGCTTCTAGGGGCTGGTGGGTCTGAAAAGAACTTCCAGCAGCCTGGACAAGCAGGTAGCACTGGCATGATGTAGGGAGGGAGAATCTCTGTTGCTGCTGAGGCAGGGGTGTGAGGTCCTTGCGTGCCAGGTTGTGATGGTAACTCCCGCTTAGGAACCAACTGAGTCAATCACTTCACTGCATCACTCTGGTCTGCCCTTTAGGTTTTTTGAGCAAGGCCATTTTTTTTGTCTCTTATTGCCCGCCTCTGTGTAATGAAATCAGAAGTTAGGACAACCTTGAGGGAATGTAAAAGGTCCTCACAGGACTCCTGCTTATGCCTTTGGTAACACATGAATAAAACTGCAAACTCAAATGGGGAGTGTAATTCCCACCCCAGGCTCCAAGGAACATTGGCAAACCCAAGTAGCATGTACTTCAGACAGAACTCTGAATACAGCCTACCTCATGCATATAGCACTTCTCTAAGGTTCCCCCAAATCTGGGAAGAATATTAGGGAGGAAAATTCAGAAATGAATTGTGGGAGGGGACAAGCTTACATTGTCTATTTGGAAAAGGAATGATGAGGTCCTGTCCACAGTAACTTCAAGCTTTGCCATTCAACAGCAGAAGACCCAAAACCAAGAAGAGGCAAAGGCAAGACTTTATGCTTACCTGTGACTTACATCTCTGTCCCTTAATGCAGAGGAGGACACACCACATGTCACCATGAACTTTGGTTTTGTTATTGTTCTAATTAAAGGCTTATTTCTGTTTGCTCTCTAATACATTGTTTAACCATAACATCAAACATTCATTGGTATGCACTATCAGTGCATTTTAAATGGAAAACCTCTAGATTGTAAACAATTCATTTTCTTTTACTAAAAGTTGTCTAGGCAGAGACAAGGTAAAATAAATATTGCCACAACAATCCACTTCACTTCTATCAACAACACTGCTCACACTTCTTATTTTAGAGACCTCTCTGGTGCTGTTTGGTTTACTTGAATGTAAATGCAAGACCAACAGATTCCTGTAGCCCTTATGCTCTCTGCCAGTTGGCATCAAGGGGTCCCTGGATCATACACCTTTTCATGACAATGGCCCAGCTGTTTATCAGGGATTAGAGACTTTTATGTAGGATGAGTTGTCAAAAGGCAATGGCAACTTGTATCTGCATGGGTATGGGGCACATTATGTAACTCCAGAACTAGTTCAGCCTTTATGCCCAGAAAGGGTCCCTTCACCACCCTGAAATTCTCTCATGCCTGCTGGTCATCCCAGGTTTGCAGAATGATCCTTTTTTACCAATCCATGCTGCTTTTCCCAGCTCACATATGGCACTACAGATTGTGAAGCTGTTCCAGGAACCACTCCCAATATTGATTTCTCAGCATCTTCCTTGACCTCGTCTCACTTTCCTCTGTCATTGGAGGAGTTACTGCTGCTGTTACATCATCTGCCCAGTGGTGTCGCAGGTGAAATAAAAAATTGAATTCATCCAACTTTGAGTGCTGAAATGGAGCTTAAGTAGCTTCCCCATATTTGAAGTGGTAACACAGTACAGAAGGTAGCATAGCATGTAGAGGAAACATGGGATTTAAATAAAAATTAAATTCACCTGACTCTGCTATGCAGAGTGAGAAAAGTCCCAGAATGCACACTGCTTAGCAGTGATGCAAAAGACCATAGGATATGCTTCAAGAATGCTACATGCTTAATGTGTCCCAAGCTGCCATGTGTATACCATTATGTACACATTTATGCAAATTGGAAGAGGCATAGCTGTTCCATATGCATGCTATTTGTCTGGCTTACATACTTTGAGTTAAATAAGAAACTGGATTGATTTGCTACGCTATATGCCTATGTTCCTGCCCCTGTTTAGATAAACCTAAGGAACACCTTTATAGTAAGCTAAACTACACAAAGGTGCTCTTAGTGAAGAATAAATGTTCACATTGGGAATTAGTGCTGAATAGATGTTGTGTTTTTTATTCATGTCCTAACTTATTCTGCATTAACTTCCTTGGGTACAGGAGGTCTTAGGCTAGGAATGTCTTGTCACAAAACCTCCACACTCAAGAAGAACCATGTCCTTTCCAAATCCTCCTACTGACACTGGTCAAACACAGGGGTTCCCAACCTTTTTAAGGCTGGGGACCCTTTTTGCAGGGAAAAAAAAGTTTGCAGGCCCCCCCCGGGGGGGGGGGGGCGGGAGCCGGGCACTACTGCATGCGGGGTAGAATGTGCTCATGCTGCTTTCCTATAGGGGAGAGGGGGCTACCTCAGCCATGGCCCCTTCCCCCTGTCTGGGGAGCTGGGAGCCGCTGCAGGCATGGCCGCCTCCCCCTGCCTCTAGAGTGTTTCCAGCCTGTTGGGCATTTCTCCATTCCCCACCCCCAACCTCCCCCTCCCATGCCCCCTTTTCCCCCCTTGCCTGGCCACCCCCCAGGCTGCTCTCCCTGAGCACATGCTCAGCAGGTGGGAGTTGTAAAAACTCTCTGCATGGGGGAAGCTCCCTGCTGGCCAACTGGAGACCCTGGCATTGTCTGGCCCCAGCTCCCAACCTGTCCGCAGACCCCCTGGAGCCACACTGCCACCCCCCCAGGGATTCACGGACCACAGGTTGGGAACCGCTAGTCAAGCATGTGATCTGTCTCTCCCCTCATTAGCCTTGTCTTGCTTTTCTGAATATCCTTATGTTGCACACTGGTTTACCCTTGTTCATTATTCCTGGCTGTACCTTTCACAAGGTTTGTATGTTCCTCCTTTTGTTTACATGGATTGCTTTTGCTAGTTTGTTCAATCTGTCCCTCATTTTTTAAAGGTTGTGGAGATGGAATTCTTATTGTCGGTTTTGACACCACAATGGAAAATCAAGTATAATTCACCATATACCTGCATGTAGGTCTCTGGCCTATCAGTAGGTATTTTGGAAAAGGAAGAATCATCCTGTTATTGTCAAAACTTGCTAAATTAAACATTGCTTTTCTCTTTTCCTGGGATTTTTATTCTCTTTTCTGGGTCTTCATCTATATTACCTTATACAGATATGGATTTGTTCCCACTGGGTGTCATTACAACCAGTGTAAATCTAGAAGAAATTACTTTTATATCTCTCGCAGATCTTGTGTAACAGTTTTTATTACAATTCTCACAGGCATCATGGGCCTCCGACTTGCTCTCAGAATCATAACGTTTAAGTGGCTAACTTTCCTCCAAATATTCATTTTATTCAAATTTAAGAGGATTGCTTTGTAACTGTAGGACTATTTTATAGCTAGTATGTGACTTTACTGGATGCTGCCTTAAACTGTGTGAAAATCTTTACACAATAAAAATGGGCCTGTGCTCCATTTTCCCACAGTCTCCCCTCTGCTGTTACCTCTTCTTTGTCTTCCTACTACTACTCATTGCTATCTCTGAGAACCAAATAAAAGTCCTGTGCCAACACTTGATCTTTTGCTGTTCATTAGTCGGTAGTCTTGAATGCAGGTTTTGATTTTTCTTATGGAAAATCCATTGGGAGACAGATAAAGCATCTTATGCATGCTCTTACTCAGAAGATTAGTATGTTATTTCTTATATTTTCCATTATTGAAAGTATTTTTATTCTGTTTTCCTTTTGAATAATTTTCATTTTTTATTTTTTTTCAGTCTTTTTAGATTTGGTATTAAATACTAGTTACATGTAAAACTCCTCCATCACGTATGACAATTTAAACATGATAGTTAATGCAGATTGGTTTTCAGAATTTAGCAGTATGAGCTCAGATAACTTCTGCTGAACAATTAAGCAGTTACTTTATTGGGGGATTTTTGAGGTGTGTGAAAGATCTTGGCAACCTGAATGGCCTTTTCAAGGTGCTGCTCAAGAATATAATTACAGAAGAGAATGGTTTCTAATTTTTTAGGTTACACCTGAAATAGCTGTGCTACCTTTTAAAAATAAATGTCTGAAGTTCTGTTTTAATATAAATGTAGGGAATCGTTGTTCCTGTGAAGCTGCATACTTTTTCAATGATAAATAGGCAGTCAGGCACTAAAAGTCCTAACACAGTTGCATTGGTATTTTTGGTCTTTCTTTTTTAAGCCAATGTTTGGCTGAAACAGTATATTCCAGAAGACAGACAGACAGAATTGTACATAATGTGTAAATGTGGCTGGATTGAAATCTGTATATTTTTGCTCAGTAAATCATTCTTAGCTGTTAGGGTTTGTTTATATGCATTAGATGGAAAAGGATAGTTTGTTTCCTTTATAGACCAGTTACTTATTGCACATAACTCACTTTTCTATGCTCCTTGATTACGTGCTGTTTAATGATTTCAGTGCCTCCAACATCCTAACAGACATTTTTCCTGTTTGGACTTGTGTGACCTTTGTCTCTATTAAGTGGGTCATTCTTTGTATTTATAGCCAAAAATTGCCAGAAATTTTCCTGTAAAGGTTTTCAGTCTAGCCAGGGATCAGCAACACAGGCTCAGTGAGCCACCTGTGGCTCCCTGAGCATCCCCTTCTGGCTCCCTGGCAATCTCTTCCAGGGATCCGGCTGTGCTCTGGGGACTCCGGGCTGACCCCAGCCTTGTGGCCAAATCAGGGGAGCTGGGTTAGCCCCCACCCTCCCACCACAACCGCATGAGCCAGAAGCAGCTCAGTAGCTGTGCCATGGCCCATACCAATGGTGGGGGGTGTGCAGGCAGCATGTGCTTCTTCCATCCCTCCTCCTGCTGGCGGGGTGGAGCAGCGCTACACCGCTCACTCCTGGCTGACCAAGGAGTGGCTGACAGAGAGCTGCAGCTTGCAGAGGCTGGACCCTGGAATGGCCCCTCTGCTGAGTTCAGGCCACTTCGACCCAGCCACTCCAGGCCTGACCAGAGGGTGCCTCGTCCCCAGGCCCTGGAGCGGGCCTGTTCAGCCCTGGGCTCTGTCACTACAAGCTGCAGCTCTCCACCAGCAGCTCTTGGTAGGGACAGCCAGCTGGGGGTAGGCAGGGCAGTGCTGCCAACGGAGGGAGTGCGTGCTGCCTGCACACCCCCCACCAGCGCTAGGGGCTGTGGCACAGCTGCTGGGCCAGCTTGGGCTCATAGGGTTTTGGTGGGACAGGGGAGAGAAATAGCTCTTCTGGTCTTTTGGGTTGCCGACCCCTAGGCCCTTTACCTCTGTTGGTATCATGTGTACTCATTTAGTACAGATGTGGTGGTTCTTTTCTCTCAAATTATGTTGCTTGACATCTATTTCCTTTTAAATTATCACTTCCTCTGTCATAATATTATCTTCTTTGTCTTCTGGGCAGCTCACTATTTAAATTTTGTCTTTATTGTGGTAAGTGATTCTTTTGCTTTGCATCTCCATTAGCCCTCAGAGAGCTCTTTGGTATATATGAATTCATGGCTTTGGAGCTTCAGCTTAAAGGAGGGCCTTTCAGATACTTGTACAACATATGAAAAATGTCTCTTGTTTAAGCATTGAAAACACTGCTCAACACTTTATCTTCAACAGTATATAAATTTTTTAATTAACAGGTTAGGTACATTAGTAAAATTTCCCTACAGCACCATGTATTTTATTGTTCATGCTGTGCAATAAAATTCCAATATTAAAAGATGCCCAGGCATAACCCTTTTAATAATGTAAACTCCAAGCATCAAAAGTCTCTATTCAAAGTAGTATTTTGTCAAAATACACCTTAATATATTTTAAGGAATGGGAGACTTCAGCATGTTCTACAGTTGCACTAGCTAGGAAAACATTTCAGGAGTAATCTGTCTTCACATCTCATTAATTGGTCTTTAGTTGTTGCCTGGGAGAAACTTTTCCCTGTGCTGTTTACCTGTAAATTCATTGGACTTGGGTCCTGTCAGGTTTATCTCTCTAAAACTCTATTGCAGTGGTTCCCAACCTTTTCAGTAATATGGCACACTTCAATGAGATGGACATTTCCCTGGTACACCCAGTTTTTTTTCAGCTGAATTGATTGTTTATAAACTTCACATTTACTTACATTTTCTATGGTTATGATTTTAGTAGAAAGGTTTGCAACACTCTGCATACAACAAGGTAAAAAAGCGTCAAATACATTAATGTTTCAAATCCACTGGAAAAATAAAAAACACATATCATCTCAGTTTTGCCTTTTGGCCATGTGCATTTAGAATGATCACATTTTAGAATCAGAAGACCAATAACTCATTTTTAATTTGATTAATTTTCACAAGTTTTATGAGTTGTAATTTTAGTTGGATAGAATTTTGTTTAAGATGAAACAATGTTTGTTTTACATTCACTTTCATTATCCTTGTACAAAATTTCATGGCACATTTGGACAGTTCTCGTGGCATACTAGTTGAAAACCACTGCTCTATTGCACAGCTATGAAGAAAAATAAGTCTAATTTTGCATGTTTAGGTGCATTGAAAAGCAGATAAATTGTATTCAAATATTCATACAGTGCTCAGCACAGTGTGGCCCTTATTCCGATCAAGGATCTCCAGATGTAACTTTCATTTAAGTAACACATTTCTCTGAGTTGTCCAGTGTTGGCTGCTGTCAGCAATGAGATACTGGATTAGATGCGCAATTTGTTTATCCCATCATAGCAATTGCTGTGTGACTCTGATATTTGATTAGTTGGACAATGAAGGTGCTCCTTAAGAGGTAGTTACATATTTTCTTGCAAAGTGTATTGTCAGGTTTGGTAGCCTTTCTTCTGTTTCCCGTCATTGATTGTCAACATTTAAGGAAGCTCAGATAAGGAGCTTTATCTATAAACAAATTTATTTTTGAAGTTTTTAATCCAGAAGAATTTGTAAGAATCAATTAGGTGGGATTCTGGCATAACTAGACCTTTTAACTTGTCCTTCTGATAGCCGCCTCATCCCGTGTCTTGAGCAGCATCTATTAGGAAGTGAGGCTGTGACAGTGACAACCCAACTCTTGTCAGAGTAATAGGCCTGTTAACTTGTGTGTGAATATCAAAGGAATGTTAAGTGTACCAATTCACTGGAGTGTAAAAATTTGTTCAAAGGAAATGCAAAAGATATTGTCTTCATTTCTGTAACCTGTTGATTGCTATCGATTTTCATCCTTTAAGTCCCTGTTCTTAATTACACATAGGTTAAAGGTTTAGTATTAAAATAAGTTCCAAAGAGGTAGCCGTGTTACTCTAGTCCAGCAAAACAAACAAGGAATCTGGTGGTACTTTTAAAGACTAACAAAAGTGTGACTAGACTTCTTGTTTGTTCAAATTAGAATGTTTGTGGTGTGTAATCTTCATGAAAACTATTGAAGGCCTGTTTCTGGCTGTTTCATCTCTTCACTAATCTGGCTTACATTTTGTTTGCATTACATTTACCCATCACATAAGATGGAGCCTTGGAAATGTAAAAGATTGCTAACTTCAAAGCATGTGTTCAACAAAGGAAATTCACAGGCTGTATTTAGTTGATAAATGAAGAGTTTATGCTGTGAGAAGAAACAATTACAACAGCAAAAGAAACCAGTCTTCTGGCACCTTTAAAAACTAACACATTCACTTATTTATTGCATGAGCTTTCCCTTGGATTTTCTTCACAGGTGCCACAGATCTCCTTGTTTGTTTTGCTGAGCTAGATTAACACAGTTACCCCTTTGAATCTCAACTGTGTTTTCAATAAGCAGGCTCTATAAATACTGGTTCAAGGGAATGATCCTGCATCTTTAAAATGTTGGGTCCTGAAAGGGTAAAACACTGAGTCAATGAACAGAGATCCCCAGAATTATTTTGGGTAGCTCTGGGAGATTTATGGAAGACAGCAGATTACTATTGCATTTCTATGGTCATTTTGGATTTTCGAACTTGGACTCGCCTCTTAATGTATTTTACTTTCTTTTGACTCCTCAATAACTCTCCTGTTGTTCTTAACTAATGAATCTTTAATTAGTGTACTAGAGGAATTGACTTCAGCATTTTCTTTGAGATTCAGCATACCAATCTGACCTTGACCAGCTAATGTAAAGTGATTTCTCATTTTAATAACCTTTCAGTACAAAGTCAAGTTTGGGTGGTGCACCAAAGAGAATGGTCTGTGACTCCATGGTAAGGCTAATATAGTGATCTGGGAGTTCACCTTTGTTATTGGCTTGGTGAAATCAAATTATAGAATTTACCACCAGTTTGGAGAGTCTCCCCTGTTTTCTGACCTGAGGTCAGCACTGGCAGTTGTGAGCTGCTCTAGAGAGTGTGATAAATGTATAACATAACTTGACATAGGTTTCTGGTGCATAAGATTCTTTGTTCATACTGGTTATAATATAAAACCCAAAGAATAAATTACACACATTTTATATGTTCAAATTATAGTACTGCATACAAGCAATTTTAACCCCATCATTCAGGAGATTTTTTTTTAATGAGGGCTATGTTTTGTAAGCCTTAAATTAGAGCAGTTGTCTCAGTGACATCAGGAGGATTAAATGATTGAGATATGACAAAAAGAGTAAAATTTGTTAGGACTGAGTGCTGATCTAGCATTATTTTGCATTGCAATATAAAATTATCATATTACATTAAGTAATGTCCAATTTGCCCTCCGTATAAGATTTCTCTGTTTTTATTCAAATTTTAAAAAACTATTCTACTTTGGCAGAATATATCTAATATTTAAATATATCTAATCCTACTCCATGACATGTATCCTGTGACTTACCATCATGAATTAGCTCTTCATCTATATGTGGCAATATGTTAAGATTAGAGTTCAGAAAGGAGTCATTTAGTCTAGCCCCTGGTTCTGTTTGCCAGGCTTTCAAGCTTTTCATGTATGGAAACAGTCACTATAATTAAAAAATCGAGTGTTTAAGAAACTCTGGCAAGGAAGTGTCTGTTGCCACGTTGTTTTTTCTGAAGCCTGCATTATTCCAGTGTCCTAGAAGTTAGAGCATGCCACTCCTTCTGGTCCCCTTCCTCTCCAAAAAGCTAGAAAAAGACTAGCCAAAGAGGAGTGGATAGCCCCCGTATTGTTCCTCAGACCCTTCACTTCTATAAAATAAAATAAATCAAGGCAAAAAATAAAAAAACTTCTCTAGCTGTTATGCTTGGGGGGGGGGGGCTTCCAAAATATGAAGGGAGTGTAGCTGAATCAGAGGTGCTTATAGAGAACTTGAACCAGTAGTTCTGAAGAGTGAGCTGTCTCATTCATTCCACTGGATGCCAATACAGGGTGCTGCCTACCCTATGGAGCTTCAAATCTGAGTTGTCCATATGTGAAACAAGACATCTGAATCACCTAGAAACTGTTGGTAAAGTTAGAGAAAGCAGGTGAGCAGATAGGAATTTACATTCCTGAAAGTGAAGCAATTTTTGAAGTGATTGATAACTGTTAAGTCTTCATAAAATGTCAGAAGGATGATTATGGAGGGTTCTAAACTGTGATCTGACATCACTGTATCTTTAATCTGGAAGGATGTATGAAAAAATTGTTTGCAATACTTTCTTTCATTCCTGCCAAAGTGCCAGTTAATTGATGGGGGAGCTCTAAATGAGAATACAGGCTTCTTGAAGAATCCATGGATCACTTTCTTAGATTATTTATAGTAGCAGTAGAGTCCAAATGTAATAGATGCTGAGCAAACCCATAGTAAGAAATTGTCCCTGCCCCTGAAATCTTAGTTTAAATCAGGGGTTTTTAACCTGGGGTGGGGAAGGGAGTCCAAGGGGGGCAGGAGTAATGTATAATTTAAACATAGAATTTGTAATAAATGTTTGATTTTTACATATTATACATTTATTAATCCATTAAATGACCTAAAAGCAAAAGCAAAATTGATAACCATTCAATTTTATTTTTTGGTGGGAGTGCAGGTTACCATGTATTGCTGTAGGGAGTGTGGGCCTCTGAAAGGTCAAGAACCCCTGGTCTGAATAGACAAGCTAGACAAATGGCGGGAGAACCTCTCTTTCTCTCTGCGCTTCAGTTTCTGAGCTGAAAAATGGGAATATTTCCTAAAGTATTTGCCCAAGACCATGTAGTCTATCACAGAGCCTAGGACTAAAGCCAGGTCTCCTGAGTTCCAGCCCTGTTCTCTTAACCACAAAGCCATCCTTTCTCTCCCATTTATTTAAAAAAACCTTAACTACTTTTCACTGGAAGGAGGCTACATCAAGTTCTGTCAAGAGATGGTCATTGTGTACTCATGAATACAGTTCCAAAAAAAATCTATAAATCAGAGAGTCATAGAATATTAGGGCTGAAAGGGACCTCAGGAGGTCATCTAGTCCAACCTCCTGTTAAAAGCAGGACAACTCCCAGTCATCCCAGGGTTTTGTCTAACTGGACCTTAAAAGTTTCCAGATGAAGATTCTACTACCTCACTAGGTAACCCATTCCAGTGCTTTACCACCCTACCTGAGAGACAATTTTTCCCCATATCCAACTTACACCTCCCCATTTATAACCTGAGGTTCTCAAACTGTGGTCCATGGATGATGTGCATCTCATGAGTTTATGCACTGTATTGTCTATCCTTTGCAATTGTTGTGCTTGATTGTTATGCAGGCCTTGATAGACCACGGAGATTCATTTATGAGTGTGAATATGCAGCTGACACATGACTTAATCTAGTATGACTATATGCAAACAGGAAGAATTTCATGGCCTTCCTCCTTCCCACCCATGGCATCTTTCTAGACAAAAATTGATACCACAGTTATCTTTGGGAGAAATTACTTTGTCACACATGGACTAGATCTGGAAATACAACACAGTTTCCCCAAACACATTGCGGTTCACTGATTTCAGAGAGCTTCATAGACTGTTGAGTGACTGCAAAGCAGCAGACTTCAAGTCATCATTTCTTAAAAGAAAACAAGAGTGACTCTAACAAACAATTATGACTTTCTCGAGAAAAAGATCTTTAAAGCTGTACTTTACTATTTGCAATTCCCAGTTGCCATTCTGAGTTCCATGTGGTGGGGAGAAGAAGAGCTGCCACAGTGTTAGTATACAATCTGCCGTGAGTGTATATGCACTAGTAGCTGGGACTTCCAAGAACTTCGTGGTTGGTTCTTTATAGTGGAAGCGTCTCCCAGTAGTATAGCAATGAATTTTAAATTGGAGCTGGAAACTTACTAGATTCAGAGGCAACTTCTGTCTCCTCCGGCTTAAGTGCAGCCTTGGCAATGGGATGTTCCTTTGGGTGGGCAAGATGGGGGATCAGACAGCAATGCTGATTAGAGATCCAGAATTTGCTGTTTGTCCTGCCTTTCTAGGACTGGTTTAAAAAACAGATTCACTTCATGCTTTCTCATTTGTAGCTTGCTGCTGGCTCCCACCAAACCCTGTGTTGGATTCAGGAGGCGTCAAGGCATGCTCCTTGCTAACCAGGTTGTCATGTGATGGCACAGTGCCTAATACCTGGTCAGACCCCTGATAAAATAGGCATGAGGTTGGTGAGTTGCATGAAATTCATTTCTATCTGTGGTCCTCTGGTACTCATTCTTGAGCCACTAATCTGCTGCCTGCATCAGTCACCAGAATATGTGCATAGCTGCCAGATTTCTAGCCATCTGCTGGGATGCATAATCATTCATGTTACTTTTGCTAATGTCCACAGTTTTATTAGCTTCACATTAGAGAGTCACCAAACTTTGTTTGTGCTTCCATTACTTCGAAGTTGTGTGCTTTGCAAAAGGCTTGTTGTCTGTGGTCTCCTTTGAAAACATAGGCAATTCTCCGATTGTGTTTGCAGCTCAATGATCAGAAGACAATGGAAGGTTAATGGAAATTCAGTGACTTGCTGCTCTGTGCCAAGCAGGGGTAGCTTCCATTTTCAGTTGATTCCAGATTATTGGGATGGAGAGGACAAAGGATTTGTGCCATGGGATTGTGAGATACTTCTGGTGGACTCTCAGGACAGGAGACAGGTGGAGTTGTGTCTACATTACAAAACAATGGGGCTTGAATTCAAAGTCCCAGCTGAAACCTTGGATCCAAGCCCTTGATTGGTGTGACTTGTGTATAGACATGGCAGGGAAGTCTTGCTTTAGCCTGAGCTGAGGCTTAAATTGCAGGGTAGACATACCCCATACAATATATGTACTGAGTTCAATGTTAAAACAGGAAGTAACAACAAGTAATCAAAATTTAGCTTTTCGAAAGATACATATATACAGATCCCTAAGTTTTCCTGCCATTTTTTGGGATGAAAGATGGTCCCTTCTTTCCTGCCCCCCACCATGTGAATTTCTTTTTTATGCATATGAGCTTCATTTTTAACTGAAACAGCATTAGTACTCCCAAACACATTTTCACGTTTCATTCATAAACTCATTTTGCTCATGTATTTCCTTTTTGTGGTTCCCCAAGGCTGATCTTTAACTTTGATCTCCAGAACAATCACCCAATTAGAACCAAAAAAAAAAAAGTTTTTGTTTTTTTCATTTCTTCAACAATAAATGTAACTTTCTAAAGAGGCATACTCTGCACACGAGTGGGAGCAAGATCAAACTCTTCCTGTGACACTCGTATACTTGCATGTATCTCAGCTCCTTCCCCATTAGAATCATAGAGTTGGAAGGGACCTCATGAGGTCATCTAGTCCCACCCCTTGCTAAAAAAGCAGGACCACTCCCACTAAATTATCCCAGCCAGGGTTTTGTCCAGCCAGGCCTTAAATATCTCCAAAGACAGAGATTCCACCACCTCCCTAGGGAGCCCATTCCAGTGCTTCAACACTCGCCTAGTAAGAAAGTTTTTCCTGATATCCAGGCTTGACCCCCCCAGTTGTAACTTGAAACCATTGCTCCTTGTTCTGTCCTGTGTTACTACTGAGATCAGTCGAGCTTCATCCTCCTTGGAGCAACCCTTCAAGTAGTTGAAGGTTGCTATCAAATCCCTCCTCAGTCTTCTGTTCTGCAGGCTAAATAAGCCTAGTTCCTTCACTCTTTCTTTATAGGGCTTGTGCTCCAGCCCCTTGATCATTTTTGTTGCCCTCTGCTGGACTCTTTCTAATTTGTCCATGTCCTTTTTGTAGTGGGGAGCCCAAAAGTGGACACAGTATTCCAGATGCAGTCTCAGCAGTGCCAAATAGAGGGGAATGATCACTTCCCTCAATCTGCTGGCAATGTTTCTTTTGATGCAGCCGAGTATGCCATTGGCCTTTTTGGCAGCAAGAGCACACTGTTGACTCATATTTAGCTTCACATCCACCATGACCCTCAGGTCCTTTTCTACAGTGCTGCTACTTAGCTGATCGCTCCCCAGCCTGTAGCAGTGCGTGGGTTTTTTCCATCCCAAGTGCAGGACTTTGCGTTTGTCCTTGCTGAACCTCATGAGATTTCTATTGGCCCACTGCTCCAATTTGTCAAGGTCTCCCTGAATCCTGTCCCTGCCCTCCAGTGTGTCTACCAGTCCCCCCAGCTTGGTGCCATCTGCAAACTTACTGAGCGTGTAATCTATACCATCACCTAGATAATTAATGAAAATGTTGAACAGAACTGGCCGCAAGACCAACCCCTGGGGCACACCACTCATTACTGGTTGCCAACTAGACATGGAGCCATTGATTCCTACACGCTGAAACCATTGATCTAGCCAGTTCTCTGTCCACCTTACAGTCCACATATCCAACCCATCCTTCCTTAAATTGCCAATGAGAATGCTGTGGGAAACCGTATCAAAAGCCTTACTAAAGTTGAAGTATATCATATCAACGGCTCGTCCCGCATCCACAAACCCAGTTATCTCATCATAGAAAGCAATGAGGTTGGTCAGGCATGATTTACCCTTGGTGAATCCATGCTGACTGTTCCTGATCACTCTATTTTTCTCCAAGTGTTTCAGGATGGATTCTTTGAGAACCTGCTCCATGATTTTTCCAGGGATTGAGGTGAGGCTGACAGGTCTGTAATTCCCTGGATCCTCCTTTTTCCTTTTCTTGAAGACAGGCACTATATTTGCTTTTTGCAGTCCTCGGGCACCTCTCTTGTTCTCCACGAGTTTTCAGGGATAATGGCCAGTGGTACTGCTATCTCATCGGCCAACTCCCTCAGCACCCTCGTATGCAGTTTGTCCGGCCCCATGGACTTGTGCACATCCAACTTCTTTAAGTAGTCCCTAACCTGACCTTCTGTCACCAAGGGCCTTTCTTCCCTCCAATCTGCCACACCCAGTGTAGTGGGCTGGGAACTGGGCCTGCCTGTGAAAACTGAAGTAGAAAAAGCATTGAGCACTTCAGCTTTTTCCTCATCCTCCATCACGAGGATACCTGCCCCATTCCGTAAGGGACCTCTGCCGTCGTGTTATTGACATACTTGTAGAACCCTTTCTTGTTAGCCTTCACATCCCTCGCAAGCTGCAACTCCAAATGTCCTTTGGCCTTTCCGATTTTATCCCTGCAGTCCTGAGCAATATCTTAAATGCCTCTTTAGTCACCTGTCCAAACTTCCACTTCCTGTAAGCTTCCTTTTTATGCTTTAGCTCAGTGCAGAGTTCTCTAAGCCACACTGGGCGCCTTCTGCATTTGCTGTTCTTTCTGCTCATCGGAATACTATCTTCCTGTGTGCTTAGCAAGGTTTCTTGAAAATACAGCCAGCTCTCTTGGACACCTTTCCCCTTCAGATCAGCCTCCCAAGGGATCCTGCCCATCAGTTCCATGAGGGAGCCAAATCTGCTTTTCTGAAGTTCAGGGTCTGTGTTTTGTTTCCTTCCTTTTTTCCATTAATCAGCATCTTGAACTGTATTATCTCAGGGTCACTACTGCCCAGGTTGCCATTCAATTCTACGTCCCCAATCTATTCTTCTCTGTTTGTGAGCAACAGGTCGAGAGGTGCAAGACCCCTAGTTGGTTCCTCCAGCATTTGTACCAGGAAGTTGTCCTCAGCACTCTCCAAAAACTTCCTGGATTGCCTGTGCACTGCTGTATTGGCCTCCCAGCAGATGTCAGGGTAATTGAAGTCCCCCATGAGAACCGGGGCCTGTGATCTGGAAACTTCTACTAGTTGTCTTGAGAAAGCCTCATACACCTCCTGCTTCTGTTCTTGTTGTTTGTAGTAGACACCCACTGCAACATCACCATTGTTGCACTCCCCTATAAACTTAACTTCACTCATTCAACTTCGCTCTTTCCCTTTCTTCTTCAGCTAGAGGATCGCCTTCACCTCCTTCTCAGGGCTTCACCGACTCCTTCCCATTCAAACTCCCCTGGTTGCAAGCTCCCCCTGGTTGCTCAGCCAGTGGCTTTTAAGGCCCTCTCTGTCTAGGTCAGCCCTTGCCCCTCATTAAACACACAGGGGAAGGATGATCACAAGGCTGACTGAAGCTGGTGGTCAAAGGTGAGCAGGGAACAATGGTCCAAACGGCCACCAGACAATCACAGTCTGAATTCCCACAGTAAGTGACAACTAACAAAAATCACCTGTAGGGAAAGACACAAACACACAGTTAGCAATTCACTCAGCCAAGCTTTGCTCTTTTCCTTGCTTCTTCAGCTAGGGGATCGCCTTTGCCTCCTTCTCAGGGGTTCACCACCTCCTTCCCTCTCAAAGTCCCCTGTTTTCAGTTCCCCTGTTCGCAAGCTGATGGATTTGTCCATTCCTGATGGATTTGTCATTTCCCTTCTGTAAAAATAATGGTGTCAGAAGTACATCTAAATTTCATCTTGCTTTATTAATATGACAGTGATTTGGGTAACCCAATGCCCCATAACATAATTTCCCAAATAACTCTTCTATATATATCCTTCTCAAGTTTAGGTTGTGTTCCAGCAAGAGGATGATGATACTGGGACATTAATAAAAGAAGAGAGAATAAAAACTGTATTAGTTAAAAAGCTGGCTTTAATCTGAGTATGAGAAGCCAAATACTGCTAGGACTCCTAATGTTCAGACCTGTTAAGATTTCCTCAGTCAAAATGATAGAACTATTTGAGTGTAATGAATTTTTATCATTAGTAGAAGATTTAGGAAGACTTGTAAGCCACCTCACTGGTGATGTTAGTCAAAAGTCATGTAAGTTTAGCTCTTTAGTAAAGGGTTAGAGAACTTATTCAACAGATTTAAAAACAAACAAACAAAAAAACACCAAAGAATTGACGTGCAAGCCAGGTTATGATTTGCCATTTGAAGTAGTGTGTCCTTGGTTAAATGATCTGTTCAGAAGCACATTTAGGACCTTTTAAGTTAAATTTATCTTTCTAGGAATTTTTTATTGAAATAGTCTGTCACTACTTAAAAGATTAGCTGTTAATTCAATTTAATAAATGGAAGATTTACTGTGTTTTTATTTGCTTTCTGTACAATTTATGAAGGGGGTAATGGAAGATAGCATTGTAAATTAACAGAAAATAAATTTCTAGTTATGTTTGTAATTGAGCTAGCTGTGTTGAGAAATGTTGTACTTGGGAAGCCCAAGTGTCATTGTTTTTGAGGCTACAGATTCCCCCCCCCCCCCATTACAACAGGTAATTTTTCTTTCCTTTTCCTCCATCTCCCTCCTATACCCTGTTCTCAACTGTTTGAATCTAAACAACTGCATTGATTTGCTGTAACAATCTGACTTGATCCTATGACTTACACTCCCCTGCATTTATTTTCCTTCCATTCATCTGTATTCCATCTTCTAGTGTCTAACAAAAGTGGGATTTTCTCCCATGAAAGCTCATGTGATAAATAAATTTTAGTGTTTAAAAGTGCCACTAGACTCTTTGTTTTTGTTTCAATGTTATTGGTTGGTTGTGCAAAATAGCTTAAATGAAAAAAGTGGTATGCTGGCAGGTTGAATCATGAATATATTTAATTGCAACATTGCATCTGTGGTGTTCATGGAAAGTCAATATCAATAATAATTTAAACTGTTACTTATACAGAAATATAGTGATGAAAATGAATTTTCCTTCCTGATTTATTTTGGAGCAGCTAATTATTAGTTTAAAAAAAAAACACTAGATTTTTCTTTTGAGGAAAGTCTTCAGGTATACAATTTTATTATGTTTTCAGTGTTTACTTATACAACATACCTGAAGCTTTGAAAAGGTACTTAACACATTTGAAGAAAAATATTAAGCTGGAATGTTGTTTGAGGGAAGTTATTTCCTCCTCCATGAGAATACTACAACTTTGCAAAAGAATCCTGGAAAAATCTAATGTTAAGTTCTTAATTCCTGAATGACTAGACTTCCACAGTATTAGCAGTAATATAACATACAAACATTTTAAGAAATAGGTTCAATGAAACATTTTGGATTCTTAGATGTTATTGTAACTGGATAGACCCATTGAGCATATATGTTGTCTGTGATACAGCACTTAATTTGCTGGTGATCCTGAAAGCAGTTCTGCATGGTTAGATACTGCTTCCACATTGAACTACTCTGATGTCAGTGGGGCTGCTTTTAAGGGATCAGAGACATAGTTTATTATTTTTGAAAGTGGCAGTGGAAGAAAGAGACTTCACTTCATCTGGTTTGAATGAAGTAGAAATAGAGGTAATATACATTTGAAGATTTTACAGTGCTATGTTTCTGATCTGAAAGTCTCAGATTTGCAAGCAATGTTATAAAGTAGGTGATGGCCATGGAGAAGGAAGATCCTCATGCGCTTATTTGCAGTGGCTGGTCTTGGTCACAGCCATTATGTGTATCACTTTAGCAGCAGAAGTGAAGATGAGGATTCTAACCTACTGAAACTGGATTCTAAATTATTGAAAGAATTTAGATGAGAAGCATGTAATTACTTGGGCTGACACACAAACAGTGCTCTTGGTTTCTTTAATGACTGCTAGTAGTAATTACCTTGTATTCACATCTCAAACAATACAGTAAGCAGAGCTTAGTCACTATTGGTAACTATAATTTTATTATTTACAATGGAATGTAAAATTTGCAATAACCATTCTAAATCTGTTGAACAGCTGAAATATAAATTTCATTAAGACAACTCTAGTTTGTACTTAAAAGGCTTTGAAAACACATAAGACCATATTTTTAACTGCCTTGAGCTAATCTGAAGGCATCCATTGGTGGGTTACGAAGTGCTGCAGTTATCAGTCCGAGATAAAAGAACATTGATTCCAGTCATTCCTTCACATTTTTGGTTAAGTTAGAGACTTGGCTGCAAAATAAATCCAGTTTAGCGCAAAAAAACCCCAAAAAAACAAACAAACAAAAAAAAACCACCCAAACCCACACACTATAGGCATTGTACCAAAAAGCTACATTGAAAATGAAAAGAAATATTTTCATGTAACCACTGGGGTTGGATTTGGTTCAGTCTGGAAAGACTTCCTAAATTATTAGGAGTTGCTTCCCATTTCTTCTCAAACCCTCAGTGGAAGTGTCTGTTCCTAGTTAACTTCCAAGTCTGTTCAGAATTTCTCTGTCACTTTAATTTAATTATGTTTGTAAATTGACAAACCTGTTTGCTGAACTTTAAGGCAATTTTAACAGTCCTGCTGAATAATGCTTTGTCTTCTGTTTGTAATAAGAATCCCAAATACTCCACTTATGGTCTGGGCCTACACACTATTGACCATAGCTCTTGAACTATGAACAGTCTTTCTGAACTCATTGAGGGTGTTCATGGTGGTAGGTATTTGCAGGTTCATGTCCATAGTTAGAGGCCTCATCTCCCCTGGAAGTTTCAGTGAGCAGCCAAATGCTGGGGTGCCTGGACCTGCGCAGCCCTCTAGAGTGAATAGGTGCATTGCCATTTGCACTAGTGTGCTTTATGTGTGCTTGACACTGCACAACTGTAAATTGTGGTTTACAGTGGCCTTGCCTGTCTGTTAAACAGTTTGTTTACCATTCACCAGTGGCTGAAAAGAGGTTAAATCCTCAGTACAAGCAAAACCTGAATATATTTCACCCTATGTCTTTGTATAGAGTTAGAATAATAGTTCTGTAAATTAATCTAGCTTTGAGTTGTTTTTTCAGCAGAAAGCAAAGACTGTTTTTGATCGCTCATAGATGTTATTGTTTACAGATCGTGCTAGTAAAAGTATCCATCAGCTGAAATATGCCCTGGAGGAAGGAGAGCACACAACAGGAGAAAGTGAAGTTGCATTTGACCAGCCCTTCCAAGGCAATGATGAGAGTGGGGAAACTGCCTGGCAGGAACTGCAGCATAGCCATGCAGGTAAATGCCATTCTAGTGGCAATCAGTTTCAGAAGTGCAAGGCAAAATTATTGTATGATTTCTGTCAAGTCTGAATCTTAAGCAATGGTTTGTGTTTGTTCCATAGTTAATCAGCTTAGAGCTTTATTGCGAGAGCAAGAAGGACTCGAAAGTGAAATATCTCCATCAAGGAGGAGGAGGATGTCGCCCTCAGTACGTATTTACTCCTAATGTCTTCATATAACTTTGAATGAATAATGATACGCCTTTTGGGACATCTTATTTGCTATCCATGAAAAATAAGAAGCCCCAGGTCTCCCTAATCATCTTCTATGTGGGGGTGTGGGTGGGGGTTGGCTACCTTTCAGTAGACTCTACTGAGTAGAGAGAGTGAATATTTATGACTGATTGGTCTTTCATAAGGCACTCTGAGTATGAAAGAGGAAAAGCACTATGTATGAGCTACTTATTTATTTATTATGATTATAGTAGAACAGCCAAGAAATCTTTTTATTTGAAATCCAGGCCTTCATATCCCCTTGCAAGCACAGATGGCTCTCATGTTGTGTTACTCCATCTTGGCTGCTCCTTTCTCCACCAGAAGTTAGTGTTTTGTTTTGGAAATAGTCTGTGTAGGTGGTTTTGCCAGTGAGAATGGTTCTGTAGTTAGCAGCCATAGAAGAAAAGAACCAAAGTGGCAGCTGTGTTAGTCTATATTTATTGCAGAGTGTCTGACAAAGTGGGATTTTCTCCCATGAAAGTTTGTGCATTTGTTAGTCTTTAAGTGCCACAGGACTCCTTGTGTCCTTTACTGAACTAGACTAGCATGGTTAGCCCTGTCAGTTCTTTTCTTCTATGGCTGCTAACTACAGCCTTGAGGTTTTTGATGTTGTACACCCTGCCTTTTGTCAGTGAGTACAATTGTCAGTTGATCAATGTAGTAGTAGGCCCTGTAGCTTTGTGCCAAAATACTGCCACTTAGGGATGTAAAAGAGGTTCCCTGTGGAAGTGAGCTTTGTAGTGTGAGAAAGTCAACACCCTGTGGAATCTCTTCAGATCCATCCCTCTTCCACTGGAGCTCCCCTTTCCATTGGGATATATGCAAAGCCTTTAACCTCCACATGGCAAGTTCACATCAGTTAGTTGTTCAGTATCGAAGAAGAAATGAGTTTAGTGATATGCTCCTGTTTTACCTAGCCTCTGGTGACTTTCCTACCCTTGTATCTGCTGAACAATCATAATTAGAAATAAATCCTTTCACTTCTGGAGGTGATTGCTAGGTTATGATTGAGGCAGGGTGGTAGGACAGTATGTTGAGTCCTGCACAAATATTGCCTGTTGTTTTCAACAGCATTGTGGATAAATAACTTCAGTCTCCTGAACTTTCCAAACCATTAGTCATGCAATTTTCAGTCATTTAAAAATAAATTTAGAGGTATGAACAATATATCAGAGAGTTTGTTAGTATTAAGTAAGGTTATCTTAAATACTGCAGAAACATTGCTTAGTAATATTAATCATGTCAAAAGACCCCAGAAAAATTGTTAATAAAGAAGTTTTACAGACAAGTTTTACCAGAAATGTTGGTCTTCTAGTCGTACATTTATTTAAGATTGTGATGATATTTAGAAGAAAGCTGAATTAGTTGGATAGATGTGCTTTTACAAAATATGCAGCTCATCCCTATTTTTAGTTAATCAGTTTCTTGCTGCTATTGAATACCTGTTCAAGTTTCTCATGTTAGATATTAATATTAATTTGCATGTAATGAAGAAAATTATTAAATTGTAAATAGATATTCTTTTCCATTTTCAAACACTTTGTTCTGCATTGTTGGAGAAATGCAAAGGTAGCTGTTAAATCAAAAGTACTATACTTTTACAAAAATTGGCATGTGGAAGTGGGAGTGAGAGAAACAAAAAATGTGGTTTTTAATTGTTTAATTGATCAAATCAGTATATTTTGATTTTTAAAATTGGATAGTAAACTAGTTGCTTTGGAAAATCAAGGACTAATAGCAATTTCTAGAGCCAAGCAAACCCTGAATCTAGTCTCCTTTATTTCATGGAGTGAAGTCTTAATAAATGTTGTGGAATTTACAATACCTGCATGGCTGCAGGGGAGAACGAATTATGCATTGGCTCTGTGCAGATTTTTTCACCAGTGCTTCTCAATCTAGACTTATGACAACCAGCTATTGTACTTCTAAGTCTCTCAAGAGCTAGTCTGTTAGGAGTGAAAATTGATGTTATCAGAACTCCTCTGTGTTACAGGCTCACCACGCCTGCAAGCATCTATCGGCTTGCTGTGCCCTATCTCACAGGGAGAATTCACAGACCGGACAGAGGCAGATTAACTCATAAACAGACCTTAAGTTTTATTGAGAAGTAGAACAGGAATAAGATGTCTTAGATCTCAACTATAACAGGCAAGGTTGTCACCCTTGAAGTTAAATATGAACAGGTGAGTACAACAGTATTACAAGCAGCATAAACATAAAACCAGACTCTTGATCCCTTTTCACCAATATCACACTCAGGTAGGTTCGCTTAGCAATAAGATCTTAGGATACCTGCCCCCTTTCCTGGACTACCCAGCGCCTTGGATCGGACAGGTAAGTACCCCCTCTACAGGCATGAAAGATTCCTTGCATCCAGACACCCTCTCATGATCCTATCAGTTGAGCCCCAACTCCAGACCACCAGGTAAGTACCCTTAGGTGAGGTCAAACCCCAGACATGTACCACACCTCCCTCAGCACTTGATCCCTCATAGATCCTCATGCTCTTTCTTCGCTGGAATGCAGTGGTGGCACAATTGCAGATGCGGTCCCACGCAGACTCAAAGTCCTGACTTGATTCGTCTGCTTCAGGGCCCTTCTGGCCTGTCCTTATCACTAATGTCCATTCACCCCTGTATCACAGTTCAAAATACAGAGCCCAGTCTTCAGAAGCACTCCCTTGGGACTCTGGCCTTCGGGGTCTTCCACTATGCACCAGTCCTCTTCAGGGCCTACGAAGAGTCCTCACTATTAAGTCTGAGTCTCTGGTTCCGAGAATCAGAGGCTCAGTCCGTAACCCAGTCCTTGAGGCTCTGAGGCTCCCTCAGAACAAACACTGATAGCATCCAAGGACAGGAGAGCAACGAGCCTTTAGCAGTCAGCAGATTTCCTTACGAGCAGCAAAGTCCTGGGGGTTCCGACTCAGCAGAGTTTGGGCGCAGCAAAGCGCGGTCCCCTCAGAGCATGCCTCTTAAATACTGAGCGTGCCACCCAATCAGAAGGCTCCCTTTTCATGCCTTAAGCTGTTCCCCATAGGGCTCTATGAGGAACCTTCTCGAAGGGCTGCACACATTCCTCTAATGGCTGCCCTCTGTCTGCTGTTGCCAGGCAGGCTTTGTGGTCCTGGCAGCAGCCACTGCCACTCAACCTGAAGGAGCTACTCAGCTCCCGTTTTCAACATAGAGCTGTTGTTGGGGTGGAGTAATCCTAAACATAAACTTCTTGTTATAACACCATACAATTTCCAAAAAGACATTCATACAAACATCAAAACATATTGTACACCATGAAATACATCCAACAAGTCCGGAGAATGGATGGTTTTATGGTATTACAAAGGACAGGGATTCAGAAGATATGGATAGTATTTAATTGTTCCATAAATTTCTCATGTGGTGAATCTGTTGCATGATCTGTTAAAGAGATATAATAATATGTGCTTGTTTCAGAATGGTGATGTGAAGCAAAAAGCATATGTTTATAAAATACTATATGTTCAAATCTGAAGACCTGAATTTTTAATAATTTTTAAGCTACTTAAGGATGATGAGCTATTTTCTGTTTGCTGGTTGGATGATATATTGTTGTTGTGAGGATTAGCCACTGGTTTTCGGTTTTTGTTTTGCTGTGTCATCTGTAAATTTTTTAAACACCTATTGCTAATTATGCTGCCCTAAGGGTACTTCATTATGTGTATAAATACCTGTTTTGGACACCAAACCTGTGTTTCATGTTTGACCTATTAATCCAGATCTTCAGAGATAAAAGGTTGGCATGCTAACCAACTGTATTATTTAACGCCTTGTGAGGCATAAGATTCAAACTGTAACATAAAAAAAATCAGTCTAAAAAATTGTTCTCCATTCTTTAAATTAGATGCAGCTAATGTGACTCAGTCTCAGTGTAGTGACTACTCTAGTTTGATAGAAATGATTTTTCGTTTGGTGTTTTTGATAGCGTTGACAAGTCTTCTAATCCAAGTGTACCTGTGCAGCACTTAGGAATCAGTGTTCAGGAAGCACTATTGTTGTGCCTCATTATAAACTTGTAGATATAATCACTTATATTGAGCTATTAGAACTGAAGTACTTTTGGTAAAAATTTCAGAAGCTTCTAAGTCCTAGTTTCAGAGGTCACTTAGTAGCTTAAGTGTCATAGAAAATGCGGGGAGCATAGGCTCCTAACTAAATCCCTTAAACTCTGTCTGCTCTGCTGTTACTACAGTGTTAGAGTTATGGTGCTACATTGATGCTACTGTTGCACTGTAGGCTAGATCAGTGGTTCCCAACATTTTCTCTTCCGTGGCATACCTTGCTACCTGTAATTCATTTTGAGGCACACCACCATATAGTTTCCAAATCAACTCATGAATATTCATGAGCCAATGACCCAATCCAGAGCTCTTTGAATAGTTTTTCAAAAAAATTTGTGGCACACCTGCTCAGGCCTGATGGCACATCTTTGTGCCGTGGCACACTTGTTGGGAAACACTGGTCTAGATGTCTCATACAGCAACAGAACAGGTTTTCACATTGCTATAGCTAGTCCATCCCCCCAGTGGCAGCAGATAGGTTAATATACCAGTCAAAGAAATTTTCCAGCATTATCTAGATCAGGGGTTAGTTTACCCTAACTAAGGCGGTCAGAGGTGTGAATTTTTCACACCACTGAGTGCCATAGCTTTGTCAATCTATGGCAAATTTTTGCCGTAGCTATGCAAATCTATAACTACAGTCAGGTCTTAATCACTTTGGAAAAATTTATCCCTTGCTTCTGAAATGTAGAACTTCTTCATGCATGTGAATTTTATTTCATATTTCTGCAAATATTTAGTTAGTAAAGAGCTTTTTTTAAAATGGAAAGAATGGTCCCAGAGAGTCAAAGGTGTTAATACAATCCAGTTTCTAGTGCACTCCTGCAAAATCAGTTCTTGGCCCAATGCTATTGGATATTTATGTCAGTGACCTGAAGAAGGCATAAAATCATCATTTCATAAATTTTGCAGATGAAACAAAAATTGAGGGAGTCGTAACTAATTAAGAAAATTTTAATAGGACTAAATGTATACAACTAAGAACATAAAGTGGATGGGAAACTCTATCCTGGAAATTAGTGATTCTAAACAAAGATAGGATGGTTGTAATGGCAACCGAACATGCTCTCTCATGGGTGAGTCCAAAAGTCTAACACAATCTTTAGTTGCATAATTGGGAGTCCTGGATAAGATTATTTGACCTCTGTATTTGGCAGTGGTGCAGCTGTTGTTGGAATGATGTGTCCAGTTTGGGTATCCAGCATCTTCCTTGAATTGTGATAAATTGGAGGGGGTTCAGAGAAGAGCCACAAGAATGATTAAAAGGTTATAAATATGTCTTACAATGATAGATTCCAGGAGCTCACAATGTTTAAAAAAGAGAAGAGTAAGGGATGACTCATTTCATTCTGTAAATTCAGTTATGTGAAACAAATATTTGCTAACGGGCTCTTTAGTTTAACAGAGAATGGTTTAATACAATGCAATAGATGGAAAATGCCGCTAGAGAAATTCAGACTGGAAATAGGGTGTGTATTTTAGTGATGAGAGGAATTAACTATTAAGACCATTTACCAACAGAGTTTGTTGTGGACTCTTCATCACTGGCAATATTTAAAATCAAGATTGGATGATTTTTCCAAAACATATGATCTATGGTGTTATACTGAAGGTCAGATTAGAAGATCAGTGATCACTCGTGGCCCTGGTATCTATGACTCTATGTAAACATCTTGTCACAGTGCAACATTAACATTTTAAACAGGGCTTGTGATTCTGAGTCAGAGATTTCAGCTTGCTTAATTCAAAGGAAAACATATAATTAAAATCTTTGTAACTTTTTATTAAAAATGGAGAAAAGAAGGAAATAGGGTTATTTAGATGCAAATTGTTAAATGTTTTTTATTTTAATGACATTTCTTGTTTCCTTTCCCTTTTTTAGCTGTAGTGTCTTTAGACAGAGGAAAATAAAACATCCAACACGACAGTCTCACTATCATTTGGAATAAACAAGGAGGCCTGTGGCACTTAAAGACTAACAAACTTATTTTTTGCATGAGCTTTTGTGGGAGACAATCCCACTTCGTCAGGTGCTTTGAAGATGGGGGAATATACAGAATGAGAGGAAATAAAAGTAAAGATGTATAAGTCATAAGATTAGGTCACACCATAACAGGAAATAAAAGCAGTTGTCCTCATCTTTCTCTATATGCTGTTTTGCAGTGTTTGAATCTTAACAGCTGCTTTGATTTGCTGTAACAGTCTGACCTGATCCCATGATTTACAATTCCCTGCATTTATTTCCTCTCATTCTGTAAGTTGCCCCATGCTAAGGGCACAGAAAGATACCATTCCGATGAGCAGAAAGAACAGCAAATGTGGAAGGCGCCCAGTGTGGCTTAAAAGAGAACTCTGCACTGAGCTAAAGCATAAAAAGGAAGCTTACAAGAAGTGGAAGCTTGGGCAGATGACTAGGGAGTCATACACAGATATTGCTCGGGACTGCAGAGATAAAATCAGAAAGGCCAAAGGACCGTTGGAGTTGCAGCCAGCAAAGGATGTGAAGGATAACAGGAAAGGGTTCTACAAATATGCCAATAACAAGAAGAAGATCAGGGATGACGTAAATCCCTTACAGAATGGGGCAGGTATGCTCGTGGTGGAGGATGCGGAAAAGGCTGAAGTATTCAATGATTTTTTTACTTCACTCTTCACAAGGAGGGCCAACTCCCAGCCCACTACACTGGATATGGCAGATTGGAGAGAAGAAGAGAGGCCCTTGGTGATGGAAGGGCAGGTTAGGAACTACTAAAAAAAGCTGGATGTGTACAAGTCTATGGGGTCAGAGGAACTGCATCCAAGGGTGCTGAGAAAGTTGGCTAATGAGATAGCAGAACCACTAGCCATTATCTTTGAGAACCTGTGGTGAACAGGGCTCTTACTTGCAACCTCATTGCTTGAAAACAGGCATAGCACATAGTCTTTTATAAACTATTGTCCAGCTATGCTGAAAGGAGGACAGGAAATACAAGATATGGTTTAATCAGAGCACAATTTTATTATTCTCTGGGAGTACCTGGAAGATAAAAGTATACAGTGAGGCATGATTATTTAAATATGTAATCAGAGGCATCTGCCAGCACCCCCTCTTCCATCCTGCTCCCCAGTTCACCCATTGCTAGGACCTTAGTATTCTTCCAGCCCTGAATCAGGTGTAAGATAGGCTATAAAGGTGTGGGGGACGGTTGTGTCCCTGCAGTGCCACTCACAGGAGCTCTCCATTCCCCACTCTATCCTCCTTTCCCATGCCTTTAACTTTCTTGAAATCTTTTACAAGTCAGTTTATCTGATCCCTGGATCCTTTCTCTATGGAATACCTGCTCTGGACATTTGCCCTGTGTCAACACAATGAATTTTGAGATCATAGGCTATCTCCTGTCCCCTGTTTTCCTCCAATTATTCATACTCCCACTTTACTCCCTGAGCCTGCTGAGGGGAAAGTGAAGAAAAGCCCACTTCACCTAAGCCAGTCTGGCAGTGAGTGAAAAATTTCTTCCAGTCCCCTACAGCAGATTGTGACCAAACCTGGTATTTTTCCAATTTGGGGGAGTCGCGAAGGGAGGAAGGGGCTGCTGCTCTGCTTGATCCAGATAAAAGAGGGCTTTTCCTATCTAGCATGTACGTGTATGGCCCCTCCCTTTTACCATCACCTGGAGAGTATAGGCAACATTCCTATATTGACTGCTTCTGCAAAAACCACTGTGTGTCTGTCCTTTGAAGAGGTACAACCTTTCTCCAGCAAACCAGACAAAATGAGTCGGGGAGTGAGACTTGGCAAATACGTACCAGCATTGAGCTATTTATGGTATTGCTTCTAGCTTCCTTTCTGATCACAGGCTTACAGCTGTGTTGTAAAAAAAAAAAAAAACATCTTGGCAGGCTTGCTAGACTCTTCTCCAACAAGTGAAGTGTTAAAAAAAAAAAAAAAAAGAAAAATACAGTGAAGGTGTTTTTAAACAAACAAAAAACACTATCACAAGGGACAAAGTGACAGCAGGAGCCCAAGCCTGACATCCTAGCTGGTGTTTGGGTTTCAGACAGAATCAGTGGGTGTGGCAAAGTTATATGGGTTCATCTCTTTCTAACTGGTTGGATCAGAACATCCCAGGATGAAGATGACAAAAGCCCAATGATATCAATAGATTCTGGGATCCCAGAAGATGGTGTGTGTGACAGCCCTGATGGTGAAACTCCCTCCTTCCTGTTCTCTTATTTTTAGTCAAACCCCTCCACCGCCTTCTCTTTTTAAGGACTCAAAAAGAGAAATAATGGCCAAAAAATCCCATTTCCCTTACTGGGTTTTTGTCGACCAATTAGGTCTAGTTTTCAGCTCATAAAGTTTGTTCTTTTAATTGCTAATTTGATGATAAATCTGTGTGATGAGAAAAATATTACACAATGACCATTGCAGTGTGGATAGAAATGGTTCTAATTAATATTCTTAATAAGTTTAAAAATGAGTACATTTAAAAAAAAAGTAGCTTATCCTAATTTTTTTTCACAACTGTCAATTTTTAAATCTCAGAAATCAGGATATTATTTGCTAGTGAGGTTAAAGAAATGTTGTTATTCACACATACCACACCAAAACGTAGAGGCCTTTTAAAAGTCACTGTATGACCTTATAATGGATAGATTTCTTTACATCCTCAGTTCTTTATTCTGTACTCTTAAGTGTAAGTTCTGTAAGATTAGGAAGGATACCTTTGTTATTAACATGTAATGATACAATAGGTGCAGCACTTCCAGTAGAGACAGGGAAGTGTTAAGACTGTTATATAAAGTAATGATGAGACCTCATCTAGAATACCATGTGCAGTTCTGGTCTTCTATATTCAAGAAAGATGAATTCAAACTAGAGTAAGTGTAGAGAGGGGCTACTAGGATAAGAGGTATGGAAAACCTTCTTTATGAAAAGAGGCTCAAAGAGCTTGGCTAGTTTAGCCTAACCAAAAGAAGACTGAGAGATGTTACAATTGCTCTCTATAAATACCAGGGAAGAAGAGGAGTTGTTTAAAGTAAGTGCCAACATGGACACAAGAACAAATGAGTATAAACTGATCATCAACAAATTTGGGCTGAGAATTAGGTGAAGGTTTCTAACCATCAGAAGAATGGAAGTCTGGAACAGCCTTCCAAGGGGAGCAGTGGGTGCAAAAAATCTTGCTAGTTTCAAGACTGAGCTTGACATGTTTGTGGAGGGGATTGTGTGATGGGAGTGCCTTCAGTGATATGTGGCCGATCAGTGACCATCCATAGCAAAAATTCTCAGTGTCTGGTGACAGGATGCTGGATAGGGAGGACTCTCAGTTATTATAGACATTTGTTTCCATATGTCTCTCTAGGGGGTCTTGCCCACAAGGCCGGGGTCTAACTCAGTGGCTGTCAATCTGTGGGCCACTTATGGTTCAATCAGCACACAGCTGCAGCCCATGGAATGTCCTCAGGGCCATACAGTTAGGTTTACGGGATGTGTGCATATGTGGCCCACATTACACACAGAGAGCTGCATGAGTAGCCCACTGTAGTAAATGAGTTGAGGGCCTTAATTTTTTCTTCCCCCATATCACATTGACAGAAATCCTACTGCCTTTTTTTTTTTACTTTCCTCTGCACCATGGTGCATGGGTCAGTTGCACATATAAACTAGTGTAAATGGTGAATGTTCTGTAAATTAAAATCTTTAAAGCATGGTTTGAGAAGTTCAGTAACTCAGCTAGAGGTTAGGGGTCTATTTCAGGAGTTGGTTGGTGAAGTTCAGTGGCCCGCAACGTGGAGAAGGTCAGACTAGGTGATCATTAAAGTCCCTTCTGATCTCAAAGTATGAGAGATGTAATTCCTGCTTTTTGTGAATGTCTCAAACTTAACTGTCATGCTGTTATGTTACCCCTATAATAATAATATTATTTCTTGTTTGTATATTCATCCTTCGACAGTGTGTTTGTACACTACTGGATAAAATTTGTTTGTATATGTGAACATGTTTCCTTTTCATGGATATAATGTGTTGAGGATCAGCCCTAATATCTTCTGAAACCAACCTCTCAATGGGACATCAGAACTGGTTGCCCAGTGGAAGTAGTCTTTGTAAAGACAGAACAGAATTGGGAGTAAACAAGGGCTGTTTCTTAAGACATTGGGTCCTTTAATAAAGGTGGTCTTTTGGCATAGGTTTCACTATATTATTACATTAGCTATATTGCATAGTTTTCATTGTATTATCTCAATGAATAGTGCATTGAAGATTTTCTACAATTAATTTTCTACACTTTGCAAAAAGGGTATTAGTTATGAACAGGATTTTGTGAGTAGAAACAACTTTGTGTGTTGAAAAAATTCTGATTGTAAAATATTTCTTATGTTTAATTTACTTATTTCCACCAGAGAACTTCAAAAGCTGCAGATCAGAGTTTGCCTATGCTTTGTGATCTTGTTCCTATCATCAATGATCAGTCCCAGTACATTCACCACTTAGAAGCTGAAGTGAAGTTTTGCAAGGTATGCTGCATACTTCATCCATTAAGACCCTGATCCCATAGGTGTCTTCATCATGGAACTTCCACTGGATTTCCATTGAGTTTAATAAATGTTCTATGTTCAGCATGCTTACAGGCTCTGACTTTGGGATTCTAAATACCACACCAGCCAAAACTGAAGCAAATAACAGTTCACGATATGTCTGTGTCTTAAGATACGTCATGACATCTGTGGTAGTTGTTAAAATCCATCTAATCAAAAGGCCTTTTTTCTTTATAAAATGGGTCTAAAATAGGAAGCTGTCTACCTACTATTTACATGAAACAGTTGTATAACTGTTTCTACTCAAATATGCATCTAACCAGCATTAACATGCAAATGAGACTAGTACCAAACATGCTTATTATGCCTCTAATAGAGTTAAAAATGAATACGACTATTTTGCTAATATTTTAAGATTTATACACGTGACTAAAGCTGGATGAAAATTTTTTCATGAAACTTTTTGTCATTGAAAAATGCAGGCTTAGATTAACTAACACATTGCACAAATTTGTGTGATTATAGGTTTTGACTGAAATGGCTTAAAAAACTAGAAAAGTCAAAACAAACAGTTTCAGCATTATTGAACCAAAACATATCAATTTTGGGTAGGCTAATTTAGTGTTTTTCAATGACCAGTTCTTGGGACCTCACTGACACAGTATGGGAAGCTGGTCTCTAGTATTAAAAAGTTCAGAAATGGGGCTAGGTTCACCAGGAGATTTAGGCCCCACTCACAAAAACCAGAAGATGAGAAAGGTGATAGTGGTGGAGCCCTCCAGCTCAGTGGTTAGGATACTCGCATGGGAGTCAGTTAACTCAAACTCCCCCGTTCTGGAGAAGTAACTTGTACTTGGTCTGCCCCCTTCCCAATGGGTACCCTGAGCACAGGGTTATGGGCTATTATGGGTTATGTGTCTCTGTATCTCCTGTTTTAAAGCCATTTCACTTTGTTCAAAGTGCTTGAATAGTCATTGGTTCAAAGAAAGAAAGAGAAACTCTATAGCCCACTAGTAGGAGAATTCATCTGGGTTCCAGTCTCTGCTCTAATGCATATACAGGTACTTATGCAGAGTAGGGGACAGCTTTGACAGGAGAGGTTGAAGGAGACTTATCCCACAATAGACCCATAATCTGGTTATTTGATACTATGGGAATGAGAGACCTGGGCTGAAGTCCCTGCTTCAGAGCACTCATTCAAACCTGGGTTTTCCACATCTCAGATGAGTACCCTAACCAAGTGGTTCTCAACAACTGTGTTGGGACACATTAATATGTTGCCACACAACAATAAGTGTGCAACAGAGAGCCAGGGAGATGGCTGGATTGGCCTGAGAGCGGGCTTGTGTGTCCTGTAGGCTTGGAACACACGGCCAAGCATGTCACAACCAGGAAAAGTTGAGAAATACGATGAACTATTGCGTATAAACAGGGGTGGTACAACCACCACCACTCTCCTCTGTTTTTTTGTGATTCTGGCCCATTACTGCTGTTAAATTCCTGAATCTTTTCATTTTGGGTTGAATTAAACGTTTTGTTTGATCTGGAAAAAAAAAATATTTTTCCAACGTTCTTAACTCACTGAAAATTCCAAAATATTTTGGGGTTGGTTCAACCCAAACTGATTTTTTTTTTTTACAGTTCTTTTTTGGTAGCTGCCAGAAAATAGAAAAATCAGTTATTTTTGTAATTGCTTGTGACATCAAGATGCATTTGATTGATCATAGCTGTATCTAAGAGCCTTCCATATACAGTATTTGTATTCTGTCTTATAGGAGGAGTTGTCTGGAATGAAAGATAGGATACAAGTAGTTGTGCTCGAAAATGAGAAACTCCATGAGGAGCTGAAATCTCTAACCATTGAGCAGACTTTGAGAGAACAAACTCTTTTGGATGCTTCAGTAAGTTTGGTACTTTTGTATTAAGGATGAGTGAACTGGTTCATTTAAAAGAACCGCTGACACTGTCTTCTCAAACTGAACCCTAGAAAGTGCTTGATTAGAGATTCCAACATTACGATCTCTGTATAAGGTAATTGTTATCTTCTGCACAGATTCTTCCATTTAGAGGATTTTAACAGTAATACTGAATATTTTTTCTTTATTTAGTAATGATATTTTTTCTTTAAACAGCTGTTGTGAGTAAAGTCTGAAGCATTGTTGTATTTCAGGCAAATACTCGGAATTCCTGGACGGTTGGAGGTGATGATTCTAATTTATGTCAACCTGCCAAATCATCACCATCATATAACAAAGAAAAGGTCTTGGCCATGACAGCCACTGCAGAGACGGAAAAATGGCAGCTGGAATTGGTTGGTATAGAAATAATTTTCTTGTAGTGTCTTGGCAGAAGTTTTTAGTTCTTGTCACTTACTCATTTTTTTAGGATAATTAATTTCCTGAGAGTTTTGGAGGAGATTTGGTTGATTGAACCCCTAATCTTTCAGATCAGTCTCTATCCCTTGAAACACATTTTCTCAGCACCCTATAATAATTATTTTTATTGCCCGTTTAGCCAGTGGTGGTAGACTGTTTTGTGCAAATCTCAACATGCCAAGGAGGGGCTGAGGGAAGTGGCACATGTTGGTAATGCAGCTGCAGTGCATAGCACTGTGAAGATTCCAGATTATACTAAAGCCTGCAGGCAGCCAAGAGCAAGATACTGTAATGCAGACAACTATCCAGTACTGTGGGTTACTGTAGTTTGTAGAGCAGCCCAGCATCTAGGTGGTGCAAAAGTGCTGGTATTCCTCCTTAATCCCCATCCCTTAAACTACAAGTTGTGCACCCTTCTTTGAGTTGTGTCCCTTTTGGTGTTCCACTGTAGCTGAGTCTGCATCCCTGTGCAGTTTATTGGAGAACTTTGGTTGCCCATCTGCCACAAGGCTAGCCAGCAAGCACTGGCAATCACTCTTCAGTTCCTTCACAATCACCTCTGGCTAGAGACTAAGCTAAAGTTGTGGATGGATTGTTAACTCTTCCTTAGAATTGCTAATTGTAGCTTCTTTCTTTCTTTTTTTCTTTCTTGCTTTCTGGCTATTGCCTAGAAAAATTAAAAAAAAAAAAAAAAAAAAAGTCTTCGCTTTTCATCACCCCCCTGGACAGGGGTATGCCCAGCTCTTTGGGCTTCAAAAAGTGCCTCAGGTGTAAGGAATCTAACTCAGTGACTGACACACATTTGCAGCATGTTTACTGCCTGGGAGAAAAGCACATTATTACATGGAAGTGTGGATTGCATCAGCTACTGAAGTCCTGACTAATGAAAGACAGAGAACTTTGGCTCAAACTCCTACTCAAGGAGTCAACCCTTATTCCTAGCATGAATCACCACCACAACACTCCACTTCAAAGAGAGGTGAGCTCAGAGAGATGCCTGCAAGTCATTCATACAAGGCCTCTAAGAAAAAGTTGTTGTCACTATTGTGAGCCCTGATTGAACCAAAAGTTATCCCCAGTTTGGTTAGTATCATAAGTACCGACAGCACTGAAGCCATCTTAATCTGATACCCAGAGCACACACAGTACTGAACAGGGCAAGTTAGCATGCCTATGGACCTAATGGGTGAAGGGAAAGAAGCATGGGGAATGATCAGCATGGAAGATCCACCCTAGAGAATGCTTTGTTGGTAAGGTCAATATTGGTACAGCAGATATGCCATGCAATGAGGAGCCCTCATATCAGGACACTGTTGGCACAGATGCCATCTGCTCTGACAGATTTCCAGTGTGCAGTAGATGTTTAAGTATTCAAAGAACTCTCAGCAGCTCAGTAGTATGGCTCTAGTACCAACTTCACCCAGAGACAAAAGTCAACTTTGATGCTGGTGCAGAAGCAGAATTCATAGGAGCCAATCTCAATTGCATTTAAGTGAAGGCACTTCCACATTGCAGATTTCTTAGTCTCTCTTCATTGACAGATACTGTACAATCCATCCTCCAAAGATTGGTATTGTTTCCAGCTATGGGGACACTTGGTTCTGGGCACCTTGGTTACTGCTTATGCCCAGATTGCTTATGTCTCTGAGCATGGTTCAGTTTGGTTTACAGGCCAGAGATGATATCTACTACTATTGATGTCCCCCATGGTCAAGCAATCCTTAGACTGGTAGAAGAAGCCTGTAACATCTGTATGGGACTCCAGTTTTTTCAGCGTTCTCTATTCCTGACCAAAGATGCATCACTCAGAGTATGGTGTGTTCTTCTCAATGGTCACTTAGTACAAGACAAATGGTATCCAGCTAAGACAAGTCTCCACATCAACCAGTTTGAACTCAGAGTGGTCAGAAATTTATGTTCCTACTTTTTTCTGCTAATCAAAGATAAATACACAAGGAATATATATTGCGACTGTGGACAGCCTTGGACACACATTCCCACACAATCACAATTGGAGATGGATATGGTGGTATTCCATGACGTATTTTGACAGTGGGGGATACTAATAGTGTAGCTATTCACTACTTACTTTAGCAAAAAATATTAATGGTACTGCTTCAGAGCAATCCAGAGCAGGGATTGGATGACACTCCATGGGAGATTCCCTTTTCCTTCCAAGGGATCAGGGCCCTCTTTGTATCTTCCCCCATTTTCTCTTATACTGAAAATCTTGTTGAAAGTGAAAAAAGAGTAAATTGTTTCCTTTTATCTCAGCCAGATGGGGTATGTTTGCTTGTCACGGATGGCACTATGTTCACCAATGACTATTCTAGTCACTCCTTACCTTTTATCACAGAATGAGACATTTTGCATCCCAACTTGTGGATTCTACTGCTCAAAGCCTTGGCTTCTTCAGAGTTCCAGGGCATAGACAATTCTTGTTTTCAAGAGAGGCAAGAGATGTTATTGCACAAGTAAAAAAGGAGCTACTTGCTGTACCTATCTACAGAAATGGAAGACATTTTAAATCTAATGCCATCCCAAAGGTATCATTCCTAATGCTCCAACCAATGCTCAAGAAATTGGATCTCTCTATTAGTTCATCGAAAATTCATCTGGTAGTAACTGCAACCTTTCATGGGTAGACAGATAGATACTTGAAGTGCCACAGAACTCCTTGTTTGAATTATAAAGGGGTTTCTCCAAGAAATATTGAACCCCTTCCGCAACTGAGACTTCCCACTTCTCAATGGGATCTCAACTTAATGTTAAAAAATGTGATGAGGCCATCATTTGAACCCATGGCCATTTGTTCATTAACTCACTTTTTCATGAAGACAGACAGCATTCCTCATTGCTATTACCTCTGCAAGGATTGGGGAAATGTATTTTCTCTGGCTCATACCCCTTTCACAGTGTTCTTTCCAGTCAGTCATGCTTAAACCCCATTCAAAGTCACTCCCAAGGTGACTGCCACATTTCACACAAATCAGCGTTTTCAGCTTCCAGCCTTTTATCCCAAACCCCATCAGGATAATAAGGAAGTCACCTTCCATTTGTTTGACCTGGAGAGCTTTATTTGGACAGGACAAGAACCTTCAGGAAATTGGTGACACTTCTCTTTTTTTGCAGCTAAGTCACAAGGTACTGTGATTTCAGCTCAGAGATTGTCCAAGTGGGTTTTCTGCTGTATTAAACTGTTACCACTTGTGTAATGTAGCATCCTGTCTTTAATACACATGCATTCTACAGTCTCCTCATCCATCACCTTCTCCAAAGGCATCCCTATCTCTGAAATCTGTAGAGCAGCCACCTGGGCATCTGCACATACCTTCACAGAACACTACCATTTTGGGAAATTCAGCTGCAGGTGCAAAATTGGATGCTATTGTATGATCATCCATGTCAGACTTGACTCCACTTTGAAGTCCCAAACTCTAATGGTGGACACTGCTCATGGTTCATCTACTGTACAGGGGAACATTCATAGGGATGCTACTCAAAAAAGATGATGAAGTTACTCGCCTTATTCAGTAACAATGGTTTTTTGAGATCCATGTCTATACAGAAGCTCCACAAACCAGCCCCTTTTCTCTGCTTCAGAGTTCTAGTAGTTGGTTCTGCAGTAGAAAAGTAACTAAGGAAGGATTGCTCATGCATATTGGACAGTTTTGTGGTAGGTAGGTAACAGAGCATGCGCAGGTGGGACATACTACCGCCAATCAGCAGCACAGGGATCAGGGCTGGAACTAGCTCTTCTGGCCACTGGGCCGAGCAGTCCCAAAAGTGCCCTCCCCTGGCAGTGTTCCCTCTAAGGTCCTAAAGCAGCTGAGTAACTTATGTTGCTTGCCGCATGGGCCAATCCTGCCCTCCTGCTGGCCTGATCATGCCTCTCCTGCCCTCCCAGTCACCGCCCCAGTTGGCCCTTCCTCCACATACCCCCCAGCTGGCCCAACCCTGTCTGCCCTCCAACCCTGCGCCCCATTTCAAGGCTGGCTGGCCCTGTCTGGTCCCCAGTCTGGCTCCCTGACTCCCTTATCCGGCTGCTGGAGCGACGCGACCTGAGTCCGGCCGCTCCTCCAGCCTGAGGAGCTTTCACTGAGCACGTGCAGACTCTGCGTGTGCTCAGTGAGAGCTTACTCCAAGCAGGAGTTTTAAAAACTCCTAGCTCAGAGCTGCTTTCAGTTGGGACTGTAGCTGCTGGACATGTGCAGCCGGCAGCATTCCCTGCGCTGGGCAGCGGTGGTGGGCTGCGTGGCCATGCAGCCTAGAAGGAACATTGTCCCCCGGCTCAGGGCCTGATCCATCCTTCAGCTACTGCCAGAAGGCAGTGGGGAAACCAGATTTGTCCCCAGGCACCACTGGAAGCCACAGGAACCAAATTTTAGAGGGCGCAGGGGACAGAGCCAGCTCCTCGGTGGTAGCTGGAGCGGCGAGGAGCTGGATCTGTCCTCTGTACCCTCTAAAATTTGGCACCTGGGGCCTTGCCCTGGTTTCCCCAGTGTACAGTGGGATTACCCTTTGGGATATGCCTCTTGAGGAACCATCATTACTGCACAAGAAGAGCAACTTCTTTTTGTGCCTCTAAAAGATGCAACACAGAAGACCCCCAGTATCTTGGAAATGTCCCATTAGGGGAAGTCCTTACTGTGTCATCTTAACTTGATAAAGTATTTTTCACTTCCTAACTTACCCTGTAGTGTCGTATTTCTGTTTCTGGTACTTACTTTACTGTAGCCAACCAGCTGTGGCAAGTTGAATTAATTTCTTTACATATGTATGAGCTATGTTGTAAAGAACATTTGGATGCTTTGAGAATATTATTCCTAATCCACCCATTTGTGCTAAGAATATACAATGCCATATATCAGATGTGTCCAAACTCTCTGACTCTTCCCTCTCACCTGGAGGCCCCTCTGTCTGCTGGGCAGAATCCTTTAGCACCACTGGCCTGTTGCAGGGCAGAAGCTCTAAGCTCCCCACCCCAGTCTGGTGGGCAGAGAAAAAGGGTGGTAGGGGTGGCGAGAATCAGGGGCTCTGTGTGCTTCTCCTTAACTGTGAAAGAGACGCATGTAGCTCATGATCTGCAGTTTGGCCACCTCAGCTGTATATAAAAGATTATATTCATGGATGCCTCTAGCTGCTAAGCCAGAAATCTTTGTGGTGACAACTAAGCTTCTAGCATCTTAAATCCTGTGACAGTCCAAGTCTCCACAATAGTTTCCTCATTTCTTTCCTCTTATTTGTTCATATGTGACATTTGTGATAGGACAGGCATATCAGCTTTTTAGTCATGGTGACTGGGAAGAAGTAATAATGAGAGACTCTACCTAAGTGATAGTTATAGTCCCATATCATCAAAATATTTAACCATTTCATGTACATCTGCTTTCCATGTCCAGCTTTTTTTTTTTTTTTTTTTAAGAAAAAAAAGATTAAACTATTGACTATCTCTGTGGTTGTAATGGAAGCATTTACAAGGTCCTTCTACTGACCTCTATGGGAGCAAAGGCAGGCTTGTAATATCAAGACTGCCATCTTCAACAGAAAATGGGGCCTCAGCCCTAATTGTGACAAAGTCACTTGTCAGGTGGGTCATGTGATTAACTCAGGCCAGACATGATGAGTTTAGATAGAAAAGGACAGATTCCTGGGGAAGGCCTGGTAAAGACAGCAGAGTCAGGACAGAAGTCTCAAAAGCTGTAGCTGGCCTGAGAAAGCATCTGCAGGGAATACTGGGATTAGATGAACTGAACATGACTCCACGAAGGAGGTTTTGTGGTTTCCCAAGGCAAGGCAAGGGACTCTGAAATAGAGTTTGGGTCTGGTGGGTCAGTCAAAGGACTAAAATTATGTGACCCCAGAAGGGGAGTGTTTTAATTACTGTTGAATTATAATGTGGTGGTTTTTAAGGATCCTGAGTAGGAGAACCAAGGCATGGGGCTGCAGAGTCACCCAAGGCCATGAACAAGTGCTTTGACAGTGGCTCACCCAGTTATAAGGCCCAATGAACCAGATACTTAACTTAAATACATCATTGTAGTTCAGCTGAAATCAATGTATCGATGGTGATTATTCTAGTTAAGGAAGTGGCTCAATATGTAGAAATAAGTCTGAGTTAGAATGCTCCATTCTTCATTATCTTGGCTTTCCAAAAAGAAGAGTAAGGAAAGTTAGTTGTTCTAAACCTAATGGTTTGGGTTGAAAAAACCTGATTTATTTTCAAAGGAAATTTAGGGAATATTGCTAATTTTGGATATAACAATAAAGTGCTAATTGGAGATAATTGTGAGGAAAGAAGAAGACACTTACATTTTTCTTTCATCGTTTCCTAAAGGAGAAACTAAAACTTCTCTATCAAGAAAAGACTAATACACTTGAAGCTCAAGTACAGTCTCTAAGGTAAATTGAAATGATGATTTTTCTTTAAATTATTTGTCAAAAATACAAGTGTTTCCTGTGACTTGCAATGTGGTTGAAAATGAAATTTAAAAAAAAAAAAGTGACATGACAAATATTTACATTTTGTAGTATAAACAATTCTTTCTGTAATGTAACTTATAATATGATTTTAAAACAAGCTAGTTACATGACACTTATGAAAAAGTTTTGTTAAATTGCATAAGGATAAAGCCAATATGTTTCTGTAGAAATTCCTTTTAGAAAACCTATAGATTTTAATAGAAGACAGAGACAGACTCTGGACGAGAGTACTATAGAAAGTATAAAGCTTTGTTTGAATTTTGTAAGTTGATCAAAAGAAAAAGGGTGGAGGGGAAGAAACTTGTTTAGCAAAACTAGACTAACACAGCAACCCCTTGGAACTTCTAGAAAAGTTATAATTTTCTGTTAAATTCCATCACATATCCTGTAACAAGAATCTTTTATGCCACAAGTTTCACATCTTAAATGCATTGTGTCAAATAATTTAGAACACAATTTAGTTTTGTGCTTTTTTAAAAGTGTTTTAAGAAGTATTTTGCATTATATTTTTTTGAGGGGGAACACTAGTAGAGAGGCTAAATTTGAACATATACCTTGCAGTGCTAGAAACCTGAATGTAGGCTAAAGGTGGAAGGGACCTTCTCAATCATTAGGTCCAATCGTCTGCTATGGTAGGCAGCTCCATTAATAGTAATCATTCATAAAGTTATCAAGCTCCATCTTAGAACCAGTCAGATTGTTTGCACCACTGCTTCTGTTGAGAAACTGTTCCAGAACCTCACATCTCTGATAGTCAGAAATCATCCTTTAATGTCCACCCTATATTTATTCATGGACATTTTTACTAATTTTTTGTGCCATGATTGTCTTTAAGTTTAAATAACTCTTTTTTTTTTCTCCTGGTTGGTTACCCATTAATATATTTATAGAGCATAAATACATATACACTCAACCTTTATTTTGCTAAACTAAAAATTAAAGCTCTTCTAGTCTTTTCTCACCACATAAGTCCCCCATCTCCCTGGTCATCCTGGTAGTCCTTCTCTGCCTATTCCCTGATTGAAATGATCTTTCTTGAACATGGGTGACCATTTTATGTAATATTCCAGATGAGGTCTTACCAGTGCCTTGTATTGTGGCATTAATACTTCTCTATCTCAACTGGAAATAGCTTGTCTACTATATCCTACGATCAGATTTTTTTTTTTAATGGCTGAATTATGTTAGTGGCTCATAGTCATCCCATGAGTACTTAATAAATCCCCAGATCTGTATGCTCCTCTGTTATTTCTATGTCAGGAGCCCCTGATATATGGCAGAAATTCTTATTAATCACTAAGCACATGACCTTAGTACATTCCATTTTATTACTCTGGTACTCCAGGAGTACTGGAGTATTATATGTGCCATTCTTTCTGTAAAATACTCTGATCCTCCTCTAGATTAATGATGCTTCCCAATGTTGTGTAACAGCAAATTTCATTAGTATGCCCCTACTTTTTGTGCCAAGGTCACTAATAAAAATATTAAATCAGTCTGAAGTCTGATCCTTGAGACATCTCCACTAGTAACTCCCTCTCCCCTTTTCAGCACAATATTTTGTCATTTACCCTTTAGCCAGTTCTTTCTTCAACTTACAATTCTTGTCTTAATCCTCATATTCTCCACCTTTAATAATAATTAAATAATAAGCATATCAGCTAGTTGTCTTAGTATCATTAATAATCATGAAGTACAAAACATGCACAAACAGCATAGTCAAAGATAAATCGGGGTAGTCAGATTCTTTGAAAGCATCAGCCAATGCAAAAGATAGTCACATGCCTAATGGTTTATCTCATGGGGGCTTGATCTTGCAGGTTGCTGAGGACTCCGTCCCTGGTCCCACAAAGCACGCAAACATTTGCTTAACTTTTCATATATGAATAATTGCATAGAATCCAGTGGGCTTGTTAAAGTGCTTAAAATTAAGCATGAAGTTAAGGTCTTTGATGGATCAGAGCTAGATTGCTCAGCACTTTGCAGTGTCACATCCAGGATTCTACAGCACCTTCATCCTATACTAACACTCGTGGCAGACTAATTTTTAGGAGTAAGGCACAGGCAAGAAGGTAGTGACAACGCTACAGGGGAGAATACAGAGGAGCATGAAGTCACTGGTCTTCAGTGCAAGTGCATGGAGATTGGTTGGATTCCTCTTTGTGTCTTGGGATGTCCTTTATTGTTGATGGACAATCTACCTTGTCCCTTCCATGTGTCAGCAAACCCCTCACAATCTGAGAAGACATTAAAATGAGAGGCCACATTTTTAATTCATGGTTTCCTGCATAGCTTCTTTGTCCTGTGAGGTTTTTTGCAAGGAGAGAAGTGGAGTAGTGGGAAAGACTTAGTTTTGTTCTCCTCTTTATTCATAGGTTTATTTGAGAGAGACATTTCAGTCAATAGCTCACTTGCAGTGTTGAATGGTGTAACACTGTAAACTGTGAGATGTTTCTTACATCGTTCTATTTAGGATTTTTTAAATTTATCTATCTTGTTCAAGGACATATCAAACATGAATGCATTTGGTATTTTAATAAACTTGGAAACATTTGTTTATTGCTTACAAGAATGTGCTCTCTTCATTGTAGAAAAGACTTATCTGAATCTGAGAAAAATTGTGAAGATCTGAAAAGCAGATTAAAGCATCAAGATACACTTATTGCAGCAAGTAATTCCAGCCGGGTTGGTGGTCTTTGTCTGAAATGTGCACAACATGAAGCTGTTCTTTCTCAGACTCATTCCAATGTCCACATGCAGACCATTGAAAGGTTAACAAAGTATGTTTATGGACATTGATATTGCAATTAAAAGCTCAATTGCTTATAATAGGGAATACTAACATTTAACAGATTTTTTTTCTTTTAACATTTAACACAGGAATACAGTATTTCCCCAAAACTGAGTGATTTTTCTGTGTTCAGGTTGTAAAGCTGCAGGAAAACTGTGTTGGGAGTTCTGCTTAAAAATCAGTAGCAGTTACAGTGTGAAATTCTGACCCTATTGAAGACCATGGGAGTTTTGTCTGTGACTTTAATGGGAACAAGATCTCAGTGGTCTTTTGTAACTACGATGTACAACACCTGCAGTCAGGATTTCTTCAGATGTCTTTGTAACACTCCATGCAACAATTCTCTTTGATCTGTTTGCATGATTCTGGGAGCTGTAGAAAAGTTGAGCTGCAAAAATTGTGTCTGTGCATATCATTGGTTTTGTCTTCTCTTTGTAAATAATATTTTGGGTCTGCTTTTTGCTGGCTTGTATCTTTAACTGGTTACCAGTCCAGGACATAATATTTTGCTTCCTACACCACAAATAGTGTGTTTTAAGTGAGTAACTCCATCTGTGGGTAAAAAGAAAGGAACATTTTTGCATCAGTCTTTAATAAAACAACTGCAGCTATTCTCCTTTAGTCAGAATTTTTTTTTTATTATTTAAATTTATACAAGATATTAGGCATCTTAACATACTTTGTAATATAACAAAATACTTCTTTAAACAAAACTCAGGTAGCGAATCAGTCATCTACAAAAATTTCCTTTCTGCCTCTTCATCAATTTGGGAATCATATCCTCAGCCCTCTCCAAAAACTCTATCAAATAGATGTCTGTTGTCAGATATCTGAGGCTGCTATGGGACTCTGAAATAATGTAAGTGGTCTCAGTGCAGATTAACTAGTGAGTAGGGTAAAGGTAAGATGGTTGAAAGTTCATTGTAAATGCACTATATCAAATATATATTGGATTGTGTATGTCATAGGTATAGACTGGCTCCCAGTGTATTTTCTGATTCTAAAACCATTCTGTTTGCAAAACAGTTCACACTCTGCTGCAGAATATTCTCCAGAATCCAATTTTGTCTTCAGTTTGTGAAGAAAACTGAAAATGTAAACAGAATATAAATCAGTGCACTCTTGTCGTCTTGAGTTTGTGAGCAGCTTGAAACAAGAGGTGTGGGCTAATCCATCCATCTTAATGAATTGTGTTGGATTCACAATTGACTATTTTACTCCTGTGTAGAAATATTTCAACAGAAATGTTTAGGCTTGTATTTTGGAAGGAGTTAAAGGAAGCGAAGTGCCCAAATATCACTTAAAAAAAAATCAGTGAAATTTGAGCACCTCTGTCTCTTAGGCACCTTTTGAAAAATGTAGTCTTAGCCATTATGATTATTTCACAATCTAGTCTGCCTCCTAACCTTCCAAGGTGTCAGAAGAGCCAGCTACCAAAACTTGTAGTTACACCCAAGACAACTCCTGTATATTAGTAATATAAAACTCTTAGGCATATCAACAACTGAAAATGATGGGATGGCAAAGGAGAAAAACCATAGGAGCCACTGTACGGTCGTGGTAGGTATTTTTCTGTTGAAGAATTATAAATTAATTAATTTAAATAACAAGGTGACAGAGTGATGCAGAATCTGGAACTCCTGTAACAAAATTTAGGTTCAGTTTTCTGCAGAGTACAAAAGACCTTGGATATATGTTAGCTATCTAATATACTATTATGAATCAGTGCAGTTTTCCTTTAAACATAATGCAGAAGAATGTATTGTTAATCATTCATTACTGTCAGAATTGTCCCATTCTGCCTGAAGGTTGCTATTGATTTTACATTTTTTTCTTTTTTTTAAAGCAAGGTCATACTTGTACTATCTAGCTTAGACAAATTCCTGACATGAGCCCTGCCCTTGTTGTTGGCAGATTCACCAAAAACCCACTATTTGAAAGGACAGAAGGTCGTTCTACACATTATACTTTAGTATGTGCTGAGCTGGCACCACTGTCTTTAAAAACTTAATACATATTAATGCTGATTTTTGTCTTACTTTACACATGACCCTGATGTTTTCAGTCCATCAATGTGTTATATTTCTTGGCTTTTCTTTCGCTGATGCAGAGAAAGAGATGACTTAATGAGTGCACTTATTTCAGTAAGGAGGAACCTGAGTGAAATGCAGCAAAGGGAATCTAGTGCCTATGAACAAGTGAAACAAGCTGTGCAAATGACAGAAGAAGCCAATTTAGAAAAAACTAAGGTAAATTCAGTAAGAGGGTGGTCTATTTCTTTACTATTTTTAACCGTCTTATATATTAATTAGGTTTGTTTCCACATCAATGAGAGAATTAAGCCGACAGGCTGTAAACACAATTTTATACTCAGATCATGTAGCTGTCTTGAAACAAAGGCTTATTTAGTTTTCTTGATATTGTGATGGTCTTCAGACATCTGTTAAGAGTAGTAGCATCATCTTGGAGAGGAAAGTTGCCTTAATGGTTTGAATGTGCGATATGACTTTCTTCTTCAAGTGTTGGTCCCCATGTGGATTCCAGACGTGGATGCACATGTGCAGCATGCACCATAGCTGGAGTTGTTTCAACTAGTGTCTTGTCAAGCCATGTGCATGCCCAGACCCATCATGCTCACAAGAAGCGCACATCCACAAAAACAACCAACCCCGAGCGCCACATTCTTTCCCCAGGCCATGAGCAGTCGAGCAAGAAGTTGCATGCAGACATAGCAGCACCTGTTCCCAAGAGGGCAAAGGTGGATAAAGACCACATACCTGGACAAGCCTGAGACTTTGGCCACCACTGTTGTTTCACAGAGCCATGGCAACCATGGATCCCAGTGGAGCCAGAAAGATTGCTTCAGTCACCACTGCACCGTTTCCCAGTGCCGCAAACATTATTGTCCCCAACTCCTACAGCAGAACTTCTGTTGGCCGTTGGAGAGACCTTCGCACCACAGTGGGGCACCAGACACCATGCAGCTTCTGTCCTCAGCCAATGAACCACTGCTGGTATATCACCTTTCTGTGCTATGGCCAGAAGAGCCACGATGATACCTGCCAATGCCACTGATTTTGCCCATTCCTCCTGTGTTGACAGCAAAGCTCTTATGGGACCAATCTGAGTCCAACCGGTTGACGGAGCCTGTGCCACAGTTCTCCCCCAAATGCCCATATGGTCCGCACCTGTATTAATATGCATTAATGCAAGTATTACCACAGGAACAGTGGTTCAGGTACCCACCATGTCATCCAACAAGAGCAGATGAGAGGCTCTGTTGGTATTGATTGGACCCCTATTATGGTTGTTGAGCTCCGCTATCCCTCTTTCAGAGTACACCACACCTCTGAGGGTCTATGATGAAGCACCACGGGACCAATGATACTGATAGAAATGACAGAGCCAGCAGATCCACCTTTTGCAACCAGTGTATCATGATTCTCAAATGAGGCAATCATTCCGCAATACTCTCTCACAACAAGCATGGTCAATACCAAGACCTTCTGAGGTGTATAACAGCAGCACTCAGTTTACTGGCAGATGATGTAAAGGACTCCCAGGATGAGTTCCTTGACATCGTCCAACTAAGAGGTCTATCATGAACTCTGTTGCATATCCGTAATGCTATTCTGTAGCTGGCCAAGGCAATCTGACAATGCCCTGGCTTCCTACATCCCACTGCCTAACTGTGCAGAGATATATAGCTTTGTCCCAGATAAAAACACAGATTTTTCCTTTTTATTCACCCACCACCAAACTCACTAGTTGTGCATGTAGCCAGACAACAGCGCATCTTGAAGAATCATCAGTTACAGTAAGTAACTTCCCTGTTTTTGAGTTCTAATTCAGGTTCTTTGACTGACATACATTGTGTTCTCAGGCAAATAACTTAATCTCTCTGGGTATGCCTACAAGAATAACAGATCTGTGACTGGATTGGGTCAGCTGACTTGGATGCACTTGGATCAGGCTGCAAGACTAAAAATTGCCATGTAGATGCTCAGTTTGGAGCCCAGGTTCTGAGATCCTATGTCTGTAAGCATTAATTGTTTAAAATGCATATAACTGTTTGACGATGGAAAGTGATATATAAACGTGATATGCATATTATACTTTTTGACACTGTGAAAGATTATAGTAAAATCAAATTTCTGATCTAATGCTTATGTTAAAACTGATTGGGTGTTAGCTTCAACTGATATACATTGAATCATTATCTTGTGATGTAGTGCCATCTACTGTGTAATTAATGAATTACTACTGCATCACAATATTTTAATTAAATGGCTTTGTTACTACAAAGGACAAGGTTAAAAATACTTCCATTGTTTATTGGTCATCAGTCGCTGGTATTATTTATGGGACACTATAAGTGTGCATGTGTTAACTTGGAAACCAGTTTCTTCTTTTTTTAATAGTGGGGAAATGGTGATGGGAGAGGGAAATACTACATATTGAATTAGTGTGGACATATTTGAAGAAATAAACCACACTGACAAACAACCACTAATTGTTAGTGACCAGAGGCCAGATCTTTAAAGGTTTTTACTTTTATGTAGATGAAGGTATGCACCTAACTCACATGGAAATCAATGAGATTTAGGCAACAAGCTGCTTTTTGAAAACAGGGGCATCACTGGTGCCAGGCACATGGCGCAAGTGCCCCAAGTCCTGGTGCCAGTGTCCTGAGTGCCCAGGGTGGTCCCTGCCTCTCCTGGCCCCATCTCCGAGCAAGGATCCAGGGCTGGGCCGCCCACAGCAGCACCTGCGTCTCCTGGCTGGGGACTGAGGCCAGGTCACCTTCGGTGGCACACACCTCTCCTGGCCCTGTTCCCCAGTCAGGGATCTGGGGCCAGGCTGGTGGTGGCAGGAGCCCAATTCTGGATCAGACCCAGGTGTGGGACACGGGCCCAGGGGGCGGGGCCTGGGCCCGGGCCCGGGCCCATGCCCCAGGTGTTCCCCTGGGACAGCAATGTTCCTGTTTGAAAATTCCATTGCAACTCTGGGAATAACGTATGTTAGTTACCTGCTTTTGCTTAAAGGAACACAAAACAGTGGTTTTGCTCAAACCACCTATAAAATGACAACAATTACTTTTTCCTTGTTTTTTTGGTCAGAGAATTCAATTTTTATTTTAATACTAGAAACTGGGCCACATTCAATTTTATATAGGTCAGAAATATGGACTATTTTGATGTTAACCTGATAAGACAAATCGATAGAGCTTTAGGTGAGAGAAAACTAATGATATCTGACCATATATCATGTGCCTAACAATCTAGTGAAAAGAAAGTAACTGAATTCATGGTACATTCTCTGTGCAGTCTTCACTGCTACTTGCATGGAATTCCACATGTACACAGGAACCTACCTGTGACAGCAGCATGCTGCAGGGCTCTGCCCATATTTCCCAACCCCATAACCACTGTCATACGTATCTACCATTAGCATTCTTCCCCTTTATCTTAGGAAACTATGCTTTTCTCCCCTTCCACCCCCTGCTAAATGAATGAAGCTTAAATTTGGGTACTGTACTTCCCTGGGTAAACAGCAAACTAAACTTGGATGTTCCAGTTTTTTTCTCTCATAGGGTCAAGTCCTTTTTTCTTTTAATGCAGGTCTTGTTGACTCCAATGGGACTATTCATGTTGGCAAGCTGGATTTACTTTTGTAGGCCAAAACTATTAAGATAACTGTTAGTTACATCCAGTATGTTCTCAGGCTTTGGAAACATGTAATTTTTCTGTCCTTTGGTAATTTCTGTTAGTTATGGCCTCTTGGCCTGCTAGTTGTATTTATTCTTAACAGGGCAAAGATAATCTTTCAAGGTTGAAACAAACCTGAGATACAAATTTTAAACATAGACGTAATAGAAGAGCAATAGTTATTTGTCAAGTACAATTTTTTTTTCTTGAAATAATCCTTGTAGGATTGTGGGGATTTTTTTTGTTTTGTTTTGTTTTGCATTTATGGCTGTCTTATTCAAATGGTGACGTAGTTGTAGAGAAAGAAGTTACTAATGATTGTAATTTAGAGCTGCCCATGGCTCCGATTACTGAAGAAAATGGTAGTGGCGATGATGGTAGCAACAATTTAATCTCAGACAGCAGTTCTTTAGATGTGGGATAGATTCAACCAGAGGGCTAGAATTCCATGTAGTAGGCTTCTGGAAGACCCATCTTTAAAGATAATTAAATGGCTTGGTTTCCTTCCCTCTTTCTCAACCCCAGGATACTTGGAGAATATTTTGTTAGAGGTCCCCCCCCCCCAATTCATAAACTAATTTGAAAATCTAACTTAAATAGCAAAGGAAATAAAGTCTATTTAGGGCTTCTGGATTCCTTGAAGTAGGATATTAAAAACAGAACTCTGTTGAAAAACAGAACTCTAGTGAAGTAAGACCTACTTTAATCACACAAAATGCTGTTTGGAGTGCCTTTGATCCTTTTTCAACTAAATTAAGATATTCAATCTACAAATAAATGAGAAGGACTTAAGATAATTATTGTTTTCTGTCTTTTGATGGAGAGACTAAATCACAAAACACAGATGTTTCTGATTGGCTTGTTTACATGGTACTTAATTTGAAGGATCATGTCTGTGCTTGGGAGCAAAATCCTGTTGTCAGTCATAAAAACTGGAAAGGCCAATAACAGGTCATCAAGTCCAGTCCCCCACACTCATGGCAGGGCAAAGTACCATCTTAAATTGTCCCTGACAGGTGTTTGTTTAACCAGCTCTTTAAAATTTGTAATGATGGAGATTCCACATCTCTGGTTGGTTACTTGCTATCCAATTATGATTTGCTCTTCAATCAGCTAACTCAAAATTTTAATCAGCATGTACATCCTGAAGCTGGAAATTCATAAATGCCCTCCTTCCTTAGCATTATTTATCTGTACATCAGAAGAATAAATTATTTTCCTATCCAGCCCTCTACTTTGCCAAATTCATTCTGTAGCTCTTCTCAGCCTTTCACATTGAATAGTTCACTTTAGGAAGATAGTAGACTACTGTAATGCACTGTACTGTCATGCAATATGGAATGCAACTAAAGTTTATTGGTGTCTGCAAACACTTAGGTATTAGAAACCAGTCTTCTGTGACAGTTATGGGTGAAATGTATACAGAATTCATAAGCACAACTCATATCACCAGTAGACTTTTGAAAGAGGGACACACATGGATAAAACACAAATTACTCTGGAAAAATTCTTGATTGCTGAACACAATTAGTATGACTCTATTTTCTTGTTGGCCATCCAAGTTTGAGAACCAAATTTTTCCTTGGACAAGTAATCTCTTAACAATCAAATTCTCTCTCTCTTTGTGTTTATGTATACATTTATATCATTTTGTCAATCTTCTTTTTTTATTCAAGGATACATATAGAGGCAGCAGTACTCAGCCATGAAACTTAGTTCTAATAGCAAGTTAGTTCTTCTAAAGTATTAGACTAGAATGTCAGGTTGTTCTGCTTAATGCCTGGCTTTGGAGGGATATTTATATCCTGTCCTATATTTAAATCATGCAATGCGTTCTAAATTTCATAGTATATTCTTTCCTTAGGCTTTAGTCCAGTGTGAGCAGCTGAAAAGTGAGATGGAAAGACAGAAGGATCGCCATGAAAAGGAGCTAATTGCCCAATTAGATAAGAGGGCTGGTGAAAAAGAAGCACTGAGAGGAGAAATGAAGAAAGAAAGAGAGGATTTGGCATCAATGGTAACAATACTATATATATTTTTACCACATATATATTTTTTACCATATATACCTGTGTATGGCTAAGGAGCATTCAGTAGTTTTCTAGAAATAAGTAGTAGCTTTTTATTAAATAAATATGTATGGATTTGTGACCCCGGTAAATAAAACTTATTTTTGAGTCAGCATTAAAATGGCAGTAGGAAGTTTTCTTACGTGATCTTTTACACATGAATTATTAATATGGAGTGGTGATGTGTTATGGGACATAAACTAAATTTTTGCTAGCTTAATGCATTTGATAAGGTATAGTATAACTTGAATTTGTATAGCATCTTCCATATACACGTTGTTAAAATAGTCTGTAGAATAAAGTATTACAGAAAAGGCAATATATGACATTCTATACAAGAAACTACCTTAACAGAGCATTATTAAATTTCCAAAGTGAAGCACTCAGAAGTTTAGAAGTACCAGAATGAAGGATGCCTGTGCAGCTGTCTTGGGTGTATGAATTATACTACTACCTTAATTACATGATTATAGATGGTTTTTTTTCCACCACAGGATTGCTGCCTCTTCCAGTGAATAGAATGGTTGCAAAGAAGGATCTCACCTAATTGGCATCTGTTCAGTATTTTATTTTATTGTTATTGTTCAGTGTGAGACTCCATCCCTTATTTACTTCATACTATTCAAACCATGAAGATAGAATTTTAATTTACTCATGGGTTTTCCTGCGGCATTCATTACAATAGCATCTGAATGAATCATTATACTAATTTATTTATTTTCACAACATCCTTGTGTGGTGAATTCGTATTTCTATCCCAATTTGATAAATGGGGACCTGAGCACAGAAAGGCTAAGGGCAAGTTGACCAGTAATTTTGGGTGCCAAATTTGAGATGCTCAAGACCTGATTTTTCAGCATACTTATTATATGGCACTTTGTACTGTCAAAACAGCCTCAATTAACTTCAGCTGCAGTTATGAGTATAGTTATTATTCTTGGAGATCAGAGTGTAGGGTGCCAAGTTAGGCAACTGGGAAATGAGAAACACAGTTAGTAAGTGTTGGTTAAAAGTTTAGTGTAAGGGTATATCTATGCAGCATGGTAGGTTTCCCAAAGCATGTAAGCAAACACCTACTAACTCCTGTCAAGCAGGTGAGCTAAATAAAGCATTGTGTCCTCTGTGTCATGACTAGCAGGTTGGGCTAGGGACCCAAGCACAGTCTTTCCTGACCTCCTGAGTACATATTCAGTCAGCTAGCGTGAGGCACTGTCTGTGTAACCATGACTAAATTGCTACTTCTAATTTAATGGCTCAAGCATAGCTAATGTGTGTCTATCAACCCGTGCTGGGTAGTCATACCCCCAGATAATTTGCCCAGTATCACAAAAAGAGCTCTTTGACAGAGAGTGGCATTGAATCCAGTTCTCCAGGGCAGCTTTCTACTGCCTTAACCATGAAACCATCCTTTATTTTCCCCCCAAACCTTTTCCACATTCACAACATCCTTTCTGAACTTCTGCCACAAACAGGAAAAAGGTCCTTCCAACAACAGGCATCTTCACTGTGTGTCCCTAAGGGCAGGTCTACACTACAAAATTGCATGTCCACAGCTGCACCAATACAACTGTGACCCTTTAGTGCTTCTGGTGAAGACGATGTAAGCCAACAGGAGAGCTCTCCCATCTGCTTAATAACACCATCACTGTGAGAGACTTAGTTATATTGAGAGAAGCAGCACTATCTACCTGAAGATAAGGTTAGTCTAACTATGTTGCTCAGGAGTGTGAATTTTTCACACCACTGAATGACATAGTTGTACTGTAGTAAATATGTTGTGTAGACCTGGCCTTTTTCATTCCCAGAGCAAGTTCATCCTATGTCTGAGCAAGGCAGGATCCAGTGGGAAAAAACAAGCATGTGATCGGGTAGTAAGACAGTATCACAATTAGGGCTGTAAGAAAATCTTGGGCTGCAGTTGTGTTGCAGAAACAGCAACTTTTAACACATACCACTACCTGTTACTGTTGCTGCAAATTTCAGTAGTATTGCAACCCTGTGCACCAGTTTGCAAAGCCACTCACTCAAATTTGGCTGGGTTGCCTCTCTGCCAGGAGTGGATGGTGGTGTAACCTGGCATTCACAGTTGCAACACTCTTCAGAATTGGAGAGGGAGGGTTATGGTGTAGTGGGTTTTTTTGTTTGTTTGTTTTTTTGTTTTGTTTTTTTGTTTTGTTTTTGTTTTTGTTTTTTTTGTGTGTGTTTTGTTTTTGTTGTTTTTGGTTTGGTGTGTGTTGTTTGTCTGTGGTACTTGAGCTGACCACAGCAAAACACCAACTTTTAACAAACTGTGGCCCTAACTTCTGAACCAAAGTATATCAGGTTTTTTGCAGCCATAATCATAATTCATATATTCAAATAGGCTGAATTAAGGTGCACAGAAAACCTCAATTCTGACATTTCTGAACTGTAGAGTGCTTGACTTTACTGTCTGAATAACTGTTGCTTTAGTATGTTGTGTGTGTGTGCGCGCGTGCACACACACGCACATGTGTAATTTCCTAGATTTTTAAAACAAAACAATAATTTAGCCATGCGGCATCAAATTGATTGCCCTGATGGGTCAATCTGAAATCTTTAGATCCACCACAATAATTTGCCACTTAAGTTAATGGAATAACTGCTAAGAGTAGTAAGTTGCCATCTTCTTATTCTTGGCTTTGCCCCACCTATCGTTTGGGAAAATAATTATGTCAACCTTTTGTATAGTGAATAAATTAAAGCATTCTTTCATAAAACCTGTAGCAGAAGACAAGAATAGTTTAAGATGTATGAGGCAGGGCTACACTGTCTGTCCTTTTCCACAGCAGTCAAACATAGATACGCAAGTTACTTAAAATAACTTGCGTATCTATGTTTGGCTTCTGTATTCCCTACACACACACTGCACTGGTTTGAAGGGAGGGTCCTTAGTGGGGTGGTGTTGCAGAATTGAACTTTATGTTCGGCTGAGCGGATCTTCACAGACCCAAGCAATGAGGAAGTTTGAATGAGTGGCAACAAATTTGACACTGTCAGTGAAGGTCTGCCCTTAGACATAAGAGATTTTGAGAACAAGTTGATTCTTTGGTGATTGAGGAGCTGAAATTTAGGGGTCGTGGTGGGGTCAGAGAACAACTATTAAGTACATGATCCTACTGTCAGTAAGTACAGTGAATCTGTCTTAAGTGACAGCTCATGAAAAATTGGTTGCCTAGCCAAGTTGTAACATATCGTAGATTACTATTGTATTAGAAGAATTGAGGTACTTGAAGTGATTGAGAAAATTTTATCTTTTGCAAATGCATATTAGATTTCACTGCGTACTACTGGCTTTAGAATGACAAAATATGCATTGAAGACT
>ML681972.1:15904431-16002739 GCA_007922195.1 Podocnemis expansa | reverse complement strand
GGTTCCCTTACCTGGCTACTTCAGATGCCATGGTCCCCTCATTACTCCCAACCTGGGGACCGACTCCCCAGCATAGCTGGTCTGGCCACACGCTGGGGCTCCAGCCTGGAGCATGCTCGGTGCATGCTAAGGGCTGGAGACTTACTGTGAAACTCTTGGGCTGGGGCTGTCTACCATATTGACCCATGTGTAAGCTGAGTGTCTGTTTTAAAGGAAATTTTCAGACACAAAAATCTTGGTTTATGTGTGAGTACATACAGTAAATTTGTAGTGACAAGGTGAGTTTCTGTAACTCTTTCATTCTCTGGGGCATCAGATGCTTCCCCTTGCTACCAGTTGGTCAAAAGCAGAGTCTGAGTGAGTGTTAAGTAAGTAAATGTTATCTAGGCTGAAGAAATAGGGAACCAGTTGCTTCTTTTTTTGAGTAGAGGCAGGCATGTATTCCACTTAGGTGTATACTGCACAGCACTTTGGGGCTGCAGAATCTTCCCTAGAAATACCCATGACACTTGTGCCGTAGCCGCTCCCCGGACTCCATAAGGTGATGTCACCCTTAGTCTGCTCAATTTCTTCTTACTCCCCGTGGCTGGAGTTGGAGATCTGTATGAGCATATCTTCACAATTTCTCTATAGTTTAGTGGTTTTTCCTGTGTATAATTAGTAGCACCCTTACTGTTAATTAGATTAGTGTAAGTTGTATTTAGTTAAGTATTCCTGTCTGATCTCCTCCCCTGGGTTAAAACATGTGTCGTGTGGGGAACTGGTCCTCAATCACAGTCCCCACATGTGGTACTTGCTGTGTTTGAGCTAGGTCCATGCTGAAATGCAGTGTTCAATCTGTAAATAGTTCATGAAATGGAATCAGGTAGCTAGAACAGGTCTTGAGCCCTGCTATGGCACACAGGTCTTCATCATACTGTAGATTACCCTCATGTTCTGAGGGTGCTGCTGCTTTGCACTCAGAAGTATTTGCCTCTCCAAACTGATGGAGGAGCTGTTCCCCATTGAGTGTGCTGAGAAAAAGGTCATGTAAGACCAATCATGACCATTCCTGCTCTTGTGATTACTCTTCCACTTTCCCCAGGAAGAGCTTGGAGCGGCACAGGGGTCATGCAGGTGCCTCTAATCATAACCCAGTACTGAGTAGGGAGTTTAGAGACCCTGTACAATCAACTCTGATTCTGGCCCCCTGGGTGTTCATTGAATCTGATACTGATGAGGGTGATGCCAGCACTGACTGTTTCTGTCAGTGGCATGCCAGGTGGTCACAGATCTCAGCCTTTCCATCCTAACCTCTTCTTTGGTCTAGGACTTTGCCAGGCCTGTACTGTTTGAAGAGCCAGTAAGTGAGCAGGCCCCAAACCCTTGAGTCTGTTGGAACTACACCCCAATGTTCCCCTTCCATAGTCTGCAGAAGCAGGACTGCTACTAGCTAAGTGCAAGGGATCTCTGTACTGGGAAACTCCTTAGTACTGTTGCAGTCAGCATATCTGATTGACTCATAAACTTCAACACCGGAAGGCACCATCGTGATCATCTAATCTGATCACCTCTGCATTGCAGGCCACAGAACTTCACCTACCCGCCCATGTAATAGACCTGTAGCCTCTGGCAGAGTTACTTAAGTCCTCGAATCATTTAAAGATTAAAGGTACAGAGAATTTCATCACTTACCCTAACTTAAACCTGCAGGTGACCTATTCCCCATGCTGCAGAGGAGGGCAAAAGAACCCAGGGCTCTCTGCCAGTCTAACCCAGGAGAAAATTCCTTCCTGACTCCAATTATGGCAGTTAGACCATGAGCTCAGGGGAAAGTTTACCAGCTAGACACTCAGGAAAGAATGTCACTGGGGCAGCTCCAATTCACTACCATAGGCCACTTTGGGACCACTAATGACTTTGATGTCAACATTGCTTCCAGCACCAGTGTACATGGAGCCAGCAGTAGCATTTCCTTCATCGGCATTGGTCGCTGCCTTGTGCTGGGCAACATATGAGTCAGAACAGTTTCTTGCCCTTCAGGACTGGCTCTAGTTTTCATACTCAAAATCCAAAGGCTCCTCAGTGTTGAGGTAGGAATCTACCATCTCTTGCTCTCCAGCACGTGACCTCTCATCAGGAACTATTTATAGAACATTATGGGCATCAAGTGACTGACAGTTGTCTTGCAGTCATGAAGGGGAGGGGGCCCTGGCCCAGTGCTTATTCAACACCAGTGACCACCACAGAATCTGTGGGAAACTCTTCAGTCATGGAGGGTGTGTTGGTGAGGTCCCTGGGCAAATCAGTGATGCAAACTTTGGATCCAGTATAGGTTCAGGCACAAGTGAGCCTTTCCCACGTGTGGTCAGTGGAGTTGCCGCTCCCAACTACACCAGTCCAGCAATGGGAGTCAGTCTTTCCACATTTAATAGCCTGCTCTTCATCCGTGGCTGAATCAGCAGTATCAGGCTTTTTCTGTCCTCCAATATTAGAGGATTTCAAGGCCTATTAGGATATTTTGTGAATTTATGCTGCTTCCTGTGTATTTAACTTTAATTTCCTGTAGGAGAACATTCATAGGTTATTAACTATCCAATGTGTGTCTGCTCCTAGAAGAGTTATTCCCCCCTATTAGCAGTGGACTCGGAGAGCCTGCAAAGGTCCTCTACAGCATGCCAGCTTCAATCCCACCTACTGCAAAGTCCACAGAAACATGCCATTTCATCACAGTGTAGGCATTTGATGGTTTTTACTCCCACCATGCTCTTAACTGCCTCGTTGTAACCACAGTGAATGATAAAGCCTGGCAGGGAAGGTTTAAGACCACTCCTAAGGACAAATTTAATGGGCAGCTCTCCTGTTTGCTTTTCCTCTGATCATTCTACAGCTCATCCTTAAGTTGACAATGGATTAGACCAGACTTATCCTAGCTGCTCCAGAATAATTGAGGCTGTGCTGGTTTTCCAACCTTCAAAGCATGAGCGTTGCCCCTCTACAGGTACTAGTAGGGACAGTTCTACAGCTTTGATGTGCTGGGAGCTCATATTGTACACTTAAGTGGAATACATGACTGCATCACATCTTGAAAAAGGATTGTTTCAGTCAGTAACCATTTCTTCTGACACTATTACTTCCTGGAGAGAAGTTTTGCTGATTGAAAATACTTCAAATGGTTATTGCAAGTTGAATCACTTGAAAATACTAACTTTGCTGTTGTAATCACCATTTTGCACTCTTCATTTAAGGTCAAAATTCCTATAGCCTTGAAATCAAGTTTTGGATGTGCAAGGAATGCAGCACTGGATCCTCAGTACTTAGTCCTGCTGCATTCATAGAGTGGACTGCAGGACTTTGCCCAGAATTATGTTTCTTATTAATTCTCTTCATTTTCCACAGGTGATGGTTTTGTCGCAGAATGTGGCAATGCTGGAGGCTCAATTAGAGAGAATTACAAGAGAGAAGAACTCAATAGCTAACCAGCTAGAGGAGGCGCAAAACCAACTTACCTCTCATGAGATGGAAGTTAATAAGGTAGTGACAGTCTCAAATGACTATTAGTTTACTATAGTGGTTTGAAAGATCTCATGGAGAGAAATGCTTCTTACTGTGGGTTTTCTATAAATCATATTTGAAAAGAAGGTATTGGTAAATTTGACTTTCTGAAAACAAATATTTGTGTTATGAAAACCTGGCATGTGGTGGTGTACTTCAGCAGTCCTTCCTCCTTAACATAGTATAAGGGGTTAAATAGTCAAAGGAATATTAAGCATTAAAATTGTGTCATTGTGTGGTTCCATGTTTATCTCAAAAATTTGCAAATAACATTTACAACCAAATAGATGAGGGGGAGAGGAATTTTAACTGCCAAATCACACTGGGATCTGAGAGTCAAGCTTTTCTTTTCTGGCCCATGCAAAATCACTGTTAAAACCTATGCAATCAACGTTTAATTAATCGTTTTGTTGATACAGGCGACAAACCAAATTCAGCTCACTCTTCCATCGCTGTTTCGGCTCTGCAATACTAAAATTAGTAAAGAATAGCACAAATTTCATTTTGTGCCTAAAAGTCAAAATGCCAATTTTTTGTGTTCAACATAGTTCTTTGTGATACTAGTGCTAATTTTATACATTTTAAGAAGGCCTCTTTCTGCTATTTAATTTGAATTGTTTTTGTAAATATAATCCTGATTGTAATGGAAGTCCCATTTGTGTGACACTAATCATGTACATACTTTGCCTTTTCTGATTCAAATGTAAGATTCATTGTATGTCCCAGAAAGACCCTCCCCCCCCAAATAAGCAGGGAAAAAATATTATAGGCTCTATTCCTTTAGCGGTAATAATTTCTGTAGCTGCAGCTTCATTCTTCATTCTTATATACATACACACATTTTAGCAATAAAGGTGAGGGGACACCATGTTTGTGTGGGCTATAGATAACTTTAGTACTAAAAATGACTGAGGTCCATTGAAATTGACATTTGAGATGTGTACCTGCCTTCTGACCAAAGGCTAGAGAGTGCTCCTTTGGGTAGCTAGCTGCAGTTTCTTGGAGTAATTTGCTTTGTTGGCCACTAACCAGCACTGTAGCATGCATTTCTGGTCAGTTTTCTCATTTCACATTGCTCTAAATGATGTTTGCACTAATTCTTCCATTCTATCTGCTGAACACTGAGAGCTGAGTTATAGGATGGGAGGCAGCTTTTTTCCTCCTCCTTCTCTGATGTGGAGTAGAGAAAAAAGCCCATCTTAGAGTCTTCCTTCTGATGAAGAAGTGAAAGGTAAAGGCAGAGTTGGCAACTCTTGGAATTGCATTGAATTTCAATATGTGTGTGTGTGTGTGTGTATATGTATATAGGTATATATATGTATTTTTAAATGTGTTCTCATCTCCCATTGTCTGACATTCAACTGATGAGCTTTTAGCCATTTATTCATTTAAAAGACCCTCTGCCATTACTTTTAATGGAACTGAATTCTTAAGTTGTCCTTGATGAAGATGGCCACCATTTCCCTAAATACATTGTGTAAGGAAGTGAGGCTGCTTTTTGTAAAGAGAACCACCACATCTCATTGTCTGGGGGAGGATGGAAGCCAGATAGTCCTCTATGGTTTTTGGATGGCGACACTCTAGATAGAAGACCGGACTGGGAAGAGGAAAGAATATGATGGGTAGGAAAATTTGGGTGGTAGAGGGAGAGGAAAATATAGAGGGCAAATGAGGAACAGGAGGCTGTGCATGGGGTAGGGAGTATGGAGAAAATGTGAGTGAACTTGTAGTGCCTGGCCAGTTCATTTGATTTTACAGTCATGAGCACATACCAGGTTATCTTTCTCTAAGATGTGTAAGAAAAGAACAACCAACAGTAACAATGTACTGCAAGCTTACAGTCAGGGGAGGCTTCCTTGCAACCCTCATGCCTCAGCCAAGGGTCAACCTGTGAGCTTCCTCTAGTCTAAAGCTTTCTTTTGAGCCCCTTGCTTCCTGTTTCTTCTACTTATATTCTCCCAAATACCTCATTAGCTCAGTGATTACCACCTGTTACATGGGTAAAATTTCTGCCAGCTGGACTTGCAGCTTTCTTCAGGCTGCTGTAATGTCAGTGATCAGGATACTGCTCATAATTCCTTGTCATAGTGGATCACAGAGGGAATGAGGAAAAGCAAGGTAGATTGAGAAGGAACAAATGGCAGCTCCCATCCCTGAAGTATTTGGAGAGGTTAAGTAGAATCTTCTGGAGGGAGCCAGTGAATTAGCATTTTTGTGTGTGTGCCTTTAAGGTTAAATCATTAACCTGAAATAGCCACACACAAATTGAGGATCATTGTCTTAAATAGGGAAAGAGGGGCAGAGATCTTGACCAAAACTTCTTTTCAACATCACTGGGTAGGTAGATAAGTAGGGCGCACTAAATTTTTGCACTGCAGATGTGGAAGAATATGGACCTGCTCCCAAAATGTAGAGGGGGAAAGAACAAATACCTTTTAACTGGCCCTGTCTCTGAGAATATGGGATAAATTGAGGGGTGGAAGGAACACAGAGAAGAGCATCAAAATATTTTGCTTTGGAAGAGGTCAAGTCTAGAATATTATATAAATTATTTCTGGAAATGAAATTTGTCTCCCCTCCCAAAATAAGTCCTGTTGGTGCTGCTTTGGTGACTTTTTCAGTGTCAATATATACGTTTGAATAAGCTTTTCCTCCTAAGGAACTTACGCTCAATCTAATGAGAATATAGTGAGAAGAATTATAGTGCAGTTTCAAGATTTTCATTCCTGTCTGGAGAAGAAATGGCACAACAGGAAAATATACCATGGAAATGTAACACAGCCTTTAATTTTAGCATTTGAAAGCATTCCTTCAATATCATGGGATTTTAAAAAGAAAATGGAAAAAAAACTGTAGTTTAAATGTATTTATAGTGCTTATATTGACAGCATAAATATTTGTGCTTAACAAAATCCTGGTCCAGATATAATTAAATCTAGTAGACATTGCATGTTTCAAAGTTAATCATAATAGAGAGAATCTAGATCCACTTTTTTATGTAAAAATATTTTACCATATGTAGTCTTAAAATATCTGAAAGAAAAATTGTGTTGGAGTCAAATGATCTCTAGGGGGCACCAAAAGATCTGATTACAAACATTACACTGTGTTCTACAGTCTACAAATCATGTTGTCTGTAATCTAACAGGTGTGTGGAGAAATGCGCTTTCAGTTGAATCAAACCAAAATGAAGAAGGATGAGGCAGAAAAGGAGCACAGAGAGTACAGAACAAAAACTATGAGGGAGCTTGAAATTAAGGATCAGGTAAGAGATGATACTGCTATAACTTTGCAGTTATTAGAAACATAAGAAGGGTTATTTCTGAAGTTGGAATGGTTCATTTTTCTGTTGCTGGTCATTTATTACTGTTATGTGGTTTCTAAACTAATGGCAAAAAGCCAGGTATTACTGTTAAATAAATGCATCTTGCCTGTCTGATCCTTGTTTTCGGCCCTAAAAAGGTGCATTATTACAAACTACTCATCACATTCTTCATATATAGTGTATGCACCCATAAAGATAGGTTCAGTATATATGAAATCTGTGTACTATATGCATATGCTTATACATGTCACTCATAAACAAACACATACAATGGGTATGCATACAGAGCAAGGCAAGATAAAAACAAAGATCAAGTTTGAAGTATCATTTCTTTACCAGTTTCTATAAAGATTCTACTTCAGTTGGTTTTTGTGATTCCTAGGAAAGTTTCAAATAAAGTAAGAAAAAAATATGTAAATGTGACACTACAAAATAACTGTTAATAATTTAAAGATGCATTTTCTACGACTTACAAAACTAGTGTATGCCTTTCAGGTATAGTGAGAAAACATCTCTTATTAACAGACTTTAATATTAGGGTGTATTACTGCTTACTTCACTGATAGTTCAAACAGGTATTATGTTGCTTTTTTTTTTTGAGATCTCCTCTTTGCAATGTGTCTCTACCAGTTTAACTTTCCAGTGTTCAACCTTCCAGCTGAGATGTGACGTATATATGACTGGAGACTGGTGATATGTTCTGAATATGCATAAAAATGAGTTGGCATACATACATTTTATTTCAGTGTGTGTAAATTTTAAGTACTACATACGGACGCTTATGCAGCATTTTATACCATTTTATTTTCATTTCAACAAGTGAACAAATCAGTCCATCTGCAAGGAATATATGCAGAAAAAACATTATGAATTTAAAAGATAATTTATTTAGTAGCTCTACAAAACCATAATGAGTTTTACCCATTACCACAGTAAATCTGTAGCTATTAACTTTTTAAAAAATGTATCTTAACCCAAAATTGAAACAATAGTAAAACAAATTATAATCAAGATACAGTGTTTGTTTTCATTTTTATATTTACTACTTAAAATAATTCTTTTAAAGATATTGACTATATCTGATTATACAGCATAGCAATACAGGGGCCCTCTAATTTTTTCACTAGAACCTTATGGCCTAAGAACACTTGAAAAACAAAAATGCAGTCTTATCTTATGTCTTGACAAATATCCTGAATAAGGCAGCTGGCATAATCCCAGCATGCTAATGAACTAAAAAGTATACAGTAGTCTGTTCATTTTGCATTAATCTTGTTCTGCAACCATCCCCAAGATTGACTTTTTGAGAAACTAGAGAATGTAACAAAACATTTAAGGTCACATTTAGGATCGCTTGTGCTTTACTGTTAGGGGAATAATAAATGCTAAAAATTGTAATTGGCACCCTGGTACATTTTAATAGGAACTACATTTAGCAATGTTTAATACTGAGATAAGGGTTTCCATTTTACTCTGACTAATTTAAGAAGTTATTAAAATTCTTAGTGTAAATATTTAAGTTGCTGTTCTTAGTTTACATTTAACTTCATGTTTAGAAAAGAAAAAAAGTAACATCTCATCCTATGGATGACAAATTAGCAATTGTTCTTTGGTTTCTTGGCCATGACCTGACCTTCTGGCGAAGAGACAGAGTTGATACCTTCCTTGGCCACCATCTGTTCATTATAAATATATTTAATTTCTACAGCGGGCAGTGAGTCACTTAGCTGATATACTAGTAAAATCGTGAATACACTGTTTTACTCTATAACATGTTTTCTTTAACAGTCAGAAGAAAGCTGGAATGTTCCAAGTAAGTCTCCCCTATTGAAAATAGGTTTAACATTCCATCCAAATGTAATTTGTTCATTATGTTGTAAGGCAATTTAAGTTTTTGTGAAATAGAGTTTTTAAATAACTGCCTTAATTTTCCCAGATATGGTAAGAAGACGTAATTTCTGTTCATAAAAATATGTGCATGAGGCTATTAAATATATTCTCTTTTGATAAAAGTCAACCTTTCTAATGGCTTTTAAAAAAAGGAATTGAGGAATTTAGGAAGAGAAAACATGACTGAGTTTCCATTTTCTTTTTCGATCTTCCTTCCTCTGTTGAGATTTAGTTCCTGTTCTAGTCACTTTATATATTATTACATTCATGTAAAGTGTTAACGTAAAACATACAACCAAGATGCATTTGTTTTGTATGCTAATCTGTTGCACCACCGTTTTGAATGAATAGTTTGTAGTATGAACATTATGATCCTACTGGATTTTAGAGTTCTGAAAAAACAGAATTATGGCAAGTATACCTAAGGGCATATCTACATACGAAAGTTGTACCATTTTAATTTTAGCGATATAGTTAAAAAGCCAAACCACCTTTCTAGGGTACTTTATACTAGTACACCTGTGTCCTTTAAGGGACTTGTATGTAAGTATAATTAGGTCCATGCTGGGGGTTATACCGCTATAACTATATTGGTAAAATATGACACATCACAACTGAAATATACCATTATACTGATGAAGATCATATGTAGACCAGGCCTTAGTGTACGGCAGAAGCATTTTGCATATGCAGTGCAATACAAGACCACCTTTTAGTGCCTTGCATTGAATATGAGGCATTGTATAATACATTTAATGGAATAATTTGTACACAGCTAATGCAATAAAATGGGGGGGAAAAAAAAACTTTTGACATGCTGTGAATTCAAAGGGGCAACTGTGTTAGTCTTTAAGTGCCACAGGACTTCTTGCTTCTTTTACTGTGAATTCATTGTTTCCTCAGATCCAGTCTATCTTGATCAATGGCAATGTATGAAAATAAAACAAACAGCTGTCATGGTTTAAAACTCACTTTCTCTTTTTTTGTGTTTCAAGCTTATGAATAATAGAATCTAGAGTTTATGAAGACCTACAATATTGGCGCATTTAGTCCATCTCCTTGCTAATTTGAGATTGTTCCTTGTTGCATGTAGTTTTCACTAGTACGTTTACACTACTGGGAACAGCTACCTCATTCTTATCTGTAGTAAATCAAGGAATGTAGTCAGTCTTATCTGAGAAATCTGTATCAAATGATTTTGACTTTTACTTTTTATTTATTGGAAAATTGAATAAGCAAAAAGCCAAAGCCAAATCCTTGCTGAGATAGATAACCTATAACAAAACATTTTCTGAGGATTGGCCTTACAATTAGACATAGCCTTGTACTGAGAAAAAATAAAGAAATGAGTTCCAGATCTGAGGTAGAATATAATGTTTGAGATCTAGAGGCCTTAAATTAAGGGAATGTAAGATGTTCATGTATCTGGGCTTCAGAGCCCAAAACTGTATATAAAGAGATTGGGAGGTTATTGATATGCATGGACTAGACCAGTTGAAAGATATACGTGTTTCAGCATTGTTTTATGCCATACCAAGGCACCTCGTTATGTAGGGATAGATTACTCAACTGGAATCTTGGATGAGGAGTGGAACTGTGTAGGAAATATAACTTGAAAGTATTTTGCAGAAGATATTTATAGAATGTTTTACCTGGTAGGCCATAAGCAATCTACTTATGTAATCTAATTTATAAAGCAGGGGTGGCCAAACTTATGGAACTCAAGAGCTGCACAAGTCGATTATTAAACCTTCGAGAGCCACACTGAGACATATAACCACATATTTTTACCTCCTCCAAAATTACTAAGCTTAAAATTCATTGCACACTTTAATTTTATCATAAAAATAGGGCAAATATTGATCCACTAATGTCAAATTCTAATAATTATTTAAGATTACCATGAAACTAGGCCTATACAGTAAAAATTCAGCTGTTGCTAGATGTAGAACATTACTGGCTTGTGGCAAGCTCTGGGCAGTAACTTGTCAATGCAGCAAGTAAAAGCTCTGAGATGCTGATCTCTAAGTAGTGCGCAATGTTTTGAATTTCATTGTGGAATATGATGCTTCACAGCAATGAGTTGTGCCAAAAATTGCAAGTAATTTACCTTCAGTTTTAAACTTTTCTCCTTTCTATTTTCATTTTTTAGTATTCCACATCATGTTTAGGACTTGTAAAACATGATTTTATTTTAACAATGAGTACGCTGCATTAGGGCCTATGAGAAAACCTAAACATGCTATGGCTTCTCTGACCATGTCACGCTTCTCTCCCCCACCCCACTGTTGCCACTTCCCTGCCATCTCTTACCACACTGCTCCTTCTGTGCTCTCCCTGACCATGCCACACTTCTGTCTCCCACCTCATCCCAGCACCTACCATGCCCCCACTTCCCTGCCAATATTTCTGCCAGTAAACTTGTTCACTAAAATACTCATGGACAGTGAAGACAAAAGGTCTGAGGACTCAGACACAATTATTTTTAAAATGAGAGTAATAGTAAGGGAAAATACTGTGAAGAGATGCACACAGGGACACCTTTTCAACTGTTCAGAATCACAACAGATCAATGAGAATTTAGGGGGCAATAATATGCAAGATCAGAGCCTGTTTCAGTCAGTGCTTTGGAGTCCATGTGTAGAAGATAATATGAAAGAAATCTCATTGAGTTTATTCAGTTTGTGGTCAGAAATAATTTTTCATTATATTACAGTATCTGGAAATGCCAGGTGATTTTAAAAAAAGGAAATTAACAATTGCTTTTCAGCTTTAAATTGCTAATTATCATCACTTATCTGTAGTTCATTATAGGCTTGTTCTTAATCAATTTATGTTGCTAGTTTTAAAAATATTTACCCAGAAAACAATATAAAAAAGAAAAGCATTTAAAAATCATGCACTGATGTAATTAAAGACTGTATCACAAGGCACACAGACAAGGAGGGTAGAATTAATAGAGTGGGTAAACTGGAGAATTAATTAATTAGGGTGGGTAAACTGGAGAATCTGGCAGGTACTTGCTCTGAGGACTTCTCTTTACACCTAACTGAGGAGCCTGCCTTTCCCTGCTGGCTCTCCCAGGGCTGCCCCCCACCTCTCCTGGCTCTGACCAGGCTGCTTTTCTCTGCAGGTGAGGCTCTCACATGCCCCCCCCCCCGTGGGATCTCTCAGGGCTGCCCCCCCCTTCCCTGCTCTGACCACGTTGCTCTCCTGAGGCTGCCCCTCCCCCAGCTCTCACCAGGCTGCTTTTTCTGGCAGCTCTGAGAAGGGTGCTCCTCTGCTGCCGGCTCTCACCTGCCCCGCCTCTCCGCTGGCCCCGATCACTGCAGGTTTCTCCCCCTGGTTCCTGCCCTGCCCCCTTCCCTCCTCCCCTCTCCTGGGAGCCACAATTTTTCTTTGAAGAGCCACATGCGGCTCGCGAGCCGCAGTTTGGCCACATCTGTTATCAAGTATGACCGCAAGGACTACTAAATCTGTCTTTGTCCAAGATGAACCATCATAGGCCAATGTTCAGACACTTTCATGCTAAAAGGAGGGTCTGATTTAACGTCTCATGTAACTTTCCAATAATAGACCAAGATCAAGGACTGATTAACTTAAACTCATTTTTATGAAAAAGTATGACCAACTTTGTGTTCAAAAAAATCATGTCAGGCCCCTAAAAAATTACTGTCTTAAAATAACACACCTCCAGCCCCACCCACCTGCCTCCCACTGGCTGTCTGCTTTTTTTGAACATGGAGGAATCATGTTTTCAAGCTTTTATCTGCAATTGTGGGAGCTAGAAACTCCCTTCCACTGCCCCTGCCCCCCCCCCCAAAAGAAAAAAATATGCCTGCAACCATTTGACTTCACAAGATGGGCTTTCTAAAAGTCACCAGAGATTGAGAACCTCAATAAAACTTCAAGAGTTGATGCAGGTAGGCTAGTACTGTATATTTTGTATGTATGTGTTTAAAGGCCTATATTGCTACCATAGTTTTAATCAGAGATGTAATGACTCCATTAACCAGGTAGACAATTATGTGCTTTAGCCACAGAACAGAGAACACGGGGGGGGGGACACGTGTCACCAAAATAAGCCAAGGCAAATCAATAATTGCAGCTGTACAAAATGTGCACTTTTGATCCTTTCCTGCTTTGTTTTGAATGACCAATATCCTGAGACATCTAGGGGTGAAGAAAGTGATTTGTATAACTGTTTTATTTCCTGTGTTAATTTAGGTAGCTTAAGACTATCACAAGGCTTTTTAAAAACAAAATATTAAAATTGTACACAAAATATTCCTTTGGGAACTAGTTTTTTAACAAGTGTGTTAGATGACACTTCTCTAATCCTTTGTGGAATAGTTTTAAATTTATAGTGCCCAATTTTCAAATATGACTTGTGTTCAGGAATTAAGTGGCCCAACAGCCCTTGAGCAAGACATTTATAGGAATGATTAGTGATGCTGTCTTTTCTCTATGACCTCTTGAAAAAATAAATCCATGACAAAAATTGTTAACTTATAAAATTTCATATTTAAATAGTCAAGAGAGGAATGTGAAAGGTAGGATTGAACAAAGTCCAAAGTGGTTCACTTTGTGGATTATAGTAAAGTCTTTGTGTTCCTGCAGTTGGGTTCATATCACCAAGCAAAGAAGGGAAATGCTTAACTGGTGAAGAATGAGCACGACTGTGTTCTGTAACTCATCAGAACCAGGCTTAGCACAAATAGTAAGCCCTTGCCAAATCTTTCCTGAAGATGCTCACCAGTCCTCTACACCCACTCAGTGGAAGTCTTGAGACATAATGGCCTTCATTCTTGCAGTCCAGTATCATTATACATCAAGCCTACTACAATGCATAAATGTCATCTTGCTGTTCAGAAGATTGTGCTTTTTACCCTAATGACCTGTAGTTTTTGCTCTTCCTGCAGCCTTTCCAAAGCAGGTGTAGTTTTGGTAGTGGATTTCACCGCAAATCTTATTTAACCTGCTGAATTTTCAAGTACTGCCTTCAAATTCTGTTACAATTGATACATATGTTTTAATATGCAAGACTGATACATTTCAAGTGAGTGAAATCACAGGGTGTTTTTGTTCAAGAAGATTTACAAAGACACCAGATTAATGCCAGAACATAGTTAAACAGAGCTTTAAATTTCATTCCCCAATGTGATGATGTAGATAGGAGAGTTGTTCTCATAAATAGCGTGGCAAAATGTCCTCATTCTGCTTCTTAGATGGTTTGCTTAAAATCTTGCAACAAAGAGAGAATGTGCTCACTACAAATGAATGTGGTACATTTTTGTCCAGTCAGCTGGTGTGAAGGGGGATGGGTCATCTTTTAGGGTTCCTACTGCATGAGGGAAGAGAAATTTGGTAAACTTACCTGAATGAAGCCATGGGAAACAGGAATTGGCCATACAAAGTGGGGGCACTAACTCACCATTCCTTGTGCATTCTGGAATTGTCTTTCTGATCAGAGCAGACAACTTCAAGTAGAAAGATTCTGTGCTGGGCCCATTGTAGCCCCACAGTCACACACTGGCTTTTGGCTCATAGGAATGTAATGGATTTGGTTCATCTGCAAGCTACCTGACCAGATCTTCATGGGCCTGGAAAATTGTAATGTGCTAATGGACCTCAGCCTCCCGCTGCTGCATCCAAGTGCCAAGCTAGACTCTGCAGGTGTCTGGACCCTCTACCATAGTGTCCAGTTGGAGCCCTCTTTGAGATCTGTAACTAACTGGCCTGGTAAGGTTTGCTCCTGAACATCTGTATGATTCAAATACAATAATATCATTTCCAGACTAGGACCCTGCAATTAAATATGAACAAAGCCTTCAATTATAGTGGTGTTGTCACTTCCACTTTGTAATAATATCATATTTGAAAAAGCATTTGAGTTCTTAAGCCTTGGAAATTGTATAAAATGCAATGGCTTTTGCTATAGAAGATGGCTTTAATAGCTTTTTCTATAGAAGATGCTCATAGCTTGTGTATTTATTATTATCTGACATCAATATTGGATGAAATAAAAATGATTGAACAGACCAGAAAAAAAAAGACTACATCATCTTCCTGTTAATATTGTGCCTGCCTGTTAGTGCCACCAGACTCTGTACTGAGCCAGAACATCACTGCTGTGTCTGTCACAGCTGCCCTCAGTGCCCACATCCTTTGCCTTTAACCGTCTGCTACCACTCTCTGCAAGAAGCAGGACAGACAGCCATTTCCTCCCAATTCTATATTGGTGCAGGCTGTGGTAATCCTACTTCACACTCTCAACTGCCTCTTTTTGGTGCTAAGAGAAGTGCTGCTTACCCTCCTCTCTTGTGTCTTGATAATGGGAAGAGAGCAACCCTCCTCCTCTTTCCTTCTTTCCTTCAAAACAAACAAACCCACCATGAAAATCCACCCACACCACTTACCCCACCCCACAGACAAACACACACGCACACACCCTAAATATGTTGCTCCTGTATTGTTTTTTTAAAACCTATTGTTACTTCCCTTTACTGGTTGTTGCTGAGCTAATCTCTGGCTCCCCAGTGCTGGCTGTTAAAAATCTCCCTGCAGGAATTTATTTACATACTGAGGCTGGCAGTGCTGCTCCAAAAGAAGACACATTGGCACACTGAATAACAGTATTTTGAGGAAAGTAATATATTCAAAATCCCACCAATTTTACAGCATGGTCTGGCTGTTTCCCCTTGTCCATTTATTTATGTATTCATCCTTTAGTTATCTTCATGGAATTGGAATACCAGGTTGTTCTTTTTGGGGTTTCCCAGGGAAAGGCCACAGGGGTCATAGATCAGTATTGCCAACCTCAGCAGTTTGAATATCATGAATGTGGGGTGGGAAGGAAATACAGATTTCTTTTTAATGCTAAAATCTTGTCACAGGTCTTTTTGTCTTTTAAGCTCTTGCCACCCCCCCCCCCCGTGTTTGTATGTCAATTACAAATTTAAAATTCTAATTTAGTTGCATAGGAAATGTGCCACAAGCATGGGGGCTCCTGCTCCTTGACACCCCCAATGCCTGGCTCTTCATTGGATTTTCCCACCTGACAGGTACCCTATGGCAGGTCCTGTGATGTCCTGCCACAGTTCCTTCCAGAGCAGCCTCTCTCCATTCATGTTCTGTTACTGCACTGTGATAGTGGAAGAGGGGATGGTAAAGTCATGGTTTCTGGTTTTGTGAAGGTGGCAGCTCTGCTGTGTCACACCTGCTTCAGTGCATTGGCCCTGTTAGCCCCCCTCTCCCCCCCCCCCCCCGGAAGTCATTGCTACAATTCCCTGCAGCATAAATGGCCCAGTAGTCTCTGAGCTCTGTGTTTTTTCACAGTTGAAAGACCATCTAACTTGTCACAAATCACAACTATATGAGCGTTAACAACAAATAAATACAGTAAACAGTGTTTCAGGGGCTGGCATCATTGTTTGTCCATTGGGTCTTCAGATGGCTTGCTGATTTGCATGCTGGCCACAAGACTTCAATCTGTAGATGGGACTGGGTATAAAATGGTTCCTATGCTTCCCTTCTGTTAAATGCTTTCCTGTCCACTCATGAACTGTAGTTGACTTCCATCCCAGAGTCTGGGTTTGTGTTTTTGTTTAGCAACAATTGTGTACCAGTCTGCTCTTGTTTTAATTATATAATTAAATGAAACTTTTTTGTCATGTACGTTTAGGGGAATTTTATAAGGCATGCACATTTTAATCAAGTTTTTACTATTTGTTTGTACAAGTGCACAATTTGTCACATATTCATAACATTTTAAAAGATTTAAATTTTGAAGCCATATGTAGGATTCATATATGCTTAATGACTTCCATCCTTGTTTGAATATGAGGCAGGGCTAATTTACACAGCAGGTTTGAAAAATAACGCGACATGTACTGTTAGGGACTGTTGGGGGTTAACCTGGTGATGGCTCTAACTCTCTTCACAAAGGTGGATAGTTCTTCTGATGCAATCTGCTGTGTCAGATGGCTGTGTCTGGGAGGCCTGAGGTTTAGAGATTGTTTGGAACATAGGGCTGCCTGATTGATATCAGAATTAGTATAGAGGGCTGCTCGTAGATGGGAGGAGAGGCTACAGTTGGTTCCTACTGCAGGAAATATCTGCATATGCAGTGATGGGTTTTTTATGTTGAGAATAAAATATTTTGAATTCTTACTACACACATGTAAAAATATCTTCCCATTTGCTTGAATATATAGCATGGTACAATATTAATGATTTATTATCTGAAAAACTATGTAATGTAAGTCCACAATCAAAGTTACTATGTATGGGATCAAAATTACATCAAACAGGTCAGATGTTTATAATTGCTTTCAAATACTGTATTTGAGTATGCCTAAATGCTCACTCTAGTGGTGCTTCATACTGAAGGCAACAGTAAGTGTTGAAGTATAGCTCCAGGCTTTCAAAGATTTGAATGCATACTTAACTTTATGCACTGTGAGTATTTCCATGTGTATAAAGGGGGGCTACTTATATCGAAGAGAGTTAAACATAAGCATTCAGACCTACATGTCCAGGAATAAGGTAACAAAACATTATGTTAAATTTAACTGATGTTTGGCACCTAATAGTAACTATGCCAATAGCTGGTGATGGGATGTTAGATGGAGTGAGTTCTGAATTGGTGCAGAGAATTCTTTTTTGAGTACCTGGCTAGTGAGTCTTGCCCACATGCTCAAGAATTAGCTGATCACCGTATTTGCACTCAGGAGAGGATTTCCCCCAGGGCAGATTGGCACTGGCCCTTGGAGGGGTTTCACTGTCTCCTGTAGCGTGGGGCATGGTTCACTTGCTAGTGGTCTCTCTGTATCTTGAAGTCTTTAAACCATGATTTGGGGACTTCAGTGGCTTAATCATAAGTTAGATGTCTATGGCAGGAGTAGCCAGGAGCTTCTGGGACTTGCATTGTACAGGAGGTCAAACTATCTATGACTATACTCATCTCTTCTGACCTTAAAATCTGAATTTACGTTGAAGTGGTCATGATTAGTCTATCCGATGTCCTGATTTTATAGGGACAGTCCTCCTATTTGATAGATGACTATTGCTCTGCTATCATCATCCCAGTTTTTCAAACTTGTTATCTGGTCACTGTAGCTGATAATCACATGATGTTCTCAGAAAGGCAGTCATCACTGAGTTATATTTTTTAATAGTGATCTTCACTTCTTACTTTGTCCCTTCATTTTCATAGTTAAAAGATAGTTTAAAGATCCCACAGGACTGAAATATCAAGTGGAAGAATACTAGAGATTCATGAAGATGAATGTCTGTCTGTTTGTTATATGCATGTGATGGAGACCCCAGACAAGCCTCCTGGATCCCCTCTGTCCACAGCCAGTCAGGTCTCTGCCACGGTGGAGTCTCCTCCCGTCCAGCACCTCGGGTCTCCCCGCTCCGTGCAGCCAGCCCCCAACTCCAGGCTCAGAGGGTCAGATCCTTGCTCTGTCCAGTCTCCCTTGGAGGGGGTTTCCTCCCCCCCAGGAGGGTCCCAATCGTCCCAATCAGCAGCGACTCTCAGCCAGTGTGGCAATCAGAGGGTTTATTAGCAAACCAGTTCATACAGCAGCAAGGACAGTTGGTATCAGCATCATCAGAACAACCACAAGTGAAACCCCCAGGGGATTAGGGCTACACCCCAGGGCAGGGTCCTGTCTCTTGGACCCCCATTTTCCCTCTTCCCCCTCCTTCCCCCCGGTCCTTTGTTCCCCTCCTAGCTCTGCCCACCTCTCCGCCCCCTGGCCCAACCAGTTGAATCCAGTGTGACCAGCGTGGGGGTCCCAGGTACAGGCTCCCTAAACACTACCCCCCTGCCCCCTAGTGGCTCTACCTCATATCACCCACCTGTGTCCCATCACCCAAATAGAAAAGATAGAGGATCAACACCCGTGTCTTCCCTGACTAATCTAGCAGAGGGTTCCCACTTCTCTACAATGCACAATTTTTTTTTTTATTTTTATTTTATTTTTTTTTTGCTGAGTACATGTAGCAGTATTTTGTGCAAATATTTTTTTTTCATTGCAACTCTGGTAAAGGAGATTGTTTTAAAAATTAATGTCATTGGCCTTTATTATTCATTTGACTTCTAGCGTATTCTTGATTTGTCATCAGACTTCCAAAGTACTTTCTTGAGTTTAGTTCAGTGTAGTATTTTATGTTTTATCAGTGGTTAATCATTTTCTTTTGAGAAAGATTTCTTTGCTTTTCTGTCAGCTCTGCAGTTATTCTGTGAAAAACATCTGCTAGCTTAGAAATTTAAAGTTGCAGTTTTCTGCATACAATAGTGTGTGTTAATAAGGATGAAAATTTATGAATTAATTTAATTTTGTAATTTGATTTGTTTGAACAAAATTACTGTTTAGTCATCAAATTTTGTAAAGGTAAAAAGAGTTAAATGGAGAATTTTAACAGAAGATATTAGGATGAACTAAATTTCAGATGAAGCTGTTAAAAAAAAAAAACCCTCAACACTTATGAGAGTCACGTTTTGAAAATATTCTTTACATTTTATATGAATTGCATTTAGTTTACTTTGAGATGGTTTATAGTGTGTTAATGTGAAAATGCCTGTAAGAATTTATAGGGACTCCTGCTATGTAATACAATGAATGAGAAGTAAAATTCTTGTTTGATTTTTAGTATTACAAGATAAAGACTGCAGAAGTACTTGTTTCCTGCAGAAGTTGAGTTTTAAAACGTATGTACTAGTTGATTAGGATTTCTAAAGGAAATAATTTATTGTAGTTTGTTATATTTTCTTAGTAAGTTAATTTTTATCTAGTAAAACAAGATCTCAGTATTTGACAGTTCTGCTATTGGGTTTTATTCTGTAGTTTTTATACAGGCAAAGTTCCTGTTCATGTCAATGGGAGTTTTAACAAGTGAGATGGAAGACAAGTTAAATGCAAAAATGCTAAAAGAATGTTAAAGTTGCAAAGTCAAAACTCAAAAGATGTCTGTGCAGCCTTAATGTAGTCCTGTTGTGAATATGCATTATGAGCATTGCCCATCTTCACACACAAAGTCTAGGACAGAGCCACAATACACAAGGATATCCTTTGTGTTTTTACGACTCTGTCTTTTTCTCTTATTGTCCTGTGCACTGTGAGAAGCAGATATCCTGTAGAAGAAATGATATATGATCATGTAATTTAAAAATGATACCATGAACAAATGGGTCAAATTAAGGTTTCATAGGCAGGATTAACATCAAATAATTCTAAATGTGAAAAATCTGTGGCTTACTTCTGACTCCACACTGCTAGTGAGTGAACCCAAATAGCAACCACAGAGTAGATCTGCTTGCAGTTCCATGAACTGGGGAAAACTTCCTTTCCTTCTTCCACAGTTCCCTTGTGCATCTTACTTGAAAGGGGAATGGGGACCAAGAGTTACTCTAAAAGAATAGATATCATGAGACTGTGTTTTTCTTCAGTCACATTTATGATTATAATTGCACATCCTAATGATAAAATGTAAAAGGGCATATTTTTTTGTAAAGGGGTGTATTATTCTTTGTATTTCATTAGTAAATTTTTTTCCTGCTAAAATACTCTGTCATCATCATCTTCTCATGCTGTGACCACTTACTTGTATGGTTTGACATCCTTTACCAACCTTCAGTTCACCCTTGCTCTCCTCTCATGCCTTTCTCTTCATGTTTCCGTCTCTCAGGGCTTTTCAATGTGGAAAACTAGCATGGCAAGCCACCATCTGAATCTACAGTGGAGTAGCTTGTCAGACATTAACTTAGCTTATGGAACCTGCTACCATGCGTTAACAGTTCCAGAATGTGCTTTGACATGCTGCTTTTTGAAACAGGAGTAAGCCATTGCACTAGGGAACTTGTAGTGTGCATCATCATGATCTGTATAGACACTTCATGCATGGCACATTGACATGCATTAGAATTTACAGCCCAGCTGATGTAGACAAGTTCTTAGACTGTAAAATCTTTGGGGCATGCAGTATATCTTATTTAGGTGGCTGTCTTACAGTTAGATCCATTTGTATGGACAGTTGCACCTTTTTGGAGTCCTCTTGAAGATTATGGGCCCTTTATGCCATCTCATAAGGCCAACTGTACAGATCTGTTTGTAAGGTTGGAGTCTCTGGTCATAAAGTTCTAGTATTACAGAAGTTATTTTTGTTGCTCTTTATATTTAGAGTGTCTTTGGAGTGACTTACTCCATGGCTTCAAATATCAAATGCTTGCATTTTCAGGACCAAATACTGGGAACAGGAGTCTGTGGTATAGTGCAGTGGTTTTCAAACTATGAAAAGACTAGAATGCATTGCTCAAAGATGTAATTGAGTCATGTGCGTAAATTCTTTCTTTCAACTGGGTTCCGAGGAAAAAATTTTGAAGACCACTGGCCTTAGTGGCTGGTAGCAGCTACAGAATCATCATGTTATTCTGAGAGACAAACTATCTCATCTTGCACTTGAGATGGTTTATGTGACTACCGTCTCATCATTCAGGGAGTGGAGTCACAAACTGTATCCATCTCATTGCCATATCTGCTAGCTGGCCCTTTTGGTTTCATATGAGGTGAAGCCCTGAGCATGTGCAGCACTTGCTCTTGTATCCCTGAAGTGGTAGATTTCTTCTTCATTTGGCAGGTACCCATCTGATAGATCAGAAGTGGGAGCCAGGAAGGATTGATAGGATTAACAGATGAAATTCCTGACAAATGGTGGTAAGGGGAACAATGTGTCTCTACTCCTTTATCCCTCCTCTCTCCCCCCAAAAACACCCAAAGCATAAATATCTTGGGCAAGTCCAACCTATTTCTTTTGTGGCACTGCTAGAGCCATATGAAAGTAATTCCCAGTTCCAGGTGTGAAGTAACTCTTGTGTCCTCAGGCAACAGAAGGACATGGCGCTGGGACTGTAAATTGGAGGAGAGGGGAAGAGAATTACAAGAGTTGCCCCTGATCCAAAGAAACCACAGATAAAGGCACCCTCTGGATCACCCTGATCCGCTAGACCAAATGTTCTCAGGATTGGCTGTTTTGATGCACATCCAGTTTTGTAAGGCAGACTGAAATGATCACATCTTTCACCACTGTGTAAATTGGCCTCAAGATGTGCAATGTACTTTTTTGCAGGAATAGTACCAGAAATTGACTGATTTGTCCAACCAAACCAATTAATAATAATTGTAGTTTGGACTGTAGCCCTTCTAGGGTGCTGATGATACACAGTAATAAAATCAACTTCTGTTTGTTTTTGTTAATCCAGCCATCATTGTTTTTGGGTGAGAACAAGCTTAGTGAGACTTAATCCAAGAAAATTTGGGGATTATTTTGGATACGTAATTGCATGGACACTTTTGGTGTTTAGGGGCAGTTTATTATTTTTTTGACGTGGTGATTATAGCTGTTTTTTATATGAACTTTTCTTATTTATCCACTCCTTTTATGAGTTTTCAGTTGGGTTACTACAATGCTGCCTACCTTGGACTCTTGGAAACTACAGCTGGCACAGAATGCTGTAATATGCCTGCTTAATGATGAATATTATGGGGAGAATATTATGTCAGCACTTAAGACTATTTTGGCTCCCTGATTGCTTCTGGGTAAAAGTCATGGGCACACATGATCTTTAGAGCCCTTACCAGAGGTACACAGTCTGGGTCCCAGATTCTTTTGAGAAGCTGCTTTTCTCTCGGTGCATCCTCATGACAACTGAGAGCAGTCAATGCATTCTTGCCTTCAATCACTGGATTTGAACATCTGGCAGATGGAGGCAGGGCATTTTCAACAGAGGTCCCTTTACTTTGGCATTTGTTTCCCCCATTGAGCCTATTTACCTTCAGGAGACAGTGTAAAGCCCATCTGTTCACTTAGGCTTTTCCCTGAGGGTGTGATGATAGGGTATATTTATGTTTGTAGTTTTAGAGGGTTTCAAATATTTAGCTGACATTTATCAGCTAAATTTTGGGGGTTTTTTCCTTTTAAAATGTGGCCATTCATGGATTTTTTTTTTTTTTTTTTTTTTTAAGTACAGTATGTTACAGAAACATTGCTTCTCTCTGAAGATGGGAAGGAACTCGAGAAAGGATGTAATGAACTATTGCTACTAACTAGAATAGAGTGTAGTGAACCTGTTCAGTTTTTATTGTCCTATTCAATTTATGGGTGATACTCTCTGGAAATTAGAAAATTTAAAAAACAATTAAATGCCTGCTTAACAGTTAAAAATAGTGTTAAAATGCATTGAACTTATTTCTTATATCATCAGAAATAGTTACTGCATCTTTGTGTTAGCAGTAAAAATTTTCATTCATTATTTTCTTTTATTTGAGGAAGGAAACATTTAGACAGACTTGTCTTCTTGGAATATCCTTGGAACACTTAAAATAAAGTGTAATTTCAACAAACTAGAATGTATCTCCTAACTGGAAAATAATGTTTTATTAGGAATTGCAAAAGAACTGTTTTAGGAAAACAAATGCTTTACACATTTGGTACCTTTTTGTTAGATGTGGATACTGAATTTGTTTGAGGCATCATGACTTACTATAAATGTTTTGGGCTAATATTTACTTGAAGGAACAGGCACAGTGTAACTATGAAGGTGCTTCAAGAATACACATTGAAATTGAAATACATTGATTTCTTTTTAAAATATTTGGATGAATATTGAAGTAAATTGAAGAAGATTGTTAGTGGCAAGTGCAATAGGGGAACATAAAAATGACATGTATATGTGTTTAAATATCTTTCATTGTATAACCTTTCCTCAGTAATTTTCTGTTTTGGAAGAAGGCATAGTTCTTTTAGTGTTTTTGAGATCATTAATGTAGGAAATATATTCCTCTTTGAAATTTTTATGTACCTAGAGACATGCAAATAACTTACAATACATATACGGGGAACAAAAACCCCAAGCCTGCAAAACATGCACATTCTTAAATTTAGCACATCAGTCGTCTGTCTGACTTTAACAGGACTATCAATATATTTAACATTTAGCAGGTTTGTTTGGCTTAATTATGTGAAGAAGGCAACAAAATGCGATAGTGGTTAGCATCTTGCATGAATAAGCAACAAATGAGTTCTTTTAAATGAATAGGAAATATAAGAAACACCTTAATGCCTTTAAAATTGTATTATGGAGTGAATATAATCAAATGTAGATTGTTTTAGGTAGTTGATTGAACACAGAGGAAATGCATAGAAACTGAAATTATACAAAACTCATAAGGAATATTTTTGTACAAGATTATCAGCGTTAGCATTGGCATACTTGTTATCTGCTGAGGCTTAACCTTTTTGTAAGAAAAATTAGCAAGATGGGGAAATAAGGTATTAATAAAAAGAAATGAGTGCTGATTGTTCAAAATATTTCCCTTCATTCCCATTTTTTAATTTTGTTAAATGTAATTATATTTACAAGAACTTATTCCTTTTTTCATTAAAGGAAATAGCTTTACTTTTCTAATAACTTGTGATCATATGAGAGAGTCTTAAAATTTATCTATGTATATTTTTAAAAATATATTTGCTTTATAAATTATACATACACCCACATTTTTTAAAGGAAATAGAGAAATTGGGATTAGAACTGAAAGAAAACAAACTGCGTTTGGAACAAGCACAGCAGGATGCAGCAAGAGCCAAAGATGAATGCCTAAAACTGACAGAATTGCTGAGTAAATCTGAGCACCAACTGCACCTCGTCAGGTACCCCTTATCCTGTTACATGCCCTTGCACCAATTTCATTCTGCTACTTTTTTCCACAGGTTTCCCCAAAATTGTTGCAGATACTCATAATTGTTCACTGCATGCATTGCTTTCAAGCATTTTAGGAAAAGTGGAGATGTAGTATATAGAGCACCCACGTACCTAAATGATGATCTTTCAAAAAACCAAAATGCACTTAGAACTGGTTTTATTTATTAAGTCAAGTAAAAAGTATTGTAAGCACCAAACTGTACAGCATATACTGGTGTAGAAATTCTAATACTTCATATTTATGAACTGAAGATATTCCATCATAATATAAAAAATTACTGATGTCAGTTATGAAGCTATACTTCATTTGAGATTAAACAGTCTACATAATTTAACACTTTAGAAATGGAGGGAGAAATTCAGGACAGATCCATGAGAATAGCCTTTCTATCATTTGTCTCAGTGCAAATAACAAGATTGTGTGACACACACATGATTCTGTTAATCATAGCTTTCCATAGGCTTATTACATCACTGAATATTAACTGCCGGACTACACTTACCTATTAGACATGTAGAGCAAATTTTGAAGTGGTAACTTGCTGATTATTAAGTCCACCTTGAGTTTCAGTAACTGTTAATTTCTATTTTTTGCATCACTTGTATCCATTGGTAAGTATTCAGTGCCAAATCTTGAGGCTTTTATTCAGTCCTTACTTAGGCAAACACTCTTATTGAGGTCAACATAAATTTGCCTGAATAACAGTCCCAAATTTTGGCTAATTGCCAGTGGATTATTCACACACTTAAGTCTAATCTTGTACTCATTGAATTTGCTGAGACTTTTATCATTGATTTCCATGACAGCAGAATTGGGCCCAGTGCAAACTTTCTAAATTCATTTAATCAGTCTTTTTACTCAGATAAATGTCAGTGTAATTCAGAGCACGGTAGTTTAACAGATGGAAGAAAGCACCACTGTAACAGCCTGTATTCAGAGAAAAAATATGCTAGAGGTTGATGAACTTGAAAAAAGTTTTGGGTGAGTTGCTAAGATAGCTAAAGTTTGGATTTTGCAAAACTTCCTTTATAATGATTTGTTGTGATAGTTAACCAAATGGTTTACCAAGCTCCATTTAGCAAAAGACTGATCATGCATTATAAAGCTATGTGATATCTTGGAGAAAATCCTAATAAAATAGATTTTTGTGAGAATCTTTAACTCACTGAATGATGCACACTAATAACCATAAAGCTAACATAGTTGAACACTTAAGTCCAGATCCATAATGCCAAATGATTCAGGTAATTGTTTAATTATAGACATTTTAGAATCTGACTCTGTGTGTACAGTATGACTTTTGTTTATAAAATAAAAATTATGCTTATGCTGATTTAGTATATAGTTCTAACTTCATTATACAATGTGAGAAATAGGGGCCAAATCTTCCCCTTAAAAAGTCACCAAATTCTATAATGATCTATTGTTAGGGTGATCATATATTCTGTTTTGGCTTGGACAGTCTGTTTTTTAAACCCTGTCCTGGATGTCCTGACGTTTGTTGTGGGTGGTGGTGTTTTTTTTTTTTTGTTTGTTTTTTTTTTGCAAAACTGGGCATTTGTCCCATTTGCTTTTGCCAACCAAACATGGCATTTTTCCTTTGGGGAAATGTGGTCGCCTTCTATATTCTATATAGGTTCTTTTACCATCCTCATCATTATAGTGTATGACTATCTTCCAGTTGCACATTAAATGAAGTTACTAATATTTCTCAGATGTGGAAAGGAAAAAGGAGCCCTTCTTTCTTTTTCCAAGCTGCCCCTACTCTGTGTCACTCTGTCTTTCTCCCTTTAGTATCACATCCTGGCAGAACAGCTCTCTTAGTAAATAAAGGGTAAAATGTGGCTGTGAAGGACCTGCTTTCAGATCTCTCATTGAAGATACTCAGTCTTGCACTAAAGATACTCTTATGGAATTTCCCTTTTGAGTCCGGTAACGGTTTTTATCAATTTTGTACAAACAATATTGTAGTTAAATACTATGAGTGTTGCTCATCTCAGGCCAAGGAGAAGGGTAAATTACATTCCTCTTCACCCACAGGAGCAGCCATGCCAGCAGAGGCATTCATCAAAGGGGGAGATTTCAATATTAAAGCTATCCTTCCCAAAGGGTTCTGAGGAGGAGAGCAGCTTTGGAAGGGTGTTGAAAAGAAGCACTAACCTAGTGCAATTTAGTGTTCTGGCCTTGCACTTTTTTAGTTGTCTCCACTCTCTTTCTAGACTAAACTAGTTAGCCAGCTGCATGTTTCCTAGTAAAATTAGAGGTATTGGTGGCTTTTTACCACTCTGCTTCCAGCGTGGATAGACTTTCTGCTGCCATGGATCCAGTTTCTTTTGGCAGAAAGTAGAGAAATCCAAAGAGTTAGCTGGCCCCAGGTGTACTCTGATTCCACTTTATTGCTAAAATAAGACATTACTAAACTGAAAATCAATGAAGTACTAAAGAAAATCAGTCAAGGTATTTCAAATATAAAGAAGATTAAAATCAATATAAAATTTCAGTTAAATATATGGAAATTGGAAAAGTAAAGTTGGATTAAATGAGAACATATAGTCCATACCTGAAGTGGGGAAAGGGAGTTTTTCAGGAGCTATGTTTCTGTTTTTTGTAGGGGAAACTTCTAGTTGTCCTCCTTTCCAATCCTCTAAGTGGTAGTTTGATACAGACCAATTAAACTGCTTGCAAGCTAAAGAAATACACCTTTTAAAATATCTATTCTAAACAATTTTCACTGAGGTTTTATTTAGTCTGTTGCATATCACCTTTGTTTTTGGATCACTGGAAGGTGTTTACCAACATTGGAGGTACGTGTTTCTTAGAAATCACAGAACTTTAGTTAATGCACATATTCTTGGTCTTTGAATCCAGTTTAGAATTCTGATTTCTGAATTTGGATAAAATGTGACATTGAACAATAACAAGTAGTCTTACATTCAACATTGGTCCCTCTGTCCCGTTGGTCCCCCTATCCCTGGATTTGCAGGCTCCACCACAATGTGATTTTAACAAATTCATTTCAAGCCTCATGTGATTGTGAAATAGTAGTGAAAGTACCATATCTTCATCTTTTTACCTTTGCTGATTTAAAATCTGAGTTTCACGGCCACTAATTTGTGAATTACTTTAGGAGGAAAACATGGTCCTAATGTTGCCTCACTGAAATCACTGGTTAAATACACATCAACTTTGGTTGGGTGGAATTGGATCCTGCTCCATGCAACATACCATCCGAATGCTGGATTCACAGCTCTCAAAAGGCATGAACCATTCAGGCCTGTTAGCAGTTTGTGAGAGAAATAAAGCCAAAATCATATTGGTTCTATAGAATTCAGGATGAAACAGGAGATGAGAGTTAATCATCAAAATGATCTGATTTTAAAATATGTATGTCATTCATTTCATTGAAATAATTCTTTCACTTTTCTTGTTTAGCTGAAAGCTGAGTATGAAATCTATCATTATACAAAAGAACTGAGTTTATATTTGTGCTTCAGTGCAGTTCTCTCTCTTAAGAAATGGTTCCCATATCCCTGTCCAAGAGAAGCTACATAAATTCAGGGAAGTTAAGTGAAGAAAATATTAAGCTTCATTCTCTTTTACTTTTAAGTCTGATATTTCCTTCACTTTTTTGGGACATTGTACCACGTTTCAAATATGGAGACTTGAAATGATAATATCAGAATAGACTCATCTGTCATCTCAGATTTTGTTGGGAGAGGGAATTAAAGCAGAGACTCTTCTACTTTTTTTTTCAGTCATTGGAAATAGTGTTGAATGACAACTTTGTAAATGTAGAAAACGTTATTTGAACAATATAAGTGTCACCCATTCTTTTAAGTCTAATAATGTGTGACCTCCCAGGCCAATTTGAATTCCTGGATCACTCTACAAAGACTATATATTAGTAGATGATTATACCAGGGTGATGGCATTGGCTGCACTTCTCTAAGGAAAAATGACATAATTGATTGAAATATCACCAAATATTTGAGTACAAAATATCTTCAGAAAGTAATGCATTTCAAGAAAACGCATTTTAGGGCACGCAGTGATTTTCAGCAATGCTGTGGCCTTTATGGCTTCAAATAACTGTAGTATATCAGTGCATCTAGTAGCCTTTAGTGAGTTTTCAATAGCTCCACTGGCATTAATTGCAATCCATGTATAATACGTAAGGGACATAAATTAAACCTATCATTCTATCTTTGGATTCTTGTGATTTTATGAAATCATTGGAGTTTTGCTGTCATTGTTTATGATGTCATCAGATTTGCTTTCTAGAATTACAACCTGTGTGTAATCTATATTTAGGATACATTTTAAGATACAAATTGGCTTCTCTATTTACAGTAGAAGTCTCATGCTCCTACTATACTCTCAATTCTCTATTAAAGCTACACAAAATCTAGCATCAGCTGTGTTGTTTTCAAAGTAATATCTGTTAGTTATCAGCAGAATTATTTAGTGTGTGGCTTTTTCCAGAAATTTTAGCACATCAGAAGCAGTCTCTTATTGAAGATAGATGAGGAATCCTAATGAGATTTCATTTTTAGTATTAATGGATAGTGTTAATTAGCAGTGGACAGTATCTCTCATTTTCCATAGACTACTGATTAATGAATATAGCAAAAATACTAATATATGGAAAAACAGCGAAGAGAGCATAACCAAAGATTAATTTAAAACATTTTTATACACTGTTTATTTTGTACAAACTGCTACATCATAAAAAATACTGCAGGAAGGAGTGATAATATGAAGCAACTCTTAAATAATAAACTTTTAAAATTATGTTTCATATGTTTAATTTGCATTAAATTTAGGGATGGTTGCGACTGTGGTGGTGTGATTCTGTCAACATTTATTTCTATCTGTTTTTCATATACAAAGGCATTGGGATGCCAGAAAATAAACTGTTAACGGAGAATTAACTTCTTTGGCATGCTTTCATACTTATCTTCCAAATTAAAGAAAATGAAATGGGCAGAAGCAGAGTGTAGATTACCTCCTTTTTGTCAAAAATGGTGGGAATTTGAAAATTAATAATAAAAAAGGGAACAGATGCAGTAACATGCCAGAGGGAGATTAATGTGGAGAGTAAAATCTGTGAGCAACAAAACTGAAGCAAACTGAATCAGTGGGAGGTGGTTGTACAATCAAAATCAGGATAAAAGAGAAATTACAAACAACCCTGCACTTGTCAAAGTAGTAGTAATGAAATCCTGACTCTGCCAGCAGTGAGAACCTGTGTTAGCACTTTGGGGTAAGGATGGTAGCTGGGTGCCAGGTAGGAGGGCAGTGTTAGGTTGCTGGGCAGCAGCCATCTTGTGTAGAACAGATGGCACTGAAAGCTGGCAGGGGAGGGGCTCCTTAGCAGAACTAATCAGACAGTAACAGATAGGGCAGCTGGGAAGACTGACCACAGAGAGGGAAGCTGCGGGGTAGCTACAGAGCTCCATGATGTTTACAGTGGTGTGCCCATTGGTCTGAGATAAGACCTTGTAATGTCTTTTTAGTGCTGAAAGTACACAAACTTTTGCTAAATAAAGGATTTATCTGATCATTCTACAATAAAAGGAATGTATTAATTCGTTGCTGAGCTAATTTTGTGACATTGTATTTTGAATCCTTACTACCGAGAAATTTTGTGTAGCATGACCCTTGGAAAAATAAAAATGTATACATAATCTCAAGTGGTGTTCCATCTTTTTTTAATATACAAAAGAATTAGAGATTAACATATTGATAGCCAGACATTAATCTAGTGAGTGATCCTGCTGAGACCTCCCTACTTCCATTGAAATTAATGAGTTATTGGTATTCAATGCCTCACAGGATTGGGTTCTTCAGCTGAATGAAATATTTTGATATTTTCACCCTGTGTTTTATTCTGCTTATAAGTGATAACCTAAGAGAACTGAACTGTAGCCTTAAGTGACATGAGAAAATTCTACTTAAGTAAGTAGTTCCACTATCATCAGTAGAACTGCTCATATGAGTAAGAGCTATGTCTATGCATAAAATTGCAAGATCCAGCCTTCAGATAGTAATTCAGCTTCAAAGAAAAATGGAAACAGAATTGTAGCCTAAGCATAATAAAAAAGAACTGACTTATTTAAATAGTATCAATTAGTTTAGTTGATCATGATATAGGATGAAAAAAATTTCACATATACAATTTGGTTGTGGATGCTAAGATGCCACTGTTAACAAAGAAATCTACCTCTCCTACATCTGTTTTTGAACTTGTATGTGTCTCTTTTACAGAAGGTTTATAGCTTGGCTCAATTATTCATTTTGAATGGGGAGGGGAGGAAACATTACAGGGATTTGAAATAGGTGGTATAACATAGCCATATGCTATTTATGCAGCAGTTTCTGCAATAAATCTAATTTGGTGCTGTCAAAAAAAATTAGACTTATTTGATATAGCAGCACATTAGTAAATGATTGTGGTAGATTTGAAAGTTGTCATTCACTCTGCTCACTTGTAACAGAATCTTGCAAAGCCTTCCTTCCCCCCCCACCCCCGAGCAACTCTGAAAATGTCTTAGTTCTTTGTCCTGCAGCTGTAGAAACTTCAAATATTTCTACAACTGAAAAGAAGGTCTTGCTTTAAGGTAATTGCGGAAGGGGGTGGAAGAATAAATAACTTCTGCTAGCAACTGTATGGATTTATAGGAAGAAAAATCAGTGAAACAGAGGGGAAAGATAGATCTTTTCCTGGACTACAGCTGAAATTGTCTCATTAGACAGTATGTAGATCAACTAGCTGCTCTGAGTTATTATAGAAGGTAAAATATTCTACTTGCCATCATAAAACCGTATGCTTCTTTATAAAGACTGATATTGAATGATTTTAAACAAATCACTTGTATCTTCTTATGGCAGTGCCTTTTAGAAATTGCATTATGAATTTATTTAATATTGAGCCATGATAATACATGATTGTTTAAATACCTGTCCATTTAATTATGTAAAAATACTTTTTAGGGCAGTATGTGCTGTGAGTGTTCAAAGGTTATTAGCAAAGTTGAAAGAGAGAACTAAAATAAACTCAGTATAAGCAAGGGGTAAGTGAGGAATACAGTGTAAGTGAGTCAGTTAATCAAGGATAAGAAAGGCTTTATAATATCCCCAATTTTCCTTTTCTCTTTATTTTTAAAAATGATTTTTAAAAAACCTTACCGATTGTTATTTAACCTTTTTCATTGTTCCACAGTGCAAGTTTCTTAAAAGAAAGGCAATAATGTTTTCTGATTCCCATTTTAATTACTTTGGAAATTTATGTTGTAATATTTAAACTGTCATTGGTCAAAAGATGATTTTACTAATGATTTCATCTTTTGTGCAACAGATCAGGCTGCTGAAGTAACAAAATTGTTTCAGCACACAGAATGTATTTACAATAGTATCAGGTAACAATACACTACTTCGGAGCAAGCCATGTAATTCAGAAATAATGCAGAAGCGATTATCTACTGATTAGAAGAAAATTGAAATTTTTTTTTCAGATTTCTTCTTTTTTAACAAAGAGAGAAATATTAATTGTTCAGAACTAATCCATTAAGGAACTTTGTAGATTCATTTTTATAGATTTATAAATTGTGAATTTAAAAAACAATTTTTCAGATGAATGAATCCAAGTCTGCTAGATGTTACACTAATTGAATTGGTGTTAGAGACACAGTGCTTGTTTTCTCTAGTGCATGCAAAAGACTGTGTTTTAAGGAAGTTGCCAGTGTGTTTCTCTACCAAAATTCAATTTTTTTAATGCTAATTTTAACCATTTTGAAAGCTTCACTGTACATTTTAAATACAGCCAGTTATTTTCTTTCGGGCCAGTAGCAATATTTTTCCTCTTCTGTGTAATAAGGACTTCAGTACTGGACCCAAAGTCTGTGACAAAACTCTCATTCATTTGAATGGGTGCAGGATTGGCAATACGGTTTGGTGGGTACAAAGCTTCCACAAGGGAAAAATTAACTGGAAATGTCAACAGTTTTGGTTATCTCACTGATCTTATGACATCCTCACCTCAATCAATTAGACTGTGTGACTGTTGAGTGCATAGGGAGCAAGTGTAAGTCTGTGGAACTCAATGAACTTGCTACTATTGGCTGTCTCTCTACTTCCGCAGAAATGCTCTTAGAATTTCAGAATGCCAGAAGTTAGGAGGAAGAGGAGGAGGAGTTCTGACTTCTTCCCTTGGCTGGCCATCACAATTGTCTTGCAGAGCTTGAATGACAAAGTAGGAGGCGGGGAGGAATAAAAGAGGTAATACAATTAGGTGGGATGTGGCTGTGCACTACCCTTGCCCCTCAGGTCTCTTTCAGCACATTTCCAGCATTTTTTGTTCTTCACTGTTATAGCACTCTGCAAGAGAAAATAAGGGCCACAGAAATAAGAGGGGAAATGAATCATTAGATAACAGAGCAGCTTTCCAGCAGAGGATATATCTGATATTAAATTGATAGCATTCAGCTAACTATGTTTAGTATTCATTTGTCAAAACATAAGACTTTGATTTTTAAAGTTTAAGAGCCAAATTCAATCCTGATGTAAACAGATGTAAATCCATTTCCACTGAAGACATTTTATTTTCTTACATGGCTCCTGAAATTTTCTCGAAGTTTAGCGCTTTATTTCTTTATTTTTCTTTCTTTCTTTCTTTCTTTCTTTCTTTCTTTCTTTTGCAGGTTGCTGATTAACATGTTTAGTTCGTTATAATTAGAGGTGTCTATATGCTTTTTAAAACTTTCTTTTGGCACGGTTTTTTGTTTTGTTGAATGAATTTTCTGTTTTTAAAGGGCACCTGAATTACCTGTTATGAAATTGAAAGATAGTCTTATTCTTTGCTTCTGGAATAGGAAATATCTCAGAGGCTAGTTAATTAAGTACTATGTAGTTACCAGCATGTATTTATGAAAAGAGGGATGAGTGCATTAATAGCTACACATAATGATCCTGTTCACAATAAGATGTTTATCTCAGTCATCACCATCTTAAAATATATTTAATTTTATGTACAGACAGTATTTTAATAGAGAAATGGATATGCATCTTGCACAAAAGAAACAGTGAGAAAATATATTTTCAGGCTTTAGTTTAATAAATTTTACTTTTAAAATGTATTTTTAATCTCTCACATGAGCTTAAAACAATTATTTCAAGGAAATAATGGTGCTGTAAGTTTAAAAGTAATGTAGTAATTGATGTTGGCCTTATTTAAATTTAATTTGACTGTAAACTTACTTATCCTGCTGTACACTTTTTACTCACTCAGTTTTAGTAAATACTTTTGACTCACATTTTATGCTGTACAGGACAAATTTTCTTTTAAGATGGAATTTAACATTTTGGTTTAATTGTAACTTTTGGATGACTAGAAAGTACTTAAAGCATTTTACCAAATTTTGCTTTAATAAGGGGGGGAGCACAGACATGTATATAAAGAAAGACATTAGCTGTTGGACTTTAATATGGTTGTTAAAATACCATCTTATTTTACTTCCACATTATTGTCTTCCTATACCCAAAAGTAATTTTCACAAATACATTACTATACAGAACTTCATATTTTGCTGGTTAGCAGAAGTAGATTTAAATCCACTCTGACAGTTCATTTGACAATGACCTTGAGGGGCTTTGCTTCTTGAAGAAGAAAGCAGAAGCTTGCAGTAAACAAAGTTCACTTCTGACAGATGGATTGAATGACAGAAAGGTTGCGAGTGCCAGAATAGCCCTGGCAGAGGAGGAAATGTTCAGTGGAATCCAACAGGAGAGGAGGTGTGAACAGGTGCAGGGTTGCTGACGGAAGGGGAACCAGATGGAAGGAGCCAGAGCCAGTTTATTTAAAGGAAAAGGCAGAAAACACTGAAAGGCTGTGCGATCAGTGGCTAAAAGTGTGCATAGAAGAAGGTAAAAATTCACAAAGCAAAACTGCACAGTGGGATATCTAGCACTTACCATAATGGTACTGAGTTATGAGTTTAGTTTGAAAGTTGCTATGAAAATACATATCATCTTGCTCTTGACAATGTAAAGTATAGATATTTGAAGTTTAATATTTTTAAAGATGCTTATCATAGATATTGCCTGTCTATTATTTGTAATATTTAATGTACACACAAGTTATGGTTATGGATAATGTAAAAGTTGTGCCACAAACTAACCAAAGCAAGAAGATACAGAATGATGGGGCTAGATTTCCATTCTCAACTCACCACATTGGTGTGCCAGGGTACCTGGGTCTAGGAACACATAGTAGGTAATTCAGCAACTGTTGAGAAACTTCTGCAACATCCAAGCCCAGTGGTGGTGCTCAGGTACAGTGGAAGTTTTCCTTTGCATTTCCCTGCTTTTATTGTTTTTTGTCATATCCTTAATGACAGTTTGCGGTTGTATCTGATAATTTGTTTCAAGACAAGAGAAGGATTTTAATTTATCCTTTTCCAGAAAAATAAGAGTGTCTTCCCAAAAACAATAGTATTATCTTTATTACTTTGTTCTGTCACACTACTCCATACTCTTGGAGGCGCCGAGTCCATTCTGTTCATGTTGACTTCAATGAGAAGTGAGGACAATTGGTGCTTTACAGGAGCCACGCTTAAGTACCTTGCAGGATCAGGCCTTTGAACAGTAGCAGCATTTTAACCCCAGCGAGAAGTTATTCACCTAATCTCTGTCCCAAAGTAACAGCTGTGAGAAATCCAAGAAACACCAGTGCCAACCTTTCAAATCATCACATAGCAAGAAGAAAAACTGCCCAAAACTTACTTTAATTTTGTAGATGCAAATAGTTATGTACACAGTACTGGAGTGCAAATAGTAAACGGGTCCTATAATAATCAGACACTTGCCAGTAATCATTTGTAAAAGACTTCGACTAGCTTGTTCATAATTGACTTATGATAGCACGTATTTTTGTGCATATCAGTGTTTAAAAAACTAAAGAAAAGTGACAGAAGGGGGAAAAATCCCTATAGAATAGAAAGAATGCTACAATAATTGGGTGTGTATTTTAATACTTCACATAAACCACCTGTTCCAAACCGCTTATGGGTTAGCTCCCATACCAACAAGTTTATCAAATCTTTACACCATTCCTAGTCCTCTGTTGCCACCTGCTCTCATGGTTTCTTACTGTACTGTTTTACAATGTTGTCTATTATTGGCTGTTGGAAAATGTATGTGAATGATGCAGTCTAAAATTAAATTGTATTGTAAGACATGCTACCACCTACACTTTTTTACTGAAATTTAGACCTATATAAATGTTTTTGATGACCTAATGTAAATACTCCTTATTAACGTAAACATATTGTTCATAAAGCACTGAAAAAGCCATTAATTGAATACTAATATTTAAATAATTGTGCACTGATATGTATCAAAATAAAAAGTAGTAGTGATGTTCTATTTATGGCAGCCAATTTTCAGTATTAAAATTTTGGGTAGGAAATACCAAAAGAGCTAGATCAGCAGTTTCCAACTTGTGGCCTGTGGGACTTTCAAAGTGGCCTGCGTCTAATTTAACTTAGCAGGGGCTAAATGACTGTTCAATCTCCTTGCTGTGGTCAAGGGGATGGGAAATCAGCACTCCCCTACCCCTGGCTGTAACAGAACAGCACAGCACAGCAAAGGGTTCTGCTTAGGTCCAGAGGTGCTGGGGCTCTTGCTGGAGCCAGCAGCAGAGGAGCACTGTTCTTCCATCCCCCTGGCTGCAGAAGGGAGCTATTGCCTAGGGACCCAGGTGCTGTACACAGGTCTATGGATGAATGTAGTTTCATTGCAGCAGCCAAGGAAACAGGAGATCAGTGAGGAGGCAGACTGCTTTTTGGGGGACAGGCCTGCTGCTGTAAAAATGATATCTGTGGTCCTTGAACCAAAAATGTTGGGAACCATTGAGCTAGATCATATTATGAATTAATTATTTAGAGATAAATTTTTATGCTGAAATAGAGGCTCTGTTTCAATTGTTATTTAGTAAGTGAATCTAGCACTTAAGAAAAACTGTATTGGTAGCAATCTATAGACAATGCTATAAGGCTTCCTTGTACTGGCCACTCAATATGCCTAAAATCTGACCTTTTAGGAGCTCTTGTATGGATGAGGGTGATTCAGGACTGATGCCTGTACAGTATTTCAACTCTCTGGAAACATCATCACAGTTTCCATTTGATAATGGCTGTTAAGTTGCTGTTCTGATGTATATACATAATCTAGTAACACAGTGGTTTTCAAACTTTTTTCATTTGTGGATACCTGAAATATTTCAAATCCAGATAAGGACCCCTTTGAGAATCTGCAGACCCCTAGGTTGAAAGTCAGTGTACTGGGAAGTATAGTGAGGCCCCAAACTCATTTCATACCACAATTGGCATATTGTACTATATGCTTTTCACCAGTGGCTTGGGCTGGATATAAAAAGATGACTTGGATATTAGAGGCTTGTGTTGCATGCTACCAAACCTTCAAATTTAGATAATTCCCCATTAAATTAATTATATTTGGACAAATACAAAAATATTTTAAAGCCATAAGCTTAGTTTTAATTTTGTTACACTGTTTGGCAAAATTATTTTCTCTTTAGTTACATATATATTGCATAAGTATAAGAGTCTGTGAAGTAAAGTTTGGCTATGAGCTATGAAATTACATATGAACTTTCAGCTTTGTCTGAGTTACAAAGTTTAAAGTAAGATTCCCCAATAAGATAGGATTTTATGATAAAAATGCTGACATTAGCTGGACTCTTGTGGAGTCAATACACAGTATTGTCAACCCTTCATTAGTGGTGGTTGCATTGTTTGCTTTAACATGAGACAGTCATTTTATGATAAGTTGTCAGGTGGCTTGAGGGTGATCTGTTACCTAAATTTGGAAATTTGTCAAAGTTTATTGGTTTTGTGATGTTTCTGAGAAGTACTGGCATCTTGGGAGAGATGCACTACTATGCTGGTAGTTAAGAGGCTTTTCCTTGTTCCTTACCTCATTTCAAAAGCAATTTTTACAGTGTATTTGCGTATTTTAAATGGGCCTGAAACACATTTAAAATGGACCAGCAACTGGAATATCTTACTTAGGTCCTTAATGTAATCCCACACCCATTTAGACTAGTATAGCTTCACTGACTTCACTAGAATTACTTCTGATTCTCACTGATATGAGAACAGAATCAGATCGGGTATTTTTATTAAATAAAGCCATCCATACTAAAACATCTTGTTGCTCTACATCAATAAAAGAAGAATTTATAAAGTAACAAAATATCCTCTGAGCATAAATGCTCTCTGATTGAACCTTCTGCATGTTAATGATACAATCATGTAAACGCACCTAATAAATTAATTCATAGGTCTTTTAAAAATTTGACCAAATAAGTGAATCTTAAGTTGTGTTTTGAAGCTCATCAAACATCATCTACTGCTTATGGTCAGTTCCAAAATCATACATCCTCTGTAGAGAATACCTTGCAACCAACTGTACAGAGTCCATGGCCAGTTTTCTCCCAGAAACTGAGAAAGCAAATAGTCCATGATGTAACTTCCACAAAGAGCAATCTTTCAGATCCTCCCCATGCAGTTTAAAAAAGTAATGACCTGGTAATAATGGCTTTTATGAATTGGTAATATTATACAGTTGTAGTAGGCACATACATGTATTTAATCTTTTTCTCACCTCTAAAGTTCTATTAATTAGAAAAGTATATATAATACATTTTATGCTAAACTTGGCCTATTTTGAATAAGTACAATGGTCAGCACTACCTAGTTACTATACAGCAGTATCTTAGTTCCTGAAGGTATTTCCTATTCTAAGCAGAGAAATACTGTGGGAATCTAAGACAGCACTGTATGTTAACTGTGGATAGATGTGGTCATCATTCAAAATAACTGTATGGCATTAAGCATAACGGAATGTGAAGATAGATTTGAAAGTAAATTTTAGGGTTTTTCGATTTAACAAGGAGCATATTAAGTCCCTGTCTAGGGTGAATTACGTCCTGGTTTATGGTAACTTCCTTGTAATTTTTGAAAACTTAACTCCCAATGCTTTTAACATAAGAATAAATTGTGAAAAAGATACATGCTTGCCCTTCTAGTTGCAAAATTACGAAAATGGATTAGTGAAGGATGAAGAGGAGAGATTTATGGAAAAATTCTGTCAAAAAACTTCTGTTTTATATAGGTTCATGCCATTGTCTAATTGAATGCCTTCTGGTAGTGGGTTAAGTTTGTGGTTAACATCACTCTCATTTTCTCTCCAAGGAAAGAAGTGTGTGTTCAGTGAAGATTTTTGTTTTCATAGGATTCTGGTTTTTTCTGATTTTTTTTTTTTCTGATTTTTATTTTATTATTTTAAAGTACATACTGCTATGCATTTGTTAGAAAAGACAAAGTTGAAGAAGCAGGCTTTTGGAGTGAAAGATACTGAGGTTTGTTTCCTATTTAATAGTTCTGTATGTGGAATAATATATGTTTGAGACGAGACCTGTTAGCTTATAGCCTCGATTTCTAATGCTTTGAAAAGACCTGGTGTTACATTTAGTCTCATGTAGAATTCCATGTACTGAGTAACTGCAGCAGTGTTATACAGTTAGACAGTATATCCAAATTTTTTCAAATGGCTTTAGCTCAGATTTTAGTGTCACTACATCAATAGAGCCCTGCAAATCCACGGATATCTGCCTTATATCCACATCCGTGGATATGACACGGATATCCGCAGACCATTTCTTGGGGATGCAGAGAGCTAGAGCCTTGCAAATATGCAGATATCCACAGATATCCACATTATATCCGCATTTGTAGATATAACACAGATATGTGCAGACCATTTCTTGCAGATGCAAGTCGGATATGGATCCACTTATTTGTATCCATGCAGGGCTCTATAGATTAATAAGTGCAGTAGAGTTTCTTGACTATTTTAAAGCTCCTCCATCCAGATTAAAATAAAAGCAATGAGATTTCATCTTTACTGGCATTAAGCTCAACCTTTAATTTTTTAACCATTATGTGTGGCAAGGCAGAGATGCTCTTTGATTAGAGGGGCTTTTTCTTTAGACTCATTTCTCTTACTATTATTGTGGTTATGGAGGAGAAGAGAGTTCAGAAACTTCTTTTAAATTCAAGTCCTCATCATGAGTGTCCTATGGAAGTGATGCCAAGTACAGTGGAAAAGACAGCCTTGTGTACTGTCAGTTGCTTGGAGAGAAATTTGGTGTGATTTTCATCAGTGTCTTAAGCCCTTGAGGGCTGCAATGTTATTGAAAATCAACAGAAATTTGGTTTCCTATGTGCCTAAGCCATGTTAGATAGTGGGACACAGTAGCCTGCGAACTTCACCATTTAGAAAAATTTCCCCATTGTTCATGAGGAAGAGGTTCAATCCTTCCTGGGTACCATAGGCCTACGTACCCTAGGCCTACGTACCCTTACACATTTTGGGGGTTCACTGTTGAATCCTTCACCATGCTGGTCATCTTTGTTGACTCTTTGTAGAGAAGTGTATATGCACCCTCTTGACCAGTTATGTTCTACTGTCATTGTTGGGCATTCCTAGTGTTTGCTAGGAACATGAGAAGTGATACTATGCCTGTGCCTGGCCCTCCTGGAGTGCCTTGGGACAGGCACAATCTAGACTAAATATGATTTAAAAAAAAAAAAAAGATTTCTGCTTTCAAAACAAGGATTATGAATAACATAAGGACGCACATTTTATTCTATAACATTTCCTTTATACAATACAAATAGTGTAGTGGCTAGCACTTCTGCTTAACATGCAGAAGGTCCTGGGTTCAATTCCCAGGGGGTTGGACTCGATGATCTCATAAGGTCCCTTCCAGCCCTATGATTTGATATTGATTTGATATTGAACACTATTCTACAAAAAAGGAAATAAGGATAGCTAAGGGGATTATGAACCAGTAAGTTTAACCTGTGTGCCAGGAAAAATAATGGAGCAAATAATTAAGGAATCGATTAGCAAACATCTAGAGAGGTGTTAAGTGATAGTCAGAATGGATTTTTCCAGAACAAATCACATCAAACCAACCTGATAGCTTTTTATGATAGGGTAACAAGACTTGTGGATAGAGAAGGAAGTGGTAGATGTGGTATCTACAGATTTTAGTAAGGCTTTTGATAGTCTCACTTCACCTCATTAACAAACAAAGGAAATACAACCTCAATGGAGCTACTATACAATGGGTGCATAACTGCTCCCAGAGGGTAGTTATCAATAGTTTACAGTCATGCTGGAAGGGCATAACGAGCGGGATACCACAGGGAATTGTTCTGGTTCCAGTTCTGTTCAATATTTTCATCAATGACTTAGATGATGGCATATAGAGTACACATATAAAGTTCGCTGATAATACAAACCTGTAAGGGGTTGCAAGCGCTTTGGAAGGTAGGATCACAATTCAAAATGATATGAATAAACTGGTGAAATGGTCTGAGGTAAATAGAATGAAATTCAATAAGGACAAGTGCAGAGTACTCCTTGGAGGAAAAAACAATCCATTGCATACCTACAAAATGGGCAAGGTCTGCCTCGGAAGGGGTACTGTGGAAAGAGACCTGGGTGTCGTAGTGGACCACAAGCTAAATATAAGTCAACAATCTAATGCTGTTACAAAAAAAGCAAACACCATTCTGGGATGTATGAACTGCAATATTGTAAGAAAGAAATGAGAAGTAATTGTTCCGCTCTACTTCCCCCTGATTAGGTCTTGACTGGAGTATTGTGTCCGTTTTCGGGTGCCTCATTTCAGGAAAGGTGTGGACAAACTGAAGAGAGTCCAGAGAAGAGCAAAAAGAATGATTCGAGTTCTGGAACACTTGACTTACAAGGGAAGACTAAAAAAGCTGTGTTTGTTAAGTCTAGAAAAGAGGAGACTGAGAGGGGACATAACAGTTTTCAAGTGCCTAAGAGGTTGTTACGAGGAGGACAGAGAAAAATTATTCTCCTTAACAGTCAATGATAGGATGAGAAACAGTAGGCTGAAATTATGGCAAAGGAGTTTTGGGATGGACATTAGGAAAAAATTCCTGACTGTCAGGGTGATTAACACTGGAAGAAGTTGCCTAGACAGATTGTGGGATCTCCATGCAGGTTGGAAGTTTTTAAAAGCAGCTTAGACAAGCACCTGTCAGGGATGGTTTAAGAGAGTACTAAGTCCCACCATGAGTGCAAGAGATTGGACTCAATGACCTCCCATGGTTCCTTCCAATTTCTGTTATTCTATTCTTCAAACTTTTTCTTTTGTTTTTTCCCCTTGCAGTCAGTCACCATGTATTTTTTGTATCACCTGAGACCCTGTCCTGTCTGAAGCAAAGCTCCCATGGAATTCCAGGGGAATTTTCCCTGACCATAGAGTGCAATGTCGCATCCAGGAATTAGAGTGTAATGTAACCCACATACATTTATATTCTGTTGGCATAAATGTAGACAAGATGATATAGCATAGTGTATGTCATGCTGAGATATTGTAATATCTTTTCTGGGTTATTAGGCACAGAGTGAAAGGTTAAATGCAACAGTCACATGAGGTCTAGTACTATCTTTACATGACGTATATCCAGAATTCTCATCTTATTTACCACTTAGAATAATGAAAGGATTTATTAAATTGTAACTTTCAAGGTATTCCTAAGCCAATAAAAGTAGTTTTAGCAGGAGCGTATGGTGTGTGTGGTGTTGGGTGGTTGTGTGTGGGTTGTGGGTGTGTGGTGGGGTTTTTTTCCGTAAACTTAGAATCTGCCCTGTATAACATAGCACACTCAAATTTTGGGTTAGCTTAGATCTAGATCCAAACTTCACAGTGGTTCATAGCAGAACCAAAACCATTTCCAGCTCAGGCCCTTATCTAATATATCTGTTTGTTTCTTGTTATCCTTGCTGTCTTTGCTTTGTCTTTGTCAAGTAAAACTTAATTCCTATTTTGACTCTGTATTAATTGCCACATCTGATAAAATCAGTCAAGTAAATTGCGAGTAAACTTGTACCTTCAGATTTCAGTATTGTAACTGGCAGTTAGTTGCCTACATTAAAGCTTGCTGTACAAGTCCATTATGTGTAGAGCCAAACAGGATTGATAGTGTGTGATGTTAACTTTTTCCTGTGAGTTATGGATGCCCTCATCTAGAACTGTATGAAATTCTTTTTATTTTATGGGAATATCATGTATTACGTTTTATTGTGGAAGGGTGTAAGATGCCTTGAATCCTGCCCCTACAGAGATGGGATGCCTTGGTGGGTAGCTGAGTGTTGCCTCTGTGAGTATGGGTGGGAAGGCTCAGGATGAGTGTCAGGGTGGGTACTATACTCTGTGTATGTGTATGTGAGAATCCTGGAGGGTGAGCGGAGGGGGTCAGGTCCAGTCTGTGGTGTGTGAGGGACGTCTGGTGTGGTAGGAGAAATCAGGTCCTGACCTTAGGCTAGTTTGCGGGCAGGTTCTGCCCAGTGGCTGTGTGTGTGAGAGTGTGCCTCAGGGGAGGTGTTGGGTCATGACCCCCTGGAGGAGGGGCTCTGTTGTGCTCACCCCACAGCAACAGCTTCTGTGTTGAGGGACTGGACCCAACTCCCTCCTTCCAAAATGCCAGGTCTCTCACAAATTTACACTCCCCCTCTTGTTATGTGGCCAATGAGAGTGGAAGTGGAGCTGTGACTCTGCCTCAGTTCACAGGATCTAGGCAGGAAGCTCCTGCAGCAGGGTTTTTTGTTCTGTTTGGCTTTACAAGTTACTTTTTGTCTTATTCCGTGTTATTTCATGTTTACAAAACCCACAGGAATCAACCCGCATCTCCTATTGACTTTAATGACTGAAGCTTTTCTCTCATTCAGATGCTTAAGTGAATTCATGTCACTTATAGAATAGCTATAATCTGAGCATTGTGGAAACTGTTAACCATTTATTCAATTCCCTTTGAATTCACTAGAAGTTTGGTTTATGTCAGAATCAGACCCCAAAATTTTATCACTAGATTAAGTATATAACATATTTTATGTTATATATTTACAAGAGAGAACAGATGAACTGCAGAAGGCCAATTCTTGAATCTGACGAAGGGCTTCCTTATATTAGTGGACCCATTTTATATTAAAGTAAAAGAATTCTTTTTCATTCAGAAAACGAGTCATGCTTTCATCCATTTTCTACTAGCCCCTGGGGTTTGTTTGACATTGTAAGAGAGAGGTTGGCATGCTCAAATGTGTGTGTGGGGCGGGGGGGGAATGGTTTACATGAAATGCTAGAACAGATTTTTGTTAAGTTATCAGTTGAACAATCCATTTTGAGTTTTGACTTTCTAGTAGTTTATTTTATATTTCTCTCTTTCCTGTTTGCTTTTATAGGTTGGAGAAAGAAAGTATTCAGAACAGTTTTAGCAATGAAGCAAAGGCCCAAGCCCTTCAGGCAGAGCAAAGAGAGCAGGAGCTGACACAGAAGATGCAGCAAATGGAGGCCCAGCATGATAAAACTGGTAGGTGGTAGGGAAAGATTAGAGCCTGGGCATTCACTCACAAGCCAGGCCCACGCCTTACTGTGAAATGACATCAGGAACACCTGTAACCTTTGGCTGGCCGAAGGGAGCAGATGCTAACTACACCGGAGATTCTGAATTACATATTAGTTAGCGTTTAAAAGAGAAAATGGAAAGTATTGCCCACTGTCTGTTGATTTCAGAGTGCTGCTCTCACATCTGTTGCACCATCTGGATTATGAGTTTATTTACCTGTGTTCAAGAAACGTAAAGCTGAGAGAGACCACAACAAAGTAGAAAAACAAAGGGTTTGTTTTTGGCTGGATTTTCAGGCACACATGTTATATAAAGAAAATAGCATCAGAAGCTCTGCGGGAAATGCTCTGAGCTTACAGTTAAAGTCTCCTGAATAGCATTGAACAGTTCCCACAGTACACACATTATAGCTACTCTAAAAGCTTAATGAGTTTGCTTCGGCATCCAAACTGGAGAAAAGCTTTAGCCATTAATCGGTTCTTAATTCACTGTCGCAGCTGGATGTAATTCACTAGCTGCAAATTGATATGTTCCTTTATTTAATCTTTGCAGTCTCAAACATTTTTAGTATTACTATGTTTTTCCCCCAGTCCAGAACAAGGATGTCAATTGTTTGCATTCTTCAGCTTCCCACAACTGCAGTGTAAATTTACTAGTAAAAGGCATTGGCCAGAGCTAGCAGGTCGGCTGGAGGCCAACATCTTTCATCACGCTGGCTCAGCTAACCTATAACTTTTTACCTTTAAGCCGACAAGGACTTTCAGAATATTAAATTTCATCAGTTCTTAGTCAAAACACTTTGCCAATTCTTTTACCATCATAATGTTAAGTGTTTATCAATGGTATTAGGCAAAATAAGAATGTTAATGCCACATTTAATACTTAACCAGTTACATTATTACCAAAACCCAAAATTGTAGCTTGTAGGCCTTGTGGAATGCTAGGATGGAGGAATCTATAGCATCTATGCAGTGGTGTAGGAAGATGCTGTAATTTTGCAGAACATGATGCCTACAGTGGTTCTAGGGAAACACAATCAACTGCTGTCCTTGTAACACTTCTAGAAGACAAATAGCTGGCATTCCTTCCCACCCAGTGCTAACTTCTACAAGAGGTGGTGAAGCTGCATACACTTTCCATTTTATGCAAATATGCTTCCTGCAGCATTGTCATCGGTACTAGTGGGCTGGCTTTGTGTTACGAGAATAGAAGCAGCTGCATTATGACTGCTTTCTGCATAGAAGTGGCAGAGGGAAAGGAGCTCTCTGCATTTTCTTCTCCCACTCTATCCAGCACATCTCATATGGACAGCTGTAATTTAATAAAAAATGAAGGAAAACTAATTTACTTGCCTTTCCTGGTCCATAAGATATAGCTTAATTTTAGTTTATTGGGACAAAATTGAAACCGAATGTGTCAGTGAAAGCAGAAAGAGTAGAAAGACGGTTATTTTGTATATAAAGATCAGGTATTATAACTGTCTATCCATTTGTCTAATCTTATCTATTAATCTAATTTAATCTTATCTATTTGGGGATGTCATGTTATATATTACCACTGTAAACTGGGAACTGATGAAAAGACAAATAGTCATAACTGTATAAAATGTATTTCATTAGATATTTGTTAAATATGAAGGAATCTGGTAACTGCAAATAGAAATGATGTAGAGTTTCAGGTGTGATTTTTTACAAACAGAAATTTAGGGAATACTGGGTCTTCTCAGTCGAATACTGAATGAAGACCTTTGATTTCTAGATAATACATTTTAGACTCGCTTAGCTGAATAGTAACAGAAACTAATCGGTATAAATTAGTGGTCTCGGTGCAGTTCCCACTGGACACAGGTCTACGTGTCTACATTGTATTTGTCGAATGGCAGTTGTCAGACTCAATAAAAAGACAAAAGACTAACTGAACTGATTTCTTCAAAGATGGATAAGGTACCTTGGCAGACCCAGTATGCACATTACCATTATGATCCTGAACCTGCTGGGTAGATGGAGGACATCAAAGTTCAGTATTTTCCAGTCTGATACTCTTGCAAACATAAAAATCACTCTCAAATTTAAAAAGTGAATATGGCCTGTATGGTAGTTTGCACAAAGGGCTTTGATCCATTACCACCTCAGATAGTCTCTTTGTTGAACTTCCTGCATGTCTGTTTTGTATGAAACTGCTTGCTCATCTTGCCAAAAAGATACAGTAGAGACAGCTGTTCAAGGATCTGGTAATATTAGGTGAGGCTCACACATCATTTATGATTTCAGCAGAATTAGAGGGCTCTCTTCACCTTGCAAGACTGTGCCCTAATGGAGAATTGCAGGAAAAAATAAAATGAATGTTTATGTGGGTGTCTGAGAGAAGAGATGACTTAAATTTTTTCCATTAAAAAATTCTAAAGTTTAACCATTCTTTGGTAAATCATGATTACATCATTATCCCATGTTCAGTTGCCAGGACTTTAAACCACAAAAGGAAGAGCTTGGGGGGGGGGGGAATAAGAATATTTTAAATCATAGTATTCATGTCTTAATTTTATAAACATAAAAATGTAATTTGTAGTGAATGAACTGGATTCTTTGCTGACCTCCCAGAATACGTTCATAACAAAATTAAAGGAAGAATGCTGCACATTGGCAAGGAAGCTTGAACATGTGATGGAAAAAAACAGGTTGGTTTCTTCTCCCCCAACCCCGCCACTAGCCTTGATTCTTAGGAGTTACTCTGTTTATTATTTTTATTTATATTTATTATTCACATCCTATTCCAAATTTGTTCAATATAAATACAGTGTCTTTAATCTGAGTAAGCAAGGTGGACATTTCTAATTTTGCACTTTTCAGATGGTATTTCTATTTAAATTACTTGGATTATTCAGATTTGAGAAATCACATTTTAGTGTTATTAACAATAAGAATTTTAATTTGAAAAGTAAGTCAATTTGAAATTGTACTCAAAATACAAAATAATTGGTTAAAAATCTTCATGTCGTGAAGAAGCTGAATTCTGTCGCATATCTTGGGGTTAAACTATTTAGAATATTTTAAATAAGGCTTTTAGTTTACAATAGCACACACCAACTAGTTGTTGTGGAAGATTGTTCCATCAGGTCTTCCCTCTCAACAAAGTCTTGTAGACATTGCTGCTCACTTTGGGTATTATTCTATGGCCTTCATTCATGGTGTTTCTACTGAAGTAAATAGCAATTCTGCACATGGAACAACTTAAAAAATTAGACTCCATTTTGAGTTGAATTTGGGTAAAAGTAGGAGTTTAGAGTTGCATTGTACCCATAAATAGTGTTAATATATTCTATTCACAGTGAGTTCTTAGGCTATAGAGAGGTTGTCTTGCAAAATATTGGGAAAATTTGGGTTCTAGCAGTGAGATTCTGTGTGTGTGTGATATTAATAAAACAAGTCATTTGATTTTGTATTCCAAAGAGTGAAACTCTCCACTTTGGAGAGAGCCTCCACAAGCCTATCCACCGTTAAATCTTGCTAGTGTCATTAAAGGTTGTTGGGTGGTGTGTAGACTTTTTGGATGCTCTTCATACAGGCTGAATTTAATCTAAAGAAACAACGAGGAGTCGTGTGGCACTTTGAGACTTTTGGTAACCAAAGGGTTTTAAATGGAGGGAATGTAAGAAGTGTCACTTAAAAACAAAACAAAACAAACACCTCCTCCATTGAAAATGCTGCTTCTTCAGGGGGCAAACAAGTAACATTTTTGCTAGCCAATCCATTTTTTGGGTTGTCCAACATTGTAAGAGGATATTAAGACTTAGTAAAATAGGAAGGATTCAAAGAGCTGGGGAAGCTTGAAGCCATAACTGGCTACAGGCACAGTAATAATTTAAAATAAGATTTACAAACTTGGTTAGAAGTATATTATTATTCCACCAATTCACATAACATACAAAGTGCTTCTGACACACCAAAGACCTTGTCAAGTAACGTAAGACGTATGAGGGCAAAGAATGAAAATAAATGCCTCTTTGTGTAAATATCAGCAATCATCTAGACCTCTCATTTTAACCAATATTGGCTAACATCTTGTAGGTGTCAAGGAATATGCAGCACCCTTATCGATCAATCTTTGATGAAGGGTATTCCAGGCATAGGGAACAGTGTGGAAGAAAGCACAAAGACAGTTATGAGAAGTGGAGATATGGTTGAGGCTGACATCATTGGAATGAGAGATGATTCAATCCAAAAACAAGAGTGGATAAATTGAGTGAGATAGAATTGTGAAGGTCCTTGAAGGTAAAGACAAGATGATTGAAATAAAGATAGTGGAAAATAGGAAGCTAGTAGAAAAATTCGGTGAGATGTGGTCATAATTTCAGACAAGGAAGATATTTACCAGTTGTGGTTTGAATGACCAAAAAAAGTAATACAAACTAGGAGTCTCGTGGCACTTTTAAAGACTAACATATTTATTATCGCACGAGCTTTCCTGGGAGAACGTCCATCTTCAAGCGTCTGATGAAGTAGGATTTTCTCCCATGAAAATTTATATGATAAATTCATTTGTTAGTCTTTAAAAGTGCCACAAGACTCCTTGTTTGTTCTGCTGAACTAGAGTGACACGGCTACCCCTTTGGAACAGAGGAAGTAATGTGTCAGTGTCCAGAGTGCCACTAGCTTTTCTCAACTCGAGATAATCTTATCACATGATCACTGTGTGTGCAGCTACAATACCTTTTTCACTGATTCCTGGAATTTTCTTTTAAAATAAATTTTCTCACAGATTTTGTAATACGTATATGTTGTTCAAAACAGATGCTGATGCCATAGTTTATTCAGTGTGCTCTATTTGTCTGAATGGAAGAAATTTTTGCTACGTTCTGTTGTGGGGGACAGACCATAAGCTTCAGTTACTGCCAAAATCTTGGATTCTACACAGCACGTTAGGGCATCCAATCTAATGATTAGAGCAGAGGTCTGAGTCCAGAACATATGATTTCTATTCTAGATGTGTTTGTTTGCCATGCTACCTAGGATTTCTCTGGCTCAGTTTCCCCTTTAGTAAAATGTGCCTAATACTTAACAGGAGTGCTATGATGATATAGTAATTAATGTGTGTAAAAATGCTTAAGCTGTTGCAATAAAAGATCAGTTAGAAATGTATTTATTTAATTTACATAAGATATTGGTGCATATTTAGAAGAAGCAGACAAGTTTGTTTTACAGATGTTTGTCCATGAAGTGTGTTATCTTCAGCTGTGTCTCTATTTAGCTACGTTTCATAGATGTTATCTATACAATATCTGTAATACCTTTTTCACCAGGTAATACCTTTTATTTTGAGCTAACCCTTAGCTAAGATTAGCTAGATCTCAGAAGGACAGAATACTCAACAGATTACACACACCGCAAGATGCATTGAAGATAAATAGCATATATTAAGATGTCAGATGCACTTGCAAGTGTTTAAAAAAAAAAAAAAAAAAGAATGTAGTCCTTTGTTGTCTTCTGTTATTTTTTTAGTTTTTTCTCTGATTGTTACTGTCTGAGTTCCTCGACTGTGGATTAATGCCTATCACTGCCCATTGTGTATTTGTGATTTGCGTTTTGTAATTAAGGGGAACAATGGAAGTCCATTGGGTCTCGTTATATATAATGGTTGGTTTAATTTGTTTCACTTCTATCTTGTTAATTGTAAATTGATCATTAAGATTTGAATTCTAATCTGTCACCAGGGTTGTGAGTATTGAAGCTAGAGCAATGATCCTTTTTTTTAATCACTGATGATGAGAAACAAATTTTACAATTTTGGTACATATTGCAGTTCATATATTTTAACACTGTATTTGATGGCGTTATAAATATTGTTAAATGACTTTTAGTGTAGTTTTACTGTTTGGACTATAATGTATAAATTGTATTACTGTTTTGGCAACAGTAGGTGTCCAACTGTGTGAGTTTAATTGAAGTAAAGAACACACACCCCATTGAACTATCTTTCTGCATGTTTGGTTGATGTTCTGTTGAGAGACTGCAGTCATTACACTCAACATGAGGAGTAGATTGCCTAAGTTAGAAGTATAAGGTTGTGAAATCTTTCTGCGAAACCAAATCATTAAGATGATATGCTGCCCACTTAAAGAAGAACTATCTCAATCTGGTCAATAAAAATGTTACTTTACAGCACTTGTTATAATAAAATAAAATTTGCTGGTTTTCTGGTGAACAAGGATAGAAGCTACTGAATTAAACAGCTAGACTTTGATTCTGTGCTGTGGCTTCAATAAAATACAGTTCAGAACATAGTATAGAAGGAAGAAAAATGAAAGAATTTTACTAGCTCTATTTTAAAAACTCATGAATCAGTGCTCAAAAAATTGAGTGACTTAAAAACTAAATGAGTTATAATTTAACCAAAACTCTCATGGTTTTTAAGTTGCTCAATTTTTTGAGCACTGATTCATGAGTTTTTAACACTTTAAACATGAGTTAGTAAAATGCCCTTGAGTCATGTTTTCAAAACTTTCACAGCAACCATTCGGGATAAAAACTAGCCTTTGTTTTAAATGAAAGCTGAGAGTAATAAGAATCTTGGGCCAATGGCTCTAAGAAAAACACCAAATATATCAAAACTTGAGATAAAATTATAGGAGTTGGCTGTCTTGCACAGTGATATATTATAAGCTATCTTTCTGTTCTGTAAGTTCTGGTTTTCTTAGGGGTTGGTGCTGTCAGTGATATTATTAGGATAGAACTAGGCTGTTCAGACTTCAGCAGCCGCCTAAGAAAGACGCATCATAATCCAGAATCCACAATGTTGCCCTCTCCTATTCCCAGTGTACTGTTTTTTAACTTCCATTCTCAGCATGCCAGTGTTTGTGAAGACAGTAGTGGAGAACCAGTTACACTGGACCAATGCCACTGTATTGGTTTCTCCCTCATTCTATTGCAGTGTTTTTATGACTCATATATGTCTCTAGAGCAGCACATGGGTACTACAGTTGGAGGAGAATCTCAGCCCTAGAATTCAGTCTTTCAACTAGGCTAAATTTATAACTAATGAAACTAAGTGGTACTCAACTGCATTAGCCTCATGTTACACATGGATAAACTGAGATGTAGAAAGATGAAATGACTGTCATTTTAAGTGAATAAAGCAGAGTGATCCTTGCTGCTTATTGGCTGGTAAACATACTTTGAAGCTGCGTAGCAATTTAGGCTTTTTAGTAAAATTAATAATACTTTGCACTTTTAACAGTACCTCTTACTCAAAAGTCTCCAAGTGCTTTATAAACCATTCAGTAATTAATCTGGAAAGCACTGTGAGGTGGGTTGCCATAATTATTTGTATTTCTGTAGCACCAATGAGCCCTAGTCATGGGCTGGAACCATTGTATCAGGCACTGCACAAACACAGAACAAAAAGATGGCCCCATCCCCTAAGAGCTTGTAATCAAAGTGAACTTTGTTATGGCAGCATCCTTCACATTAGTTCCATTCTACTGTTGTATTTTAAATTTTGGTGAGTTTAATTAGGAGACCTAAAGTAAAGGGAGGGCATTGAAGGGAACCGCGGTGAGGGGGACACTAAGTGAAGAGGGAGAGGGTTGCATCAGCCAGTAAGCACATGTCAGAGAAAGACTTATCAAAATGGTAGAAAGTCTCTAAATAGCTGAAGGATCCCACTTTGGTTTCCTCTGTCCCTATTGGCTGAAGTTATTTTTACTCCTTTTTGGAGTTTTCTCCCAAACCCACATGATAGTGAGTAGGGGAGATACTGCCTTGGTCCTAGGGCCCCCACAGCTGGGCATCTCCCTTGACAACTGTTATTCCCATTTACAAATTAGGAAGGGCAAATAAGTGATTTGTCCATAGCTGCTGAAGGAGTCTGTCAGAGCCATGATCAGAAGACTGAAGACTGCTGGTTTCCAGTTTCTGTACTCAGACCTAATCCAGCACAGTCTCACAAGGCTCAATTCACAAAAACAGTTACGTGCTTCAATCCAACATCTACATGCCACTAGCATTCACAAAACCACTGCTTAGCTGCTACCTAATCCCAGAAGCACCTAAAGTCACACAGGCATCAGAATTTTTGCTGATAGGCATGCACAAGTCCTGCTTCCACCCCACAGTTAACGAAGTGCTCTAAATCCTTTGTCATGCCTAAATACTGTCGGAATTGTCAAATTAGCTATTCCAGCACCTATCGTGCTTTTGGGTTCCAATCCAGTGAGTGAATACTCAGAGCATACCTAATGCTTACAAAGGATAGCTGGGGTGAGCAGGTCAGGAATCTTCATCTACCTGCCGTAGACTACCTGATTGCATAGTGGTTGGAGTCCTTACCTTGGCTTTGAAAGACCCAAGTTTAAATCCCCATTACTGTCTTTGGAAGAAGAACTGCAGCCCAGATCACTGTGTCCCAGGTGACTGCCATCACCAACAGAATGTGCGGCGCGTTGGGGTCTTTCAGTCTTTTCCTCTTCTGGTAAAGCTGTTCCACTTTGTACAAATATTCATTGAAACTGACAGCAGAAACTGACTCTGTAGCCCACTTTGAATGTTCAAGTCCCTGCTGGAAATCAGGCAGAGGAGGAATTTGAAAACAGGTCTCCCACATATCAGGTGAGTGCTCTGACCCTCTGACTTATATGGGGTTAGCAGTGTGAGAATGTGAGACTTGGAGAAAGTGAGACTTCTTTTGTGAGAAAGGTGATTATCCAATTCAGCAGTAACTGCTCCACGGAGTGCATAGTGAGCCTGAGTGCCTTACTTGGGGCTGGGATTTTCACTGGGTGGCAGAGCACATTGGTCTCCTTTGTGAACCTAGCTCACTCTCTCACACATGGTAAATTAATTTCTTGAATTTTTAGCATAAGGCCTGGTTGAAAGCCTAGTGAAGTCATAGTCTTTCCACTGAGTTCAAAAGGAGTTGGATTATTCCCACAGTATGGTATGTGAAGTAATTTCCTCTAAAATTTTAATGAAGTCACATAATTTATTCTTACTGTATACTAGTTTTGGTTGTCTAACAGCATTTGACTTGCCTGCTTGATCATGGTCCAATCTGTGGACAATCTGTATTTAAAATGCACTTGCAGAGTTCTCCAGTTTAAACTATAACAACAATAGGTACATCAACCTAGGATTGGGAACCTAACCCAAAGAGTGTAGTTCCAAACTCTTGGCACCTTGGGTTACATTTTAACAGATATTTAGGTAGTTGCCTGAAGATGCAGATGTGTGTTTAGTGGGATTTTCAGTGGGAGTTAGGCTCCTAACCTATTTAGGCATTTTTGAAAATCCAACTTGGAGCCTCTCTACACCATTAAGCACCAAAATATGTTGCAAATCTAGCTCTTAATTTTTTCCAGTACAGCCTCTGCATTTTAGATGTTCTAGAGATCAGTGATTAGGCTGAATAATGGCTTTCAAATTTCTTCATCACCAAAAGATTACTGCTGCTGTCTACCAACAATATACGTATATATAGAATAGGGAGAAAAAGATCATATACCTAGGCTGGGAAGTTCAACAGTCATGGGATGTGATAATATCACATATTACACTCCTAGTTGCTATTCCCTTTTCAGGAAGGAAACAAGATGGTAGATGAACTAACTGGTGGTAACAGGATTAGAAAGTAATTCACTAGAATTTTCTCAATTGTGCTCATTTCAGATGAGTCTCTTTGCTTTGTACAGCCAACAGTTGAAGTTCTCAAATAAAGAACACATTGCTGAGAGATATTTTAGCTACTTATCCAGCTAACAAATAAAATTCTTTAAGTGGTTATGCTACAGACTCATCCACACTTCTTTAAAAAATTGGTGGGCGATTTCTAGCAGGAGCAGGCATAAGCTGCCTTGTTATTGATTGTTGGTCAAAAATGTAGCTGGAGGTAATTGCACTGCTTTTGTTTCTGGACCTACTTTGATTGCCTGGAACATAAGAATTCCAGGATTTATTTATTTATTTATTTATTTATTTTAAATGCAGAGACTTCTGTGTGGATAGACTGCAATATGTATGACCTTTTCACTGTTTCTTAAACTTGTATTTTCCTCTTAAAATTTTGTTTCTGTAATTATATTTCTTGGTGTGTATGCATGAATGCATGTGTAGCTGTGTTGAGGTTACAGTCTGAATATTTTTATTTCAGTGCCTTTCTCTAAAAGCCTTTTCAAATATTGTATTTGGAATACATTTTCAGAACATTGGCCAAATTTTGTTATTGATTATACCACACAGTGTAAATCCAATGTCTCTCCATTGACCTCATTTGATATCAGAAATGGCCATTTATCACTGAAATCAGTTTTTAGTCTGATTGTCTTACACAAAGCAAGAGAAACTGTGATCGTGCAGAAGTGTATTTTTACAGAACTGAGTGCAGATGACCACTATTATTGTACTGGTTTGTGAAAAAGTGGCATACCACAATATATTCTCTAGCTACTAGGATGCAGTTTGCTAGGTAAAAATGAGCCTATGTTTGCTTCTGCAAGTTCTGATAAGAATCTGTTTGAGACTTCATAATGATGGTCAAATATTGGATGAAATCTGACAACATCCATCACCTTTGTGTTTTATTTCTTTAGGTCTGAAGTGAACCAGCTTAGTCAGGAAACCGAGTATGTGCATGGCAGACTAGAGAAGATGCAGAAAAGAAATGATGAATTGGAAGAACAGTGTATCCAACATGGGAGAATGCATGAGAGAATGAAGCTCAGGTAGGAAGTTCTATTAATATGTGATATGCTATACATTACTTTAATGTTGTATAAACAAGAAAAAAGTTTTAATCTTTATTTTATGAAAATGACCAAAACCTCAAAAAGCATCCTTTGTTCCTTTGCTTCTACTGTTTTGAATAGCTAACAGGAAAGCATGTTCAGTTTTCATGGTTCTCTGAAAAATTTAAACCTACTTGATTTAACATACGTGCATAGGCTTTTTCTACTCTTTGGGGTCTTATAGATGAATTGCCACAATAATAGACGTACTGGGTCCATTCTAGCCTAATGTCCTGTCTTAAGATGTTGGCCAGTGGTAGGTGCTTCGGAAACCAAACAGAAGGGGACTTGGGACCCATCTCCCGTTGTCCGATCCCAGCTTTTAGCTGTCAGAAATTTAGGGATATCCAGGTTGTGCAGTTGCATCCCTGACTGGCTATTTTGCTTAATAGCCACTGACGAATTTATCTAATTCTTTTTTTTAAACTAATTACACTTTTGACTTTCACAGCAGCCTTTGGCAAAGAATTCCACAGGTTGACTATGCATTGTGTGAAGAACTGCTTCCTTATGTTTGTTTTAAACCTCCTATCCATTAATTTCCGTGTGTGAGCCCTGGTTCTTGTGCTATGTGAAGGTGTAAATAATGCTTCCTTACTCCCTTTCTTTGTATCATTCATGATTTTATAGATTGCTATTATGTCCCCCTCCCCTGAAGTTGTTAAGCTGAACAATCCCTCTTTTTTTTTTTTTATCTCCGCTCTTACAGAAGCTGTTCCATACCTTAATCATTTTTATTGCTCACCTTTGTACTTTTCTCATTCTATAACGTCTTTCTTGGGATGGGATGACCAGAACTACATGTAGTATTCAAGATGTGGGTGTATCTTGGATTTAAGTAGGAGCGTTATAATACTTTCTTATAACCTTTTATAATGGTTCCTAGCATTCTGTTAGCTTTTTTGACTGCTGCTGCACATTGAGCATGTGTTTTCAGATCACTATCTGTGATGACAGCAGGATCTCTTTCTTGATAGGTAACAGGTAATATAGACGTTGCCATTTTTTATGTATAATTGGGATTGTGTTATTCAATATGCTTTGCTTTGCATTTGTCAACACTGAATTGCATCTGCCATTTTGGTGTCCAGTCATGCAGTTTTGTAAGATCACTTTGTAATTCTCTTTAGTCAACTTTGGATTTTGTCAAAAGAGAAGCATGTTACTTAGAATGTCTAGCTCTTCTTCCCAGCCTTGGCCAGCACACTTCTTCACAGAGCCTACATGGAGTGTGAAGATACAGAAAAGATAATAGATGTCTATGCTCACTGTTCAGCCCTAAGTGAGCTGCATCCAACTCTCTATAATGCCTTGCTCCACTTCATTTCAGCAGAGTTTGGATGGACCAGACTACCTAGGCCTGTGTGTTACACAGCATGGTTTTGTTCTGTCTGGTGACTGTTTGCTCCTTCTTGCTTCCACCCTCTCCAGCGGAGCTTATCCACTGCTGGTGTTTGTCTTCCTTCCTTTCATTCCTACAAACTTCCCTTTTCTTCTTTTTTGCCTACTTTCTTCCCATACCTTAGTCTGCTCTTGCCATGACACCTCACATGCTCCTAGAGCATGTTTCCATGAAGCATAATGAACAAGTTTATTAACTTTGGAAAGATGGATTTTAAGTGGGTATAAAGTGACAAGCATAGGAGATTAGAAATAGGTATGAAAGACAATAAAGATAAATACAATCTAAATCTTAAACCTCCAACAGTAGTTAGCATCTAGGTACGGAAGTTTTTGCACCTAACTGGAATGTTCCAGTTTTCAGTATACAGGCTTCTCTCAGGGCTGGGTCCCATCTTAGTGTTCTAGCGTTCCTGTTGCTTTCAGCATGCATGGGAAAGGAAAAAGGACACTAGTCCAGGTGGGCTCAGCAGAGCCACAATGTTGTTCAGTCCCTCGTGCATGAGTGAATCACAGAATTAAGCAGTCTCTATTGTATAGCTTTGTGCAACTGTTATTATAAGTCTTTTGTTTAAAACTCCTGATGGCAGCTAAGCCCCTCTAGGGTGGGGCTCCCTCCTCTTCGGTTTCTGGCAAAATCTTATAACTTCATACATTCTAGCAACAGTACAAAAATGATGGAAAAAGGGTGTGCCGTATGCTGCTTCATGGTACAGTCCATCATAGATAGAGGAAACTAAAACCAATGCAATAGCTGTTTTCCCAAATTTAATATTTTAGATTGTATTTGTATGGCAAAAGTTATCATCTAACTGAGCCTTTCTCAAGAGATTTGACCAGCATATTAAAGGAGAAAGCTATGAATGCTTCATTTTTTAGTAACTCTAAAGTCTATTTATTTAAACTCCATGTATTTAATGTAGCATTAACAAAACAGCTTAAAAATCATATTAAAGCTGATTTACAGTTTCCACAATGAGGGACAGTAGTAGATTTCAATATCAGTTGATCTACTAAATTTGTTCCCAAAGATCATGCACTTGACTATGAAATTGTTCAATTCAGGTATACAAAGCACAGCAACAAGTTATCAAAAGCTACTGTTTTCTAACATGCATGTTGGGTACTTCCATAATAATAATAATAATAATAATAATAATAATAATAATAAAAAATAAACTAGTGAGGTTCTTATTCTGCTCTTCTAGACCTCTCCTGCCTTAACCCAGACATTCTTCATTTTATTAGCAGAAATGGAGTTGGTGCCTTGTTCAGCCTTTTTCTCAAATAGTAGTGATCTCGTGAAAGTGGTCTAGAGGATGATTGCTTCTCTGCACAGTGATGCCTTTCTTCTTAATATACAGCCACAGATAACACTTCTTGCTGCTGTATGATGCATTAAGTTTGCTTCTAATTTGCTATCTGCTGTTACTGCAAGGTCTCTTTAGGCATTACAGCTTTCCAGTTTTTTGCTTTCATTGACTGTACACTGGTTTATCTTCCATTTATTGATCCTTTTGTTGAGTTCTTAGGACAGTTTTCAGTCCATATGACAATATTTATATCACTCTAAAAATTTATTCAGGCTGATTGTAACTTTCCATCATTCAGATGCTTTATAAAACAGAGATACAGTATTTACTGCTTTTTCATCCTGTCATACACTAATTTTGTAATTCTGTCTAAACCAGGGGTCTCAAACCCAAAAGACCATGAGGACTAGGATATCGGCCCAAGGGCTGCACCCTGAAAAATGCCCTCCCCTGGTCTGGGGCCCAGGCTGGTCTGGTGGTGAGAAGCCGAATCCATCCCTAGATGCCTTCCCACGGCAGCGAGGGACAGATCTGGATGCCCACCACTGGACGGCTTCAGTTCCTTTCCCTAACCCCCCCCCCCATACCCTGCTGCCAGTGCCCTGCGCTCCCCCAGACCTCTGGGGAAGGCACCCCCTTGCTCGGCCCCAGTTGCTGTGGCCACAGCGGCAGAAGCAGTCCCCTGCCCAGCCTTTGCTGCATTGTGGCCACAGTGAGGGAAAGCACTCCCCCCCCCGCCTAACTTTTGCCACGCTGTGGCTGATGGTGGTGGATGCACCCCCTGGCCCTGCTCTGGCCGCGCTGTGGCCAGCAGGGGTGGCGGCGGCGGCGGCGGCGGCGTGGAAAGCACTCCCCCCCCACCAGGCCCTGCTCTGGCCCCACTGTGGCCGGCGGGGGTTGCAGCAGGGGTGGTGGCAGGTAAAGCACTCCCCCCTGCCCGGCACTGCATTGGCTGTGCTATGGCCAGTTGGGTGGCAACGGTGGCAGGAAAAGCTGTTCCCCCCTGCCCGGCTCTGTTCTGGCCATGCTGTGGCCAGCAGCAGGGAAAACATCCCCCACCGTACTGCCACCTACCTGCGCTCCCCCCCCCCCCCCCCCCCCCCATTGCAGCCTGTCCCCGGCGGCTGCCTGTCCCTAATCCCCTGCCATAGCCAGGGCCCCACTACCTGGCCGCCAAGCAGCCCCACCACAGGCATGCTCTCGGCAGGAGTTTTGACCCACCTCTCCACCCGGAAATACTAGTGATGCCGAGCTCCCAGCCAGCGGAGGGCCTTGGCACTTGAAAAAGCCCTGCAGGTCACTTTCGACCCGTGGGTCAAAGGGGTTGGGAGCCCCAGGATTCTGGGGGTCATTGGGGGCCACAGTTGGTAACTCTGCAGGCCTCATGCAGCCCACGGGCCGCGTGTTTGACACCCCTAGTCTAAACTAAGGGTCTGTGTTCTTCATAAACAACACACCAAACACTACTTATTTTTCATAGTTCTGTTACACTCTAGATGTTTATAGAGTCACCTTCTCTATTATAGATAAATCTGCTGGATGGTCACTGCAATGACCGTCATCCTTTACTACATTAGATATTAGTGCCACATTTTCTCCTCTTTACTCCACTAGGGTTTCCCCAGATGTCCGTGATTTTTCACAGATGTTGAGTACACCAATAATTTGTTGTCACAGATGAGCAATGTACTACATATACATTTATGAATGGGATTTATATTGAGAAAAAAGTTTACTCTTGTTTGCAATTGCTTTGGTTTTTGCTATGGGGATACAAAGAATGGGGCAATAATGTTTACATAGGAGTCCTTTTTGAGTTCTCTGGAATGTTAGATAGAGTAAGACCTTATTAATCGATCAGTCAATTTGTTTTGAAGCTTGAAAATGTTTGTGTCAGTGAAAATAGACAAGATAACACTCTCCCTACTGTTTCTCTATAGAAAATATGCTGTTTATAAATATCTGTTTTGATGGTATGGAGTGGGGTTTTTTGAAAGACAAGATTATTTTATATTTAAATTACAATAATTAAAGTTGTTTTTGAGTCACTTCTTTCAATATAATGTAAATATTCATTCCTTTCAGTGTGTGTTTGCTTAGTGAAATGTGTCATTAAAAGAAAGTAGATGTCCATCTGAATGATAGATGGTTGACACCTGCTATTGAAATGGAATTTAGCTGAGAAATTTGCAATTTGTGGGAGTGAAGAAGAGATGTTAGGATTCTGGATGAAGCTAAGTGGGCTGTTCTGTTTGTTGTTGTCATATTGTTATTAGCTAGCAGCCCATGATGCCCTTGTCCTCCTTTCTTTTACATGCCTTATATTTACATCAGTTTCTTCTTTTTCTTGTTGTCATGTGCTTTTAATTTTAAGATGGATTTCTGTGAGTGAGTAAATTCAGTTCAGAAGCATTGTCTAAATTGTGGCATTTGATTAAGATGGCGGTGTCATTGCACAGTCATTGAAATATGTGGTCATCCTGGTAACTTTATAATTCTGAATCTTGGAGAAATGAAACGCTGAACACGCTCAAATGAACTTGTTAGTATCAGGTTCAATTTTAAAAAAATTTGTGATTAAATCTGTATCTTGTCAGTTGGCATAAAATTATTCTTGTATAGTATAAAATATTTTACTATCTATGAAAAATTATTACAAGGCCTGTTAATAATCAAAGGCAACAAACAAGCAAAGGATTACAAGGCCTGATGTAACAAAACCAAAAACTTAAAACAACAAGAACACCACCACTACCACCTCCTCTTTCCCCATTTACAAAAACAAACAAATGAGTAAACTCTAGATTATATTAAATTTAGTTATCATTTTTAGGTTCACCTGAAATATTCGTTTATGCTCTGCATTGTCTGCATTTTCATTACCAATTTTATAGCATTCTTCACATAGTTCTCCCTCTGAATGGGACCTGCTTTAGTCATTGGTGGGGGAATTGAAGGAGACTTCCTTTGTGACTGAGCTTGTTGATTTATAATTAATTTGCAACCACACTGTCATGGGCAAGGATTTCACCAGCTCTCTTACGCTTTAATTGATTTTGATCTAGTCAGATATATTCAGCAATTGTTACTTGTCACTTGACTTTTCTAAATGCACTTTTCTTTCTAGTGGCATTGATTCTTGTAAGAGTTCATCATCTCCTCAAAACAAAAAGGTCCTGTGGCACTTTTAAAGACTAACAAATTTATTTTTTGAGTGAGCTTTCATGTGTGAAGTCCTACTTCTTCATCCACAGAAGCTCATGGAAAAATAAATTTTATTCTTTAAAAGTGCCACAGTACTCCTCATTTGTTTTGCTAAACTAGACTAACAGGGCTATCTGTTTTGGACTCATCTCTTCAGGCAGCATGAACTCTCTGATGTTTGTCTTCTGGAATAGCCAATGTCTGAGGCAGGAAGCATGTTACTTAGAGAAGCCAGCTTTTCTTCCCAGTCTTAGGCCACATATCTGTTCACAGAGCTTAGAAGTGTGAAGTTACAGTAAATGGGGAAAGATGTCTCTGTAGCATCCCAGTTAGCCACTTCCTGTTCTATATGAACCTGTCAGGCCTTTCTCCATAGTTATTCTTTTTTTCTGCATCAGGAAATGAGATGGAGTATATGGACCATAGTTTACAAAGGGTATGTGGATCCTTAAAGTTATTTAGATTATCAATAAATTATTGCTTTGGTGGCTTGTAATTAATGGTTTTTAAGGGTTGTTTAGAACACTGTAAACGGGAATTTGTATGGCCGGTACCAGGCGTGGCCAAACTGTGGCTCAGGAGCCACATGTGGCTCTTGAATGAAAAATTGTGGCTCCCGGAAGAATGTCAGCAAATCAGTTTAGGAAAGCAGCCCCAGCCTAGGAGTTCAGGCGGGGGTCGGGATGGTGGGGAGAAGTGTGGCATGGTCAGGATTTAAAAAAAAAACTCACCAATAGCCTGTAGTCTTCTACATCAAGCAACAGCTAAGTTTTTACTGTATATGCCTAATTTTCATGATAACTGTAAGTAATTATTAGAATCTGACATTATTAGGATCAATATTTGTCCTCTTTATGGTAAAATTAAAGTGTGCAATAACTTTTAAACTTAATAATTTTGGAGTAGGTAAAAGTATACAGCTATATACCTCAGTCTGGCTCTTGAAGTTTTGATAATCAACTTGTGCGGCTCATGAGTTCCATAAGTTGGCTGCCCCTGATCTGTAGAATACTACTCTGAAAAATTGGAGAGTGCATTTTGCTGGCACAGTTTAGTCAATGCTTACTTTATTATACGTTTTTCCAGTTGCTTAGATAATAGATGGAATCTCATAAAATGCTTAGCCTTTTGTGATGAGATTTGGCTTGCATGTTTTGGTATGTTATCTATTATTTTTGCCATGGTTGAAATGTCCTCTGGTAGGAGACATGTATGAGGCAAGTAACAGTAGTTTGTTCACATTTGTACCTGCCAATCTGGGTTTTTACACTTCAACATTTTGCAATCTGCGTATTATATTTTAAATGTATGTGTGGATGTACACACAGAGAAATTGTGTAAAGCATGTATATGAGCTTTTTACACCTAATTGAACTATGTTTCTGGTATCTGAAAAGAAAGAGCCTTCAGGATTGGCAGTTTGGGGCAGATGTGTGTCTGTTCCTCAGGCATCAGTGGTTGTAAGTTAACTATAAAAACGTTATAACCATCTGTGTAACAAGATGGCAGAGATCTGCTCTTGCCTCTTACTAAAATAAGAAGGAGATTTGTTTGACTTCATAGACGTTGGATTTATAAAGACTATATGTGTCAAATCATAACTATGTGCCATGCTTATAGGAAGTCTGCCGCTAACTACCTGGGGTGGTTTTCCCTTCAGACATTCTAATGAAGTGCAGCAAATGTTTAGAGATATAGCACAATATGTGATGAATTAGGTGTGTATTCTACCTAGTGGGAGATTTTAAAGGACATCATCTGCAAATATAAAGTTAAAATGGTCATTTAAATGGATCACTCAGAGTAAAAGAAAATGCAGTAAAATTGTGTTTCAGGTCTCTTTTTGCCCCCCTTCCCCCAACAACTCAGCTAGTTCCTTTTAAATGTGCTATGCTTTTAAGAGGTATGGTGTGAATTTTGTTTTAAATATTTATTGACTTTGTGGGGAGGGAAAAGTTAATTTCAGATCTATGTCACAATATTTGATTTACTAGAAATACTATGTCCCTAGTCAGGGAGATTTGAATTTCTTTATCAAACCTCCAGTAAAACAGTCAATTTAAAATAAGAATTGTTTCCTGATGATCACATCAATTGATTTATATTTAAAAAGCCTATAATTTTATGTATGGTTTGAATACTATGGCAAACAATCATTTGTGGGGATAAATAGGAAAAACAAAGTTATTAAAGGGCCTTTTTAATTGTGCTCATATTCTGAATATCTCTTCTTCCTCATCCTTTTTGTAAATAGGATAATATTGTTTTCTGATGTGAGGAGAAAATGTTAATGTGATCTTGTATTTTATAGACATGTTATCTGTCTTTAGAATTTGTATGGTTGTAAAGTGCAGAGTGAAATGTTCAGAAAAGTGCATCTTGATTTTTTTTTTAAATGTGTTCGTATTTATAACAAGCGAACAAAGGTAAACACATGGATATCTCTAATTTATCTGGCACTAAAGTTGTTTCAACATACAAAAATATAAAATATTTTCTCTAAGTATCAGTACTCATGCCCAGATATCTGTACGGGGGTTCATGGCAAATGGCTTGCCATGAAATTGGAGGTCAGGTTGTTTGTGTAGCTTTCGTTCACAGAGTCTGTTTTTTTAAAAGCTTTGTGTCACTATGTCCTGCGTTACAGAATAACCAAATGAGACTCTGCTCTATGTCCAGAATTTGGGGTTGTCTCTGACACTTCTACATTGCCATTAGAAAGACTTCTGTTGTGGGCTGGGAAACCCAGCACTCCAGAGAAGTGATATTAGGAATAATAAAAGGATGAGATTCTATATAGAAAACAAATGCTGTCAGAATCTGAAAATGTATTTGGCTTCTGTTTAATGTGTTTGGCTGTTTGCACACAGTACACATGGTCTGGAATAGAAACTGGATGTTTAAAAAATCTCTCCCTCCCTCTCACTCTGTAGCTCAGTATTTGTCTATTTGCTAGTTATTTATTTATATTAGTGCTTCCATTTTAAATGTTTATCATTTGTATAAGCTAACACACTGAATTTTTCCTTCAAAATATTATTTTTGAAAAAATTATTGATTCTTCAGCTACGTGAACAGCAGATGTATAAAACAGAAATAATTTTAGCTGATACAACTCTGAAAAGATCTATGTAATAAATAAAAGAGAGTAGTCAGAAGACATATTTCACAATTTGGTTTAAATGAATTGTTCTTCATGCAGTAATGGCAAATAGGAAAGTATTGCATACAGTTCGGATAGTGTGGGGTTTTCCTTTTGAATTTTCATTGGTCTCTCTAGTGCGCTTAATGGTACCAATTAATTTATTAATAGAATGTAAGATGTTGAAATCCAGCAAATAATTGTTTGACAACCTTGCAAAATTCTACCTGCTCTCGCACCCAAAATGAGTGATATTTTTTAAATATTAAAATACCATTAATGTTTTTATCATTCCACTAAAAGGCCATTGACTGGTTTTTGTGACTGAGCTGCTAAATGTCCATTACAATACTGCAAGGCAGATTTATGACAGGATGTTACAATTAATTTACACTTAGAAAAAACATGTATATCCACCCATGCTGCCAGAATGTAACCTCCCCTCTCCCCCATCCCGCCTTCAACAGCTGTGAGCACTCAGAAGCCAGTACGCCCTTTAAGGGAATTGTAGTGGGCCTCTCTTGGAACTGTTCCCTCCAATACTGCTGAGGTACTTTTTATCTGTTTTTGTACTCAAGCAAATCCCTCCAGAAACAGAAACCTGGATCCTTTATAGTCATGTTCACCTCTTAACTATAGTAGCAGAAGTCTTTAACTTACAGATTGCCAGCCAAGCTTTTGACTATTCAGAGACATAGCAAGCCCTGAAATGAGTGCTATATTCAAGAAAGTATAGTGCAAGCAACCCAAGCTATTGTCACTTTCTACAACCAACACAATAGTTTGTTAATAATAAGTGTCACCTCTGCTTCGCAGAGCTAAACATTAATCTAATGTTCATGAAGGTTTTCCGCAGTCTGTTTTTGCTAGTGAAATAAGGACTATGGAGCTCTTGACAGCCCAAACAAGAATCTGCTGGTCGGCATGCCATATCCTCAAAATGTGTGCCCGAAATTAGATTTCCTCAGAGAGTCCTGGAATAGACAGACAGACATAAGAGGTGCACTTAGAGCACTGCAATTAAATCCTATTCAGTTTACTAGGAAAAGCTCCTGGAGACTGGTATCTGTGTTCATCTTTGTAATTTGCTGTATGTGGTGATGAGAATTGGGCCCCTTTTCATGTTAGTAAACAGAGTTATGCGCAACCATGTGAAAGAAGCATGCGTTCTAATTTCTGCCTCAGCCACCCAGCATTCTTTAACTGCTGTGATTTTTTTTTTCTCTGAATCACTCCACCTTGTCAAGGTGTTATGTTCAATACTAACAATGGTTAAATTGGTATTCATGGGCCTCCACTTCAGAAGAAGCATATGTCCAGCCAAGAAAAGAATGATCTGGATCAACATTTCATAGTACCCAGGGCTGGATTAGTGCAGTGGTTTTAGGGGTTGAAGCATGGGCTCCTCAGAATCCAGCCCTGCCCAGCTGTCTCTACTCCCAGGGGAGGCGCTGCTTGGGGGGACTGTAGGAAAGACCTTCGTATACCCTGCTCCAGGTAGCATAAGCTCCAGATCACACCACCAGGTGCAGGGAGAGAAGACAGGCTCCTGTCTGCCCCCAGCTGAGCTGACTACACCCTTCATTTGCAAGGTGAAAGATGCAGCCTGCACCAGACTTGGCTTCTGGGAGGCAGAGCTGTGATGGGGCTGGGAGGTGGGGGGGACTGGGCTGTGAGGGACTGGAGGAGGTGAAGGGGGCAGGACAGGACAGGAGGGTGGTAGGGGGTGGCTGGAGGCAGGGCTGGGCCGGGGCCCTAGGGCAGAGGGTGCTCTGGCCCTGGTCTGGCCAGGATGAGCCAGCTGGAGCATTGTGCAGCCTCCGGTGTAGCCCCTTAGGGTCATGGGCCCTGGAAGGCCACACAGGAGCCCAGGCCACAACGTGTGCCAGCTGGCCTTGCCCCTAGAGCCAATGGGTACTGTTCCACCCTGCCCCCCAGGGGTGGACCAGCCAGCTCCAGGGATGGGGCAGGAGTGCAGAGCCTGGCCTGTGGCCTCAGGACCCCCACCCCCCAGAACTGGCAGGGCAGGAGCGCTCTCAGTGCTCCCCCAAGCCCTGCCAGCACTGAGCGAGGCTGGGGGAGGAGGATGGTGAATCAGGTAGGGGTCTTAGGGTCGTCAGCTTCGGCCCCTTTAGCCCCTGCATTAATCCGGCCCTGGCTGGAGGGATACGAAACAATGCAGGGGAATCAGGGGACACGGAGGTTAGGGGTTGGAGAAGGAGGCTGCAGCAGAGGCGGATGTCAGTGTGGGGGACACGGTGAAGAAAGGGGGAATGTGGGGAGGGAAGTCTGGACAAATGTGTGAGAGCAGGAACCCCACTGCCAAGACTGTCACAGCTCAGAGACAGCCAGGGTGTCCTTCAACCCTCACCTAAGCATAAGCAATCTACGGAGCGCCTCTCACAGCTGCCTCATCACCCCCACAGCAGGTGGAGAGTGGGACATGGGCACACAGACCCCAAACCCACAGGTTGCTGCTGCTGCTGACAGGGTGGGGTGGTAGGGGAGAGTGGGAAAGGGGCCCACAGGGCCCTCATATGGGGTGCTGTCATGGATGGGGATGGCATCAATGTAAGTATGGCTCCCAGGTGCCAGAGACCCCACTCTTCTTCCCCCAGGGTGGCCAATGTCTGTGTAGGGGCCCCAGAAAATCTTATAGCCTTGGGCCACAGGGGTATTAATCCAGCCTTGATAGTAACCATATTCTAGCAGGCCCATATTAATAAAATTGCATAAGTAATAGCAAGAAATAATAGCAAACAACATACAATTTTCTTCGATCACTGGCTGAAGGCTTCAAAAGCTCAAAAGAAACAGAGCAATGCATGGACACAGTCTTTTCAACACAGATTTAGGTAAGCCCTGGAAGACAAACTCTCTCACCTAGTTTTCTTCATTCTCTATTTTGATTGCATCTGTGTGTTTAAAGTTCAGGTTTCTGCATTGTATTCCTTTGCTATTTCAGGATGCAAAGTAAGATGTTTTACAAATACCAGCTAGAGACCAATACAATGCAGCAGGTCAACAATAAATACCTATTTTGGGGTATTTAAGCATAACTGGGATATTCTGTTGGGCTTATGTGAAGTCACAATGGTGATAAAACCTAATTACCCATCCATTTGGTAAATTTCTTTAAGCAGTAGCAAGTTTGCTTTTGATTTTGCTGCTAGTTTACACCTCTTTGAGATTCTAGGCTAAGGCTGTTTAAATTTGCAGCTTTCATGTAATGGAGAACTTAAAATGAGGACAGATGAGTACTGCTAAAGCAGCCTTGCAAACTGTCATGAAAATTTACCTGCATCTGTCCATTACCAAGATAGTCATTATGAGGGGAGGGACCTGAAACTAATGATGATTTACTTTCCCAGCAACAAAAAAAGTGAGCAGAATTTTTGCAAGGCCATTAGAAGAGGGTTTTTCTTTTTTCACACTTTCTAATAATCATATTTTGATTGCTGCTTCTGGGCTCAGTCCTGGTCATTTTGAAGTCCCACTATTGAGATAAATGTCAACCTTTTTTGAATTTTACTCTGCACGTGGCGTCAACTGTTTCTTGAGCCAGTGAGTTCCCCAGGCAAGCTAATCATGATTTGTGGGGGTTTGTTGTTGTTTTAATATCATTTTATAATTTAAGTTTTTTGCCTTTCAGTTTAATTGAATATCCCATTGTTTTGTATATGAGACTGGGTACTTCTGTTTGCCCGATCTGTCTTCTCTGTATCATTTATATTATAACATTTATAATGTTCCCTCACTTTCATCTATTTCTTAAAGTAAACCATCGTATTCTTTTCAGTCTCTTTCTATGTGAAATCTTTCCATGGCTCTAATTATATTTGACAACTGTCTCTGAATGCTCTCTAAAAAGAGCAATATACATTTTATAGCCTAACACTAATTAATGTATTGTGGCTCTTAATATAAATGTTGCTCTCATAACAAATCAGTATCATGACCCAAAGAAATGATAGCATAATGGTGTGATCTTTCAGCCTTACAGGAGAAATCACATTGAAGTGAAGATTGCAGGAGGTACAGACTTAAGGGCCAAATCAGGAGAGATGCTAAGGATCTGCAGTTCCTTACACCTAAGGGAATGTGGTGGGATGCTCATCATCTCATGTGATTGGTACTAAATTAGAGTGGGGATGATGAGGGATGGAAAATACAGAACCAAAGTGGAAGGTTAATGCATTAACCTAGATTTATTCACTTCCTTTGATTTCCAATAGAAGAAATTAAGTGTGTATGTTTCAAAAAGCAGCTGAGATGTGCAAAATTTGGCAATTTTAAATTTGGATCAGATTTTGATCTCTGTTATCTCATTGTAAATATACTTAAAGCCAGGCTACAGTGTGTAATTGCCTAGAATCTGATCCTGAGCAAGGTTTTGTACTCTGAACTCAATGGAATTCAAGGGTACTGATTGCCTCCAAGATCAGGCTTCTATTTCCAACAAATGCTAACAGCAGTTGTGCTGCTTAAACATTAATAAAACATTCTGATGGACATACACAGTACTCATTTAATTAATAGCACTGTCCTTTTTATAGATTTTTTTTCAAACAGTCACAACACAACCAGAGAGGACCAGCTCTGGATTTTCTGTGGTAATTTCTGTATTGCTGTTGTAACTCTGTTGATGGAAACAGTACAGCATTCACCCATCCCTTTAAATATCAGCCTTTTAAAGTCATTTATATATGTAATTCTTCCTCTTTTTTTCTAAGTGTGATTTTTTTTTCCCCCTGATTGTTTAACTGAAATGGTTAAAAAAAATTATCTAAATAAAAAAGTTCACTTGTGGATTAATGCCAAGCATGGACAACTCCACAGGATAAATATTTAGAAACACATGAGGTAAAAAACAAGAAGATGGGTCTAATTAAAATTGTCTTGTAACCTTAACAGTTGCTGCCATGAAAGCTATTGTAATTTGCTGTACCATATTGCAAACGTATTAGTTAATTACACAAATACCTATATATTTAAATATGCATCACAACTGAGTTTTATAAATAAAATGCTGAAATGAGACATGCATATCATTGAGAAATGGCTTTAGACTGAAAACAAATGGAATTTTCTCAGGTTATCTACATTGTCATCCCCTTGTCAATTAAATGCATTTTAAATTTTACCTTCTTTAAGTTTCCATTTGTTTTAGCGGTGGTACACTCTGGGCTGTGAATTTCTGGGGGATTATTGCATTTCTCCAGTGGCTGAAGACAGTCACCCTTCAGCCTCATGCCTCATAACACACCCGAGGCAAGCAATAATCCCCAGCAAGGCACTGCTTGTCTTGTCTTATTGCTTAATTATTATACCTATTTAATGCTACTTAGAACACTGTCAGCTGTTGAGAAAAGGTAATTACCACTAGTCAAATGAAAAACACTTTTTTGGCTGCCTTACGGATACACATTTTACTGGTACCTTGATACATAATGAAGCCTGATAGCAAAACTTTTGCTTGTCTCTTCTTCAAGCCACAGCTGTTTCCCTGCTAAATTCATCCCATCTGTCTTCCCTTCCGTAAGGCTGTAGGCAGTATAGCATAAGTACAGAAGCAGTTCAGTGCTATTTTGGATAAACATAACTGAAATTTGAATCTTTGCCATTTGCAATGCACACATTTTGTTTTACTGCTGTAAAGAGAGCTGTCAAAATAAAAACTACATGGATAATTTACTGAAATACAGTCAAATGTAAGGATGATCAAAGAAACAAAGAATGGATATGTAGGGTCAATCTTACTTTCTAGATATGTGCTGAATTATTGACCCGTTAACACAGATGGACCCAGAACTGTCATCAGTAAGCAAGGCACACTCTGAATTAGCACATAGGATAGGAAAGTCAAAATCCCAGTGCCAAAAGATTAACGAGTAACATGTAACCATTTGTGATAGCTTCATATGTGATATCTGGCTAGCTACAGGACTTCACTTGCTTTTCTCTATATGCAGTATATAATGAGTTGACTTAATGAGCTTAATTTTAGGACATTATTTAGAATAAAAATTTCAGTATGTGTCTCATTGTCACTGGAAATGGGAGGTATGTCAATTCCATGCAGCTGCACATGTATTCCCCCTCCGAGGTCTAGCAAGGGCACACACTCTAGGTTCCCAACTCCTTAACTATGATCTGTCTTGTGTGGGGGGAGACATTTCTCTCTATTCTGACCAAGGTATTTCCGGACTAAACAGTTCCTGTTACCACTGTGTTATTTCCCAAAAGTCAGACTGCCAAAGCAAGCCTGCTTTGCTTCTGTACTCAAACATAACTGTTGACAATTGCGTTGTCTAACTTACCACACAGTTCTTCCAAAGCAAGCACTTTTATTCTTTAGGTTAAAGCATTAGTGACAAAACATATTAAAAACAATAAAAACCTATGTGGACACTAATAAGTTTACCAGAGATAACCCCTGATTCCAACAAAGGCTCGAGCAGGTGAATAGTCCTTCTATTATTCCCTAAGGCATTTTCATGTAGCCATGAGTTCATCGCAGCTTCTGTTCAGAATCCGCCTCCAAGTCTTATGGGGCCTGAGTGGACCAGAAACCTTCTAACCCTTTCCTAAGAATGGGAACCTGTTTGTACCAGGGGTCCTGTCTGTTTAGTGTACCAAAAGAAGGCTCTTATTCAGGCTCTAGCTATTTAACCAAAAATCCTTTCTTTTTCTGTTGCTCCCTGTCCAGTTTGAGCCATTGTATTTAAGACTCTGCTCAGGTGATGGCAGCTCTCTGGAGCTGTTACGAGCTGAGTGATTTTTGCCTAACCACATCATAGTGTTCTTAATTCCTGCAGTGATTTCACCTCATGCTTGGAATTACATATAGTCCCTCAATAGTTCATACATATTTGCATTGTTGTTAAACTAAGTCCTAAAATACCAAACCTTAATTCAGTAAGGTCTAACTTAATTCAATAAGGTTTGTCCAGATTCTTTCAGGATATCGTCACATCTACACAGGAAGCATCACAACACCTGATGCCAATGAGTTAACCATCTCCATCTACCCATTCCTCTTATGTTTGCAGTTTGCTAGTTGACAAAGAATATTTAATTCATGCTTTACATTATGTATTAAGCAATACTTTGTTGTTTATCCTGGACTGGAAGAGGATGGTTTAGTGAGCTAGAGGTTGGGTTTGAAACGGCTAGACTTCTGACCAAAGTTTCACGTCCCGAAGGGGCTATTTAGCACTTCATCTTTCTGAGCTAGGTAAATTCAGTAGTATGCATTTCACAGGGTGTAGGAGTCTTTCAAACAGGACCACAAAAAGCAATGCCCTGTCTATTCTGCATTGATATTAAAGATCCCAAGATGCTTTATGTGAGACTGGGGCTTTGGCATTGTCTTGTCTGTAGTTTCTCTTTCCAGAACAGTTGCATAGTATGCTACTTCTCCCCCCCCCCTCTCTCTCATATATATGACAGTGTTTCATCAGTGCTGTATAAATATAGTCTGTGAAGCACTTTTGAAACTTTTATGAGGAAAGCTGAAGGAGACCTGGAGAACTTTTCTGTAGCTAATCCTTAAATAAACGTGATGGACATGTTCACATTCTCTGAATAGTGAGTTACTTCTAAAACAAGGTGATGCTTCTAAACTCCACAGTATTTTTTTTTTTTTTTAGGACAGAAATAAATTTGATTTAACCCAGAAAATTCTTTCCTTGCAAATAATACCAAACCAATCTTTTTAAACTTTTGTGAATAGTGTGAAATGATCCTGACATGAACTTAATCCAGTGGTTTTCAAACTATGGGTTGGGACCACTACGGAATTGCAAACCCTCAGGTACTGGGTAGCGACACCCTTTGGTGCTGCTGCTGCAAGACTGGGATGTATTTCTCAAAGAGGTAGTTGTTGGGTTGCAGGAATAAATTTTTTTTTTTCAACTGGGTCCTGAGGAAAAAAAGTTTGAAAACTATGGCATTAATCTAAATGCTCTACCCATGTGACAGACAGTGGTGCTTCTAAAAGTACAGGGGGTAGTAATGACCACTAATGAAATTCAGTTACTTAGCAGTGAAGTAGGGCACTGAAGGGGGGGGGGGGGAGAAGGGTTAAAGTTATGAGCTGCCTCCAGATATTAAAATATATTTTCCAAGCTGTATTAAACAAAACATAGGCCCTTCAAAGTAGCACAGTTATAAGGAGACCTTTTTTGAAAAACACACAGTGAGATCTCCTGTAACTATGTATAGCAGTATCCTGTAATAATCACCCAAAATACTGCATTACTACTGTAAAATGTATTATTTTGCACCATAAAGTAGTATTGTGTATTATCTTTTTCTTTAAATGAGTTACAACAAGATTTATGTAGCAGATGTGCAGTAATATTTATAATTTTGACAAACAACGTAGCTACAAATAAGGGTTTTTTCCACGAGCCAGAACTTTACCGTTTAATCTTCTGGCAAGTGATCAACTCTCACACGAGAGCTAGAGCTAGAACACTGATCCTTCAGCCTGAAGAAATTCTAACAAGGCTCTGCTGTTTGAGTTAAATTTTATCAGAGCCAGCTTGCCAGTAGCAGCAAGCTCCCTAGCCTTTCTGGGGACCAGATTGTAGTGGTCAGTATCACAGTAATACATAGAACCACTATATCAGATTCTTCACCTTGCAAAAGCTTGTATGGTCAAAAATTTGAAGTCCTGGTAGATGTGTATTAGGACGCTTACAATGGGAGCTTTTGTCCATCTTTGGTTGTTTCCCCTTTATTCAGCCAACCAACTGGAGAAGGGTGCTATAGTTTGAAAGTGGATGCAGATTAGGAAACTGTGAGGAGGTTGTGGAGCCTTGTGGCTCAAAGGCACATGCACAAGTGTAGTTGATATTTTTATCACCTTCAACTTGGGGGTTTGTGATGTGGACTCACCTACACAACTGTAAGGCCCTCCAAATGTTACCTTATAGGGCCAGGTGCAAGGACCTTTATGGAGCATTTAACAGATAATTACAGGGTCATACTACAAGGCCTAGAAGATCCAGAACTTGCCTATTAAAAATAATTAGCTTGTATTGGCGTGATTAGCTGTTTATATATACAATTTAAAATATTTACCTTAAAAGAAAAATGCTGAATGTCTGACAGTGTTTGTGTAGCAACTTTGCTCAATGTTTCAATATTCTAGGTAAGCTGTTTCTTTTCTAAAAGGAGTGATTTACTCATGCTGTGTTCATTAATGGAAAGTCTAATAGAACATGTGAGAATTCTTCAACTGATATCTCTTGGTTCCTGTTGGAGGTCTGGTACCCTCGGGAACAAGACAAATAGACCATTTGGCCTGTTTCAAAACCTAGTTGCGAGATACAACCATCTAAAAAAATTCCACTAGGAAAATTGAATTCACATACTCATGGAGTTTAGATATAGTGAAGTCTCATACAATTGAGAACTGGAAGGATAAAAACCGCAAACAGTTGAGCCAAAATGCCTTTAGAATAACTTAAGCTCTTTTCTCAAGTATCATCATTATGAAAACTGTCAATTGTAATGTTTTGCGTTATTTCCTTCATAATTCATTTGTGTAGTTCAAAGTGTCTGGGTAAGGGTGCGCATATCTATGGACACCGTATGATCATTGATCATGTTTATGTGAATTTCAGGAGATTCTTTCACAAGTAATTTCAGATATCTTCAAGTTTTGGCACAGGGTAATGATGTTCCAGAGAGAATTTGGAGATATGCCTTGGTATGCTGTATGTGTGCGTGTGTGTGTGTATTTAAACACTGTTCGAGTGGTGCAAGTAAATCTGAACAATTCTAACTCCTCCTTCAATTTTGTCAGGCAGTGTCTCTTATTTGGCACATGAAAATATTATTGTTCAGGGTTTTTTCCCATTTCTTTTTATGATGTGATTTGCCAGTTGTTCACACAAAAGCCGCTGAGCATGTTTTCTATACAGAGCAGAAAAAGGAGGGTGCAAAGGAAGTGAGCAGAGGGGCAAAAGGAAGAGGCAAAGAGGAATAGCTTGTAGGAAGGGAGAGAATAGAAAAGAGAGGTATATTATAAAAATAAATATATAAAATGAAAGAAGAAAGACACTGAATTTTAATGGCAGGAATGTAGCCAACCCCTGTTTTCTGGTTGGGTCCCTGAATCTGCATGGTGAGCCCAGCCAAGGGCAACTTCTAGTCATGTGACTGGAAGCTGCCCAATATGCTCCAATTGGTAGGTAGCAAGTGGAGCTGGGGGGAAGGAGGGGGAGGCAGTGCAATAAGGCCTGCTCACCACAGCATCCAATCTTAGAAGAACTTTGTTGCCATGGCTGTGTGGTGGGCCAGCAGCCAAGGAGGTGAAGTTCGTGCTGCTGCTGGGTGCTGCAGTGGCCAGGCCTCGTCTCCAACTGGGTGGGCCCCTGGCTATGCCCCTATTTAATGATATTAAAAAAAAAAAAAGATTGTCCTAATTACCATGTCTCAGGCTAATTTAAACAATTTATCTTTACAAATGCAGGGATATTTTGTGAACAGTTATACTAATGAAAATGTTTTAAAGTTTTCTCTAAAAATTTACTATAAAAGGATTTCTGTAAACTATGTTAAATAAAATGTTTGCCTATTCAAGTTCTTAAAATCACTTGTTTGAATACTCAGTCCCTTTTGAGGCATGTGATGAGCCCAAACAAGAGCCTTTAAAATCTTTACAGCCTTTGTGACATTTCATTTTATTCAGTCTGTCCCTATTCTTACCAAAATGACAGTATTTTCAGATATGTAGTTGCTTACCTAAGCTGTGACACTCCTAGAACACTGCTATAGTAGTTGACACTATAAAAGGACCTGAGAGAGAGAAATCAGGACAGCTGTGTACTTGAAATATATATAAGTGGAAAATATTGTTTATCTTTGTAAAACGGTAGTGAATTTTTAATTAAAAGATAGACTCTTCCATCTTGCTAAAATTATTCTGGGTTTTGTCAAAAGTCATTTGTCTCCACATCTTTAATAAATTCAGGTTTTTTCCCTTTTATGAAGGTTAATAAAGAATTTTTTTTAATACTATATTGACTTTTTGTGTCAAACAGGCAGCTGGTGTTGCAGTCAGTTATTTACATACTCTGTGGATTAATATTAAATATATCAATGATGCTTTACAGAAATGTGAGAAAAAATATATTCAAAGAGGTTCACAAACTAAGGATCAAAACCTGCTTTATGTACATGAGTCAACTCCTGGGTTTTTATGTAAGGCAGAGCAGCATTTTTCTATCTCACTACTCCCAGGCAGAGGCCCTGCACAAGCCTGGTTCAACACTTATGTCCCATTTAAGTGCTCATTGAGGGCTAACATAATTCATAGGCATTGTATTGATTCTGATATGCAAAGATGAATTTTACACTTAATGAATAAATTTTGTGCGTTTGCTAACTTAGTAAATTGGGACTTATAAACTAACATTACTGTTGTAGGCTGGAAGTTGAGACCAATTAACTTGTTTTTAAAAACTAACCTTACAAATGCTGGAATCTGACTAATTGAGGACTGCCAATGGTGCAGGTAGTTTCATTCAAACTTACAGTTGTTATATTACATATCCACTCACTTATTTGATGTCAGTAGCTTGTTATCTCAAGTATCTGAATATGTGGCATTCATGCATAACCAGCCACAAAAACAATATATAGGTGAAAGGGAACACTCATAAACCATACAAACAAGGTAGGTGAGGTAATATCTTTGATTGGACCCACTTCGGTTTCTGAGAGAGACAAAGTTGCAAGTGTATGCGGAGCTGAAGAAGAGTCTGTCTCTCACTAATTGAAGTTGCTCCAATCAAAGATATGACCTGACCCCCCCCCCCCCCCCGCAAATATCCTGGGACCAACACAGCTCCAAAAACACTGTCTATATGTATAAATTGCAACTTTTTGGTTTGCTCAAGTGTGGTGTTCTCTTGCTGCCCAAGCTCTGACTCTGCTCAAATATGGGAAGCAGTTTGCTCTTTTTAAAAACAACTTTCCCCCATTCTTTAAAGGGGGTTCCCTTGTGGTGGTGTGGAAAATCCCTTCCATATACATATAAGTTTATGTGAAGAATAGGGCTGAATTTAGAGAGGGGGAAAAAAAAGCCCTGGATCCAATTACACTCAAGTTTTGTAAAATTAAGATCCGTGCTGGATAGTTTGGGACCTTTTCTAGTTTACATTTGTCTCTTTCAGCTGCAGAAAAAAATCTTGCCCTGATTCCTGCCATGTGCTATGAAAGAGCCCGGGATTAAACACATGGTTGGTTGGTTGTCTAATGTGATTTCACAGAATTACTACCATTTATCATTATCATCATGAATGAAAAAGGAATTGTCATTTAATCTGCATTGGGGGCCTTTGTGTTGGGTGGAGACCTTCTCCTAAATCCTCTACGGCTCTGCCTGCAGGAGGCGAAGAGCCTTGCCGCTCCTTTACTTCTCTTATTCCTTGGTCAGAAAGAAGCTGGACAGCTCAGAGATGGAAGTTGCTGGTTTTGATGCCTTCTGTGCCTGGGCATTTTCAGCAAAGGCAGGGTGAGGTAGGCAACACCTTGAGCATTAGAATGTCATTTCCCTGTTTTGGAATCTTCGTCCTCACTTTTGGTGCTCTTGAAGTTTTACTCCACAGCTAAATGGTTGTGCTGCATTTGGATCCAGTCCTTCACCAATTTGAATCCCACAGAATATGTGGTGGTGTCACTCTGAGTGAGCATGTGAACACTGCATGCAGCTGTCCATTTTAAAAAACCTCTAGGCTTTTGACTTGTTAGTCACCTCAGCCTCAAGACTGTCCCTCCAGTTGTTGCTTTTCACAGATCCCAAAGCTCTGTGAGGGTTCCCAGTTGTGTGTGCAGAAAGGGAAGGTTGCAGTGCAGTGTTAATTCTGCAGTTAAATTTTCAGTGCAGGAGACGCACAAAATTCATCTAGGAGATTTATTGGTTTTAAAAGAAAATAATTGCCCACAATGACTATCCTTTTCAGACAAATTTTGCTACTTCCCCTTTTTAAGACAACTGTGTTATCTTTGGTATCGTTCTGTGGTACATGTTGACTCCTGAGGCTTTGATCCAGCCATCCCTGTGCAAGGTTATTCTGCTGTACTGCAAGTGGGAGGGATAGCTACTCACATCTTCTCCTCTGCTGAGTGATGGCAGTCTCACACTATAGTGTGCTCTGTCCTTTCCTCACAAAGTGTCAGCTTAGTATAAGGAGGCAAAAAGCATGGAAGCAGAATGTGGACATCCTATCTTCTTCATAGTACATATTCACACTTCACTCTTGAGACTTAATCATGTCAGATAAGGTAAAAGTAATTTAACAACCAAGACTGAATTCCCTTCCAAATCCTGTCCTCTTTATTTCTTATTGTGTGCTTATGAACAAAATTCTGTGCTGTCCAGGATCAAGCCTTTAATGACTATAGTAAAATTGTATGAAGGTCTAAATGTTTACGTGTAGCTGTATGGAAAATAAACAATTAAAATAAGAGTATTTGCTCAAGAATGTCTGACATCAGATTTTACTGTAGTAATTGAACTGGTGATGCTACAGTGAGAGCCTGGAGTTTTAACGTAGTATGTTGCAGGAGAAAAGACACTCTTCCTCATTGAGTTTCAAAGAGGCAGCCGTGTTAATCTAGTAAAGCACAAAAAAGCAAGCAGTCTTGTGGCACTTAAAGACTAACAGATTTATTTGTCGCATGAGCTTTCATGGGAGAAGATCCCACTTCATCAGACCCTTTGAAGAGGGGGAACTTACAGAATGGTATGAAAATAAATGCAGGGGAGTGTAAGACATGCGATCAGGTCATACTGCAACAGCAAATGAGAGCATTCGTAAAGATTCAAATTCTAGGAAACAGCACACGGAGGGAGGGTAAAGTCAAATTACCTGTTACAATGTGAAAAGAATCCAAAGTCACAATTCAATCCTGCTTTCACACAATCTAATCTGCATTTTAGTTCAATTTCGGTTATTTCTCTTTGAAGTCTTCATGTCCCATTGATTTTTTTTGAGGACTATCATTAACAAATCATCAATAGAGTGATTAGGAAAATGGAAGTGCTCACCAACTGTTTTTTTTTTATTTTATTGTGTTGTGATTTCTGATGTCAGTTCTGTGCCCATTTATTCTTCTTTGTGGGGACTGTCCTGTTTATCCAATGTATAAGGTGCAAGGTCATTTCCAGCACATGATGGCATAAATCACATTAGTGGATGAGCAGGTGAAGGACCCTTTGATGGTGTCGCTGGCTTGATTAGGTCCTATGATGGTGTCTTTTGTGCAGATATGTGGGCAAAGTTGGCAGCGTAGTCTGTTGCGAGGATATGTGTCTGCTTGAGGGTTGTATGTGGTGACCAGTGGCGTTCTATTGTTTTCTTTTTGGGGCCTTTCCTATAGTATTTGACTGTGGGGTACCCATCTGGCTCTGTCAATCTGTTTTTTTACTTCTCCAGGTGGGTACTGTAGTTTTAAGAAATCTTGACAGAGGTCCTGAGGATGTCTTTCTCTGTCTGAGGGATCAGAGCAAATGCAGTTATATCTTAGGTCTTGGCTGTAGACAGTGGATCGTGTGGTGTGTTTAGGATGGAAGGTCGAGGGATGTAGATAACTATACCGATCAGTAGGTTTTCAGTATAGAGTGACGTTGATGTGTCCATCCCTAATTTGTACTGTAATGTCCAGAAAGTGGATCTCCTTTGTGGAGTGTTCCAGGTTCAATTTGATTGTGGGATGGAAATGATTGAAATCTCTGTGGAAATCTTCAAGAGCATCCCTGCCATGGGTCTAGATGATGAAAGTGTCATCAATGTAGTGTAAGTAGAAGAGAGGTGCTTTATACATTGGACAGACAGGACAGTCCCTATGCAGAAGAATAAATGGGCACAAAACTGACTTCAGAAATCACAACAGAAAAAAAAAAAGTTGCTGTTTCCTAGAGTTTGCATGTTTACAAAAGCTCTCATTTGCTGTTGCAGTATGACCTGATCCCATGTCTTACACTCCCTGGGATTTATTTTTATCCCATTCTGTAAGTTCCCCCTCTTCAAAGCATCTGATGAAGTGGGATTTTCTCCAATGAAAGCTCATGTGATAAATAAATCTGTTAGTCTTTAAGTGCCACGAGACTCCTTGCTCCCCCCGCCCCTTGTTGAGGTACCACAAATTGTAAGAGCGCTTTGAAAAGAATGAACAGAAAAATCTGTTCTGAGGGATGCAGCTTCTTTTTCTTTTCCCAACTATGGGTCAGAATACCTTATGAAGGGAAACAATAATTCTGACATCAGGGAGTTAAAGAACAGACTCTACTGCAGAAAACTGTCCTAGATTCTAACATTCTTTTGAGATGACATTAGAAACTAATGTAAACTTAGCATGAGAAACACTGCTTTTATTGAAGAGATTACTTTTGTTAGGCACATATGTGAACCATAAATCCAGATTCTCCCTGCACCCGCTCACATATCTTCATGTCAGCATCTAAACTGAGATCTCCAAATGCTCAAACATCCCTTTCAGACCAGAGTTTAATTTGCAAAGACTACTTTGGCCAATTAATTTTGATTGAAATTATGTTCTGTTGGGAAGAGATGTCAGAAAGCAGCATTTCAGCATATGAAATTCTACTTATAAAGATGTAAAAACATTATGCATCTATATATACGCATACGATTATACTTTACAGACATACATAAATATGTTTATCGCTATTCTGTAAGCAATAATACAGCAAGGAGTAGGTTGTTTTGATGTGTTATGCTTGTTTTGGGTGTGTTTCCAACTATAACATTGAAGCCTAAGTGCCTCTAACATCTGAGAAATGTATATTAAAACAAAGATATAACACTAAACACACTCTATGTACTACATTATTTTTACTGTAAATTTTTTAATACGTGTGCTATAGATTTTCAACCAAGACTAGTATTGTTTTACATTTGCATTGATCAGAGTGCACCTTAGTCCTGGCAGAATTATGCAGATGTGAAAAAGTATTAAGAATGAAAAATAAACCACTCAGAATCAGGAACTGCAGTTTTTTAAGTTGAATTTGCAATCTTAACTGCTCATTTAGGTTTAACTATACAATCACAAGTTGTTCTCAAACATATATGTTTGTTTAAGGTTTTCTTACATAGATAGAAAGAGGCAGAGTTAAAACTGAGGTTGAACACACATTTCCCAACACAGGTGCTTAACTTTAAAATATTAGAATAGCATTAACATACTCTTTTGCATTTAATATCACATTATAAAAATGAGCAAAGGTGATTCCTGGCGGTTCTTGCCACAGCAGTTTTAAAAATTCAGAATTCTAAAGACCCAAAGCTGATTTTTTTTTTAATTTAGCTGGATTTTTTAGAGCATTTTGTTCATATTCTCTGGGATCTCATAATAAAGAAAATGTATTAATTTAAAAGGCAAGTTTTGTGAACAAAAGCAGTATGAAACAAATTTGTTAGGCTAAATCATCAGAAAAAGCCCAGCTGGCATGGGTTATTTAATTTAAGATCTATTAAGACCTAAGATATTCAGCAAACAAATGTCTCTAACAGTTTAAAAATATTGTTGCAGATCTAACATTAAGAAAACTCAAATAGCCAAGATTAAAATTAAAAGTTGAAAGATTATTTAGGCTCTGAAACAGAAGAGTATTCAATAATACATGAATAGAATTGTTCAAATAATCTATCAAATGCCTCTTCCTATTATTTTAATGTTCTATAATCTGTGTTTTGACAAAGTCCTATTAAAGATAAATGTTTTTTGCTCAGTCAGACTGAAACTTGAATTCCAAGAGGGAAGAAAACCTCCCTTGTAGGTGCATACATGTGTGCATATATGTAAATCTGAGCCTAATTTAAAATCATGTTTTTCTTTCTTTACTGATATGGGAGAAATTCATCATTTTTTACTCCTTCCCAGAACAAAGTACTTCCCATTTCCAAATTGCCTGCCTATCTTTGTCCAGGTACAGGCAGAAAAATAATAAAATATCTACAAATAAATAAGGGGAAGATGTATTTTTAACCAGCATTTAAAAAAAAAACAATTAGGGGTCTGAAAAAGATCAGCTTTTGCATTAGCATAAATTCAAGCAGAGAGGACCATTTTTCAGTTTCAGAATTGTCAGGGTAAGCCTAGAACACACATATTACAACCTTAAAACTGATTATTTATTCTTGATTATTTAATGGAACAACACATTAACTTTAAGCTGTTACCACACTGTTCTAAAATCTTGTTCTGTACTTATAGTTTACACCTTTTTATGTTTGTTTTTCTGTCCTGTTCTTAAGGGTCCCACTGTGTAACCTGTTGAAATCAGCTGGAGTCTTGACAGAAAATCATTAAGGAAAAACCCTTCTGATTTCAGGTGACATAGGTGTGTTTCCTCCAGAGGAGCTCTGGGATAGAACTGTACCTTGTAGCAGCACCGTTCCCTCCCTCTTCCTCCTTGTATGGCAAGGATGACACCAAGGCAAGGGACCAACTTACAATAATTTGCTGCTGGCTTATAAACAACAGCAAATGATGACAGCTCAGATGCACTGGCTGGCTCATGCTGCAGTTGATCCACCCACTCCAGTTACTCTCTGATTCGCACTGCCCACCCGCTGTGGGAGTGTAGTAACTGCACAGAGTTCACTTCTCCCACAGGCTGAGGTCTCTAGAATCCTGATAGCTTGTTCTTGTTCTGCCTTATCCCCTTCACATAATGTGGTCCTCCTGAATGTAATTTCATCCTAAATTTTGAATAAAATAAATCTCATGTTGATTCTACAGAACCAAACGAAGACGTGAAGACCTCGAATGGTCAAAAATAGTTTGTGATGTTACTGTAGAATGTGTTTATATGGAGCTTTAAAGGAATATGCTTGTTCAACTGTTCTGAGGTGAGTAAATGGAGCTTGAACTGAGGGACAGCTATGGAGCAATAGAAAGGACCAGGGAATACTTTTTTTTAACTTACTTATCTAGTGGACCCACAGTCACAGTGGATATTAAATGCATACTTCTTTTTTCTCTTTATCCATACTTCTTCATTTTCTTACATCTCTGAAAAGGCACCTTAAGATTGAAGTATGAGACATAGAGGTAGTTTTAAGCATAACCAAACACTGAATTATCACCCATTTGTTTGAAATGACCTAAGGAACAAATATGGTTTAGCAAAACAAACAAGGAGTCCTTGTTTGTTTTGCTGAACTAGACTAGCACAGCTACCCCTTTGGAACTTGGCAACATACAAGCCACTAAATATTGTTTAGTAGGTATAAGATATCTATAAACATCCAGCAGTCTCTTCAGAGTATATTGTACTACTGGGAAAGAAGAAAAGTAAAAGCTCTTTCTATCACCAACCATATGTGAACAGAAAAATGGTGCAATTACCAGCTAAAAATTTGGTAGTCGGGTGTGTATTTCAGCAAAAGTAGCTGAAGGGTAGCTGGGGCTCATGATTAAGGGGCACCAGATGCATAAAACAAGCCAAACTTAAGGAAAAATATTTACTGCCTGAAAACTGCCACAGAACTCCTTATTTGTTTTGAGGAAGATGCACTTAACTTGCAGAACACATGTACATACCTTTAAGTGCATACTTACAGACAACACAATTTACTACTGCACATGTTCTCCATGTAATTTTCATATTACCACTTGGTAAATCAAATCCAATCAAATTCAACCTCCAGAAGGTTGCTGCATCTTACATTGTACATGCGAGAGTTTAGGTTCTAAAATTCAGCTATAGCTCTGTCTTCTTTTTAAAAAATTGCTTGCATTTCAAAGAGGAAATGTGGAGTTGGAGGATTTTTTTCCAATTTTTTAATTCAAAAATAGGTAAAGATAATTTGATTAAAAAAAGTTAAAACAGAATATTCAATGTGATGTGGAGATCAAGTGTGGACAACTTCAACCTTAAAAGGGAGTGCTTCAAAAGGAGCAAGATTTACTGAAACCTACTGTAGGCACTGCCGTTCTTTGTCAGAAATATTCTCTTAATGAGTAACTAAACATCACTCTGCTTTTTGTGAGGAACATTCCTTTTGATAAGGTCATACAAAATCATTTGTGTGTGTGATTATATTTAAATAATATATGGTTAACACACACACACACACACACACACACACACACACACACACAATACTCGTATACTATATTTGTTTATAGTGCTGGGTTTTTAAGACAACAGATTTATCCCTCTTCACAAAAGAAATGACTTTGTTTGGAGTAGAGGAATTCTTTACAGATAGTATACTGTTAGTCTTGTGGGGAAAAAAAATGTGTACCTATGCCTGATGTTTTCCATTATTATACTCTGCCTTTTATTCTATATGGCCAGACTCTTATTAACCATGCATGAGGGGAGCATTTGGGAAGGATCTCTGTGTGGTAAATTATTTCTGTGAGTTATATTCCTGATGAATAATAAGCTGAATGTGGGAACGGTGATTCTGGAATAAAAGTACTCACTATCTCAGCATTCCCTCTCACATGGCGCAGTCCTTCCTCATTGTCCTCTCTTCCTATGTCAACTGATATTTATTATTTATCATTAGTTATATAAAGTGTGTACTTCTTTGTACAATCTGCATTATAGTTTGCTTTAAAAATTCCAGATCAATTTTTTGTTATAGTTAATTTTCTAAAATTTACAACTGGTCAAAATTATAACCCATTGTAATCAGCACTTATTTTTACAGCCTGCCTTACTGGCGGCTGGATTCCAAGAGGCAGCCTGGATGCCTACATGCCAGTGCAACCAGGATTTCAACAGTGTCAATAATCTTTGTTCATCATACCAAAAAAGCAGAGTGTCAGTGTACTCATGCAAATTCATTAGCATACAGGCTTATTGTGCTTACTAACAAAGCATGGTTTGGTATATTCTAATTTCCCAATATGTTTGTCTGATTTACCTCTGACAAAGGCAGGCAGAAAAAAAAAATCTGTCCCGTTTTCAGTGAATCAATAACCCATGAAATAAATCTTAAGGATTAGTCTCTGTAGTGGCAAGAATTTAAGTAATTCAGAAATAATCATCATTTTGGACAGTGTGTCTTTGACTCCTTTTGTTTTTCTGCTCTATTTGAAATCACTGCTTGGTAAATGAATTACTGCAACTCATGTTTTTTAAATATCTAGGGCCAAATAATTCATCTCATCATTAAATGCACTTTAGCTTGTTATGGCATTAAATAATTATTTGCTCTATCTTTTTTTTGTGTGTGGGGAGGAGGGGAGTTGGAGGAGAGAAGTAATGTACAAGCAGATGTGCTGCTAGATCTACAGGCTTCTGCCAACCATATGGCATCTTAAAGAAAGATGGTTGGAGCGTCTGGATTAGCAAAGAGTCGGGATGGAAAGCCATGTGTCGTGTTGGTACAGGCAGTTGTTTTAGCTCTCTGTAAAAGGCTTCAGGAGATTGTGTAATGGAACAAATGGTACTGCAAGCTCAGTAACAGCCTTACCGCTGCTGGAGAGGCAATTGGCCCCCAGGCGGGTACTGCTTCATCCTTGCTTGTTGTGGTGTGTGAGGTCCCTCCCCACCCCCCTTGCCTTATGTATTCTTCTTTTAATGTACTGGAAACTTGAAGACTTTGAACTTTTTAACTAGTGAGTGAGCTACAGGGTTTTTTATTTTTATTTTAAACAATGAAAATATAGAGATTGCCTCTGGTTGAAATGAGGAGGTTGTACCTATTTGCAGATTTTATTGCACCTTTCTTGAATGCTTTGAGAATTGAACCACTGTCTTCGTGGCTGCTGCCCACATTCTGGGGGGAATTGCCCTCTCCAAGTTGAATTTTCTTAAAAGCAAGATTAGGGCTAAAATTGTGCTTTGTGACTGTAACATTCCAATTTGGTATTTACATTGTTTGACAGGTTACTCTTTTTGTAGTCATGGGACCTGCTTCTATTAAGGGTAATGGTAGAACTCCTATTCTCTTTAAGGACACAGGATCAAGTTCATGGTGGCATTTGCACTCAGGCTCACCTTAAAGGAATCTTCTCTAGAGTACATCCCAGCTCATATTCTGTTTGGTCGAGAGACCTATTGTGTGTAGAGCTATCATACAAATTCTCTGTAGCTGATATCATATGCTGGGGACTTCTAAGCATCCCTGTACACGGAAGAGATCCAGTCTGTAAGAATTGCATTCACAGTTCTGGTATCTAATTGATGCCATCATGTTCAAGGAAAGCTACAAATCTGAGCTGGGGAGAGAAGGGTGAGGAGATGCACCTAAAAGAATAAGAATAAGGATTATTTCATTTGGTGAGATTTTCTTATGTATAGTGTGAGCACACACAATTTATTACATAAGATTAAAACATGACGACACCATAAATATTCACCAGTAGATAAAATTCTCATTGGGCAGGTAGCATTCTTGTTTTATTAACTAGAAACCGAATATTAACTATAGATTGCTTTAGTAGTCTGTGGCTCCCCATTGGGAAGGTATCATCGCAATGCATTATCTGAAGCTGAGGCACATGATTCACAAACTGTTAGTGAAATGTATCCTAAACATTATCACCATTTAAATGTAAAACTTTAACTTGTTTTTTTTTAAAAATCACTAGGTAATTTATTCATTTTTGTAATGCTCAAAAAAAGCTGCTGATTTATGTAGCCCGATTCTTTATGCTTTGGTTTGGGATTGCCGGTAAATCTAACCAGGGAATTTGAGTTCTTGCCTGAATCTGACCAGAGATAATTTTAATATGGGGACACCCTACAGTGCCCAACAAGAATTGTTACATGGATACCTTGAAGTATTTTATAATTTTCATTATTACAAGAAGCTTAAAAGACAAGCAGAGAGCTGAGGAAAGGTTAAATGAACAAATGAATAACCAAATTGCAGTCAACTTCTCTTCTGATACATTTAGAAATATTATGCAGTCTGTATTTTAAAGTACACTACAATTTAGATTAGAAGCCTCTCTTTCTCTCTCTTTCTCTTTATATTACACACACACACACTCTCTCTCTCTCTCTCCCCCCCCCCACCCACACACCTGTGTCCAACAGTTTGTTCAAGAGAGAGATGTCCAGTTCCTCTCCTTAACAGGAGGGGTGGGGGGCTTGGCAGTACTACATAACTATAGCTGTTAAAGCAAAATCTAAATAGCTAGTAGGAAGAAAGAGATTGGACAGTCATTGTTTCTTATGCTAAAAGCTGATAGCTAGCTAAATAGATAGATAGAAAAGTTGAAAAAACCAGGAAAGCTACCCCCAGCAGCAGAGTTTGTCCCTTTATACCCTGTCTAGCATGGGTCTAGTTTGGGTCCTCTTTCTATAACCAAATGTGGGCCTTCACCCCCAAAATTGTAGGGATACATCCATTCTGTTGGTTAATGGGTTCGTGCATATGATTGACACACATCCTCCTTCCAGAATGTTGTTCTACCTTATTTCTAGATATTTTTGTGAGTTTTGCAGTGTTCTTTTAGCTATTTAGGGCCCAAACTGGCAAGTCCCTGATTGTTTCTCTGTCTGCTGACCTGGGTTTCATGATAAAAATATAGCCACTTGGATCTTTTCACCACTGTTCATCAAACAAACAGACCTACCTGTGCCAACATATCTAGTATTAGCTTATCTTCATAATTTCTACGCTAACTTATCACTGTGCCCTTAGCTGTTTCATACAAGGTCTGTGTAATTTCTATACTGTCCTGTAAAGTACCTGGCTTTCCAGCTATGCTAACTAATGCTAAGTATATAAACTATTGTTTATAATGACAAGATTTCTTAAACCTATAAAGAAAGATACATATATGATAGACGTATAGATGTATGTGTTCATGCATGCAAGCCAAATATAGGCTAAGTTATGGGCTACATTTGAGAGCTCAGCAAACAGAAGCCCTCTGCTTATCTGCAGACAGCTACAGCCTAGGGAGTAGCAATTCATGTTTCTCCCCTATCCTTTTCCCATATACCCCTATCTGCCTGTGCTTCAACACTGAGCTGAAGGAGCTTCCCTTAGGGGTGAGAGTTGAGTTGATTTTCCAGTATTTAGCTTTAACTGAGACTTCCACAAGCAGTGCCTTGTGTGCTATGAAGACTATGAACACATTTCATGTGGACACCACACAGTCATTACAGGCACTACTGACTGGGATCGGAATTGCACAAGTGATTTCAGGTGAAAGGATCTCTGACCCCAATACTAATTGTCTAGTCCTTCAAATTCTCTAAAAAGCAGCATTTTTGTTCTCCAGCATTATCTGTATGAGCCATTCAGTACTGCATGTTCAGGAAAGTTCATTTTTGGTGATGTAGACACCTGAATTTGGGTGCTACAAAAAGAATAATATTATGAATCTGCTAAGACGTCCCAATAATAAATTTTGCAAAAAAATACATTTGCGATGAAGTGACATTGTCACAAGTTAGACTGAATCTGGACGTATGTGTCTGATTGGCATCAGACAGACCTATTTCTGCCTCTGCCTGTTTATCTAATGTTCTTGCGTATGTTATGTTTTTTAAACTTTCTAAGAACAGTAAAGGTCCACTCAAGCAGCATTGGCTGCCTTTTTAAGCATATTAGACCAAAACTTAACAACTTGACTCTCCCATTGCTAATACTAAGGTGCATGAGATTATTTGTGTGGGTGAGAGGAACAAAATTTGGCGCCTTTAATATCATAAAGGTTTCTGCGCTTCCCATTGCAGTGATTATCTCTTATATCCTTGCCCTTGTTGGTGTAATTCTAGCTTTAGTAAGAAAAACAAAATAATGAATTTAAGATGTGGGAGAGTTTATTATACAGAGGGTATTCTTGACAAAACTATATAAGCTTGTTTGTTATAATTTGGAAATAAAAGATACTGCTGTCTTCACAGTTTGTGAGGGAAATGCACTAGGAAAAGCTATGCACTGATGCCCGTACCCACATATGCTACAAGCAGTGTCTCTGCCAGCCCCTAGTGCATGAGGCTGTGACAGGAGTGAGCTGGGGAAGGAGCTGTGGGGTTCATTTTCATACAGATCCAGTAGGCTCCAGTGATACTAAAACAGTAACTATAAGTACTATGCCAGCAGCTATTGCCTCACAAGAGGAAAGAGCAGAGGTAGGCTTCACAGTTGTCCCAAGTCATGGACTGTGACACTACAAAACCTCATTTACTTGTAGTCTCCAATATAGCAAACAAGGAATCCTGTGGTACTTAAAGACTAAAAAAAAATATTTATTGCGTGAGCTTTTGTGGGAGACAATTCCACTTCATCTGACACTTTGAAGATGGGGGAACTTACAGAATGGGAGGATATTAACTCAGGGGAGCGTAAGTCATGGGAACAGGTCACACTGTAACAGCAAATCAAAGCAGTTGTAAAGATTCAAACACTGGGGAACAGCATACAATTGTAATGAGAGAAAAATCCAAAGTCCCTGTTAAGTCCTGAAGCAATGTAATCAAATTTGCAAATAAATTTTATCTCAGCAGCTTCTCTTTGAAGCCTTGAGCTGGTATTCATCTGTCAGAGCATTGCAATTAGCAAATCATATATGTAGTGATCAGGAAGATTGAAATGCTGACCCACTGGTTTTAGAATGTTGTGATTTCCAATGTCAGATTTGTTCCCATTCTTTTGTGCAGAGACTGTCCTGTTTGTCCAGTATAAAAGGCAGAGGGGCATTTCTAGCACATGATGGCATAAATCACACTGGTGGATTAGCTGGAGAATGAGCCTTTGATGAAGTAGCTGGTTTTATTAGGTCCTGTAATAGCATCTTTTATGCAGATATGTGGGCAAAGGTGGCAGTGTGATTTGTTGCAAGGATATGTGCTTGCTTTAATGGCTGTGTTGATAGGTCTATAGTTGCTGGTGAGTATCTGTTTAAGGTCAGGGGGTTGTCTGTAAGCGAGCAGAGGTCTGTCTCCCATAGCTTGAGAGAGTGAGGAATCATCTTGCGGAATAGGCTGTAGAGTCCTGATAATGGGCTGTAGATATCTGACTTGGGGGTTGTAGATGATGACCAGAAGCGTTCTGTTGTTTTCTCTCTTGGGCTTCTCCTGTAGTAGTTGACTGCGGGGTACCCGTCTGGCTCTGTCAATCTTTACTTCCCCAGGGTATCTTTACTTCCCCAGGGGGGGTACTGTAGTTTTAAGAATGTTTGATAGAGATCCTGTAGGTGTAAATATAAGACCATGTACAACGCTGCCTACCATGTAGTTTACAAAGGCCACGTTAACCCTGTGTTAGTCATTAAAATACATGGACACATAAATAGAAAACAAAATGAGAGTTCCAGGGTAAATCTTTGGTCAAGATGAAGCTGTAGATGGTGGGCTGGGAGATAGCTGTGTCGTTCTGCCTTACTGTGTCAGTTAAAACACACACACACACACACACACACACACACACACACACACACACACACACACACACACACACACACACACACGGCCTAATGCTGATATTTTTTAAATTATTCATTTTTTCTGTTTCAAATTTCCTTTACTATTTTTAAATAAAATGCTTAAAAGTGGTTTCTCTAAATGAAATATTTCTCTTTTCGATTTGCCAAAAATTTCAAATAAAAATGGTTTGGGTTCGTTGAAAAACTATATGTTTAAATTGCCGAAGAGCTGAAAAAACATTACTTGACCAGCTCTAAATTGGAACAGGGACAATAAACTGTGAGTGGAGTGTATATGGGGTAATGAATGTTTAACTGCTTATTTCCCTGGTATTTGTAGTTCTCGCTCATGCGTCATGCAGGTTTGCAACCAGAGCACCAAGAAATATATTTTATTTATTAATTTTGAGTTGTCTGGTAAATCAGAAGGCCTATTACAGACAACTAAATTAGGCCTAATTTACCAAATCTTTACTCACATAAGTAGTTCCATTCAAGTCAATGAAAATATGTCTATACCACAATTGTGAAATTATTCCCAGCCCAAATAGACTGACTCATGCTAGTTCTGCTTGAACTAACATGGTAAAACTAGTGGTGTGGACGTTGCAGCCGAGGCAACAGCTGGGGCTGGCCTCCCAAGTCCAAGCTCACTGGACCTGCCATTGTCATATTACCCAGACTGTTCTTTTTAGTGTGCTAGTTCAAGTCTGTCTGTTTGGGTAGGGAATCAGATCTCCTGGTTTCAGTAGAAACACACCCTGAGGCTACTCATGGTAGCAAAGACTGCCCATTAGTGTAATGGTTTGCAGGATCAAACCCTTAGAGAGTAAGTGAGCAAATGCAAAAATATTATTGTTACTTCACAATAAGGTATCTGCTGTAATTATACTACCAATTGTAGTTTAGTTTTGATTTGTGCTTCATAATATCTAAGAAAATATGTTATGGTATACATTAAAAGTCTTGTTTGTACTCAAATATTTTTTCTCTTTATACACTAAGGCCCAGATTTGTAGAGATTTCAGCATTGCTGCACTCAGCATCTCAGCTCCTACCTGATTTAGGAGCCTAAATCCTCTCAGCTGTTGCTGGGATTTAGAGTCCTAAGTACCTCACTCCATCCTAAAGATGAGATTTAGGCTCTTAAATCAGGTAGGCATTGGAACACAGAGCACAGTGATCCCTTAATATCTTATAAATATCTGGGCCTAAGTCCTTGATCCTGCACACAGTACCTGCTAAGTAGTCCCATGGAAGTCCTTGTTGTGAGTACTGGATGCAGGAGTGTCTTCAGGACTGGCCCCTAATACAGTATCTGTAATGGGTGTCCCAGTCACTAGGGAGAATATACAACATTTTTCGTCTCATGCACAAGTATGTCAGGACTTGACAAATCCTAGGTACCAAGTCGCTAAGGTGCCCAGAATTTTGCCCCAGGCACCTAGGATTGCAGAGGCAGCCAGGGAGGCAAATGCCCCCTTGGTGCCTTAAAAAAAAGAGCTAGCGGTGCTGATGCTTTCAGTGCCACCATCTCTGTCTCTGTCTCTCTCCACTGCCCCCACACCCCCCTGCCACTGAAAACATTGTCAGCAGTGACTCTTGTTCAGCATGGAGGACATGGTTTCATGTGCTGCTACCGAAAAGTCGACAGTCTCAGTGCTTTTTTGGTGGTGGTCAGGGGCCCTGTGCACTCTGCGTGGCCACCAGAAGTAGTTGTGGCAGTTTCTTGGTGGTGGTGGGCCCCTTCACTGCCTTACTTTGGCCTTCAGTTGTAAGGGAGACTTGTCGAGGCTTGAAGTATCTGTAGGAATGGCTATAGATACAGAACAAGGTAGAGATTTCAGAAGTCATATAATGAGTGCCCACAGTCCTTCAGCAAACATTTAGGCTGAGTACCCCAAAGTTTCTCTAATTTTCAATATTAAATATGCCTGGATCCATTGTACCTAAAGTGTACCATCCTTCCTATTAGTATTTTTTTAATTAAGACAGCAACCAAAAAAGTAAATTAATAGACATTGATGGTTTTATCAGCTTTTTTGCTTTAAATTTCTGTCAGTTTGGGCCACAAGTACATTATGCACGGGCTATTGACTCAACAGTGTAAGGAACTATCTTTTAATTCTGTGTGGCATGTTCAGACACCACATGCACTGTCTGCTGTGTGTCACTTCCTATGAGGTTCATGCTGGGAAGCTTTTTTTAAAGGCAAATGTTTCTAAAGGAAAGAGTTCAGACTGGGCACATTGCATTAGTAAATCTCACTGTCTCTGAATAGAATTCACAGTGTGATTATTCTCTGTATCCTCAAACTGGTATATTATAAAGGTTCAGGTATAGCTGCAAATTAGAGAAATTGAAATGTGCAGCTGTAACAATGAAAGCAACAACAAAAGCCCTTCTAAGGGGAAACATTACTACAAGAAAAAATGCTAATCTACCTTGTTAAATTATTAGTAATATAAAGCAGATCATTTATTTTGTCCGTAATTTGACATACTCTTATTGATATATCATCAGGATTTGTAGTTTTCACTTTGAAAATCATGAGCAAAAGGAGTCCTTCCTGTATGAGGCAAATAGTAAAAGCAGAGAGAAGTGAACATAAACAAACAAAACAAATGAGGAGTCTTGTGGAACTTATAAAGACTAACAAATTTATTAAGGCATAAGCTTCCGTTGGGTGTAACACACTTTCTCAGATGCATAAAGTGAAAACCAGTTATTTTAGGTATATAAAAACATGCAAACAGAGGTGCGTTAACAAGGTCAATTTGAACACTGCAGATATGGCACATTACCAACAACTGATAAGAAGGTGAGAATGTTTAAAGAGGGAAAACTACCCTTTGTAGTGTGCTAGCAGCTCCCAATCTCTTATTCAGACTCAGTCTGATAGTGTCAAGTTTGCATATGAATACCAGTCCTGCAGTTTTACACTGAAGTCTGTTTTTGAAGATGGTTCCCTCCCGCACCTCCTTTGAAGTGTGATAACTTTCAAGTCTGTTACTGAGTGTCCATGGAGATTGAAGTGCTCCCCTACTGGTTTTTGAATGTTACCATTCTTGACGTGAAGTGGCTGGTTTGTTTAGGTCCTATGATGATGTCACTTAAGTAGCCATGTGGGCAGATTTTGCAGCGGGGTGTTTGCACGGATAGGTACCTGGGTTAGTGTTTCTGTTGTATGATGTGTACTTCCTGGTGATATTTGTTTCTGGTTGGAGGGGCTGTCTGTAAGCGAGGACTGGCCTATTTCCCAATGTTTGAAAGAGTGAAGGGACTATCTTACAGAATAAGCTGTAGATCCTTGATGAGGTGCTGGAGAGGTTTTACTTGAGGGCTGTAGGTGACGACGAGTGGTGTTATCTTACTTTCCTTGTTGGACCTCTCCTGTAATACATGACTTCTGGGTACCCATCTGGCTTTGTCAGCCTTTGTCATTTCCCCAGGTGGGTACTGTAGTTTCAAGAAGACTTGATGAAGATCCTAAGGGTGTTTATCTCTGTCTGAGTGATCAGAGCAAATTCAGTTATATCCTAGGGTTTAGCTGTAGATGATGGATAGTGTGATGTGTCCCAGATGAAAGCTGGAGTCATGTAAGGAGGTACTGCAATCAGTAGGTTTTCAGTTTAGGGTGGCATTTGTGTGACCATCACTTATTTGTGCTGTAGTGTCCGGGAAGTGGATCTCCTGTGTGGACTGATATAGGCTGATGTTGATAGTAGGGTGGAAATTGCTGAAATTCTGGTGGAATTCTTCCAGGGCCTCCTTTCTGTGAGTCCAAATGATGAAAATGTCATCAGTATAGTGCAAGTAAAGGAGTGACACTTAGGGGCAAGAGCTGAGGAAGCTTTGTTCTAAACCAGCTATAAAAAAAAAAAAAAGTTGTCATATTGTGAGAACATGTAGGTCCCCGTAGCAATGCCACTGACATGAAGGTATAAATTATCGCCAATTTGGAAACAGATGTGGGTGAGTACAAAGTCAAACAAGATGTCATCTTTTTTCAGAATAAAGCCAGCCCAGAGTTCCTTATTCTCAAGCTATAACTTACTACTTTGAATCTCTTTAAAAAGGAGAATGACATCTTTTCCTTCCCCAGTATTGGTATTCAAACATGGAGTAAATGCAGCTTTCACACATCTTTTATATGGGCGTGCTTCTTTTCACTTTTGACATCTTGATCCACTCAAAATCCAATAGAACTGAAAATGGCCATAATGTCTATTTTAAGTCTGCTGCTACATACCCCACTTTTCTTCAAAACTAGTGGCTGATAATTAGTAACCTCTCTAGACCTGAAAATGGATCCAGGCCTCGCTTATGAGTGATTTATTTGTTTAACCTGTATGACCAATTGTGGTAGAGAAAAATAAACTAGTATATCTAGAAGCCAGAAGTGAAATATAAAACAAAAGATGAATTGCTATTACTACATTAACCATTAATTAGACCCCATCTGTTACAGTCACTGTGGCACAAGAAGGCTGTTATTGTTTTGGAGACATAGGGTGTGTTTGAAGAAGTGAACATTTGGAGGGATTAAGGAAACTGACTTTCTTACTGTTAAAAGGCAATATGGAGGTGACTTAAAAGAAATAGTCAAAATTAATAAATAAAAGTTGGATCTGACTAACTACAGGAATTAATAATGAGATGTGTCTGGACTGGTTCCATTCCAGCCACAATGGCAGAATTTCCTACCCATTGGTTGTTGAATGCCTTACATGGAAGGAGCTTGCTTACCTCACCTGCATTTCCTAGTAGACCACTGGTTTTCAGACTTTTTCTCTTGGTAACCAGCTGAAAAAAATCATTTGTGCTCGCAATCCAACAATTACATCTTTCAACAATGTATTCCAGTCTTCTGGTGGCAGCAACAAAGGGTGCCATGAGCCAGTTCCTGAGGGTCTGCAACCTAGTACTGGGTTCTGACCCACAGTTTGAAAACCACTATAGCCGAGAAGAGCTCACATCTCCATACCATCACCACATGATCGCAATTAGCATTGTTTCTATGAAGAATCTTGGGCCTATTGAAGGAAGTTTCTGACACCAGATTGTTTTTAAAATGTCTGCAATTTTTGGGTGCCTGGTTTGAGACACCTGGGGCCTGGTGTTTTTTAATTGTTCACTAAGTGGCACTTTCCGAAAATCCCGCTTTAGGTGCCTTAAGTTGGGCACCACAAAATTGAGGATATTCGTGATGTTGAGCCATAACTGTCCATGCCTTGGTTTTCCCATCTCTACAATGATATATTCTTCTTTACCTACCTTAGAGGATTGTGTGAATTCCTTAAAGCTGTAAACTGCAAAGAAAATACAAAGTGCTTCTGTAAGTGCTAAATACTATTTTATTTATAGGTGGTGCAAGTAGCAATGTCTTCATTTGAAGTGGCTTGACACTCCTCATTTTCATTTCATAATTTTCCAGACTTTCCAATATTTTTTGAAAAACTCAGCTAAAACAATTCTTTAAAAGAGATTAAGGAAAATATTTTGTTTTACCTATGTTAATTCCCCCCACCCCCAAATGGTTGAGAAGCTTTTGCAGTCCATGCATTAAAACAGGAACTTGAAATTTGATGGAGGGATCATCATGGTGTCATCAGTGGTCATCCCCATTATAACCTGCCCAAATTTGGCCCATTTGTAAGCCTCTCAAAAGATTCGGTTCACACTTGTGTAATAGAGGCTTGTTAGAATTTGACTGCTAAATTCTCTACTGATTCCTGTTCATATAGAGGCTACAGAGGGCTAAATATGCCTTTCTCTGAAATTGCTGTTCCAAGCTGCTAGGATACTGAGCAACGGAAATCAAAGCCGGGAGGCTTTTTCTCTTATGCTGTCAGTGATCCCTTGCTGATGCCTAGCCAGCGGAAGGAAAGGAGGAAACAGCCTTACTGGAGCACAGATAGTTGAGCAATGGGAGAAACAGAGTGGAAAGGGGGCAGGAGTCTGAGGAGGGGGTGAAGCAGAGAAAAGGGATCAGAAATGGTAGCAAGGAGTGTGGTTAGGAGTTGAGGAGGAAGAAGCTAGAGGGTACATAGGTGCTGAGTGGGATGTGGGGCAGAAGCCTAAGGGACATTGGAGTTGAGGAGCCGGGGAGGAGGAGGTGGGAGATTGGTGTTGTACAGAAGAGGAGGGAGGGGACAGGAGCTGTGGTGTAACTGGGGCAAGTGGGAGTTGTGGATAGGAGGAAAAAGGGGGACAAGGTTAGAAGCGGAGGTGAGAAGTTTCTACAACTATTGGACATTGGAACAATAATCTTATTTCTGGCATTTCTTAACTTTTGAGTGCTGATTCTGCAAACCTGATACTCTTTTACAGTAGGCTTTTTTTTTTAATGTGATTATTTATGAGGTACTTTGAGTTTAAAGCATGCCCATTTAAACTCTCACATACTAGCAATTTTAGTATCTGGTATGTCAGGTCTGCTACTGGTCCCACATAACCCAGTACAACCTGCCACAGGTTGAATCCCCAGCAGCTAAGCTAGAAACCTGACAGCTCTCTGAGTAATATGGGACATGCCAGACATCCTCCAGAATGAAAAACAGTATCCCTAAAAGAATAATCTCTGTTTGCTGCTGCTACATTGCAGCCAGATCTTGACTGAGTAAAGGCTAGAGAATGAAACCCTGAACCCAACCTGCTGTGGTGAAAATGTCTGGTACTGTAACACAGCTTTGTGTTCCAGCATCTCTTGCAGCTGTGCTGGATTTCAGATATCTTAGACCCTAAGCCTTTGGCTCCAGTCAGTGCCACAGAGAGAGGGACTTTGGTCCTAAGGCAAGCTCTGCCTCATTGTTTTCATGACCAGATGTTTGGGTACAGTAGTCACACTCTTCAAGTACTTGCTGGAAGATAAGGACAATGTGCACTGGTATGTGAAATGGCCTAGAGGAAGTCAATAATCCTAGAAAGCCTGCCATAATCATTAGAGAGCTAGTGAAGTTTGACATCAGTGTGGATGCTCTCTCTGAAACTGGACTAGCTGACACAGGCTCTCTGAGTGAGATGCATTATACCCTTTTTGTTTCGTTTTGTTTGCTAGCACTTCTGCTTAACATGCAGAAGGTCCTGGGTTCAATTCCCAGGGGGTTGGACTTGATGATCTCATGAGGTCCCTTCCAGCCCTATGATTTGACTTGACTTGATTAGAAAAGGAACCACCACTACTACCATGAACACAGTATGGGTTTTTTCAGTCTCATTAGCTTCCAAGGTCAAATGTCCCATTGCAGCATCAGAATGTATTTCATCACTAGGAATGTCTTCTACAGGCAGTTTTGTCAACTTCATCAGTACATATGCCTTCCTTCTATTTCTGAAGGGAAGGATGTGTACTATTAGCAATTCAACAGTGTCATCAGTAAGCAAGCATGGGGTGAGCTACTCTGTTCAGAAACTTCAGTGCCAGAGCTGACTCTAATTACAACACCATGTTGGTCCCATAGAGGGATAAAAATTAATGGTAATGGGCAAAGACTACTGGAGCTGTGCATCAACCAAGGACTATGCATTATCGCCACCCATTTTCAAAGTAGTTATCAATGAAAGGTCTCAGAGAGACACCGGAGATCTGGACATTGGCATCAACTGGATTTAATGGTCCAGAGAAAACACCTGCAGGATGTTTCCATACTGACAGTTTTCTTGTGCAAATTGACATAGACCATGGATCATGTGCGCTGCAAACTAAGACTTTCATTGCAGTTTTCCATCATACTAAACACAGCTGTTGCTCACTCATGAATATCAATAATAGGAAAGACTTAGAAAGGTGTTTCCAGGTCACTCAGGAAAGTTGTGTCATGGACTGTGCTGCCCCTGAATTCTGATGTAGTATGGAACATACTACATATGTTAACCCCAGATCAGCCAAGGGTACGTTTCAACGAACAGCAAAGCAATGTGCCCAATCAGTGGCTCAATTTGTGCAAGATACAAATTTGCTCTGCTAATGGACCCCTAAGAGGTATGGGTGAAGGAATCAAGAAGGCAGTAGGTCCTTTAGCCAAGAAGACTACTCCACTCAAATCGCCATGATATCATCATGGACATAAGCAAACAGATGCGGCTCTAGCGAGAACAGTGTCACAAACTCTATTTACGTGAAATCATTATTTCTAAAGCAGAATTCAGTGTAATCCCCAGGGTCCAGCCTATCAAAGAACTTGATATAGAACAACTTATAAATGAGCTTGAAAAAGAGCTCATCTCCCTGTTATCAGGAAAGGCCACAGGAAAAGACAGATGTCCAAATGAGTTCTGAAGCAATGGGCTGTGCTTAAATATTTGCACATCTTATTTGTTTTTTGGAAGAAAAGAGGGGTTCAGCAAGATATAAAGGAATCCAATTTTATAGCATTGTATGAAATAAGGATATTGGAGTGATTACAATTACTATAGAGGAATCTCTCTCCTATGTATTGCTGGCAAGGCATTTGCACAGGTCATTCTCAAGAGGTGGCAAGATCTTGCCAAACACATGTAAGCGTGATTTCCATGATGGTAGATGATCTTAACACTTAGGCAACTGTACAAAAATTGTCAAGAACAAATAAAGTCTCTTCATAGATCTTACAAAGGCTTTTGACCTACTTGGCAGAAGGGGCCCTTTTCAATTGCTAGTGAGAATTGGCTGCCCTCCAGTACTTAGCTTGAGTTGATCCTTTCTTGATGGCGCAAAGGCTGCAGTCCAATATGATGATGATCATTCTGAGAGCTTTGAAAATCTAAAGCAGCATCAAACAAGGTTATGTTTTGGCATCAACTCTTTTTCATATTTTTTTTTGTTGCTATTTAGTTATACTTTCTCATGTATCACTGAGGATATTAATCTGCCTGCAAGAGTGAAAGGAACAATCCTCAACATTGCATGTTTAAGAAGTTTAACTGTGCCTTTTTTTGTGTTAACAAGAGAACTTCTTTTCACCATTGGAGCATTGAATATAGTGAAAAGGAGTTCTGAACTTTGCAATAGCTTTCATAGAATCATAGAATCATAGGGTTGGAAGGGACCCCACGA
>ML681972.1:15577770-15900921 GCA_007922195.1 Podocnemis expansa | reverse complement strand
ACACACACACACACACACACACACACACACACACACACACTTGACAGATTCAGACTCATGCTACAGCATTAAAAATAGCAGTATAGACGTTCCCACTCAGGATCTGAGACTCATCTCCCGGACCAGGTTTCAGAGCCTGAGTTCCAACCCAAGTGAAAAGGTCTGCTCTATTTTTAGTGTTGTAGCATGAGTCTGAGTTTGTAAACCCAGGAGACTTGTTGGCAGGTTCTCTTTTTATTCTTTCCTTGCAGTGTAGATGAACCCTGAGAGATTTTAAGCTATCGGTTGTGCAGAACATGGAGACATAGGAGTCAGTCCTAGAAAGCGTATGCTCTCCTACTCCTTTGACAGATCCATTCAGTTCGACAGGGAATGTAATACCTTAACTAGGATTTTTGTGTTGTGTATATCTTGCTTCAAAACCAGGGCACCTCATATTGGGCTACTGTGAAATAAAGCCGCATGTACATTCTGCATAGCACTACTAAGGAGATTTTTTAGGTTTAGAATGAGAATGTTTTCTCTTTGAAACAAATAATTAAGCTGCAGTTCCTTATGTCCCAAATCTTGTTTCTTTTTATGTAACCAGTTGTCAACCTGTGTCTCTATCCCACACTATCTTTTGGGTCTCTCTTGCCTCTCTGTGTAAATTGGGAATTTTTGAAATATGAGGCAACAGATGGAGAATAATTTTAAGTGCATCATTTGTACATGGGAGCTATTTCCTTTTGTCAGATTATGCTGTAAATGGGCTAAATGTAGAAAAGTGCTAGAATAGTTAGAATTTGTTTACATAACTGAACTGCATAATTAAGAAATATTTTTATTACTGAAGATTTGTTTCTCTTCACTTAAAATAGTTTTGCCTCTTTTAATTCAATTATCTATCTTTTAATTCAGTTATCTTTTACATGCTTAAAATAAGATATGCCATCCTATGCAGACAGCCAAGAAGGGCCTGAGGGCTCTAGGGCCACTCAAGCTGCCTGTCAAGTAACCACTAGAATTTAAGCTGTTGATTTTGACTTGTAAAGTCTCAAATGCTCTGGGACACACTTCTCTCTGTGCCGTGCTGCCAGAGGGGTGTCTGAGCTAGAGCACACTTGAAAGGGAGCCAGCCAAGCAGGCCATTGTGTACGAGGGCTCTTTATCATCGCTGTTTCTTTTTCCCTGTGATCTGAAATAGGCAATGTACAGACTCTCATTGCTTTACTCTAAGAGGCTGGGAGGGGGGTGGGTTAGGTCACTGTTCTTCAAACTTTTTTTTCTCAGGACCTGGTTGAAAAAAATCATTTATGCCTATGACCCAACAATTACATCTTTGAACAATTCATTCCAGTCTTTTGGTGGTAGCAGCACCACTGTGTTGCCACCCGAAGTCTGAAAATCCCTGGGTTAGGTTGTAGAGCTTAGCTATGTTTAGGTACTGGTGATGCTCATTATCGAGTAAAGGAATGTTCCTTTGGACCTATATCTTTAAAACAGTTCAAGGTAAGAGGGAAAAGGAGAGGTTTGAAATTGAATGTGTGTAAATCAAAGAAATGCAAATGATAAACTGAACTCAGACCAAAGTTGGTGGTAGTTGGATGAGCCTTAGCACTGAGAGAGTTTAGGAACCTGGAATGAAAAAGGTTTCTGTTCCTCAAGGGGTAAGACAGAATCAAGGAGGGAGTCTTTAGAGTTTCTTCCTTTATTTTCTTCACACAGCTATTTATAATAGTAGCCCATAGCACAACTAGAACTCTGCCTCCAGAGATTTCCTAAATGCTTTGTAAATAATATGTACCCTATAACTGGGTATGCTAAAGCACAGAGAAGTTATGTGGCTGTCTTCAAGTCAATAGTGAGCTACAAAGCAGGAAATCCAGTTGTCAGCACTCCCGACTGTGGTATCATATCTTCTGTTATGACACTTCTTCACAGTAAAGATTGCTTCCTGTCTTGCACTGGAAGTGATATATTGCTACTGGAAAAGTGCATTTGTTTACACACACACACCCCCTCACACCCACACCCACACCCACAATTTCTAGGTCCCTGAAACCACACAACCAGAATAAAGAAATACATACAGTAGTGAACTTGTGTGTTAATGTGTTATACCTTAGAAGTTATAGAAGGTGTGAGACAGTAATTAGCAGCACATTCTATACTATTAAATGGTCTCTTTGTTCACTTAGTTGGCAGCTGTCACGGTTTCCAGCTTGCTGGGTGGTGCTTACAGCTTCATTCTGTTCTTTAATACCTGGTAATACAACTGGTAAAATCAGCTTTATGGGCTAATGTGATACTAGACATTGTTAAAGACCCAGGCTCGATGTGGACTTTATTGCTATGTGGTCTGAAACCATGTGCATCAGCATTATCAAAGTACTCTGGAAGGGAAAAGAATGAGACTATGGCAATGTATCCTGTGGGTTTGGCATAGTCCTTTCACATCATCTTATTCTTTTCCCCCTGGTTTTGCACACCTTCTGTGAAGAAAGTAGGCTTTTTTTCCAGCCTCCACCTGGGGAGTGTTTATTAGTACAAAAACTGAACAATGAAGTTCCTAAAAGTTTGTGAGGTGACAATAGGTAAAGCTGATGTCTGAACATTAATTTGGATTCTATATTTTTTACACCTCAGCTGAGAGATCCCAAAGTCTGCGAGATAGACATACTGCACAGAAACTTTCATTCCGTCTCCAGTTTGTCACTAGAAATCCTTTCTTTCATGTAGGCCCTGATTTGGCAATATAGTTAAGCATGTGCCTAACTTTGAGCATGTAAATAGTCCAATTAAAATCATGTTTAAAGTTTGTCTTATTTGGAAGCCTAGCACAATTATTATGCAGGCCCTTAGTGACAATCACCCAGCCTTGAAGAACTTAGTAATAAAAGATCCAAGTCTCAGTTTGAATCTGTAGTCCAAACCACTAAACATCATCTTAATGGTAGTTGTTTCCAGGGATTTTGTTCAGTCCATCCAACAGGTGGGGCTCAGTCCTCATGTTCTAATCTGGTTCCAAGATCCCACAGAGTTATGGGGTGTTGGGCCAGGCCCATTAGTACTTTGCCTCAATTCATTTGATCACCAAGATGGCATTATGTGAAAAATAAATTTCTCCTCACAATTTATAAGTGCCTTTTAAAAGCTGGGTGTGTAGATTCCAGGTGCTTTGGTAGGGGGTTGTCAGAAGTACTGATTGCATGGGGGGATGTTAGACACCATACCTGTAGTGGTCCTAGTTGGAAGGTCACCATTTAGTCCCAGTTACTGCAGTGGCAGCTGAGAATTATCACAATATTTTCCTCTAACTGTGCTACCCAAGGAAGTGTTTGCTTGTTAATGGGCACCCAGCTGTATAAAGAACAGTGTCAACAAATAAGAGAGAGGAATCCAGTTGTACTTTGCTCAGAACAAGAAGCAACCACCAGCCACCCAACCTGGAACCACTAGGTTAGTAATGGGGATGATCTCTTCAGACATCTGCAGAACCGTTTGCGTGCAGCACTAGTAGGCCTATGCAGAATCCTAGAGCAGGTTGTATGGTTCGGGAGCAATGTTAAAGTAGAATCTGAGTTTCTAATCTCAATCTGAAAGCTCTGTCTACATTTAACTGGCCAAAGGAAAGTATAAATAGTATATGCTGGCTGTAGTCAAGACTTTCTTGTTGAGCTTTGTCACACCTTAGGTAGGTAGGTGTAGTAGTGGCCCTGTGTGGAGCTTGTTCCCTGGTGCTGTCTGTTTTGTAGAGTAGACTTTCTCCACATAGAGCACCTAACAACAGAAGGCTCTCTTTCTGACTAGGAATTTTGGGAGCTGATGCAATACAAATACTAATCCCCTTCTGTTCATCCACTTTTGCTATTTAGTCTACTTATTGTACAGTACCCATCCTCCCCACTCCCCAAGAAGTAGCCATGGACTTGAGTGTTTGCTAAACACAAGTGACAGATTCAGAGGGGTAGCCGTGTTAGTCTCGTTCAGCAGAACAAACAAGGAGGCTGGTGGCACTTTTAAAGATTAACACATTTATTTATCACAAGCTTTCATGGGAGAAAATCCCACTTAGAGCATCTGATCAACTGGGATTTTCTCCCATGAAAGCTTATGTGATAAATAAATTGGTTAGTCTTTAAAAGTGATAGCTTGTCTGCCATGTACTTTCCTTACTGCAAGTAATAGCAGACTTTCCTCTTTTTCACTTTTCCCTGAAAAAGTCACTTAGAGGCACCCAGAGTGATAAACTGGCAGTGTACAGCTAGAGAGATTATTGTGTTTGTGACAGAGCAGTAAAGATGCCTGCGGCCAATCTACCACAGTGTTTATACTGGGATACATTTGCCCTGTGGGGGCTGTTGATGTAAATTAGGCACTAGTTTTTCTATTATCGATATGCTTGACAGAATTCTGTTTTTTACAATGTCAGATATCAATTTATTTTTAGCAATTTTTTAAAAAGATTTTCACAATCACAGTGAATTATGGAGTGGATTAATGATGATTTTTTCTCCAGGAAAAGCAATATGATATATGTAGTTCTAAACCACATCTACTAGAGCAGTGGTTTTCAGACTTAGGCATGGAACCCACTCCTGGGTTGCAGCCAAAAGACTGGAATGCATTGCTCAAAAATGCAACTGTTGGGTCGTAGGTAAAATTATTTATTTTCAACTGGGTCCCAAGAAAAAAAGTTTGAAAACCATTGTACTAGAGCATGGGTCTTGTTCTTTAAATTGCTGTCACTTAATGGCAAAAAGTAATTTCTTAAAGAGAAGGCATTTGATTTAAAAGTGCAAACATTCAAAAATGTTCACGTCTAAAGGATGATCATTAACTGTATTAAATATCCTCCGAAGAACCATTTATCCCAACCGGGCTGAACTTGATTGTCACATAAACCATACCCTTGCTAGTTCACATCAAAGATTCTGTTGTAAATTCCAGTAGCCTGTCATCTGTTTTAATCCAGGTTACACCAGCTTGATAAGCATTGCCAAACCACTGCCCAACAGCTTGTGGAATTACTCAACAAACAGAATCAGCTCTTCAGAGAGAGGCAGACACTGACAGAAGAGGTGCAATTCCTGAGAACACAGGTACCATGCTAGTACTGGGAACAAGGGGAAAGAAAACCTTTGGGAAATGTTTTACAGTCATCAAGAAAGATAAAGATTTGAACTGTCTTGTTTCAACATGGTTTTCCTTGTCTTCAGAGTACAGAAATAACTCCAATTGATTAAAAGGGTTGGCAGGGTTGGCACAGCTGTACCACACCTTGATTGAACCACCTTTCATGCTATGAGGTGCCATTAAGCATCACGAATTATTCTTGGTCAGTACCTCCTGTCAAATCTCTTTCATCTTTCACATCAGATGATGGTAGACAACAAAGTTCCTTGTGTAACAGCATTAGCATGTAGAACCATAATCATTTTCAGAACTACAGTTTGAGCGTGACTCCTGCCACTGAGTTCCTAACATGGAACTGTGGTTTTGCAATCTCATTTCCTTGTTTTTGGTTTTGTTTTTTTTTTTAAATGTTTCTACCTTTTGTTGCAGAGTAAAATCCTCACCCAAGCTGGGGCCACAGACAGACTGTATGGGGAAAACAGTGTTCTCTGATGTCAGTGGGGCTTTGTACAGATCCTTCAATCTGTCCACCTTCACATTAGTAGTAGTATGATTAAAGCCTTATTTATGTAGGGGTGCAGTCTGCAAGATATTGTTAAAAGTAACATTTTTAAGACACTGATTTTTAAGTTGGATTCTTCTCCTTTAAATCATTCACTGGTTTAGAAAGAAGAGAATTACATTATTTTAAAGTATAACTGAAAGCTTAGTTAAATGTCTTTGTTTCTAAGACTAAAGTAAATTAACTGATTTGTCCATATCACTGTGATATGAAGCCATCTGGCTGATGGCCAAAGCAAGTTGTTGGGTTCAAACATGAAGTTTGGACTTTCATTAACATGAAACATGACCAAAGAAAGTCAGTTGAGAGGAATTTGTAGATTCCAAGCTGCAGCATGAAAGGAGAGTCAATGTTTTAATCATAATATTTTTCACAAAAAAAGATGGCTAGCATTAGAGTATGTATGGCAAATGCCAGCATGTTTTAACATATGAGAATTAAATGTAAAACACATACATTATCACAGCATGGCATCTTTCAAAAATGCTTTTTTAATGCAGGCTAGAGAAGTTGAGTTACCAATTTTTCTCTACATCCAGAAGAAATAATACAGGTAAAATTGAGGCACATGTATGTGTGGCATCTGTTGGCAAATTTAACAGCAGTCTCTGTTTTACCTGTAAGTTCTTTAGAAGCTGAAGAATGTTACATTAAAAGAAAATGAAATAACCCTACACAAAGGAGAGCCAGAGACTATGAAGTCTACTAGACTCTGAGGTACCCAAACTACTTACTAAATATTGTTGCCATTGAACATCTACTTTGGCGTTCTAAGGATGCATTTGTTAAAACAGGCATTGTGTGCTCCAGCCAAGACTTTTTACTGGCGTGCCACCTAGCACTTGTAATCAGTAGATCAGAAAGTACTCCAGTCTAATATATTTGTCATAACATCACTGTGAAATAGCAAGTAGTATACCCATGTTTACAGATTCTTTTTTATATTTAATTTGAGAATGCTTAGAAGGAAGGAAAGAAGTCTGTCTTTTTAAAAAATTAGGCCTGCAAAACTAGAACCCTAGATATCAGGCTGAAGTGTTTTTTTAAAAAATAAGTGGATGCATGGGTACAGGAACAAAGTTGTATGCTACACTAGGCACATGTTTACAAAAACAAAGAACAATTCCTTACAACGTGCATATTTTGAGTCCAGCTCCGTAAGTTCATTCAGCTTGTGGAATGCTTTCCAAAGGCAATGATTTTGAGTCCAGAGTGCTAGTAATGCTATTTTAAAATTGGGTCTGATGCTGCATTTCATATTTAATCTGATCACACTGCCCAAAACCTGCCCTGTCCATAAAAACAGTGCTTAACTGTGGTGCTGTCGCACACAGCTGCGGGCTAACATTGCTGATCTTACCTGTACATAATGTGCATGGTATGCCTTGATCATCTTACCCTCTAGCTGATTAGTCCCCCAAAGATGTGCTGTGACTTAGTGCTTGTTGCTATTTTAAAATGCTAATAGCCTGAAGGTAGAGGAGTATGGGGTTTATTGAGGGGAGGGGGAGTGCTGTAGTAGGTAAGTACAGAGCATTTTTAATCATTTGATTAAATGAATTTTCATTCATTCTCATTGTTCAATGCGTAATTCTTTTATCCCCATTCAGAATTATCAGTAGCTGTTTAGATAGTTTGAAAGCCTGGCCAGAGTCTTTCATAACTACGTACAGCACTTTGTTATATTTTATTTGCTAATCTAAATAGGGGAAATTGAAATGTAACTGACTCCTTATGTCATAAGAAAAGTACAGCAATGGCACTCAAAAATGGTGCCATTGGACAGGCCAGGTAGGATGACTCCTTAAGACTTTAAATTCAGCTAGGTAAGATTTTGGGTGGAGAATTTTCAAACATTCATCTTGTGGTCTGAAATGAAGAGTGAAATCTGTGATTCTATAGCAGAAAATAGTTTTGTTTTGTTTTGTTTTGTTTTTAATATGCAATTGGGGGGAGGGGTATAATGCTGGCCTGAAAAGAGGCAGATGTTTTGAAAGAAGAGTTTTACTTCTAATTTGGCTACCTGTAAATCATCTTCCTTGGACAGCATCGTCACAGTAGCACCACTTATCCTATGTCACACCCATTCATGTTGCCAAGCCCACATTACTTTATACTGTAAATTCAATCCAACCTTTTTAAATGGCTTGCTACATTCCAGTTAGATAGGAGAGGGAAAACAAAAAAATGAGTAAATCTAGCATGTGATATTTGCCTTAAGAAGCAAGTGAATTCCATTACATTCTAAGCCCATTGTTAGTATTTCTTATTCCTGGCATTCAAAGGTGACTAGGGCAACAAGTCTCTCATGCTAGAGATGCTGCCTTCCCTAGGGTGCTCTGAATTATCTTTTTCATGGAAACCTCCTTACAAGCACAGATCTATTTACAGGAGAAGTTCTTTTTGATTTTTGTGATAACAAGAACTGGCCTGCGAGCTGTGCAGATACCATAAGGAATGGGAGATGAGGCTCTTAGTGTCCATCAGGTGCTCACCACTTCATGGCAGGTGCTACTACAGAACCCAGGCAGTTTCTAAACATTGAAGAAAGGTGTCATATCCCCTAACTCTGAACTATATACTTCAAAAACAATATTAAACCATATCCTAACGATTGAGGGGGTCCCAGTGTTGTTACAGCAAAATACTAGAGCTTGTGAACTTGTAATGAAGCACTGACTCAACAATTATTATTTGGAAAATACTTGTCCCCCAAGGTCTTGCGGACCAGCAGAGAATTTTAACTCCTCAGTCCCCCTTTCTAACAGAGATACAGGTTGAGTGTCATTAGCAAAAGGCCTTCTCATTTCACTTACTGATCAGCGTCTCTTTTATTTCTTTAACCCAGCTGCAGCCATGTGAGAAACATTGTCAGGACACCAGCCAGTGTCTGAGATGCTGTCAGGCCATGATCAAGGCCAGAAGAGGCACTGTTATCATCCTCTGAGCTCAAGCAGAACACAAGCTGTAGAACCACAGCCAGTAATTCTGGTGCTAAGTCTCTTAACTATTGTTTGAACTATACTGTAGAGCAGTGGTTCCCAACCTTTTCTCTGCCTTGGCACACCTTGATACATTCAAATTTTTCAAGGCACGCCACTATTAAAAAACTCAAATTAACTTAATTTACTTATGAATATTCATGAACCACAGCAGTGTGTTTTGGAAATGCTGCCATGTGGGATGGTAAGGGTAGCAGAGCAGCAAGACTGAATCGAGACTATGGGTTCTTTTCCCATTACAAAGGGTAATTTGACTTCAGGCTTCCCATGGTTTGAGCCTGTAAACTGCTCTGATTTGCTGTTACTTTATGAGCTGATCCTATGTTTTACACCCCCTTGCATTTAGTTTCATTCCTTTCTGTAAGTTCACCCATCTTCGAAGCATCTGAGGAAGTGGGATCTTCTCCCACGAAAGCTCATGCAAAAAATAAATGTTAGTCTTAAAGTGCCACACAACTCCTTGTTGTTTTTTCACTGGACTAGACTAACACGGCTATCCCTTTCAAAAAGCACAGGAGGTCAGGAGTTGTGTGCAGTGGCAGGAGTGAGTGTGGGGAGCAGAGCAGGGTAGAGGTGGCAAAGAAGACAAGGACAGCCATGTGGGGAACAGCACAAGGGTGGCAAGAGAGGAGAGAGGAAAGGAGAACAAGAGTGGCTGAGTGGGAAGGTAGGGTAGGGGAGCATGGTGCGTCACCCACTTCCCCCTTCTCCACAGTGGATCCCCTCCTCCTCTCCCCCTGCTGCCTGTGATGGACCCTCCCATCACTGCAGGGGCCAGAACTAGGCCTTCAGCCCCCAGCTACACCCCCACACCCAACCAGCCACCCCACAATCCCAGCTCCACAGCCACTCCCACCCTCCCCTGCTGCACACACACACACCTGCCCAACACAACCCCCAGCAGCCCTTCTCCCGAAAGCTCTTACCTGGGCTGTTTGCAGACTGCCTGACACAAGCTGCTCCGCCCTGCAGGGGGAGATTCACACACTCCCAGCCTGCCACAGCTCTCTGCTGGCTGGGCCTAAGGTAGAGCCATCAGAACACTTTGTTCAGACTGCTCCTGCTATTTTTAGGGGGACCCCTGGAACTCCATGTTCTGGTGCCTTGCTCAATTTTTAGGGGGGGCCAAAAGGCTGCTTGCTTAAAAATAGGGGGCCCCAGAACTGTGGTCCTGTGCCTTCCCCCTTACTTTAACCTTTGTCTTTTCCCAGCGCTGCACAGCCCACAGGGCTGGGCTGAGCAGGGAGGGAACTAACTCCAGCTGTCAGGGATGCTCGCAGCACACTTTGGGTGCCCCAACACACTGGTTGGGAACCACTGCTGTAGAGTCCTGCACGGATACACATGTATGGATCTGTATCACATCTGCAAGAAATGGTCCGTGGATATCCATGGATTTGCAGGGCTCTACTATACTGGATCATTTACAAATAAACTGATTCAAAATAGAAAGCCTAAAGGCCAGCCCCAGGCTTTCAAATAACTCACCTGATTTTAAAAAGTTCCCAGTTTTGAAAGGCTGGGTTCTGTTGTCAATGCCTGTTTCGCTCTGATAGGATACAGTGTTGCTGCTGGTTCTCTTGATTTGGTAACACCAGCATTAATACTTTGATTTGTCCACAGACAAGAGCATACGAGTTCATGTCCACCCTAATTATACTATAAAAAGGTTTGGGATTGAGATGGATCCCTCTTTGTATTGAGGGGAGCATACACTATTCTCTCTCCTCCACTGCCTTAACAGGCTTTCGCACTGAACATTTACCTGATTATTGGCTTCCCTAAATGGACACTATCTTTTTAAAAAGCCCAATTTTCCTTGCTTAATCCAGTGCCATGGGACTTCAACTGATGTATTCTAGGAGCAGCTTCTAGTCCCAATTACCTTACAAAGTTCAGTGAAATCTTTGGACACCTAAAGCTACAATCACTGTTAACATAGCTAAGAACATTAGAAAGATAATCAAACTTTGTGGCTTTTTTCTTAATTTTAAATACAAAATGTCTGATCAGAAAGTTTGATGTAAATAGAATTTTTTTTTTCTAGATAACACTCCCTGCTCAAATATCATCCAGTGGACCACAGTTCAGTGCAAGGGTTTACAGCAGTGGTTCCCAACCAGTGTGCCGGGGCACACTGGCATGCCGTGGGAACACCCAAAGTGTGCCGTGAGCATGCCTGAGAGCTGGAGTTAAAGTTCTCTCCCTGCTCAGCTCAGCCGCATGGGCTGTGCAGGGCTGGGAAAGGCAGGGGTTAAAGTAAGGGGGAAGGCAGCAGAACATAGTTCTGGGCCCCCTATTTTTAGGCAGGCAGCATTCTGCCTGCCTAAAAATAGAGGAAAGCACTAGAATTGGAAAGTTCCAGGAGTCCCCCTAAAAATAGCAGGAGCAGCCCAAATGCACCATTCAGGTGGCTCCACCTTAAACCTGGCTCAACCTTAAGCCCAGCCAGCAAAAAGATAGGGGAAGCTGGGTGGTGTGAATCTCCCCCTGCAGGGTGGAGTAGCTTGTGTCAGCCAGCCTGCAAACACACCAGGTAAGGGCTTGGGGGGGGGGCACTGCTGGGGGTTGTGTGGGGCAGGTCTGTAGCAGAGGTGAGTGGGAGTGGATGTGTAGCAGAGGGTGTGGAGCTGGTTGATTGGGGGTGTGTGTAGCTAGGGAGTGGGGTGGCTGGGGGGGGTGTAGCTGGGGGCTGGAGGGTCCATCACAGGAAGAAGAGGGCTGGGGGAGCAGAAGATGGGACCCCTGGGGTGGGAGAGAGCAGCCATGGGGTGAGGATTTGCCCTGGGTGGCAGGGAGCCACTGTGGAGAAGGGGGAAGTGGGTGCTGCGCCATGCTCCCTTGCCCTTCCTTCCCACTTCCTAGGTTCCCCTTTGCCCCCCCATTAAGCCCTACTTGTTGTCCCTTCCTCTCTCCTCTTTTGCCACCCTGCCCTGCCCTGCCCTGCTCCCCACACTCACTCCTGCCACTGTACATGATTCCTGACTCCCGTTTTGCCACCCCTGCTCTGCTACCCCTACTACCACACATGGCAGCATTTCCAAAACACTGTGCAATGGTTCATGAATATTCATAAGTAATTAAGTTAATTTGAATATTTGTGAATTTTTTAATGGTGGTGTGCCTCAAAAAATGTGAAGGTCTCAAGGTGTGCCATAGCAGAGAAAAGGCTGGGAACCACTGGGTTTACAGACACACAATGGCTATGCAACTTTTCAGTTCTTGCAAATTAATCTTGCTGCCAGAGGTTTTTAACAGCACAGAGGCAGCTTCCTGTTTTGATGCAGCAGCCCACACTACTTACAGTCAAAGCAATTGCCAGTAAACAGTCTCTGGCACAAATCTACTGCCTTTTTCTTGGAAAGGAACTGGACATTAGACATGCCCTAAAGCAAGAGCTCTTTCTTAGTGCTAAACACTAAGCGTGTCTAAAGCTCATGGAGATTTTGTTTTTTGGGAATCAGAGGCCTCTGTTCTTAGCACTTGTAAGATTTTTGATCTTGGAAAGACCCAAGGCAGCAGGTCCACAGGAAGTACAAGCTCTTTGAAACAGCAGTCTGTTTATATAGCATCACCACATTCATAACCACTGATGGACTGTTTTTCTGAGAACTTAACCACAGAAAGAGACTAACAAATTAGAAATGCAAGTAATTCTTGAACAAGGCTATTTATAATCCCAGTTTTTATTTTTATCTTTCAGTTACCCCATGCACCAGTCTGAAGGCTCACTTGGCTGAAGTTGTCCCAAAGCAGTGTTTCAAGTGAAAGAAAACTCTTCCTCCTTCAGTTAAGTTGATTTACTTTAGCTGTTTGAAATGTCACACAAATTATCAAACCTTTTGAATGTACACACCTTACCAGAATATGACCTAAGACTTCCAGCATGTGTGGTTTCCAATGTGCTTCCTGGGTAATGGTTAGGCTAGGGGTCAATTTAGCCTTTAGTGTGTGTAATTTTTAAGAAAATATTAAACTTATTTTTATTTTAACTTGTTTTATTTCAAACTTATTAGAGCATATCTGTCTGCTTTTATATGTAAAAATACCAATAAACTTACCTTGACTGTCTGTGTGTGTCATTTTGAATTTGAGGGGGAGCTGTGCATTATCTTTTTGGTATATAACCCCCTTTCTGATCACTTTTGTGTAATAGGAAAGCATATTATTACTAGTTTTCAAGACACATCAAACTGGAAACTTTTTCTTCTAAACAGTCCAGTACAAGATTTCTTCAGTTACGTTCTAGTCAAGGAATGTGTGTTTTAGTCAAGGCTTTGAGCACCTTTTACCCCAATGTGAAGTCAGTGGGAATTGTGAGTATTCTGCACCATTTAGGATAAGGTCCTTATATCCTAATGTTTCATAGGTGGTTAAATTGAGAACATATAAAAGTAAATATGTACTTACACTCCGTCACATGCATGGTGCCTCTCTCTCTAAAGGTGAAATCCACATCACCTTCACACAGCTGGAATAACAGTCTAGATTCAGGTGAACTGGGAAAGTAAGGTACGTGAAATTCATCTCATTCCATGTTGTAGTAGTATCATGTATGAATCTGATCACACATTCTGGAACGTCTTTAAAGCATACTCTCTAGTACAGCTGTGTTTAAATAAAGGAAGAGACCTATTATGACCAAAGTTATCCAAGCTAATTCAAGGCCTTTGGAATAACATACATGTTATTTAAATATAACTAGTCCAAACCATCATTTAGCGAGAACCCTGCTGCTTTGTACAGTAGATGCTGACTTTCTTAAGCAACAGGCATTGGATTTTGAATATATAACCTTGCACTTGACATCTTTTGACATCCAATGAGACTGTACAGTTAGGTAACAGATTACATGCATAATTTTTAAAAAGATTGTGATGTATATATTTTATAAAAAGAAACTAGGTGAGGTCTTTTTCAGATTTCAAAACCTGGTGATCTATCTATCCTACCTGAAAGTTTATTTTAAAAAATACTAAATGTCATGATTGTTTAACTCAGAAATTTGAGACTTCTTTTATGATTTGCAATGCAATGAAAACTAAAGGAAGCAGATTTTCACCATCCTTATATGGTATAGTCTAGGGATTTTATCCCTCATATATTTAATATCAAGGTGCAGATATAAAAAATACTTTGACATATGTATTTACAAAACTTGAGACCAAAAGCAGCATTAATAAACACAGAAGTAGCAGATTGACATAGTGCTTTATTTAAGCTGTCTGTACGAAGGAAAATAATGTGCATCCCTATCATAGACGTGTAAAAATACTAAGGATGTACAGTGTACAAAAACAGTTTCTTGTAGTTATTTCACATCCTTGTGGGTCATATACTTAAGGAAATAAACAGTTTAAGTATGACCAACAGTAAGACGGTTTCTTGGGTTCATAGTTGTCTGCTTAATATCCTTAACCACATGACTAGATCTTGCATGAGTCTAATGAAAGAACTAGCAAGATCAAGAAATGTCACAAACTCTAAAGCTACAGGGAGGTAATTCAATTACCAATTTAGAGGTTTTTTTATTTAAATAAATACTTTACATTTCATGCTTGCCTGTAATGCACTACCAGGAGCAAGATAAGGAAATTCTACTGTAGACAGTACAAACAGTAGCAGCAAAGTGTGTACGTTGAGGTGTAATATATAGACCCTGCAGTTAGTAAGGAAGGACCTTACTTTTGTACTCTAGGAGAAGCACATGGCCCCTGCAAGAACAGTCAGCTTTAAGAAGCCACGAGTAAAGATGGACATGGCAAAAGAAAAATGTAAAACAATACTGGAATAACTGTTCTTTTAGCAACAGGAATGTATTGGATTAGTGTGGAAAGCAAAGCTGTGTGCAAAACTGCCAAAATCCAAATAGAAATCACCCATTTCCTCAAAGATGGCTGCAGTACAAGAGGGCATACTGTACATCATGGAAGTCAGTACAAGCTGGAGTCAAAGTCTGAAATGTACGATGATTGAAAGGCTTATGGTACCAGCTACCAGCTGCTGTCCAGATCCCAACAAGAGCTGAGGACAAGCAGAAGAGACATTTGACCCATCTCTCCGTACAGCTTTAAGATTAGCTTTCGTCTAGTTGGTCACAGAAGTCAGGAATTCCAGGCAGCATTAAGTTGATATTAACTATGCCAGTAATAAACTTGATCAAAAGTAATTGTGAGGATAGGGTATGCAATTAAAAGTGAAGTCAAAGTTTCCAAACAATTCACTAACTAACTGATATTTGCTGCAAACTACAGTCCAACTACATGAGCTACAGTGATCGAGCCACAGGGCCTCTCCTGCACATGAGGAGCCATCAGCCTTCACGATGACTTCAGGAAATGTTCAAGGTAGTTATTGCTAATACAAACTGAAAATGAAAAAGGAAAAATACAGATATATTTTAATCAAGTTTTAGTTTGCATCTGAGGCATTTCTAAAGAAGTAGATAATGCTCTATTTACTAATTAGATTATTTAAATCATCACTATGTCAGTGTAGAAACCTTTACAAAAAGGTGCATTATAGACCTATCATGTATGTAACTGTGCACTTTTCCCGCTGAGTGGCATTGTCTAAAGTTGAGCAGTGTGTTACGAGGTGAGGATGAGATCACACATGGCAGCACACACAAAGACACACCTCTTATTATGTTATTATTAAATAAAACTTTGCTTAAGTAGAAACATGAAAATTATCTGAATGAGTCTCTTAGCTGCCTTGCTAAAATGCCCATCTGCCCCTTGATAACCCCAGCATATCCACTGCCAGCAGTGATCTTCATGCTAAGATTTCTAAACTTGAAACACCAGGAGGATAAGGCATCTACGTAGGACCATTTTGTCTTTCAGAAGTCTTTTTCCTAGTCATACAGTGCTAGCACTAATACTCTGATATCACAGGCTACGGGTTAGCTAATGGTACTTGAATATTAATTCCAAGATTTTCTGATATCTCTGCAAGGGCACATGCTCACCCTTACTGGCAGCTTCAGAATATCCCAACTCCTAGCACCAAAAGATTTATTATTAAGATGACCATTAATGGAGGACAAAGCTAAGGTTTGTGCACACTTCTTGCTAAATACAGATCTTCAGAAACAGAAAGACAACATTTTCCTTTCATGATAAACATGATGCTTTAAATTCAGTCAGTTACTATTGTTATACTGAACATGCTAGGTTTCATTATCTACTTGGTTCAGGGCAAGTGTTCCAATCACTGTTTGCAGAATTATAATAAAGTGCTTTTCTTGTAATCAGTGTCGTCTCAACTATCTGAATGCATTTTCTCGATATAAAACTAAAAATTTCTATTGTGCTGCCAGGTTTTTATATTACTTTAATCTTCAGTGGTGTGCGCACACAGCCTTTTTTTTTTTTAACCCGTTGGTGCATGGAGTTGGAATATCCAGCTGCAGCACCAAAGAATTAAATGACAATACTTCATCCACAAAAGCCCCAACCTAAGCAATATGTACAATTTCAGAGCCTTGTTAAAATTTCCACATGGGAAAAAAAGTGCATTATTCTCTTCAGCTTGTACAGTCCTTCCATATATTACAAAATAAACTGCTCTAAGCCTGTTCTAAGATGTAGCAGCATTTGCAGACATAACACATACAATCCTTATCACTAAAAATAAATACTACTGCCTTATAACAAAAAATATATATATTCAGAGTTAACACCTGGAGAAAAGCTAATTCACAAACTCAAAATAAAACCATATGGCAAACACCTGTTTACCTTGGTGCACAAATTTTGGTGAAAAGCAATACCATTATGCCTGTCTACATTCTTCAGCCATCAGAGGTGACGTATATCAAGAAAGACAGAGAAAAGCATGAGAAAGATGTTATCTGGTGCAAATTATAAGACCTTTTAAACAACTTCAACTGCTGCTTTTATGCCTTCGTTTCTTGCATGTAGAATGTTCAATTCTCCATGATTGCACATGAATCTGGAAGTCTACGTGGCAGGCTGGATGAGCCCAGCCCTTCTGCTTCTTCTGTAGTATCCAACAGTAATTAAAAAATAATATATATATATTTATATATATGAACAGTTACAAGTTCTTCTCTCAAATGTTTCCCAAACGCATTCCAGCCAGATGTTAATGACACAGACCTGCTTCAAGTAATGATATGCCTAACAAAAACCTTGCATATGTACATCACCACCCCCCACATTTCCTTGTTCTGACCAGCACAAACAGATGCAAGAAAACATTATAAACTAGTCTTTTTAGACTAATTACAATTCTGGTTGGTCTTCTAGAGGAAATGCATCAGGGACCATGTTTCTTTCAGCCTCCCTGTGTACAATGGAGGACTTAAGTCATCTGACTTAAAAAGATTTTAAAATTACTTCTTGACATTGCGATTACACTGAGACAGGGGGAACAGTGACAGGAGGAGACCTTAGACTGATACTAAATTTCATGCAAAAAACCAAAAGGCCATTTGGGGCAGAAGGGAACATTTTCAACTTCGAATGACCTCTGAAAGTGCCTCTGCAATCTCAATGACTAGTACTGGTGGTGATGTTCAGGAATCATTTTCAGTGATAAAACCTAAGATGACAATGCAGCAGCAGAACAAAAAAGGGTTATTCTCGTCCACTTGCAGAATAGGAAAACTGAGGGAAATGTGGCCGCCTCTCATTGTCCATGCAGTCCATACCATCTTCATCATCTGTGGGAAAGGAAAGTTTAATTTATTCACCACAAAATTATTTCATTATCCAACTGTGTGTTAAAATAACATCAGTTTATAGACCTCTGTCTAAAACAGCATCTCATTAAAAAACAGGTACAATCGCACAGCCTTGTATACATACAGTAGCATTAACATTGAGGATTGACATTTGAGGGGAACTTTTCTTCAATGTATGTATTACTTCAGAATAGCACCTGAAATTGCCAACCACCTTTACAACTCTCTACAACAGTCAACTTGTGCTAGATAACAGACCAGGTAATATCGCTGATAGAAAGATTGAGGGAGAGGGGGAGAGGAACTGTCCACTATCTTAGGGAGCAAATTATTTCTCAAGATGATTGGATAACTATATTTTTATTGTGATCATATTTCAAGTTTCTTCTATCTGTGAAGATTTGCTATAGTTAAAATGGAGTGTGCCACCAGAATGTGTAATATAGCTCAAAATGGAAAACATGGTTAGAGTAACCACTGCACAGAGTTTTGAAGCACTATTTTTAAAACCTGTGTAAAATAGTCCCATTTAGATTTGCAGTATTTACTGGAATTTGATGAGATGTGCACTGAGTTCTTCATACTATATACAAAAGATCTAATCTTTAAAAGACTGCATAGATTCATAGATTTTTCAGGTCAGAAGAGACCAGAATGATGGTGTAGTCTGACCCCTGCACAACAGGGGGCACACAACCTCTCACACCCATCTGAGTAATAGACACCCCCCCAACCCATGCATGATAAGTTACTCAAGTCCTCAAATAATGGTTTAAATTTAAAGACTTTAAGGTACAGAGAAATCCCCCAGCAAGTGACCCATGCTTCATTCTACAGAGGAAAGCAAAAAACTCCTTGGGGAGTTGGGGGCTTTCAATCTCCATTGACATTGTTCTCTTCAATGACACACTGTCTTCATATATATCATTTAAAATAGCTTGAGTTAATGCAACTACATTACTAAAAAATGAAAAATATGGAGATGATAAACATTTTGTTCTGCCCCATTGTGCCTATGCTTTCAAATTTACAATATAAAAGACAACCATACTGTATCTGAACTAGGACAAAATATTTTTTGTATTACCACTTAACAGAAGGTATGGGATGTACAAAACAGGCTAAGTTCGAAGAAAAATGGTTCTTCAACCAACAACTGCAATTTTGAAGTACAGGCTCAGATTCCTTATTTCAGTGCAGTCATTTTATACCACACAAAGACAACCTAACCCTAAAATTGACTTGACAAACCTTAGACGATCATCTTTTCATGGCACAGAACTAACATAGGAAGGCTTACATCAGCCCCTCCCGACGTTGCCAATATAGCCAAAAAAAGAAAGCATGACCATTGGGGGCAGGGGGGTGGGAAGCACGCAGGCTCAGACCCTTAAGTTACATGCCGATCCTGAGCCGCTTTCTGGGACACGGGCTACAACAATCCAGCAAAAATGCTTGCAGCCTCCAGGGTCCTCTAACATGATGCAGCAGAATTTGCACAGTACAAGAAAGATTTTAGTCACTGAACCATACTCCTGACTTGTGCAGTTGAATTTGAAAGTTTTTGTTGGTTTGTTTATTTTTTAGAAGAAAAAATTCAATTGATTTAAAGCTAAAACATTTTCAGATGCTGGGCTATGTCAAACTATATGTACAGTCTTAAAACTTGGATTGTCTTAAACTTGAAAATGTCTCAAACACTCATCCATTTAACTTTAAAAAACATTAATGATGCTGACCAATGATCAGTCCAGAATTAGATTAAAAGCTGAAACATTTCATAATGCCCAACCCTTTTTTTACCACTCCACCACATACCCTGACCAAAAAAGGCAATTTTTCTGCTTGTGTAAAGTTCACAATTTCAAAACAACCAACCATTTTTCCCCTAAATTCCCACATTTTAAACAAAATCTGATCAGATGTTTTGAAGTTATGCATATACAAAAATTCTCTTTTGCATTCATGGACAAGATGGGGGATTTATTTTTAAAAAAATGTGCAAAACTTAAAGACTGACACAGCAAGCAGAGAAAATTTGAGCAAAAAAGAATTTGTTTGAGAAAGTTATAAGTTATCACAAAGGACACAAACAAAAGGAACTCAGCCTTAAGTACTCTGTGTGCTATCATCATATGCTATAATTTTATACATACTTTTTTGTCACAAAGAATGTAATAAAACCAATTACCTTTCTAGAGAGGAAATCATTTTAAAAAATTGACCAATGGAGTTTGAAACACTGTTCCCTATATGGTATCTTTTTTTATTAATACAAGCTAAAATGATCAGATAATAATGATTTATAGATGTGTTGATAAACAAGGTAAATGCAATATAGACTGAAAAAGAAACTCCCCGAAGTGCACAAGGTCCAATGCACCACTTCAGTCTAAATTATTAATAATGGCATTAAGGACTCTAGTTATGCAGGGAACCTGATACAAGGTCTTTGCACTGGAGTGAATTTCATCTAAAACAAAAATACATCAAGCTGTCTGGAAAGGAGATATCTGTTCTCCGTAGCAACGTGTGCTGTTTTTTGACCTTGTTCCAGCAAGGTATCTAAATGGGAGTCTACCATCTTTAAATACATGAGTGATCTCACTGAAGTCAATGGGAGTATACATATACATATTTGAAACTTGAGTATGTGCTTAAGTACTTAGCTGAATTGGGGCCTTTATCAGCAAACAAATACTTAGAAAGTGGCACATGCCTCATTAAAGAACTCAAGAAATTGTGAGGTGGTTCAGAAATCTGATTATCTTGAGCAGGGCTGTTGCTGGTGCCAGGCTCACGGGGGCTCAAGCCTAGGTCTGCCGCTGTGGCAGGGCGCTTACAGCGCTCGAGCCCCGAGTCTTTTCCCAGACCAGGGGCACTCCTGATCTTGAGATATTTAACTTTACTATAAGGAACCTCATGCCATACAGAGTTACTCTTGGATGATTCCACATTAAATTTCATTAACAGGGGTGTGAACAGAGTAACTTATTTCATACCACTCCTTCCAATATGTATAGAGACAGATAAGCACTTTTCAGGCTTACTTACATTTTTCAGGTGGCGTTATTGTAATAGTCTGAGCTGTAAATTCTTCATCAAAATACCTGGTGTCTGTCTCGGATGTCACTTGAGGTTTAAAAGGAGGTACAAGCTGACGGGAACAAACAAACAACAGGCATCAAGTTAATAAACTTGAGTTCAACCAAATTGTTGTCAGGAGTAGACATGCCTACCTGGAATCCTGTCTTGAGTCCCGAGGACTGGACTGGACGAGTTCCCGAGATCCCTTTCAGTCCTGCTTATCTACGATTCTATGAGAGCTCATGCAGCTAAGTGGTTAGACCAGAAGACTGGTAACAGGAGGATCCTGGATTGAATGCCAGTTCAGTCCCTGATAGCTACTGTGGCAAGTAGGTCACTAGATTTGTGTGTCAGAAATGCTAGTTTACAAACTAGGTAAAAGCTGGGGCACAACAGAAAGATAATTAACTAAAAAATCTGAATAGGGTGTTCAGGATGGATAAAAACAATGATTTTTTAAAATATTTTTAAAGTACAGATTTTTTTAAAATTATGACAGCCTGTGTTATGACCTAAACTTATTATAATCTATTAAGATCATTTAAATAATTATACAAATATTATGCAGCACATGGCTGTTGCCAAGTTTTAAAGAAAGTCAAACCACTGAGCTGGTGGAGGTTACTAGCTGAGCACTTGGCACCAAAATTTGAAGTGCCAAAATAGTTTTTGACAGTAATAGCCTCTTCTACAAGTGTAAAGAGAATATTTGCTTCACTTTAGTTTATTCACCTAGTTCAGTCCAACGCTAGTTCATTCACAGCTTAGTAACTGAGAAGAAGCAGCTCAAAAAGTAGGAGGTCGTATTTTCCTTTTCCAATTTATTAATAAAAACTAGATACGAGAGAACAAACTCTACTTCTTCTAAAATCTTAAAAGACATGGTAAGCAAAAAATCAGTATAGTTCACTAACTACAGCTAATACTTCCCTGGTTGAATAAATCAGTTAGTTTTACATTTTGATAATTTCCTTGATACACCTTTTTCCGTACAGAACTTTAAAGGTAGTTTTATGTAACTAATAAAATGCTGTCTTATTTATTTAAATTCAATTTCAATTACATCCAACTGCCTTCAGAACCGAGCTTGATGAGTTTGTGGAGGGGATGTTACGATGGGACAGCCTATGTTAGAAACTGACTGATCTTTGATTACTGGTGGTGGATAAGCCAGTGGCCTACGAAAGGAGGGTAGATGTGGTGGGTTCTAAGTTACCACAGAGAATTCTTTCTTGGCTGACTGGTTGGTGAGACTTGACCACATGCTCAAGGTTTAACTGATTGCCATATTTGGGGTCAAAAGAAATTTCCCCCCAGGGTAGATTGTCTAGGGCTCTGGTGGATTTTTTGCCTTCCTCTGTGGTAGCATAGGGCATAGCTCACCTGCTGGTGAATTCTCTGTACCTTAACGTCCTTAAATCATTAGTTGAGGACATTAATAACTCAGTAATAGGTTAGAGGCTTATTGCTGGAATGGGTGGGTGAGTTTTGTGGCCTGCATTGTGCAGGACATCAGATTAAGAGTAGAAGGGATCAGTTTGATCATTTAGAGTTCAGTCTTATACAAAGCACAATTAAAAAATTAATCAGCTAGTAAATAAATATTAATCAGCATTTTGTAAAATAAATACAACATCAAGCATCTGAATAAATTTAAATCAGCTATAGCATTGCTTAAATCAATGTGTTTGGGCAGAGCATGTCCTGGTTAGCAAAAAGACATTCGAAACTTAATGTAAAGGCTAAATTTGATTGCATGGAATGGTTTTAATGTTTACCAAACATTGAGAATCACCCTTTCTTTAGGAAAATCACTAAGAAGTATAAATGCAAAATAAGATTAAAATCAAGGTTGTCTACTTGCTGATTTAAATTTGTTTGATTTAAATTAATCCACACTGATGAGATTCTCATTACTCACTGAAAGACACATCTTTCAAAGTTTTACATATGTGCTTATTTTATAAACTGAGAAGTTGCAATCAAGTCTACTCAAAGTGTGTAAAGATGAGCTGTATATGCTTTTGCAGGATAGAGATTCACGTTTGTGATTAATTGTTTCTAAAAAATAAATATGAATCTGTAAACTTTGTGTCAGACAGGTCAACTTGTTTAGGTCAGCCTCATGAATGAAACATTCCTGGATTTTTGACACCATTTTCACAGTATTTTTCAAATTTCTTAGCAAATAAGAACTGCTATGGTTAAAAACTGCTCCAGTTCAGTAGTTTATTAGTGCATGTGGACTACACACAGCCATAGAATTTGCCTGGTCAATGGATGACAGAAAACATCAGAAGTCCCCCTGGGAACTTTACTTAAAGACAGGTTGATGCAGCACAAAGATGAGCTTTTCAGAGACTCACAACCCTAGGGTCAAATGCCTCAGAGAAGATTTTGCATGTAAGAAATGGAGGGTGCACAGTTTCTCACTATATCTTCAAGCAAAACTTGGAGAAGCAAAACTGTAAGCACGCTCCCAGCGCTAAGCTTGACTACATGCCGAATAACAGCACATGTGTGAGAATAATTTTACAACGCTACTTGCATCCAGTCAAAAAGTGAATCTATTTCTAAGAGCGCATGGCGCTTGCATGTGTATTTGATTTATCACATTTTAGAAAGTTAAGCACAATTATAACTTTAGTTTAGTTCTGTCAAAGAAGTTTAAGAATCATCTTAAAATCCATCTCCAATTAGACCCCACTCTTCACTGCTAACATTCACACTCCTAACCAGAGAATTCTGATTTCATATCCATTTTCCTTTTTGAGCTGACTCTAAGCCAATTTCATTCATGAGCTCAATATGTACCTCGTACTTGCATAGCTTACTAAATCCATTAAGTACCTTAATATGTTCTGTGTTAGAGAATATTAAACCTTAGGTCACCTAGTTCCCAGTTCTGAAGGTCCATTTCTGCCACACTATGCTTAAGATGACTTTACCATCCACAAATTAGGGTGAATGTCACTCATTAGCGTGACTGGAATTGTTTTAAAAGTTTTTCAAGCTGTTCATAGCTTATATGGCAGAGTGGTGATTAAAAGCAGAGAATTATTGCACTTCTCAAGTGGTTAAAGATGATCTGAAATGCATGCATTCTCTTCTGGTTTTAGATATTAAAAAAAGACTTCCCCAATTGTTAGCAGATTAGATAAACAAGTCTAACCATAGACAGGCTTATTTTAAAGTACATTTTAAAACCTAATGGTCTCAAACAGTTTTCACTGCTACCTTGGAAAGCAGCTACCATAGCATAAACGCTGTAGCTCCCTGTGCTTTGTTTTGCTATTAATTGAACAATTCACTTTGGAAGGAGAAATTCACAGATGGATGCATTTTTAATTTGAAGCCTCCACTTGTACTATATTAATGATTTGAGAGCTATACACTCCCTTTTTAAATGTCTTCAATTTCTAAAAGATATCTGTTCCCCTTAAAATGTAAGAAGTTCCAAAGAATGGTATTTAATTTTTATCAGAGACAATTGATAGCACAGGCTCAAGTTTCAACTCAAACTGAAATATGAACATAGCAGTTTCAGTAACTTTCCTTTATCATCAATGGCCAAATCATGGTGTCACTGAACCCAATGTATTTATCCAATGAGGTCATAATTTAGCTCACTCCCTGCTCACACACACTGAAACTTTGATTCTTAATCAGTGAAGATTATATAATCCTACTATATCTATACTGTGTAACCAGAATAACAATGTAGCTAACTGTTCTATGTCACTAGCCATATTGGGAACTGATTTTTGAGCAGCATGCACTCCAAATTAGACCTCTAACAGCCAAAGTTTCAGCTTCAGTTTTAAACCCTTCTTTCCACTTTTCTGGAAAGGAGGGGATGATTCAGACTGAGATAAAATACATGAATGGTGCAACCAGCCACAAACGCAGGTAAATCCCAACTGTTTTCAACTCTAACTCTTAAAAGTTCTATCCGGATCATTTCATATTTTCTTCCACCCAAAGTATGTTCTAACTGACAACTGGTAACCTAAAAACGATACAAGTAAGACAAAAATATCTTTAAGTCAACTATATGAACACCAGAAAGATACAAAAAAATAACAGAATGCAACCCAAATACCTTTAGTAAATGAACCAGATTCCAATGTCGGTTATATCTCTGTAATTCCATCAATCCTTTGACACAAATTTCAATTGGATGTACCCAAGTTCCAAGGGGGCAGCCATGTTAGTGCAGTAAAGTGAAAAAAATCAAGGAGTCTTGTGGCACTTAAAGACTAATAGATTTATTTATCACATGTGCTTTTGTGGGAGAATATCCCACTTCGTCAGATGCTTTGAAGAGAGAATTTACAGAACTGGATGAAAACAAATGCAGAGGAGTGTAAGACATGGGATCAGGTCGGACTGCAACAGCAAATCAGAGCATTTCTAAGGATTTGAGCTCTAGGAAACAGCACACAGAGGGAAAATGAAGTCAAATTACCTGTTATAATGTGAAAAGAATCCACAGTCACGATTCAACCCTTCCCCCCCCACACACACAATTTAATTTGCATATTCATTCAATTTCAGCTCTCTCTCTTTGAAGTCTTCATGTCCCATTATTTTCTTCATCCAATCTGTAAGTTCCCCTCTTCAAAGCATCTGACGAAGTGGTATATTCTCCCACAAAAGCTCATGCGATAGATCAGTTAGTCTTTAAGTGCCACAAAACTCCTTGATTTTTTTTTTTTCAATTAGATGATCTGTCTGTTTCTTTCTTTAAACATGTTTTCCTCCTCTTGGTTACATACCTATATCTATAATGTTTCTGACCAAAATTTTCATCCAAAATCTATGGATGTGATTGACAAAAGGTCTTAAGAGTTGTAGCACTGGGAATCACAGGGCATAGCATTTACAGACCTAGAAAATCTAGAGGCACTACCACAAAGCCAAATTATGCACCCCAGCTCCCTGTACAATGAATGGGGAGAAAGAGGTGCCAAAAAATGTGATTCGTGAAATCCAGCACACTAGATAAGAGCGGTCCAAGATAGAAAGTGGGAGATTCCAGCTAGAGAGGTATATGCTAAGCCTGGGCCCTCTCTCAGAGCTAGGCCTTGATGTCCAAGCTGCAGAGCAGCATGTATTTCTGCTTAGCAATCCAATGGGCATGTGCCACCTATAGACAGAAGGATTAGATACAAAGTGTTTCCTGTTGGAATGAGTTATGTGCCTGCTTCATAAGCTGATGGCCCTGTCACCTTGTAACTTTTAGCCCAATGGTGAGAGCGCAACTCACCTGGGGGATATGGGAAATCCAGTTTCAATTCCCCACTCTTTGCTAAAGTGGGAAAAAGAATTTTTTACTTGCATCTCTCACCTTCCAGTTGGGCGCCCTAACCACTATGATGTCCCACTCCCTCAGTGACTGTTAAACAGTCATTGGACCAGAAAAAGAGAAGGAATGACTCTATAGCCAAGTGTTACGTCATGACCCCAAGTCCAGTACCCCCTGCCCCAAATTCTTATTATTTATCCATGCTGGTACACCTTCCAAAACAGGGGTCTCAACCACATGGCCCGCAGGCCGCATGCAGCCCCTAAAGCTATTTCCTGTGGCCCGCAATGACACTACTGTTACTGATATTTGTGATATCATTGTATGAAAAGGTTTCAGTGGTACGGCCCTCAGGCTAATGTACTAGTCCTCATGCGGCCCTCATGGTGATTAGAGTTTGAGACCTCTGTACTAAAGGACACACTGAGGGAGCCCCACATCAGACTATCCCATAGCTGAGGGGCTAGAGCTCCTCAAAAGAGGTGAGGGTACCCTGTTCAAATCCCTTCTCCCTCTGCAGCAGAGATATGGGAACCTAAGTCTCCAGCGTCCCAGGTGAGAGCACTAACCCCTTGGCTGAAAGTTATAAGATGCACAACACTGGATCTGGGACCCGAACAGACAGGTGCCCTTTGAGCATCCCAACTGGACCGGACCTCAGGTGCTTCTGACAGCTGAACACGTATTTTCCCCAGGTTTGTAAATCACTCAGGGGGCTTCGGCTGGAGATAGGCATCCAAAGACTTAGAATGAGAAAGCAACACATACATACACTGTACTCAGGAACAGAAATGCAGGTAGGTGCCTACAGGATAAGTCAGGAGTTCTGCAGGTCACAGTTGAGCCAGAATAAGAATTTCGGCACGTCAGTCTGGAGTTTTGGCATGTAAGTACTTCAGTGGATCCCACTTTATGTGATTAAACCGTTTTTTCAGCTATATCTATCTACTACTTAGAATAGTGCAGGGAAAGTTATAATTTTACAGAAACATGATTTACATTTCATTTTATTTGACCAGAAAATGTCATGCGACAATAAAATGATTTTAAAAAATTTATCCTTAGTCATCTTATTATCATCTACTTATCAGCCAAATACAGATCTAAACTTGGGAGTCAGAAACAGACTGAATTTATTCCCCAAATATAAACCAATCTACATACTATTTTTAAACAAAAACCACTTCCTTTCACCAAAATATTCACATCTCTTCCTTTGCAATACACACACACTTCCCAGGAACCCCCCCCCTCATATTTAATTCTGCAACACAGCCAGCCTCAGATAAGGGGACAAATAAATTATGGATTTCTGATACAAAGAAATTCTCAAGCAATATGCCCACCTATGAAATGGCCATAAGATCCAAAGCAAGGTGTCCCGATAAAACATGCCAGTTTATTGGTCTTCTCAGGTTATTTTTCAAAAATTCAGAGAGTAGGCCACTTATAATGGTCTGAAATCTAATAATCTGCTCTATCCACAATGAAAGAGCCAATATTATATTATTATTTTCCAAGAACCTGATACTGTTTTCAACAAGTTATGTAAGCAACTTAGGTAAAATTAAATGTACAACTAAACTTCAGAGTGCACCCTACTGAACAATCTCAGTTCTCATTTCCAGGAGAATAGAGTAACTCATGGAAAAAACCCATTCAAGGTACAACTCTTATGTGGGGGAATGTTATCCTGACCTGAGCTGGGAGTGGCAGAGATGGCAACATAAGAACTTTTCTCATCTCTAACTACTGTTGACCTACTGTAATCAATTGTGAGTGGCAAAAGAAGAAAGAGGCAGGAAATGATCACAGAAAGAGGTAAAAATGAAGAGAAATACAAAGCTTCCACAATTAAAAAGAAAAGTAAGATACAGCAACCTACAGATTCTCCTGTGAAATTTGACTATGTCAGCAAGTCACTATGGATCAGAACCAAAGTTAGCACCTCAAATGAAATATTCTCATTGACAGCAGTGGGGTCAGAATCAGGCCCCAGGCCCACTCCATCTGTCTAAACCAATGATGGTTCGTAGAATATGTTGAAAACATCCTTACGGTTACAAAATAGAGGATTGCAGGAATCTTACAGAGCAAAAAGGTAAGAATGACAATAAGCAGATGCCTTAAATACTGTTAAAAATTATCAATTATAGAGCTGTCTCACAACAGAAAAGGAGTGGTGTCCACTAATCCTATCTCCCGACCCCAAAAGACCCTTTTACATTAAGTAGTTTGATGCACCTCAGTAATGTTCAGTCACTCAACTGATGAAACTAAAAATGATATCAATATTCCAGATAGCTGGGTGAGCAAGAAAAAACACACAGAACTCCAGGCTGCAACCAGAAGGGAGAAACTTGATCTAAAATACTTGGTTGAGGTTTTTGAATCAATTCTGCTTACACAATTTTACACACTCCCTTTCATAATCAAGTCATTCCACAGCAATTACAAAGGAATAGGAGAGGTTCATAATCCAGCGACTGTGTAGGAGAACATGGCAGCCTCTATCACCTTGTGTGTTTACAAAATATCTATATATTCTCTCTCTCTCTCTCTCTCTCTCTCTCTCTCTCACACACACACACACACACACACACACACACACACACACACGCAAAAAACCTACAAAAAAGAGGAGACAGAAACTAAGACTGAGATAAACAGATACATGTGATAGTGCTTAGGAGTGTCTCCCTGTTCGTTTCATATACCTTCCACTAGCATTATCATTTAGGTAATCATGACAAGGAGCCTGGGAAACAAGCAGGAGGAATTGGTAGCACTAGCGCAGACAAAGAACTATGACATGATTGGGATAACAGAGACGTGGTGGAATAGTTTGCATGACTGGAGCTCTGCAATAGATGGGTATAGACTGTTCAGGAAGGACAGGCAGGGAAGGAAAGGGGGAGGAGTAGCACTATATGTAAAGGAGCTCTATGACTGCTCAGAGCTCCATTATGAAAGTGGAAACAAGCCAGTTGAAAGTCTGTGGGTTAAGTTTAGAGGGGAGAGCAACAAGGGGGATGTTGTGGTAGGTGTCTGCTACAGACCACCAGATCAGAAGGAGGAGGTGGATGAGGCATTCTGTGTACAACTAACAGAAGTTTCTAGAGCACAGGCCCTGGTTCTCATGGGGGACTTCAATTACCCTGACATCTGCTGGAAGGCCAATACAGCAGTGCACAGGCAATCCAGGAAGTTTCTGGAGAGTGTTGAGGACAACTTCCTGGTACAAATGCTGGAGCAACCAACGAGGGGCCTTGCGCCTCTCGATCTGCTGCTCACAAATAGAGAAGAATTTATCAGGGAAGTAGAGGTCAATGGCAGCCTGGGTAGCAGTGACCATGAAATGATTGACTTCAAGTTGATGATTAAAGGAAAGAAGGAAAGAAGCAAAACACAGACCCTGGACTTCAGAAAAGCAGATTTTGTCTCCCTCAGGGAACTGATGGGCAGGATCCCTTGGGAGGCTGATCTGAAGGGGAAAGGTGTCCAAGAGAGTTGGGTGCATTTTAAAGAAACCCTGCTAAGGGCACAGGAAGATACAATTCCGATAAGGAGAAAGCACAGCAAATGTGGAAGGCGCCCACTGTGGCTTAACAGAGAGCTGTGCACTGAGCTGAAGCATAAAAAGGAAGCTTACAGGAAGTGGAAGCTAGGACAGATGACTAAGGAGGCATATAAAGACATTGCTCGGGACTGCAGGGATAAAATCAGAAAGGCCAAAGGACAAATGGAGTTGCGACTAGCAAGGGATGTGAAGGATAACAGGAAGGGGTTCTACAAGTATATCAATAACAAGAAGAGGATCAGGGATGGTGTAGGTCCCTTACTGAATGGGGCAGGCATCCTCGTGACAGAGGATGAGGAAAAAGCTGAAGTGCTCAATGCTTTTTTTAGTTCAGTTTTCACAAGCAAGGTCAGCTCCCAGCCCACTACACTAGGTACGGGGGACTGGGGAGAAGAAGAGAGGCCCTTGGTGACAGGAGGTCAGGTTAGGGACTGCTTAAAGAAACTAGATGTGCACAAGTCCATAGGGCCGGATGAACTGCATCCGAGGGTGCTGAGGGAGCTGGCTGATGAGATAGCAGTACCGTTGGCCATTATCTTTGAAAACTCGTGGCGAACGGGGGAGGTGCCAGAGGACTGGAAAAAAGCAAATATAGTACCTATCTTCAAGAAAGGCAAAAAGGAGGATCCAGGGAATTACAGACCTGTCAGCCTCACCTCAATCCCTGGAAAAATCATGGAGCAGCTTCTCAAAGAATCCATCCTGAAACACTTGGAGGAACGTAGAGTAATCAGGAACAGTCAGCATGGATTTACCAAGGGTAAATCATGCCTGACCAACCTCATCGCCTTCTATGATGAGATGACTGGATTTGTGGATGCGGGAAGAGCCGTTGATGTGATATACCTTGACTTTAGCAAGGCTTTTGATACGGTTTCCCACAGCATTCTCATTGGCAAATTAAGGAAGTATGGGTTAGATGCATGGACTGTAAGGTGGATAGAAAACTGGCTAGAACAACGGTTTCAGCGTGTAGGAATCAATGGCTCCATGTCAAGTTGGCAGGCAGTAACAAGTGGTGTGCCCCAGGGGTCGGTCCTGGGGCCAGTTCTGTTCAATGTTTTCATTAACGATCTGGATGATGGGATAGATTGCACACTTAGTAAGTTTGCAGATGATACCAAACTGGGGGGAACGGTAGACACCCTAGAAGGCAGAGACAGGATTCAGGGAGACCTAGACAAACTGGAGCAGTGGGCCAAGAGGAATCTCATGAGGTTCAACAAGGATAAGTGTAAAATCCTGCACTTGGGACGAAAAAACCCCATGTACTGCTACAGGCTGGGGAGTGATCAGCTAAATAGCAGCACTGGAGAAAAGGACCTGGGAGTCATGGTGGATGGGAAGCTGGATATGAGTCAGCAGTGTGCGCTTGCTGCCAAAAAGGCCAATGGCATACTGGGCTGCATCAGAAGAAGTGTTACCAGCAGATCGAGGGATGTGATCATTCCCCTCTATTCTGCACTAGTGAGGCCACATCTGGAATACTGTGTCCAGTTTTGGGCTCCCCACTACAAAAAGGACATGGACAAATTAGAGAGAGTCCAGAGGAGGGCAACCAAAATGATCAAAGGGCTGGAGCACAAGCCCTATGAAGAAAGACTGAAGGAACTAGGCTTATTTAGCCTGCAGAAGAGAAGACTGAGGGGGGATTTGATAGCAACCTTCAACTACTTGAAGGGTTGCTCCAAGGAGGAGGGAGCTCGATTGTTCTCGGTAGTAACAGAGGGCAGAACGAGAAGCAATGGCTTCAAGTTACAGCTGGGGCGGTCCAGGCTGGATATTAGGAAAAACTTCCTTACTAGGCGAGTGGTGAAGCATTGGAATAAGTTGCCTAGGGAGGTGGTGGAATCTCCATCTCTGGAGGTGTTCAAGTCCCAGCTGGACAAAACACTGACTGGGATGATCTAATGGGAGTGGTCCTGCTTTTTTTGGCAGGGGGTTGGACTAGATGACCTTGTGGGGTCCCTTCCAACCCTATGATTCTATGATTCTATGATTCTATGACTACAAGTATAAATACATTTATTCTTGTCATGACTGTATAAAATTATCCATCACTCCTTTTGATCTAGACATCCTGTGCCTAAATTCTTTTTTAAAACACCAGATCAATCTCTTGATTCTCCATTTCATGCACACCTCATAAAAATCTTCCTTCGACCACCATAAATAAAATTTTGTGGCTACTTTGAAAAACATACCTCTCAATTTTAGAGGAAGAACCTCTAAAAAAAAATTACTGGCTTCTGTAGAATTCTTGTCAAGAAATAGGGAACTGGCACACGGAGCTTCAGCACCACCTCCAGAAGAAAATGAGAGAAGTGCCGTAAGCAATCCTTTCCTAACAACCTCTCCCATAAAGTGGAATCATAAAACCATAATATGCATAACTGCAGACAGAGGGGTATTGTATTTTGCCTGTATACTCATGGGATTAGAGGCTTTGAGAGGCTTTGTACGTGATGTCACCAATGCTCAGTATGGACTAGGCCACTCCACAGTCTTTGTACTTTTTCTTTTTTTGAGGCTGCCATCTTGTTCTTTAGAACCTACACTTTTATTTACAAACAAAAAGTCTCCAGTGTTACATTTCTATAGAAATCCTTAAACATATGAACCGAGCAAAACTGTTGTAGAGATGTCTATCTGAAGTTGCAGAAAGCCTGAAACAATTTCAAGAGAGGTGAACTGACTAGTTCATCTGAAAGGGTTTTTAGCTCAGAGGCTCAATGGTAAGGACTGAGATGTCAATGGTATGAACTGTTACACTCTTGACTGCAGCATTTAAGAAAGGACAATCATATTATGAAGATTTCCATACCCTACTGAGAGTAACATTTCAGTCTGGTGCTACAACTGAGCGATGCTTGGGTGATAGCACCACACCCTGCCCCACCCTTCTGACCGGTGCAACCAAAATGCTAGAAGGAAGGAAGAACAGGGCATCCAAGCCTGCGTTTCAATGAGCAGCTCTGGTAGGAACTGAAAACTTAGTTTCTGGTAGTCAACATCCAAGACGTACGTCTGTTGTGCCTATGTCTTAATTTGGTTCCACTTCAGGCATTTCTTTACCCCACATAGAGAGAGTCACACCTGAGAGACCAGAAGAACACACAAGATTGAATGATGAAGATCTGAACAACCTATTGTGAATGACATCTCATTCTGACCTCCAAAGCAAGTAGAATCTGGGACAATCCACCCATTCTTCATCAACAATAACTGCAGGGTACCTCACTGTGTGCAATTACATAAAGAAATTTTATACCACATTGACATTTCTTTCATGCTTTCAAAATTATTTTTTTCTACTTTGCAAATAGTTCAGTACTGTAGAATATATGCCATGTTATCAAAAGGTTAATCAATCAAATGATAATCATTGTATCTTGGAAACCTCTGACCACCATTATAGCTTCTTGCAAGTAGCTGAAAATATTGCAGAGTAGCTGTGATGCACTCAAGCTGAAACTACAGAATTTAAAATAAAATGAAGAAACTGATTTTGACTTTGCCTCAGAAAAGGTCTCATTAAAAGGAATTTACCCTCAAACTGATATGAAATTAACATCACGTTAAGACCCTGAGCTAAACACTTACGCATATTGTATTCTAAGCATTTGAGTAATTCCATTGAAAAAAATCAATGGGACTATCCAGATGCTTAAAAGTTAAGCAAATACGTACTGCCTGCAGGATCAGATCCTAAACAGTTTACATTTCATATTGATGAAAAAGATGAAAATAAAATGTCCATAGTTACATATGTCATATAACTGTGTAAATCACAGGAATGGGTGACTAGCCACACCTCTTAATTCTTCTGCTCAATGCATTATCCAAGTGAAATAAAGTATGGCCACAGTTTCAAACCTAAATGACTGTAGCTGGCTCTTAAATCTGTATTTATACACCTTAATAGATGTTTAGTGTGAACATCCATGTATTTAGAGATCTAGATGCAGATTTAAGAGTCAAACTTCAATCACCAGAGGGCACTCCAATTCCAATGGAGTGAAGGCAATTTATACCGCCTCAATCTATACCCCAGATCTGAAATGTTGACCAATATTCATAACATTCTATTAGGGATAAAATCATTGATACTTGTTTCTACAGCTACCTCGATACCTGCAACATCACACTGAGATTTTTGTTGTCTCTATTGTGGTTATTCTGTAGACCTTCCTGTAATATCACATAAATATAGTAGACAGAACAATGAAACCCAATATCCATGTTCATTCATTGGGGACGATCATTTGTAACTTACTCATAACGATACTTCAGAATGACACTCTGGGCTTTCTCAATTCATGACAACAAAATTACTGTACGCTCCTGCTCTTTATACATTTATATGAATTACAACATGAAAAGTATAATTTTCACTTTGACCATGATGCATATATTTTAAAAGTATATCATAACAGATAACTATAAACTGTAATGAATATGTAGTCACATGTTGCACCTTTAAACCTACAATCAAGTTTACTGAGTTTAATGAAAGTTTAAGGATGTGTCAATTTTAAACTTCTTTCCAATTACAAAAGCTGGTCAAGTCTTAGAATATTAACAATTTGCATTTTGATATCCAGAAATCACATTTTGGAACATCCGATCAAACTCTACTGGTCCATATATCTGATCTTTTAAAAAGGATACTTTCTACAAAATAAACTATATGATGATGATAAATTTAGGGGTGACTTAAATGAAGAAAATTCTAAATCAATTGTGTAAAAAGAGTGGTGAGAGCATGGCACTACAAATATTAAACACACACATTCATTCTATCATAAATGTGCTCGGTCATAACTTTGGACAGTACAATATTTGTCACAACTCACACAGGTATTCATCATTTACAAAATGATTTTGACTAAAAGATCTAACTAACAAAGATTAAAAACAGTTTAGGTATGTGATCTCACACAGATCAAAATTTGCCTGCCAAATCATTTTACACAGCAATACAATAATACACTTTAAAGGGACACTTGAAGTTGGTAGTTCCAAAACTTAACCTATTTGCTGTTTTTCCTTACATAAATCTGCAAAGACTGTGCAGTTCTGCAAAACATGCCAGGAGTTCTGTGGCACTTAAAGACTAACAAATTTATTTATTGCATGAGCTTTCACGGAAGAAAATACCCTTTTGGAACTTGTGGAGTTCTCATGTCCTTTCCAAAACAAATCTTTCAATGTTTCTTAAAAAAGCAAAGTAGTACTAACAACTCAGCCCCTATATCAGCAAATATTCAGTAACAAAACAGTATATGAAATGCAATGGAAGGATAATGTTTTGGTACAGAACAAGATTCCATATAAAGTTTCCAATGGATTATCATATTGATATTTTTGAAAAATATATTCAGTGTCACCTTTAAAATGTTGGGTTTCCTCTACTACAAATAAAGCTTTTGTTTTGTTTTTTAAATGACTGGTATGACAAGTAAAAAGCAATTGGAACCTCCATGACTAATTAAAAACAACATCCATAAGAACATAAAATTACATGTTATAGATTCTTTATTTATGTAAATTCACTCATCTGGCATTATTTTGCTAATAAGTAGGTTTGTCCATATAGTCTAAAGGCCACTGGAAATCCAATACGATCAGATTGGTTAACCATTTTCTGACCCTTTTACTAAGTTGCACAGAAGCAAGAGAAAGAATTGAGGTGATATAGTTTCCGTTGTTTATTGTGATGTTACAGGCAATTATACTGAAGTGTGACTCTCAGACAGGAACTACCTAAAGAACTGTGGACATTCTTCCACTCCAACCTCTCTTCCTCAAACCCTGATTCAGCAAAACACTTCAGCATGTACTTATCAATAGGAATTCAGCACAGGCTTAAATGTTTTCTTGAATTTAGAGTCCAAGAACTAATAAAAGTAAAAATACTTCAAAAATCACTGACAGAAGTTACAGAGAAAATTCAGATCTCCTAATTATAGCTGAAAAATAAGGCTAATATTTCATTTAGGGTTTCTTTGTTTTGTTTTGTTTTGTTTCATTTTGTTTAAGTCGCTGGATCTTGGCAACAACCTATTCAGTTTCTGTGTCTCATACAGAGTGAAAAACTCACTAATCAATCCTATTGGGACTGACGACAAAATCTCTGTTATACCTTAAAGACTAGTTTCCAAAGGGGCAGCCACATTAGTCTAGTTCAGCAAAAAAAGAAGGGAGCCCTGTGACGCTTAAAGACTAACAGATTTATTTTATCACATGAGCTTTTGTAGGAGAAAATCCCACTTTGTCAGACTCTTTGAAGATGGGGGAACTTACAGAATGGGATGAAAATAAATGCAAGAGAGTGTAAGACACAACTGCTCTAATTTGCTCTTACTGTGTGGCCTGATCCCATGTCTTACACTCCCTTCCATTTATTTTCATCCCATTCTGTAAGTTCCCACATCTTCAAAGCATCTGGCAAAGTGGGATTTTCTCCCACAAAAGCTCATGCAAGAAAATAAATCTGTTAGTCTAAGTGCCACAGGACTCCCTTCCTTTTTTCCTTAAAGAATAAAGAATTTTCTTCAGGCATCAGGTTCTGTGCAATGTTCTCTGTAAGCTGCTTGGCCACACAGCTCCCCAGCGCAGAGAAAGCTGCCGGCCGTGCACAGCTGGCAGCCAGAATCCTAGCTGAGAGCTCCTCTGGAGCTGGGAGTTATTAAAACTCCCACCCAGAGAAGCTCTGACGGAGCATGCTCAGAATGTCTGAGCATGCTCCGTCAGAGCTTCCCCAGCCAGAGCAGTGGTGGCTCAGCTGCGCTGCTCCAGCAGCTGTGTTGGTTATCGGGGCAGTGGACTAGGATGGGAGAAGAGGAGTGGGCTTGTCTGGGGGACGGCTTATGGGGAAAGTGGAGGAGGTGGCAGGATCGGGCCCACGCAGCAAGCAACGCGAGTTGCTCAGCTGCCTCCAGCTGTTAGGGGAAACATTGATTTTGTGGGCTGCAACCCACTTCATCATATCCATCTGATGAAGTGGGTTGCAGCCCATGGAAGCTTATGCCTGAAGAAATTTGTTAATCTTTAAGGTGCCACAGGACTTCCATTGTTTTTGCTATATACAGACTAACATGACTACCCCTCTGGAACTTATCACTATGCATTGGGATTGAGACGATACCAGATAATACCTACAAGGTCATTCTCTTTTCTTTGCCCTCGTGATTTTTTCTACCAAAAAATAAATACATCCAAACAAAATGGATAACCATTACCCAATTTTAATTTTAGGACAAGGACTTTGTCTGCTTCCACGTACTTTACAACACATTATTTTTGTTTAGTTACTGTCAACAAACTGATCCAATCAGACAGCAATATAAGACAGCCAACAATTCATTTGCATCTATTGGTCAGCCAGAGCTACTATCTGTTGCTGACATGGTAGTGTCCTGTTGTCATACACCATTTATAAGCTTTAGGTTATATAATCTTGTTTCTGGTCACATTTGACTGAAGTCTGGAGAACAAGAAAAGATTAAATTTTTTCTAATAAAAATAGCAAGCCAGGTGTGTCCCAGTGCATCAGATGAAGTGGGTTATAGGCCATGAAAGTTTATGTCCAAATGAATTTGTTAAGTCTTTAAGATATCATAGGATTCCTTGTTTTACTGAAACAGACTAACACGGCTACCCCTTTTGGTACTTGTAATGGTGCTTTTTTGGTTTCCCCTAGTCCAAAAATGAGGATGTGGTTGTATATTTAATCTAAGTCCTTCCACTACAAGCAGTAAGTAACTGCTGAAGCAAAGCAGGCATATTTATGATATTCAGTCAGCAGTAGCATTACACAAATATCATGCTATGCTTTTACTATGGAAGGGAATGTTCGCAGCATGGGTTTTATGTAGTAAAATAATAGTAAAAGTAAGAGGGAATGAAAAAAAAGTTAGGATGAAGTCATTTCATAACTTTTCTGCCTGCTGAGAGCTTCATATAAATTATATTTAAATCTGGTCAAATACCAAACACTCATAATGTGATAAGCATTTTTTAAAATTAAAATAATATTTTAAAGATTATAAATTGTATGATCATGTTTAGTAGTTAAATGACTTCTACATTCCTCACACATCCAAAATTCCCTCTAAAGACAAAAGGAATTTTGTGTTGAAAGGAATGAAGGATCAATTTTAACATTTTAACAAAACACACATGTTGCCTTAAAATATAAATGAATGTAATTTAGAAGTAAACTATCAGGACATAAATTCATGGTTGTGTTCTAACCCTGGCATCATCATACAACCAAGGAAACCCTACAGCTCCTTTTAATTGTTCAGTTAAGTAATTTTAATTCATTCATATCAGCAAACAGTCATAGAAATCGTAACCAATGAATAGTCTCATTCCTATTTTAAGATCCTGCTGAGGTCCCAATCCAGCTCCCAGGGGCAGAAGAACCAGTGGAGTAGTGGAAGCTAGAATCCAGAAAAACAGAAATATTATAGGGTCTGAACAATGCCCCCCCCCCCACGTGTTAGTCTTGAATTGTTTAATAGACTCAGCTGGTGCCCTGTTCCCTTTTCTATCCCTAACACCCCAACTCCCCCTGCAGGGCACTTACTCCATTCCCCCTCTTATCCCTAACACACTAGCTCCCTTCACTCCCTATGCAGGGCGTCCATCCTGACTTACACTGACATCACAAGTTCGTCCCACTCTCCCTGACTCTTCTCACTTCTCATGCATAGTATCGTGGTTAGTATGTTTAGGTTTTAATCTGCAACTGCCACCTCTGAAAGGAAATAACTGCACTGATTTCAACAGGTGCAGGATCAGATCCTTACTGAGGAACACTCTGTCTCATTGACTTGCAAGCAACTGAAACATGTTTAAAAATAAGTATATACATAACTAGTTGGCTGGATCAGGGCCAAACTGCTCAGCCCTGTGCAAAATTGAGCTCATTGCCCTTAAATTTGATTTTTCTTTGTTCTTATTTAGGTGAGTAAAAACCTTGAAGTTATTTTAGCAGTGTGTTTCCCTTCTTTCCTACTCACAGTGAATGGTATTTATTTGTATTGATTCCTTTGTGTATTTTGCAACACAAATAATTTTAGATTAAATGTTAAAAAGCAATTTGATGAGGGCCCCCCATTACATTTTTAGTAGCATATTTTTAGTTATACTCTTACAAAACTTCCCTTAGAAGTGATGGGGATTTTGTCTTAAATGCTGGAGCACATTACATCATTTGCTTAATTTATTTGTTCTAATTATCATTTTAAAGGTTCTTCCACCATTATGTTTGATCGGCAGTAATGCCATGGTTAAGGTTCTATCAGATAACATTTTAAATATAGATGCTCTTTTTGGGAACAAATAATTTACAATCAGCTTTGTGGGAATATGAATTGGTAATATAAAAAAGGTAAACAACAAACCAAACTTGTGAAGACATCACGAAGTAGGTAGGAGAAGAGCTCTTACAGTTACCAATGAAAAGAAATATAGCAAGATACAAGTTTAGTTTTAATATCACACAGGTTCCTGTTCAGGTTTTCTTGTTTGCCAGAGAAATACCACACTAATCACACCACCACACTCCAGTTTTCACATTCTAACACACCAACAAGTGAAAAATATGTTACAGCAGCACAAACATTTGCTGTCTCTGCATGTGGTTTCTATCCTCCCTTCATTTGGGGAGGGACCCACCACACAGGAAAGACAAGGTAACTTATAAAAGATGCAACTTATTTGGCAGCTAGATCAGAAAGACACAATGATTGGCAAGGATACCAAATGATCCCGTCAGAATACAATGGACCTACAATAGATAAGTTACCTCTAATGCTACAGTAACGTCAAAGTTTGCAATCTATAAAACAACTTATATCAAACACAGTTTTACCTCTGGAGGAAAAATAAACTATCCTCATCCTTTTCTGAAATCATCTGAGCAATGTCCAGGATCACAGCAACAGGTATAAAATGATACACAGTGAGCCAAATTAACTCACTAAAGTAAATGGGCACAATTTCACCGACATTAATGAAGGCTGAACTCATTCACACCACGGGTGATTTTGGCTCAGTATTTTAATGCCACACAAGTTTGTTAGACTATCTTTTACAACACATCTCAAAGAAAGGCTTCTGCTGGGCACAAGGGCATCAGCAAATACCATCTTGCTTATAGCTTTTTCAATTAGAAAATAAAATTATTAAATTACAACATTTTTTTCAAATAAAGTAGATTTTTTTAAAAAAGATTTGCAGATAAAATGCTCCAATTCTGAATATAGTTTCTGATTAACAACACAGTATGGTCCTAAAGAAGGAATCAAAGACATATATATTCATGTAGAGCCAATCGTCATATTATGTACATGTCTATGGATTTGAAAGAAAATGAGACAAGTCAGAAAATCAGCATTCACACTTTCTCACGTATGACTGACTATTTTCTCCTCCACTGCCTTTTTTTGTTTGTTTGTTTGTTAAAGTTATGGGTCAAAAACTGGGGAGAAAGAACCTGAACATGTAAACAATTATGGAAAATCTTAAATGATTCTTGTTAATTTTTAGCATATTTTGGTTTTAAAATATTTCCATCTTATTGCTAATATAGTAAAAATATATATAATTAAATTAGCTATTCAAATGTTATAATATTAAAAATAGCAATGTAATCTATGTATAATTTTAGAAACTAGAAATTCAATAATAGTTTCAGTTGACTATGTTGCAGAAACTTGACTATAACATACCACATAAAGACCTACCTTTTTATCATATACATCTTGCCAGTTTACTCCAACAAAGAAACTATGCCGCATAATTTCTTTTGCATCATCTGGGCCCCCACCAAGGCTAAGGAGAGAAAAAAAAAACATTACACATTACACAAATGTTCCTAAAATGAGACTCATTTATCATAATTGTTGGGAGATTAGCAGTTTGGTCATGAATATTTAGATACAATTTTGCCCCCTTCTAGCAAGAAATTCTACATTCAAGGGACCACAACAGTAGAGATGATGATAAAAGTATGGACAGAGTGCTCCATTTGACAGATAAGCAATTTGGATACCCTGACTATGGAGCTCATTACGGTATACATCAAGCTTCATTCACAAATCACCCACTCTAAAACTGAGCTTAATTTAGTTTTAATGAAAGGCTAACTAGTATAACAGTGTTGAAAAAAATACTACTATACAAATTTGTAGAAGAAGTGCCCGGTACCAAAGTGAATCAATAACAATTCATGCATTATTTATGTATTTTCATATACTGCCCATTGCTGTAGCATCAGGATGCTATAACAATAAACCAATTACCATAAAATAGTCACAATATGAGACAATTAATGCTTAATTAATACACCTGCTGAGGAGGTTATTTAAAGACCACTCTCAATAACCACACCACTCATTGCCGCCTGCAGTTTGCCAAACCATCAAGAGAGAGTTCCATGAGGAGAGCCTTCAAATAAGAATTCCTAGTCAGTGCTCTGAAACAATGAAACTGAGAGCTATTACCAAAAGCAAACCAACTAATGCAAATGAAGGCAATGGGACTGTGAAAAGAGATGCCCTCCCTCTGCCCAAGAGGAACTAAGGAGCTCTTCTGGGCTTGTTCGACACCCATGAGGCACATCTGCAAGGCTTGCTCTACCTGATGGTGTAGGAAAACCTGCCACAGGAAAGGGGAGGTGAACAGGAAGAAGGCTGCCCCACCTCAGAAAGCTGAGACAAGCACATGAAAGGTAGACAGTGGCAGGCTTCACTACTCCCAAAGTTACATGGCCCAGCCTCAAAGCAGTATATCTCCAGAGGAGGGACTGGAGATTATTTTTAGACTAAGACTAAAAGGCTGACCCAGGAAGACTGGTCCAATATCCAGGTCAATCCTGACTCACTGTTCTACTACAGGTTTCTCTCTCTCATAAGGGAAGGAAGAGAAAAGCAGTGGTGTTTTTGTTGTTGTTGTTGTTGAAGAACCCCACCTTGAGCACCCACCAGGATAAGGGTGAGGGAGACATAAAAGATCAGAAGCAAGATCTGGAGAGGCTTGTGGGAGCCTCTGACTCCCTCTTACCCCCCCCCCCCCGGGACACCTTTTGGGTGACAGGGTCCTAGATCATCAGAAACTCAAAGGACAGTCAGCCTTGATCTACAGTGACAGTGAAGTTCAACATAATGCTGCTTACCGCCACCTTCTGCAGCCAGTTTCTCCACTGTCAGAACATTAAGTTCAAATTAAATGGTGCTGTAATTCGACCTGATAACCTCACCCCTGAAAGTGGCATAGTACTGAGGTCAAAATGTACCATTCACATTTAGATTCTTGTAGCCAGAGAGTAACTCTAATCTTGATTTTCCTCTTTCCAGTATGCAGAACAGCCCTGGAAAGTTTTCAAGTAACTCCTCTCTCTGCACGCAGCACTGTGCCTGTGGCAGAGAAACAGCAAGAAAAGCTTTTCCTGGTGCCTCCCCCCCCTCCCCCATTAGAAAAGAGAGGAAAGGCAATGAGCAGAGGGCAACTACTTCCACAAGCTCTGCATCTACTTCCTGAAATGCATTGCACTGTGTGTAGTAATTGAACAGTGTGGACACGAGATCCCAGCAATGAATTTGCTGCGTGATCACTCACATTCTGTAATTGACAGCCTAGAATCAAATTACAATCCCACCCCAGTACAGACAAGCCATTAGTAAGTGATATACTGATCTTCATTTTAAGGTAAACAGATAGCCAATGCAAACTACATAACATCCATGTAACATGTTCATAGTGACTCTACGAGGTAAGTATTCCCAAACTGAAATTCAACTTCTCTTTAAAAGTTACTCAAAGTGGAGCACATTCCAGTATTCGGGTTTGGAAGCCAGGCAAAGATCAATGTGGTGAGATTCACAGCCAGCTGCAACTGCTCTCTGAAGCTCTGAACATAGTACTGCCTCATATGAGACATCTGGGTTGTGGACCATAATGGCAAAGGGCTAGCACACACTCCAAAACATGATGAAGAAAGGGAAACCTAATAGTAATTGTTCATGATTTGTTCCCATATCCTGAAATACACAGAAATGATAGGCAAACAGGGACTTCGGATTATATAGTGTACTAATCACTTTTTGAGAAAATCAGTTGTCAGCTAAAGAACAAGCATAATATATCATGCTCTTTAATTTATGCATAGACTATATTGATATTATCCAGCAACACAGATGAATCATGACAAAAAGAACTGGATCCATACAACCATTTTGGTAATGATTTTTCTTTGTTTTATACTGACAGCACAGCAGTCAAGTAGTTAGACTTTATGAAGTGACTGATATAGAGGTTATATGGAGAACAGATGGATATGTTTCTTTGAAAATTTGAAGATTCTGTGTCTGTATTATACACAGGAAGAGACTGCAAAAAATATGAATTAATGAAAATTGCACAGTGAGGCCTATAATCAAATGATGTCTCTTATATCCCTAATACTTCATACAAGGATTCTCCAGCACAGGAGACACACTAAAACAGTCCTGTCCCATTTCTCCCTGATCCCTCAGATAAGCCAAGGAAAATGTTCTGAGACATATACTACAGAGCAGTGATTCCCAGTGTTTTCGGCTCATGGGCAACTGACATCATATTTATAACCCTAAAAGGCTACCAGTCTCCATAGGCAGGACACCCACCACAGCCAGACAGAAGCAGTTCAGCAAGAAGGCTGCCTCCCCATGGCTCTCTCATCTCTTTGCCTGCAGCAGGAAAACGGCAGGCATCCTGTAAGCCTGTGTGCTTCACCTGGGTCCCTAGGCAGTGGCTCCCTTCTGCAGCCAGAAGGACGTAAGATCAGTGCTTCCCTCCTTCTGGATCCAGCACTGACCCAAGCAGCTATGGACCTAGGCAAAGCACTTTGCCATACTCCCTGCTATAGACAGAAGGGTGTGCTGATCCCCCCCCATCACTTTTGGCTGTAACAAGGAGCCTGTGGAAACATGCTTCGCCTGGAACCTTAGGCATTGACTCCCTTCTGCAGTCAGCAGAAGGGGAGCTGCGGCCCACTTCGAAAGCCCCCGTGGGCGACTTTTGGCCTGCAGGCTGGGAACCATTGCTACGCAGTGTGCACTGCTACAAGACAATAGATTTTAGTCCTAATTCTACATTGATATCTCAAACCAGGCTGCTGGGGACTGAGAAATACATTTTGATGTGTTCCAACACCAATTTTCTTAACAACTCTCCCCAAAAAGAGACCTGAGAATAAGTGGCAAGATTGTGTATGTCAAGAGATGATGCTGAACAAAGGCTAAACCAAATCTTAGGTAAAAATTCAAAATATTTTTAATTTTATCCAAAACTATTCAACTAAACAATCAGTGAACACAACTCACTGTCAAATCCATCTTCCATTCTGTTAGGAGTTTTTGGTGGTGATTATCAGACCATTTCCTCATGGGCAAAAAGCCCCTTCATAAAAATGACAGTTATGTCTTGTTTAGTTGGGATTCACTGAGGACCAGACTATTCTCTCGTCCCCAGAAGCGGTCATTCCAAATTGAAACTGAGGCACATTCAAAAACAAATTTAAGGTAAATCTATAGACCTCGGATCTTTTATTTCAAGAGGACACAAAGACAATGAAGCAGTCACTCCACAGGTGTATCTACATTATATTAAAAGATCCATGGCTGACCCAAGTCAGCTGACTTGGGCACACAGGGCTTGTGTTGTAGGGCTATAAAACTGCAGGGTAGAGGTCTGGGTTGGGCTGGAGTCAAGGCTCTGAGACCCAAGGGAGAGGTACTGTTGCCCAGGTTCCAGCAGAAGCCTGAATGTCTGAGCTGTTATTTTATAGGCCTGCAGCCTGAGCGCAAGCCAGCTGTGGCTCTCCCATGCATCTTTTATTATAGTACAGAATTAGCCCTTGAGATCAGTGCCAATCAAGGTGTAGTGCCCTTAGACAGCAGAAGAGAAGCCTGCAATGTCACTGCCTATTTTTTAATAGATAAATTCAGTTTTCACTATGTCAGCAGTCTGCCAACTTTTGTAAGGAAGAACATTTTCTTCTCCTCTCAGTGTATTCTCCTATTTGCCTCCTTCCTCTGAAGCACCAGAAATGACCACTGCTAGAGACTGGATATTAGATGGAATGGGCTTATGCTCCAAGGTGGTAGTTCAATCAAATGCTTTGCTGGTGAGTCTTCCTCTCATGCTCAGTCTAAACAATTACTACATGCAGGATCAGGAAGAAATTTTCCCCTGAGTTGGATTGGGAGCCTTGACTTACTTCTGCTGCAGGGGTGCAAGTTACTTGCTGGGATAATCTGGGAAATCTCATTTAATCCCCTGCAACTATAGCAGGGGTCTCAGTTATTGTTGCACTTCAATCCCTCCACCTCTTTACCTGTGACCCAGAGTAGCCTAGTCTCCTAAGGGCTGCAATACTGTAATCTAATGCTGGCTGTTGGTCTTAGTGTGGAGGTGACTGAGTAGTGTTTAGTGGTCTTGAACTCTTAGAGTACTATGAGAACTAAAGAGAAGAAAATAACCCAGAATAAAAAAGCACAAATGTCAAATCATAGTAAGGAACGTGGTGTAAACAGGCCGTGTGTTTCATCATGAGGATTAGACAATAAAATAAAAAAGCCAGGGCAGTCTTTCAAACCATCTGTGTTCTGCTTTAAAGCTTGTTATTTCAGTGTGCTCAAAGAGCAATAATTCACACAAACAAAATAAACTGATTTTATACTGCCAGGAAATAAAAAAATTCAAGCCTGAGCCATCACCTCAGCTGCCAGGGTGTGGAGTCCTTTTTAGTCCAACACATTTTTTCCCTTTCTGTTTCCCAAGCAGGTAATCAGACTTTCTTGCATCCCTACTTAGCAACCTGAATAGCCTGCCATTACCAGCCTGGCCTCTCAATCTCTTGTTATCACCCGTGCAAGGAGTAGTCAGCCTGCAGTTAACCCTCTCCCCATGTGCCAGTGGCTAGCATTTGCACCCAGAAGAAAGTAAGTTAGTAAATATGGCTCTATTGTAAATATTACTATCTACAAAGAAGAACTGCAGGGAAATGTTTTTCCAACTCCAAAAGTTAACAGTTTTTACAGACCACCATGCCTGAAATTTAAAAGGCATCACGAAAAAATATATATTTTACTCCAAGAAGATAGTCTCTAAACTGAATGAAGTGTTTGTATTTAAAAAGAAGACACGAAAACAAAGATTTCTCCCCACCTTTCATACAGTGTCACTCCACAATCAATTCAGATTCAAGATTTCTAGTCATAATTGTCAGATTTTCATTTTTCATATAACAACCACATAAAACAATCATATTAAAACAACTGGAATCTAGGTAGGTATCCTTAAACACTCAACCTGGAAACAGATTTTTTTTAAAAAAAGAGAAAGAAAGAAAAGAAATATTGACGAGCTTAACATGTTAATTATTCCATGTAGTGATGCTTTACAAATTTATATACGTTATCCTGCATGCTACTTGGAATGGAAGACAGGCTACCACCACGTAAATGTCTCTGATCAAATATGCCTTACTATGACCAAGAGTTAATGCTACCAAGCTATAACAAAGTGATATAAAACAGAGACATTTTCACATTATCTGACATACTTATCTAATAAGGTGTTAATGATGAAAAATGTAAAAGTGTGGCATGATTATCTCCACAGAAAACCCAAGCATCTTTTTCAAATCTATAGTTTGTCCACATCAGCAATTGAAAAAATGCTCATGATAATCAAAGAAGCCCTCCATATACAACTGAAACATCAGTCTCGCATAATCTGGACTTTGGTCTAAAGCTATTTATTGGTTCTACTCTTCTTACTGCATTTGTATCTATCGTTTTCTTCAAAGACAAGCTCCATCCAATTCCTTTCCATGACCACAACAAGCTAAAACTCTCCCTTGTGCTTGGATCACGTAACATTAGTAGGGTTTTGCCTGGGTCTTTAATTCAAACATTCCTTCTGATTACTCATCTGCTGTATCCCTTTGCCCACCAGCTAAAACTTCAGATTTGATTCTGTTGCTCAAATTTCTTTTTTTATTAAATGTAGAAAGGAGTAGGCAAAAATGAGAAAATTAATTTAATAAAAGTGTGATAATTTATCTGCAAGTAATTGACGAATTAAAATCCAATCATCCTGCTGCCCAAACTGGATTTTCTTTTGCTTTGGGCAAGGCTAACAACTGCGTAAACCTAGCCACACAAGCCTTAAGAGCTCAAAATAATACTCTTAAGTAGATCTCACACATGGCTATCCTGAGGCAAAATAAATACTCCTAAATGCTAACCTACTTTTTTCTAGGTTAGTCCATTATTCATTTGTACAGATATCATCAACTCCAAATTAAATACCTTTCCCTTTCTATTCTGTTTTTTCACTGTTGATGTATTAATCTAGCGTCTTCTTTTGTGTCTTGCTTTCACTGAAACATGCTAAGTACATTTTCATACTTTCTGTGAATAAAACATGCTTCCCAATCCCTTATCAGCTGTTCTCCATTTCTCTGAGGGTACCTAAAGTTTATCAAAGTTGTATCTTATATATGCCCACTCACATAAATATCGACCTTAAAACAGTATATCCAAGCACCACTTTACGGTGGAGCAGATTAACGTTTAAGAATTTTGCACTACAAAGTGCGCCCATCTGTTTTGCACAGAAGTGAGGAAAAATCAATCTTAAAATACATTCCCTTTCAAGAGACTTGCTAAAAACATCAGTTTAATCAGTATAATTTCAGATACCAGCATCTTATTAGAGTTGGGAAAATTAAAATTGAGAAAATGTGTCCTACCCTCCCACCCCATAAAATTCCACTCAGTCCCTCACCACAAACTCGTGGCCTGAAATAGTGCTGGGAAAAGTAAGGCATCAGACTGGAGTTATTTGACAATTGTATCAATGTCAGTGACCAACAAAAGACTCAAGTAAAACAAAATTCAAAGCTTATGCTAAGCCAGTAGACTATACTTACAGTTATTTACATTACATAAGGTATCTCATGTATATGTTTAATTTACCACAGTATTTTTTCTGTATTTCTGCTGAAAACATACTGTGTGTTTCTTTTGTATACGTGCTTTCTTATTACAAAAACAGTTCATATTTTTCTATGTCTCAGGTTCCAGCCACCAAGCCTGATTTTGTGGCCAAGTTCTTCAAATATTAATCTGATCCAGAATGAGTAATATATGATGTTATATTTATACTTTATTTAACTCTGCTTTAACTAAAACAAAAACCAAAACACCCCAGTAGGGGTAAAATCCTGACCCCACTGAAGTAAACAGCAGTTTTGACATCGCCTTCTATAGAGTCAGGGTTTCAGTTTGTTTATAGATATTTTTGGTACCTTGCTATTCCTGTTTGTTTTGTTAGTGATAATAAAGGTATAATAAGGAACCAAGCATCTTATTTAGTAATTATTCTACCCATCAGAAAGCTTTTTGCTTGGTTCATTAAAAATTGCTATAGTTGACTGATAACTTAAGAAAAGAAGAAATGCCATACTGGGCCAGACCAATGGTCCATCTAGCCCAGAATCCTGTCTTCAGCAGTAGCCAGTACCAGAGCTTCAGAGTGAATGTAGAGAATGGCAATTTTGGAAAAATCAACCCATCTTCCCCTGCTGGCTTCAGAGGTTAGGATGGCCCTACGAATGGGGTTATATCTTGAATCATCCTGACTAATAGCCACTGATGAAGCTATCCTCCATGAACTTATCTAATCTTCTACTGAATCTGGCAATCACAATATTCCATGGCAATCTATTCCACGGGTTAATAGTATGTTCTGTGGAAAAAAGATAGTTTGCTCTCATTTTATTAAACTTTTTACCTATTATTTCATTGACAGACCCATGCTTTTCATATTGTGGGAAAGGGTAAATAAGACCTCTTTATCAATTTTTTCACACTATTCTTGATTGTATAGATTCTATGATATCACATTACAACACACTGTACCTCAAAATAGCCCCCTCTAAATCTCCATATTTATCACTTATATATTGTTGTGATATTTCATATAAAGCATGCCATATAAGATACCATATAAATGTCATAAGCTACTGAACTGACTGGTTGTTATTGAAATATGTTGCAAGTTTGGGAGTAGCCCAAAACTAGTACTCCAGTGACAACAAAGAAAGTAACCCACACTTGGGTGGGCATTAAATAACCACTGATCACAGGGAATAGGAAACAAAATGATTTACAGTTTATAAGAGAAAGTTGTGCAAGCATCACACAGTGAGAGAACTGATCAACTCTATGACTGCATGGTGCAAGTCACACAATGGGGATTATTGTGATTCAACATGCCCCACAAGAACGTACCAGGGCCAGTTTCTTTCCAGAGACATGGACTAAGAGTGTATAAAACAAGAGACCACCTCTTGCCTCCCCATCTATGCTGAAGATAACAAGAAATCTAGGAATAAAAAGACTTCGAAGGGAGCAGTTTGGTTCCAAGCTGAGAAGGAACGTCAGCCTGGGTATTAAGAACTGGAACCAACCTGCAAAATCCAGTTGGGGTAAGAAAAACTGCTTGATTCCAATACTGCTTAATCTAACAAAGTTTAGGATTTAGACTGCACACTCCCTTTTTATTTTCTTTGGTATTTATATCTCATTTTTATGCCAATTCTAATAATCATCTAAAATCTATGTTTCTATAGCTAATTAATTTATTTTTCTGTTTTCTCCTAAGCAGTGAGTTTGTCTAAGATGTTTGGAAATTCGCTCACGTTACAAAGGCTAGTGCATATCCACTTTCCTCTGAGGAAGTGGCAAACTAATTAATAAGCTTGCACTGTTCAAGAGGAGGTCTTGACCAATGTAAGATAGTACATTTCTCAGGTGCAAGGCTGGGGGCTTGGGAGATTTACTGATGTTTCCCTTTCTACAGTCCATGAGTGCCTTGGGTGAGCATGCCTCTGATTGTCGGTGGCTAAAGTATTACAACATCTGGAAGGGATCTGCTACTTATCACTGGCAAAATATTGTAAGAGCCCAGGCTGGAAAGTTAAGCAGGCACAGTGATCCACCAGCTCCAGGTTATATCCTAGGTGTCCCTTCCCCTACAATAATCTCTCTTCTAAACATCAACAGGCCTAATCTTTTTCATCTCTTCTTGTAAGAAAGCTGTTCCACATCCCTGATCATCTTTGTTGTCCTTCTTTGAACCTTTTCCAGATCTTCTATAACCTTTTTGAAAAGTAACAACCAGAATAATATGCAGAATTCAATGTGTGGACATACCATGGATTTATATAGTGGCATTACAGTTTCTGTCTTATTTTTTATCCCCTTCCGAATCGCTCTTAACATTTGATTAGCCTTTCTGACTACTGCTATGCAATGAAGTTTGCAAAGAACTATCCAACTATCCACAATGACTCCAAGATTTCTTTCTTGAGTAGTAATAGCTTATTTACTTACACACACTGACGCACACACGCAAACTTGTTATTATACGAGTGAAATTAGGATTATTTTTCTGATGTTCATTACACTATAGTAATCAACGCTGAATTCCATCTTCTATTTCAGGGGTCGGTTGCCAACCCCCTGTGCCGGCCCTCCCAACCGCACCCTCAGTGGGTGCCGGGGTAGGGGCCAGGGCCAGCACCCACCCTGGCAGCGGCAGGTGGCCTCCAGGGGTCGGGGCCGGGGCCGGGGCCACCCAGCACCCGCCCCCAGGTGTTGGCTCCTGTTCCCAGCAGCTGTGGGCAGCCTCTGAGGGGTGTGGGCAGAGCAGGCCAGCAGTGGCGGGTGGCCTCCGGGGACTGGGATTGGGGCCGGCCCCCAATCCCAGCAGTGGTGGCTCCAGGCTGGCCAACCCACTCCACTCCTTTCTAGCCCTGCCCAGCAGGGGGTGGGGCCAACAGGAGCCAGGAGCTGCACACCGCAGCTTCCTTGTCCCTGCTGGCCACGCTCCCCAGCAGAAAAGTGCTGCCAGCGGGGGTCTGGGGGAGCAGGGGGGGCCTGAGCGGCACAGCGTGCCACTCAGTCTCAGCCCCTGCGCTGTTTTTGGCAAGGGTGCCAGGGATTGCCAACCCCTGTTCTATTTTGTTCCCCAATCACCCAGTTTTGAGAGATCCCTTTGTAACTCTTTGCAGTCAGCTTTGCACTTAACTGTCTTGAATAATTTCTGTATCATTTGCAAACTTTTCCACCTCATGTTCACTCCCATTCCCTCCCACAAATCATTAATTAACACGCTGAACAACACAGGTCGGTCCCAGTATAGATCCTTGAGGGACCCTGCTGTCTACCTCCTTCCGTTGTGAAAACTGACCTTTTCTTTGTACCCTTTGTTTCCTATATTTTAACCAGTTCTATTTCATGAGATGATCTTCCCTATTATCCTGTGACTACTTATTTCTTTAAGTGTCTTTTGTGATGGACTTTAACAAAGACTTCTTGACAAATCAAAGTACACTGTATGTATATGTACTGGATCAGCCACATGACTATTGACCCCTCAATTAATTCCAATAGCTTGGCTAATAATTTCCAGGATTGCCCCTGAAGCGCTGTCTAAAAATCAGTATTACATTAGTTACCTTCCAGTTATCTGGTAAAGAGGCTTCTTTCACTGATAGGTTATATGCTGGAGTTTCAAGTTCTTCAATTTTGTATTTGATTTCCTTCCAAACTCTTGTGTGAATACTATCTGGCACTGTTTGTTTATTATTGTTTAATTTATCAATTTGTGCCAAAAATCTCTTCTTGCTGACACACTGATGTGGGGTAGTACTTCTGATTTGTCTCCCAAAAACATAGCTTTGCTGTGGGTAGTTCCCTCACATCCTCTGTAGTGAAGACCAGTGAAAAGAATTAATTTAGATTCTCTGTAATAGCCATGTCTTCTTTGAACGCTCCTTAAGCACCTCTGTCATATAGTAGCCCCAGTGACTGCTTGGCAAACTTCCTGCTTCCATGGTACCAAAAAAAAACTCGTTTTTACCTTATTTGCCTCTGCTTTCTTTCACATAGCATGCCATTCCCCACACTAGTGTGACCTGTTCTATTCATTCCCACACATTTTATGCCCTAATATTACTGTATCCTACTGATTATTCTCATTCCACCAAATTTCTACAATATCTTTTGTATAAATAGTCTCAATTAACGCCACTAGTTCAGAGCACACTACTTCACCAACCTTGGTAGACAGACTTCTATCATTTGTATATTAGCACTTGTGCATTTAATCACTATTCACTTGCTTGCTTTCATGTGTTATTTTTAAATGGGATTCTATTTCCTGTAACTGTTCCTCAATAGCACTTACCTATACTTTGCCAACTCCTTTCCTAGTCTCTTACTAGGAAAACAGTTCTCAACAGCTGCATCATGGTCATGGGACACTGGCTGAATATATCTCCTGGAGGCAACTTGCTGCCAAAAAGACTCTTGCCCCCAACAGTGGAAGTCTTCTGGTGGCATAGAAGGGACAGCAGCGGAGAAGAGGGGTGTTTATTGTCATTGCTGAATCCCCATGTGGCACCATGAAGCATCAATGGAGGGGCAGCTTCTGGTGGTGGCTTCAACCATGGCAGTTTGTGCTGCCACCAAAACGTAGGCTGGCTGCTAAGATGGGGCATTGTGTGTCACACCTGGTTGGGAGCATTTCCAACTGTGTTGCAGCACAGCAGGGGTTGAAAATGCCCCATACTAGGATACAAAGTTCCTCATCTAAAAAATTCAACCTTAAGGGATGCCTCTGCCCAATTTGTGTGCTCCTTCACACCTGTCAGCTTCCAAGCCCAGAGCTTAAAAAAATCATTTACAATGTTTTTTCTTCTTAATTTTACATGCCAACAGTTTGGTTCCATTTTGCCTTACTTGGACCCCATCCCTTCTGTATAGCCTACTCTTTCCCCAGAAGGTTCCCCAGTTCCTAATAAACTTCAATCCCTCCTCCGTATACCATCATCTTATGCACACAGAGATCATGCAGTCCTGCCTGTCTCACAGGCCCTGCACATAAATTGGGAACACTGCTAAGAATACTGCCATCCACATCCTGGACTTTAATCTTTTACCTGGCAGGCTGAATTTGGCTTCCAGGATCTCTCCCATACTTTTCAATATTTCACTGGTACTTACATGTAGCAGAACCACTCACTCAACCTTGCAGGTGGTGTGGAGGTAATCTAGACATCTTGTGAAGTCAGCTACATTTGTACCAGCAGGCAGTTCACCATGCAGTTTTACTGCTTATCACAAATCTAACTGCCTATATTCCTAATAACTAAAACCCTCACAACTATCACCTGTCTCCTCCCAATAACTGGAGTCTCTGCCCCAGAGGAATATCCTCAATGTGAGAGAATATTATGACATTTCCTGGAGGATGGGACCCCATCAACGGGATTGTTTCCCCCTGCTCCAATCTGATGTTCTCCTGCCCATCCTTAGCAGAACAGGGACTGTCAGACTGAAGAAGAGACTGCTGTACTATATCCCTAAACATCTCCTTTAAGTACCAATCCGTTTCCCTTAACTTCTCCACTTCAAACACTCTGGTCTCAAGAGCCCATACTCTGTCTCAAAGGGCAATAAGTCAATTGCACCATGCATGCACACATCACCTGATCATGCAGCAGGTAATCATACGTGCTGTACTCAGTGCAATAAACTGAGTAGACCCCACCTGATACTGATCTGTCTGCATTTCTTCTCTTGGAGCTTTTGTATTTAACGTGAATATATGGTATGTTGGTAAAGTGTACTGGATTTCTTTATTCTGTCAGTTGCTTTTCTGGGTAACCAATGCCTATTTATGTGTTAAATCCCTAGGACTCTTCCCACTACAGCCAAACTTTCCTTCCTTGGAAGCTCACTCAGTCATTATGCTGTTTCTTCTCAAGAAGGACAGGATTAGCCTAGACAATTTTGTCTTATTCAGCATAATTGGTTAACTCAGATACTACATTAATTTCATTTTTGTAATTTAATAAAGTTAAGATTTAAGATTATAGCTCATTAGAGTTCTTTTACACTCACCGTTTATTTGGATCCTTTATCAGGAGACCAGAAAGCAATGATTTTGCATCAGAAGAGAGAGTTCGAGGGAATTTTATGTCCTCCATTAATATTAGTTCAAACAACTTCTCATGATCCTGGTTGTAGAATGGCAATCTCCCACACATCATTTCATACATGACAACTCCCAGGCCCCACCAATCCACTGCACGACCATAATCATTGTCTTCTAACACCTAAAATATAAATCAACAAAACAAGTATAAAGCATATGGGGTTTCAAGTCCATTTAGGTTTAAGGTTTTCACGTATTAATGTATCTTTCAACCTTGCCATGCTATAGCATAGGGCACAGATTTCCAAAGTACTGGACATAGACACTGTCCCTACACAGGTTATTGCTGACTACAAGGCTGTGCCTAAACAGTGCTGGCTGAAATAATAGTCACACTAAATGGTGCTCTGAAAACATAGTCATTATTTGTGTAAACATGAAGGAAACATAGAATAGAGAAATCTGGAATGTTGTCCTCAGTGTGAAAAGTGCATTTTTCCTTTCCCTGTTCTCCTGAGTCCTTCCTAATTACCATATTATAGGGTCCTCAATTTCAGGAGAGGAAAAGAAGCTTGGTCTATTGGCTACAAACCATCACCACTGTCTCAGATCCTCTCTGACTCCTATCTTAGTAGTTTTTCTCCCTCCTCCTCCTCCACTTGGACTCTCCAACAAGATTAGTGAACACAAAGTGACCTGCTACGCCTGGGTGGAGCTAGGAAACAGCTGCTAGGTAGACCTTAACTGACAACACAGACAACTCTTGTTGCTTGAGGTGTAACTGATAGTCCAAAACTGTAGTGACTAATCCCAGCGAGGGCTGGATGTTCATCCACCAATACACCTGGCAAGGTAAGTGCTCCTACCAGAAAGTTTCTTACTAAGGAGAACCTCCCTAACTAGCTTTGAGCATTCTAGCTTCAGAGGTTCAAGCACAAAGCTTCCACGCCATTGAAATGTAGAGACTCAAGATTGGAATGCTCGAGGTTGCTGTATTGCTGAGTAATCACGTCTGGGAGCAGACGAAGGGATATTGGAGTGTTCACTGAGAGACTGAGGAGCATGGCGTACAAATTTTGACAAGAAAGGGCTATCAGAATCATAGTACACTTCCCCAGCCAAGACAGGCCATATCCTTTTTCAGCAGGACCCTGTTGGTGAGCAGGATATGAAAAAAAGCATAAAACAGCTTGCCCATCCATGGGATGAGAAAATGTCTGCCATGAACCCAAAGCTGTGATTTTGGAAAGAGCAGAACTGGAGACACTTCCTGTTGAGTCTCATGGCAAGTAAGTGCACACAGGGAATGTCCCACCAATGGGAGACACTGCTCAAGACAACTTGTGACTGAAGAAAGACCTGCTGAGGCTGTTGGTCAATACACTAATCTCAGGGAAAGAAGGATGCTTTCACGTGTATTGATCAAGAGATGAAAAAGTCCCATAATCTGAGAACTTCCTGGCACAGGGGAGAGGAGTGAGCTGCATCCTATCTGTTTATATAAAACATCTCTGTTGTGTTGCCTGTTAAGACTGATACTACTTTGTCTTCTAGAAGACCTTAAAAAGCCTGGCAAGCCATGTACACTGCCATCAGCATTCTCATGTTGATGTGGAGAGAGAGTTCTTCATGAGACCCAAGTCCAAGTTCTCCCAGGTTAGCTCCCCCATCCCATCATCAAAATGTGTATAACCAAGCACTGGGAGGGTTGAGGTGCTGAGAAGGAGGCCGCCGGACACTTGACTTGGGAATTGCACCACCAATGTAGGGTCCGTAACAGTCCACGTAGAAGAAAGATCACCCTGTTTATATCACCCTGGGCTGGGAGGTGGAAGATGCAGTCTTGCTTGCTGAATGACACGCTGCCATGTGTCCTAGCAACTTTAGGCAATTGTGTCCCATGGTTTGGGTATAGCACTTCGGAGACATTACAGTATCCCCAAAAGCAAGAAAACAGGCCTCTAGGAGGGAGGCTCTGGCATGGCACAAATCCAGTACTGCCTTTATGAATTCTATCCTCTGGATGAGTGTGAGAGCTGACTTCTGTTAGTTGATCATAAGGCCCAACCTGTCAAGGCTACATCTTACCAGTCTCAAGTTCATTTCCATCTGCTGTCTGGTGCACCCCTTGATTAACCAGTCATTAAGGTTGGGGTACACCAGTACTCTCCTCCTTCTCCAGAATTCCGTAATTACTGCCATACATTTGAGGAACATACAAGGATCACAGACAGGTCCAATGTGGGTCACAGCCTGCTCAAGCCCTTGTGCACCAATGTACTTGGCATTAGCAAATGACCCCTACCCATCTTCTTCCATTTCTTGGGTGGCACTGGGGAACAGGAACAATGCCCCACATCTCCACATACTGAGTCCCTAGGGTCATGGATATACGCTGGTGTCGGGTATTCCTCATGGAGTTTTCCTTGGAGCCGCTTCCCTCCCCAACATTGATGCACTCTGTACTGAGGCAGAGGTGAAAACGGTCTGAGCTGGTGGTCTCTACTTTATGGGGCAGAGATCTGACACCATTAAAAGGAACTTAAGTCTCTGGCTCCTTTCAAATCCTTGGTTGGCAGCGCTTACAAATCTTGCAGCAATCCCATTGATGAGACTCCCCTAAACACTTCAAGCAGGATGACTGAGGATTGTCTGTATGCATAGACTTCCTACAGGACTTGCTGGACTTGAAGCCAGGCTGGCATGCCCCATCCCCAGTGGGCAATAGGAAGATTTAAACCAATAAGCAGTAACTGTCCTAAGGTATAATAAGTATTCAAATTAATTAACAACTACATACAGCTATTTCACAGAGGGGTAGCCATGTTAGTCTGTGTACAACAAAAGCAATAAGAGTCCAGTGGCACCTTACACACTAACAGATTTCTTCGGGCATAAGCTTTTGCGGGCTCCAGCCCACTTCATTGGCTGCATGAAAGCTTATCCCCAAAGAAATCTGTTAGTCTATAAGGTGCCACGGGACTTTCCTTTTCATTATTTCACAGATACTCCTACAAGAAGAAAGGTGAGACTTACAAAGCAAGAGCAAAGTTCCAGCAACCACCACACGAACTGAAGAATCAGCAGGGCAATACAGGCATGACTCCAGGGGGCACCAGAGCCAATCCCACAAGTACTTAGGGGAAAAACCTTCTGGCAAACTGTGCACGTGATGCACATGCATCTACTTAGAACTGACACAAGCAAGCACTCAAAGAAGAACTGCTTACAGAGCTTCTGGCACCTTACTCTGAATCATCTGATACTGGCAACTCTTAAGAGTCAAAACACAGAAGAGATGAACCATGTCAGTTTATGCACATGACTAAAATTGTATCTGCATTGTAATATTAAATATTTTATGAGTGTGAGAGTGTTGCAAGTGATTCACTGTAAAACTGTTTGGACATTTAGAATCTTTTAATCTCTATTTTTTTCTGATCTGCAAGAAAGGCACATAGTTTTCACATGTGATCATTTCTACCATTAAACTTTTTTTTTGCATAATAAAAGCAAAACAATAAAACTGGTAGATTTTTTCTTCACATAAGCTGAGGTGTGGACTGGATGTTTGATTTAGAAAATGACAGTGGTGCAAAAAATCTTTCATTTTCTGAATAAGGCATTATCACATGGCCAATAGCTAGAGTGTATTGTATGAGAGGCTTTACCTAATAATAATAAAAAGTATGAGCAACCTTTTGCATTCCCACAACAGCAACTAAACAGTGGTACAAAGGAAGAGCCAAATGTGGTTTTTAACTTCTTTTTACATAAAATAATAAATAAGCATAAAATCTGGATTAACTGCCTCATGAACCCACACATCACCAGCCGGGTTCTCATCCCCAGCTGGCAAAACTGGCAACCCTTTATTTTTGTTTAAATATATGGTTTACAGCCAGAGAAGCAAGTGCATTCAAAGGTTTTAGTTTAGGAAAAAGAACAAACAAAAAATAACATTAAATTATGGAAAGTGTATGTCAATTTATCATACTTGAAATTTAATGGTGTGTATAACAAAGTCATAGTAAATTCATGATATTAATTTTTATACAAAATATGTGCAATGTTTAATTAATAATAAGTGTCTTAACATCTGAAGAATTTTCCAGCATTTACAGGATATGGAAGGTCCCTTGCACAGTTAGGTGCTCAATACCTCTTAGGATCAAGTCTATATTAAATATGTGCAGAAGAGAGAGTGTGTGTGTGTGTGTGTATATATATATATTCTCTCACTAGTGCTACAGTATCTTTTTCAACTAATTCTTAAATCTATGTTATTTCTAAGACCGAATACATCTTAAAGTCAGGAATGCTTCAGCTCAATTGTTTATACACACCTTTTAGAGCTGCACAGCCTGTGAAGCTAAAAGGAGCGTGACAAAAAGTTAAGTACTTTACAAAGGTCATAAAAACAATATTTCAAGGCTATCTATGAGTACAGCACAGAATTACACAGAAACAGGAAGAAAACAGAAATTGTGACTGTACTGAATATATACTGAACCGCTGCATTTTCATGAATTAGGGTGGTTAAGTCACATACTTACTCCCCCACCAAATAAAGCGTATCCTACTCAAGTTTAACAAGACATTCCAGTGTCCTTCTGCGAAACAAGCAAGGAGCCTTGTGGCACTTAAAGACTAACGAATTTATCTATCACACGAGCTTTCACACAAGAAAATCCAACTTCATCAGATGCTTTGAAGATAGGGGAACTTGCAAAATGGGAGCAAGATAAATGCAGGTCATGCTGTAACAGCAGATCAAAGCTGTTCTTAAACACTGGGAAACAGCATACAGAGGAAGGTGAGGTCAAATCACCTGTTGTAATGGGAAAAAATCCCATAGCCACAATTTAATCTTGCTTTCACACAATCAAACCTGCCTATCTGTTCCAGCTGTGCTGTTTCTCTTTGAAGTCTTGATGAGTTGCTCATCTCTTTCGGCACAGCTATTAACAATCAACCAACAGAGTGATTAGGAAGATCCAAGTGCTCAGCTACTGGTTTTTGAATGTTGTGATTTCTGATGTCAGTTTTGTGCCCATTTATTCTTCTTCCCATTGCAATAGGTGATCTGACCTCACCTTCCTCCACATCCTGTTTCCCAGTGTTTGAAAATTAACAGCTGCTTTGATTTGCTATTCCACTATGACCTGATCTCATGACTTACACTTCCCTGAATTTATTTTGCTCCCATTCTGTAAGTTCCCCCATCTTCAAAACATCTGATGACGTGGGATTTTATCCCACAAAAGCTCACGTGATAAATAAATTTGTTCATCTTTAAGTGTCACAGAACTCCTTCCTTGTTTTGCAGAACTAGACTAACACGGCTACCCCTCTGGAACAGTGCCCTTTTGTTTTTTTTCCCTCATTTGCCCCCAGGACCCTCTTACAAAAGGTTCCAAAAGATCTAAGTCACCCTACCTGTTCAAAGGGTATAAGAACTTTCTAGAAGGATCAATAACAAGGTGTGGGCTAACAAAATGGCTGATTTCAGTATGCAGATGACAGACAGCCCTACTTCACCATATCGAACCACTGAAGCTGACTTAGGGCATGTTTATACTGATGATGGCAAATTCGCTGCTGTCAGCTCGGCATTCCGGGAGCGGTTCACAGTGAGTCTGAACTCGCTGAGATGCTCCCAGAAGTTGACCCAAAAGTCCTTGGGGTCAGGGGGTATAGGGGAAAGCTGACCTCACTGGATTTGCAGTTGGCTTTTCCCTGATGTCTACCAGCAGCTTAGAAAGTCACTACCGGTTACGCAAGGAATTCTGTGTTCCTTGCGTAACTGGCAGTCGACTACCACCAAAAAGCCCTCAAATATAGACTAGAGCTTAGTTACCCAGAATTTGATGGAGACTGGAATATGAGTAGAAGCAAGCTGACTGAGTCTCAACTTGATAAAATTGTGGGCTGTGGGCACGTATGAATTAAGGGCCATGGACTACCAACCACTGTGGTCCCTCCAGGCCAACTGGGAGTGCAGGGGGGAGCTCTGGGGCCAGAGGCTAATCTCCAGCAGCCCCTTTCCAGCTGGTCTTCCCCTGGGGGTGGGGCCAGCTAGCACCCAGTGCAGCCTCTGGTACAGGCCTCAAGGCCCTGGGGCCTGAAAGGCCATGGCGCACACCGGCTGGCCCTGCCCCCATAGCAGAGGGAATACCGTAGGTCCGTCCCACCCCCAAGGGCAGACTAGCAGGTCCAGGGGCTGGCCAAGAGCATCATGCAGCTCAGCCTCTGCCTCCTGGGATCCCACCCCCAACACCAGCAAGGGCCCTCCAAATGCTCCCCAAAGCCTCACTCATGCTTCAGGTGCTGAGTGGGGTAGCATCATGTAGGGACCACAGGGGCTGGAGCCAGGGTCCCCCCTTTAGGCTGGGGCCCAGGGCTTCAGCCCCTATAGCCCCTGCACTGATCCAGCCCTGGTTGTGGGAAAAGACATAAGAAAAGAGATATTACTGGCTCCCTTAAAAGAAGGAAGTATGCTGCCATTTGTTACTACATTCTACAGCTTGAAGGTTATGATGTGTCCTTTACCTACTCCTGTATGTCTAGATCAGTGGCTCTCAATCATTGTGCCCTGACACAGAAGCATTACAGCACAGGGTGTGTCACCAAAAGTTCACACACACAACACACCCCCTGCCCCCAGCAGCTGCTAACCCTTTCCTGACAGTGCGGTGCAGAGAAGCAACAGCTTTCAAAAAACAAAACAAAAAGATGTGCTCCTACCCGAGCTTTTTTGGTGGTGTCACTTTGATTAAAGCACTGCTGCCAAAAGCGCTGGGGGCGGCGGGGGGAGAAGCGCTGTTGGGCTGCTTTTTTTTTTTTGCTTCTGGCCCTTCAAACCTGCTGCTACACTACACAATAATAGCAGCAAATAGGCCCTCCCCAACACTTCTGAAAGCAGAACTTTAAAGCAGTGGTTTTCAAACCATGGGTCAGGAGGACCCAGTACTGGGTCACAGACCCTGAGGTGGTGCCCCCTGCTGCCACTGCTGAAAAACTGGAATGCACTGCTAAAAGATGTAATTGTTGGGTCACAGGCATAAATGATTTTTTTCCAACTGGGTCCTGAGCAAAAAAGTTTGAAAACCACTGCTTTAAAGAACCAGCAACAAAAAAGCACCCTCCTCCCCAAGTGCTATTTGGCCAAGCATAGTCATTGAAAGCACTTGGGGCTGGGGGGTCTTTAAATGGCCAGCAGGAAAAAGCACCCCCCACCAAATGCTTCTGGTGATGGCACCTGGCCAAAAGTGCTGGGGGGGGGGGGGCTTTGCTGATGCCACTCTGCAAACTGGCCAGCAAGATAAAAACATCTGCCCTTAAAGGGCCAGCAAGATAAAAACATCTGCCAGCACATTCAGCAACAGTGTTTTGACAGTGCTGCCACTGAAAATGCTCAGGACAGCAGCTTTTTCACAGCATCAATGGCTGCCTCGCAAGCCTCCCACCACGGAAACTCTCTTACAGGCAGTTTTCTTTTTGTGGTGGGGTCCACTTAAATCCACCCCTGAAAGTGGTCCCAATGGGACTGGTGAGCCTTGGGATGTTGCACACAGCTGGGAACCCCTGGTCTAGATACCAGCAGGAGTCATTTGAACTTTCCTGAGTTACCAGTATGATTCTCATTAATGTCTTAAAGTGGCCACAAATTTAATTTATGATTAAACTGTAATTGTCATTAAACAACAACAGACACTGGAATGGCTCTATTCTTACTTGTATCTAATATAAGACATAATACAGGTTACAAAGGCACTTTGAATAGGGCCTGCAGAGATGCCACAAAGGTGTATTGTGGTGAACCAAGTTCCCACCAAGTAAGGAAGCAGTTAAAGAGCAGCTTTGGGCACAACCAGCCCCATACCAATGCTTTTATGAGGACTGTCAATCCTGGAGATGGGTAGCTCCTGAACTAGTAGGATCCAAGTCCAGAGTGAATGACGTTCAGAGGGAAGCAGAAGGACCCCACAAAAGAGGCTTACTTGAATAGCTCCTGAAAAGACTCTACCTACCTGGATCCTCTGGAGAGGTACAGGGGCCTATCTTTACTTTTGAGGCTGGGGATATTATTTGTTTGCTGCTTGGAAGGTTTTAGCTTAGGGATCACAGTTCGGACACCACAGACACATAAGGAGTTAAGAACCCAACTGTCCCACACAGAGACCATTTATCTTTGATCTTGTGAGGAATAATGGGGTGAGCCCAGGTCTTTCTGTGGGCTGCAGGGTCCTTTTATATGCCTTCTTCATTTAGGACTGCTGTTAAGCCCAGAAGGACTACATAAGACAATCAGCTGGAGAACTGCACCAAGGAATCCAAATGAGCACTATAGTAATGCCAGAGAAATATCTCTGGGATGAGAGAGGGGCCTATCTCCATAGCAAGGGAAAGCCCTAGAGCAGGGCCATCACACCTAAGACCTACAGGCCAGATCTAGCCCACCAAGGGTGCTAATACAGCCTGTGAAGCTGCTGCCTGGACTGTGCCTAGGAGTTCTCTGCAACTGCGGCGAACAAAAAAGACAGGCTGCAGAGTAGGGGTAGACTTCCTTCTGGCTCACTCACATGGTCCAAGTCACAGCACAGCCGAACAAAGGAGGCGCTTCAGCCAATCCCAACTCAGCTCTGCTGCGGTCTGCCAATGAATCAGAGTCTCAGTCACAACAGGCTAGGCTGGGTTCCCAGAGATCCCTCACACCGCCCCCCTAACTGTTCACTATCATTCAGTCAGCCAGCCAGCATGCTAATTTGATTGACAGCACATTGGATGAATCACAAATAAGAAAGGAAAAAGTAGCAAGGTCCCCACGTGGGAATGAGCCAATCAAAGGCCAGTCAGGCCTGAGCCCAACCAAAGGCCAGTATGCTGAATGACTGACAGTGAGTGGGCAGCTGGGGGGAGAGACAGGAGCCCAGCCCGCATGGGTCTGTGACTGTGACAGACTGAATGCCCACTGCGACGAAGTAGGGGAACTGGAAAGGGAAGGGGAAGGGGCGTCTGGGAGTGGCCCAGCAGAAGAGGGTCTGGGAGACAGTGGAGACAGAAGGGGAGCCCACAGGACAGGGAAAAGGGAAGGTGTCCAAGCCTGTGGGATAGGAGATGGGAAAAGGGAGCCCATGCTGCTCTGAATGTGGTAGGGGAAAGGGTTGGTTAGCCTCTGCAGACACATGGTCCTCATCAGGTGTCTTGCCCTCCAGTGTGCCCCAACACCAAATGAGTTTGACACCCCTGCCCTAGAGATACTTAGAATCATAAGGCTGGAAGACCTCATCAGGTCATCTAGTCCAAGCCCCTGCTAAAAGCAGGACCATTTCCACTAAAACATCCCATCAGGGTTTTGTCTAAAAGGGCCTTAAATGTTTCCAAAGATGGAGATTCCACCACCTCCCTAAGTAACCCATTCCAAAGCTTCACCAGCCTCCTAGTGAGAAAGTTTTTCCTAATATCCAACCTTGACTGCCCCCACTGCAACTTGAAACCACTGCTCCTTGTTCTATCCTCTACTGCCGCTGAGACCAGCCTACCTCCCTCCTCTCTGGAGCACCCCTTCAAGTAGCTGAAGGTTGCTATCAAATCTCCCCTCAGTCTTCTCTTCTGCAGACTAAATAAGCCTAGTTCCTTCAGTCTCTCCTCATAAATCAGGTGCCCCCAACCCCCAGTCACTTTTGTTGCCCTTCCTGGACTCTTTCTAATTTCTCCACATGCTTTCTGTAGTGTGGAGCCCAAAACTGGACATAGTATTCCAGATGCAGACTTACCAGAGCCAAACAGAAGGAAATAATCACATCCCTCGATCTGCTGGCAATACTCCTGCTGATGCAGCCCAGTATGCCATTGGCCTTTTTGGCAACAAGAGCACACTGTTGACTCATATCCAGCTTCCCATCCACCATAACCCCCAGGTCCTTTTCTACAGTGCTGCTACTTAGCCGATCAGCCCCCAGCCTATAGTAGTACATGGAATTTTTACATCCTAAGTGCAGGACTTTGCACTTTTCCTTGCTGAACCTCCTGAGATTTTGTTTGGCCCAAACTACATCATGTGAAAAGTTCAAAAGGGGCAGCCGTGTTAGTCTAGTTCAGAAAAAGAAGGAAGGAGTCCTGTGGCACTTAAAGGCTAAATAAATTTATCACAAGAGCATCTTCAAAGCATCTGACAAAGTGGGATTTTCTTCTATGAAAGGTCATGTGATTGATAAAATCATATGACAAGTATTTGCCTCAGGAATATGCAGTTACTGAAGTGCTTTACAGATTTTTTGGGGGCACTGGACATACCATACAAACTTCAATTTCCCCTGTATTTAAAAGGCTAGCAAACCTAATGATACTGACTGTACAGATATAGCAAATTTCAGTACCAGCTAACAAAACTTATTTAATCAGTAGACACCTGTATTTCAGAGCTGTGATATCTCATACATATACTGATTTTTTTAAACCAGAAATTCAAGAAAAAATAATTGCCCCAAATTTATATTTTTATCTATTTAGTCAGTAAATACACCACTAAAACATAGTCCACACTTTAGGCCCCTACTCTCTAGAAAATTGCTCTCACCTCTTCTCTGTCCAGTTGCAGTGGTGAGTCGATACAATGTATTTAATGTTTTTTGCAGAAATTTCCAGAGGTATAGCCATGTTAGTCTGTGTACAGCAAAAATGAGAGCCCTGTGGTACCTTACAGACTAACAGATTTCTTCAGGCATAAGCCTTCTTGGGCTCCAACCCACTTTGGTGCATCTGACAAAGTGGGCTGGAGCCCAGAAATGCTTATGCCCAACAAAATCTGTCAGTCTATAAGGTGCCACAGGACTCTCATTTTTAATGTTTTTAGTGATTTCATCATCTGCTAGCAGAGTTGTTTTTTTACGGCAAACACTATCAGCCAATTATAGAGCTGACTGAATATGCGATGGGACACTGCTTTACATAAGCAGGGTACAGTCTTCCAGAAATACCTGCTATAGCCCTGATATGGGAATAATGAACCAAAAAGGATTTGAAAGACCCTTCATAAGAAAAGAAGCATGTATCCACACACAACCAGTAAGCATTGATGAATATAGCATCATTGCTACCATTTCTTGAGAGAGCCAAGCCTCTAATGGTTTCTCAAAATTCACTTCCTGATTATAGGAGACAAGCTCAATACAATCCAGTTTATTTACCATAAGGTGCCAGAAAGCAACCTGATGATTTTACCTTTAAAAAAAAAAATCTACCAAAATAAGACTCTCTTGTGACTATAGGAATGAAAGACTCCACATCCCACTGTCAGTCTCTTGCAAACTGTTGATTATAAGAGGAATTGTTTTTTAAAAGCAATTGAAAAATCACTAATGCTGTAATGTACATTAATCATTAATGTCACAAAAGACAACTTCTTGGGGTGCTGAACACCTTTCTTGTTCAGTCTACCCAAAGCCCCTCTAAATGCATTAGAGATATGCATTTATGATAAGACAATATATACCCTGACACAGCTTAGTGCTCAATCAACTCTGACAGAACAGATGGTAAAGGATTAAAACAACTAAACAAACTGTCTGCACACCTATTTTGTGAAAGAAAACTGAGAACTTGGATACACCAATTTACAGTTAATTCAGAGGGAAAAATTGTTTTCAATTAACCTTACAGTTCAGGTAAATAGTATGCACCTAATCATTTCTAACACTTCACACATTCTTATCACTTCAGTTGTTGGTCTGTTAGCAAATATTCATCACCCATATATTTTTCTATAAAAGTTAAAAATATTTGTTATAACTACGTATGAATTGTGACAACTGTTGCAGCAACTAGAAAGTATAAAATTTAAAGCTTTTATCAACAGTAGTGATAGATATTTTATAAAAACAGTCTCAGACAAATCACCTAAATGAAGTAAGAAAGTCACTGGTACAAAAGGCTGTAGTATTGTCTCTAAGAACTTAAAGGGCTGGATTCTGGGTGGGTGTCAGGAAGGGAAGAGGTTAGTTCTGTGCTGCTGACACCTCTGCGTTGCCACAGCAGGATCCTGTGAGACTGGAATTAGTCGGATCTGAACAGCAGACCCTCAGAGCCTACTGATTGACTGGTACTAGTATTTAAACCAGGAAGCCATGATGTGAGAAGTCTGAGCAACAACACATAATGCCTGCCCATCTCTATTCTAGACTCGGCTTGTAGCAAACCCTAGACTCCAGCTTCTGACTGTGTCTTGTCCTCAACTACATTATTCAATTTCCATCTTTAAACTGTCATGTGATCACAATTTCTTGGCAACCTGACTCTGCCTAATTCCTGATTCTCGGTCTGCCCACCGGCCTGTGTCAAACTCTGACTACCTGGTACCTGACTCAATCTGACTTCCAGTTCCTGCTCAGACCACTAAGCCTGATCGGCCACATGCTAGTCGTGACTGTCAGTCAAATCCTGAGTTCTGTGAGTTTAACTGTATGCAAAGAATAACTCTCCCAGATTTGTACTTTGAAAAAAATTGAATATTGGCCCTGTCTTCAGTCTGAGGAATTGATGAGATGTCTCGTCAAACTGGGAAATGGGTATGTGGGACATCACTAAGGAAGTAGCTATTTTCCCCCATCCAGCCAGTTTTATCAGGCATTTCCCCTCCTATTGAGATTGGCCTACATTTCTGCATGATTTGCAGTCCTGCATAGGAGGTTTTTTTTTTATTCAATTTTATGAGTAAAGTTCCAGTTTTCTCCCTCCTCTTTACGATACCATAAAATACTTAATAGAATAAACTGGCTACTGTAAAACAGCAAACTTTTTCATTCATCTAAAGACACAGCTGGGTCAACTACTGTCACAAAGTAAGAACTTTATGTGCCTATATATGAGTTTTAAAAAGCCTATCAAAGCAAAAAGCAGTGAAATACCAACTTAAATGGGAAAATCCCTACACAAAACAAACTACAACAGAATAAAAAGGTGAAAAATGTTAGGCAATTAACAGGAAAAAAATCTTTCAGTAAACGAACATAGCACCCCAACAGGGTTTAACTATTCAAAAAAAAAATTCAAATCCTCAGAGCTACAGCAGAATAGGGACAATGGATAATAAAATAAGAGACACACATCTGTATTGCTGAACTACAGAAATATTCATAGAAGCAACTGGAGTGATTTAACAAATGGTCACTGGAGGTTTCAGATCTCCAAAAATTATTGTTCCTCCTTCAAGTTCATATCATTATCCCTTCTCCAATGAAGAAAATTGAGAAATGTATAATTGTATTTGGAATTTTAATCACACACACTCCCATCTATGGGATGGAAGACAAGACGGAGAAGTAAGGAATACAGATACTTCTTCATGATTATTTTTCCTGATTAATTCACCCTTCTTTTTGAGAAGATGTAGCAACTTCATCAATGTCTTAATACATTTTGGGCTTTTACTTATACTTAGTAGTCTCAGCAAAACTAAGGACTGTCATTGGAAGAGACATTTTATCATACGGACATTACTGTAAGCTGTGCTAAAATAAAAAAGGGAATTTGCCTGTGTCGATTAACTGAGATAATAAAAAGAACATTACATTTATAAAAGCTAACTTAATTTTATAAGAAACTATCATATTTAATTTTTTTATAACAATGTCATTCACATTAGAAAACTGACCTTACTTTGAAGTATTGGATTGTACAAGATAGTTATACAGAGACGATACAAAACTGAAATGTCTTCTGTTTTTGTGTATTTTGCTTTTTTGTATATTCATTATATCTTTAAGAGGAAAGATGCCTGACAATGGACTGTATTTTTCCATGTTCCAAAGGGGTAGCTCTGTTAGTGTAGTTCAGCAAAATAAGTAAGGAGTGCCGTGGCACTTAAGAACTAATAAATTTATTGCATGAGCTTTCATGGGAGAAAAACCCAGCATCTGACAAAGTGGGATTTACTCCCATGAAAGTTCACGCAATAAATAAACTTGTTAATCTTTAAGTGCCACAGGACTCATTGCTTATTTTGCTGACAGTGGATGTGACTACTTAAACCGCACATCTGTGACAACAGCCAAATTATATGAAGATTCAGAAACATTTACATTCCAACACTAGTATCTGGCCTAGGGAGAAAGTGGAGAGTCTAACACTTCTACTGTTGCAGGAACTGTTCTGTGCGTGCAGTTGTACAAATGTTTTCTCATGTCAGGTCTCAACAAATCTGCTGACAAAGATGGGCCCCCCAACACTGAAAAAAAAAAACCCCCCCCGGGCAGCCCCCCCCCCCCCCCTTAAAAAAATAAATAAATAAAAACGCTGCCAGCAGTGCTTTTGGCAGCCTGGGGGCGGACCACAGAGAGAGCCGGTGGCACTGAAAGTATCAGTACTGCTGGCTTCTTTTTTTAGGCACCAGGAGCATTTGCCTCCTTGGCTGCTATGCACCAGAGGCAAAACCCTGGGTGCCATAGCAACTTAGTGCCCACGATTTGCTGAGTCCTGTCTCATGTCAATGCTGCCTGACTTTTTGATCTTGCTAGTGTTTGCAAATAAGTGATGCTACAAATCTTCATATCTGCTTTCCATAAATTTCATCACATTCACTCAAGACTGTTACCAGATTTGCCCATCACCTTAGGGTGTGCTCATTTATTAAGGTTACAGTTTGGTTTCTCTGTAATTTTATCAAATGTGTTACTTGCATCACTTGCTTCTACAGGGACCTAACTCTATTTCACCCTTCTGAAAGACCCTGCCTCATTCTATAGTTAACTGTCTCAAAATGCAAATGATGAATGGTACTCTGTACCCCTATAGGAAAACCTGAGGATATTAACCAAGAATGTATCTTCATGAAAATGACTGTAGCCATTCCTCTAGAAGCAATGTCTATGGCACCTACTGCAGCCTGGACAGAGGTTTTAGTCACTAATTTGCATTTATCTTTTAAAAACTGAAACTAAGCTCTATGTTCCTGAGGGACCTTATCTTAAAACTCAAGAACTCTGTATGATTAGTAAAGTTGTATTTAGCCAGTAGCCTGAACATTTGAAGTTCTAAACTGCAGACAGATGGAAGAGAAATCCTTTCTTCCTAAAAGGTCCAGCTCAGCGGTTCCCAACCTCTTCCGTTATGCGTACCACTACATCATCATAGAAAGCTTTTGTGGACCACCATACAAGCAAGCTGTTTTAAATATTTTTAACATAGCCTATGGATTATGGGACTCAGACTTGCATATCAAGGTGTAGTAAAAACACAGCTGTTTCTAGTAAGTTATCATGCTCGCTCACAAACACATTGCACTCATCACAGTGCATTTACTTGCAGTAATTATCCCCCCATGGACCACCTGCAATACCCTTGTGGACCACCCAAATGTTGGAAACCACTGGTCTAGCTGTTTGGCACCCTTGTCCAAGGGTGTAATTTTTACATGTTGTAGCCTGGATCTTTAGATGACTGTGTGAACCACTACAGACTAATATAGTGGATGAGAGAAAAGAAAGTCTTCCCCCTTAGAAGGAATGAAGTAGCACTTCTCAGCCTTAATCTAGGTGGAAGCACAAGAAGCAAGGGCATGCCCTATCATTCTAGCTTGATCCATGATGGCTTCATTAATCAGGAGGTCCATTCAACTGTCATCCAAGGATTGCAAGATGTCCAGCAATCTATGCAAGGGCTCTTGAATATCTTCAAGCTACATCTGAAGTTCAGTCACCAATCTTTATAGGCGCTCCTGATGTAATCTGTCATTATGAGGCAGAGATAGCAGAGACAGGTTAACCACCTCATCCAGGGAAGATGATGAAACTGTCCCCAGAACAACTGAATATCGTTCATCTTCTGCATAGTCCAAAGGGGCCTGCTGGGTTGGCCAGAAGACAGTAAATAAACCTTGTGCACTGAAACCAGGTGCCTAAAGTAGGGATCCAAAGAACCCAATAATGCCAGTACGAGTGATCAAGTGGCTACGGACAACACTAGATCACTGGGTATTACCTCTGTCTTTGGAAGTCAAATCTAACCAGAGCATGGAACCCCAATCTCTAAGGGCTTCTATCCAGTCCATTTCCATATAATGTGGTAGCAACTATCTTAAAATCTCTGATTCATTGGATGAAAAATCTGGATCCCAAATTAACTGGGGAATTGATGTTTGGTACTTAGACTTGTGGTTGGGAGAGAAGACTGGCTCCATGTCCTTGGAACAGCTTCCTCCTAAGGCGTAACTATGTCTCTACATAAAGGTAGACCTGAGAGGATGCAGGAAAATGTGGTAGACCAAAAGCATCCTCAAGGGAGACATAGATCTCAGACTGCCTGGGTATGGCATGAGCCAGTTGGTGGAGCCATTACATGCAATGCTTCCCTGATCACATAGGAAGTTGAATCCCGTCAGGGCCACGACAGTATCTGAACAGAATCCGATCTGACTGTTGAAGGGAGTGGCAGTGGATGCCTGTCTTTCAGGTGCAGATACTGGAACTGAGATATGAGCTCTTTCATGCCGCTTTCTCCTACTGAGGTGGTTAATTAGGGCCTAAACAGTTAGTATCCATGAAAGAGGACTCTCTTAACTTTGAAGGAGTTAGGAAAAGATCTATTTTCTTTGGGATACCTTTTGAATAAGAATGTTTGTCTCCATGCTTAAAGAGTGCCCTTTTCTCTCATGAGACATCTTCTCCCAGGTTGGAAGTCCTAGCCTCATTTTGTAAGATAGAAGTCAGAGGGATGCTGCCTGTTGACTGAGGCTGATATACACGGACGTCTCCCCAGCCTGGTCTAGACTGGAATCTCATGGCTTTTTCCATCAGATGGTTTTTAAGCCCCAGCTCTCAACCCTCCCAAGTTCCAGGAGGGAAGGAGCAGCAAATGCTACACTTAGCTGAGATGTAAGCCTCACATAGACAGTGAAGGCAGCACTGGTGTTTAGTGATTACTGCAAAGAAGCAGGGGCAGGAAACAACTCTTGAACCACAGGACTCTGGACATAATACTGGCCTCTCCTAGGAGAATTTACCCAGGGGAAACAAGAAGGGGAGTTACTTAGTTAACTAACTAATACTTAAGACTAAAAGGTAAAAGAATAAAATACTATTAATTATTTACATCTTAATTGCAGATTGAAGCAGTCAAAGGAAAAAGCCAGGGACAAAGAATATTCTGACCCAGGCCACATGGCAATAAGATGGAACTGGAGAGCTGCCCGATACATTGCTACTTTTGCCCTCAGAGCATGAGAACAACTGCACATGCACGGACCAACAGACATTGCTTCCTAAAAACCTCCACGTTCCAGACATGACTGATGCATGCAACTACATGTGGAACAGACAGAAGGAACATGGCTTGAGGAAGAATTGTTGTTTTTAAACTGAAATGAATACCAAAGAGTAGATATTAAATGTGAAGCTAGACCTACCAAACAAATGTGAGGACATGATATGCATTGGAGCAGATCTCAACTGGTGTAACTGTCGTTGCTAATGATCTGCCCTGTTTTCATTTTTTTCACTTATACTGTACCATACTCATACTGACAGCTTTAGCTTGTAGTTTCAAAGGTTTTGTTGGTTTGACAAATGATTTACAGTTTACATATTTTACACATATGCCCTCACAAACATATATACACATATGCATACTTAGTATTAAAATGGAGTGGATAATAAAATGTTTCCAGTAATCCCTGAAATAAAATATGTTTTCATTACATAACACCACCAATACCTCTAGCCAGTACATTAAAGAAAGGCACCATAAGATAATTTCTCAAGTGAGAAAATGAAGGATTAATTTAAACATGGATCTCTGTAAAAAGAAAAATAAAATTTGCACTTTTGAAGAGTATTTGGCCAGTCATAACAACATGTTATTCTTGGATAAGACAAAAATACTGCATGCACTTTTCTAAATACAAACTGAATGCTGGTAAATTAATTTCTTTTCTCACAATCAAGTATTTTTTTTTTTGCAATTCTATTTTGTTAGTTCTAACATGGTAATCAAATAATTTTTATTTTTACACTATTACAGAAGTGCATTTCTCGAGGTTTCCAAAACCACCTTATTCAACCTTCCCCATCTGTCACCATCTGCTTCTTTTTAGCATGTACTTTTTGTGTGATCACATAAGCATGTGAAAAATAACTAACATTCAGATGATTGTCTGCTGGTACATTTGAGGACTGGGCATAATAAAAGTGAACTGCCAAAACGTACTTAACACTTTTTATTTTGCTGGGTCTTGAGTGTGAACTACATTTGATTTTCAAACTGTTTTACAGTTGGAAAGTTGATCAGGTACTGTTAACTCAGCAGTAAAAGCTGAGGCTCTAAGTAACTGGCACCACACTAAAAAAATGTATATGCTATGATCACCATACCAAAAACAATCCCAAGAGTTTACACATTTGACCTGACTGAATTTAACCTTACACTGATGTCAGAAGGATGGTGTGGGGAGCTGCGAAGAGTCTATTCTGAATTCAGCATAGACACAATCCAGGTCTTTCTTATATTCCCCATAAACAGGAAATAAGAGAAGTCTAGTATGGACAGTGATGCAAGAAATCTCATTGGGAAACAGGAAAGATAGAATAGAAGTGGATCTTACTAGCCAAGGGAAGTGAGTAATATGGAAGTGGTATCTGGAAACAAAACACAATTTTTAAGAGTATGGCAGATGCCTCCACCAAGCATAAAGCATTTGGAAGCTGCCAGGAAGGCACCAAGTTGGGACGGTGGAGATATGGGTTTTCAGAGCTGTGGGTTTTATCCATCAAATGGAACCTATCAGGATAATGAGGATAAGCATACATTCCTGCTTGTAAAGTCACTTGATATAATATTAATAGAAAATGAACACAAAAGAGATGAGAACACTAGAAAAGTAGACTACCCTTTCTGCAAGCAAAAGATACTCTGCAATACTCACACAGCTCTACCAGCAGTAACAGTCTTTATTGCCACTTCTAGGCCTTTAATACATCTAATACATACATTTTATAGCTATTTATAACTGCATATGTTTTTGTTGACTTTTTCACCTGTCCACAGGTATCAGGTATGCTTTTCATGCTCTGTTTTGCTAAAGAACCACAAAAGACCCAACAGTGAAAGCATTGTGAGCCCAAGGGCACACTCATGCCCACATCCACAATCTTGAGATGCCGTATTCCTTCATTACTTCTTGTAAATCAACAGAAGTGAAGAACAACTCAGAGAAGAACTAAGCACCTCTCAGGAGCAGGACTTCACAGTACCTCCCAACAACAACATGAAAGAATCTGCTTGCACTGCCAAAAACACTGCCTGTTGCCCTCTATAACAGTATGAACATGCTCACTGCCATTGCTGCACAGCCAAACTGGACCCTAGTAAGTACATATTTCAAGTAAAATCATTTTATAGATTTTAAAAATGCACTAAAATAATTTTACAGTTAACATAGCCTGGTATAGAGTATTTTTGACAGTGAAACAATCACACACACACACAGAGCAAAGAAGGGCATATTATTATTCAATATGATATATTTTAATATATTTTTCTAATCATTCATAAATGCAACCAAATCTGTTTGTTCTATTTTTAAAATATCTGTTGTCCTGAGGAAAAGCCATATTTGTGCGTTATTCTCTCAATACATGCAACCTCAGACAAAGTGACATTTTCTGTTTTCAAATAGCAATTCCTACCAGCATGCCAGGGTACACGCTATGCAGCATACTACCATAGGAAGGTAAATTCTAAAACTATGTGTTTTAATTCCTTATTGCCTTTTATAAACAACTGATGAAAACTGATAACATTCTTATGACCCAAAGACCTCTTCATATCAACTGGCAGAGTGCACAGGTGTACATACGGGTATAGGGTCTCTCGGGTTCACCACAAATGTCACGTAAACTCTCTAAAGAAAGTCTGGCATACACTGTTCATCATAATTATAGAGAGATATGTGGACAAAATGTACAAGGGGTTATGTACACCAGCTAAAAATTACATTCTCTAAGCCTTGTAGTTAAAGACAGGTCACTCAAAGGCAATGCGTCTTGAAACAAACTTCTCCAGACAAGAGATGAGAGACAGGTATCTCTGTGGTGGACCATTGTGCACTGCTTGTCTTCCAATAGAAGTCTATTAGCATAATAAATCAAATGCTAATGGAGAGCTGGCTGAGCCTTCACAGGGAAATTAACGGGAAGCGGTAAAGAGCATACTGGGAGACAAAACTGTTTTCAAGTGAAGAGATTCTGGTGTCCTGTCTGTAAAAAAAAAGACCACTAGTAAGCTTTATCTTATGAAAGGGGGATCTCAGCCATCTTGGTTGGCAAAACTGGAAAAATGTGTGGCAAACTATCCTGTATGAGACAGGGAATGTCCTAGGAATTACATTTAGGTTTTAGAAAGAATATTATAATTTTGGTTTGCATGTAACTATTTGTTCCCAACAGTCTTTATTACTATCCTTTGAATCTGTGTTCTTTGATACACTTATTCTTGTTTTCATCATAAATATGCCTAAGTGCTGTGCATTAGTTGGAGTGGTGGTCTCCAGTTAAAACTGGTGTTCAGTGGAATAGGACTGAGCTCTCCAGAGGCAAGCATAGAGGACGTAGGGGTTGGTGTGTGCCTACCACTAACCTGTAAAAAGTAAGTGGGGCCTGAAGGAACTTTGAAGGTAGGGCTGGTGCTGTCAGAGGCTAGTAGAGTCAAAGAGTTGATCCGCAGGAAGACGACGACTTCCTCATGCTAAGGGAACATAGCCGTGAGGTGCCTCACAACCCTGGGTACCTCTGAAAAGCATCACTATGTTAGCAATAGCAGAATGTGGAAAGAAAGAACTTTTTTTCTTTTGTGCTTTCCTCTGGCAAATCTGTAGAGCCCTGCAAATCCGCAGGTATCCACTGCAGATCCGCAGTTATCCACATCTGCGGGTGTGGTTGCAGATAACCACAGACCCATTGTTGCTGATTGACTCACAGATGCAGCTTCTATTGTTACCTTATCACAGAGCAATCCATTGCTGAAGCCCCTGCCCTGATCTGTGTTGGCAGAATGCAGGGGAACCAGGAAGCACTCTGGCCAATCCTAGATTGTGATCTGCCAGCCAATCACAGTCTCAAGGTAGGGCTTGGAGACTCACTTCCAGCCTTTGATTGGCTCATTCCCCTGCCCACTTCCTCCTTTTCTTGTTTCCAGTTGGCAAGCCATTGCTGTCAATCAGAGATTTCATTGGTGGGCAAAGAAATCTGATTGATAGCACAGCATGCAAACTACAAACAAGACAGGAAAAAGTGGGTGGGACCCATATGGGGAATGAACCAATCAAAGGCTGAATAGTTGCATGTGAACTCAAGCTCGGTTGCAGCTGCGGTTACAGATTAAGCTAAACCCTGGCATGCGGACTTCGGATTGATTAATGCTATCACTGAGTGGATACGGATAGGAAGCAGTTCCACATTTTTGTATCACACAAGGCTCTACAAATCTCCACTAAAAAAGGTCTGTATCTCTTTAAGAAGATCCTATTACATATTTTTCAAAGGAAGTCGATCCTTCTGTAATACTATAATCATCATCTGATGAAGATTAAGCCATGAATGCAGGTATATTCCTAAGAAACAAGTCTGATTTCCCTGCAAATGAATCTCTGAATACAAAATCAGCAATATTTTGCATACCTAAAATTGGGAATATATCTGAAACGCATCATGTTCCTCAAAACAGAAGATATTTTTATGTAATAAAGATGTTTTCAGTTATTCTATTGCAGATGATATTGGAGTTTCATTACTTCAGAAAATTTAGTATATTTCTAAAAACTTATAATTTCACAAATTTGAAAATAAAATTATTCCCTCACAGAAAGAGTATAGTAATAGTAACAATAATAACCCAACAAGCTGCCCATTCTTCATTGTAATAAACAGTATGGGTCACCCAAATAATACTCCCTGAAATTAAATTAAAGATAAAAGATATTTTATAATGAACAGAAAAATAGATATATATATTCAAAATCATACCTCAGGAGCCAGGTATTCTGGTGTACCACAGAATGTTTTCATAGTAGCTGCATCTGTGATTCCTTCTTTGCAAAGTCCAAAGTCTGTAATTTTTATGTGGCCATCTTTATCCAACATTAGATTTTCTAACTGCATATTAAAAAGAACACATATAATTGGGACGTAAGTATTTCTTAGCAGATTAAACACTATAAGTAAATAGGAAAAAACACAACTGACCTGTATCTGCAAAATAACAAATTGTAGTGTAGTTTACTACTGTGCCATCAAGAGGGGGTCTGTCAGCTCCCACAATAGACATCATAAGAGTATTGTTCAAATATACTTCTGTCACTCAAAATGAGAGCAAAACACACTTTCTAAAAATTTCCAAAACTCACAAAACTTCCAGAGGACCCATTGCAATCATCAGATAATTGTTTGTTTGTAATAACTTAACACTAGTGCTACAAAAGCTGCTCTTTAATGCACTGAATTTATGTCAGGATATTACAAATAATTCATACCCACACAGCCTTGCAAATAAGCAAATTATATTTCTAAACTACTCTTCTGAATAGGAAAACTTAAGTTTTCTTAGTAGAAAGTGTGTACTGAAAATGTCGATTCAACATTTGTGAACAACATTCTTGAAGTAAATGGTAATCAGGACTCCATGCATTTTGTGATCCCACATCTATAGAAGAATTATGTGTTGGAAAGCTAGAATTGTTTTCTTTTTTTTATAATGTATTCAGTCGTTGTGGTGGTCTCAGGTGTAGCATTTTAAGTCAACACAACTTCCCTCCACCTCCCGACTAACTGTGCTTTCCTCGAAACTGGGTAACTTTATAATTACTTTGAGTTTGTCCCAATAGTCTTTGCAAAAACAAAAATTTGATTACTTGTGTTGGTTTTGTTTTTTGTTTTTTGTTTTTTTTTTACCTTGAGATCACGGTACACAATCTTCCCAGAATGTAGATAGTCCAAAGCAGAGACAATTTCTGCACCATAGAAGCGTGTGCGGTCCTCAGAGAACACCCGCTCTCTCGACAAATGGAAAAACAGCTGCAGGGTAAACAGCAGGGACAGGATTGTAATAATTACTGATTTAGTGGGGGAAATTAACACAAACATAAAACACCTCTCATCACCATATTGTGATGATAGATAGTGTACTCTCAGTGGACACTCAGCACTCTTAGACAGCAGCTGGCTTATCTTTTCCAGGTTTCCAAGGGGGGAAGGCGAGCTGTTAAATCAGCGTTTTAATCAATATACCAATCTTGTTTAAGGCATTCTGCTTGCCACCCATTTAACCTTCAGTTACCAGACGAAAAAGTATGCAATAACATCAGCCGGTACTTTTCCCTCCACTTTCTCCTTCCAAATTTTATTTTTAGCTGTTGAACCTTATGATTAAAATACCTGAATACTGATACTGCTGTAAGTTTTTCCTTTCTGTTAACTGCCCAGCTTACTCTGAACTAAGAAAATATCTAGTGTTTAGCTAAATACACACCAAACAAGCAAAGTATGACATTTCACAACCTCAACATGCTGTGTTCTTGCAAGGTATTTATTTTATCAGTGGTAAAAGCAAATCTAAAACTCTCTGAAAGAAGCAAGAGTCCTGTGGAACTTAAAAGACTAACAAATTTTATTTATCGCATGAGCTTTCATGGGACAAAATCCCACTTCATTGGACACTCCTCCCACAAACGCTCATGTAATAAATAAATCTGTTAGTCTTTAAGTGTCACAGGACTCCTTGGTTCTTTTCCTGAACTAGACTAACACGGCTGACCCTTTGGAGCTCTAAAAGCTGTGGTATATTTTTGGTACATTTACTATATAGTTTTTGGATTGATACTCTTCTGCTGTCCCCTTTTCAACACTTCATAATTAACATTTTACCCTGCAGACATTTTTCTTTAACAGAAATTATTCAGGGGAAAAAAATTTCATTAAACGATCCACACATAAATGTAAAGGAAAAACTTCAACATAAACCTGAACTTCTGTAGTTTTATGAGATTCCTATGAAGTACAACAAAATAACACCCTGTGACGGGGCAGACTCGCCCCGCACTCAAGCAGTCTTATATGCCCTGAAGGGGAAGTTAGCCCCGCCCCTTAGGCCCTGCTGGGCATGCTCCGACAGCTGCCCCAAGATAAAAGGCTGCAGTTCTCCTCAGTTTGGGGCAGACCAGCAGAGGGAGCAGACGTATGCTGAAAGCTCCTGCCCAGGCGCTGACTCGACCCCTGACAATCCGGAGCCCCCTATAGAGACGCCCCGGACGCCGACCACAGAGACTCTGTGGAGGGAGATGTACTCTTCCACGGGGGACCCAGAGACCCTGACTGAGAGTGGAGAGCTACCCGACGGACGCCGGAGAGCCAAAAGGGGGAGCGACCCACTCCCTTTCAGCCTCAGGTAGGAAGTAGCCCAGGGCAGTGTTTGCCGGGGGTGAGCCTTAGCACGGGCAGGACCCCAGTCGGTGTGTTGCGGTCTGGATCCCCACCGACTGGGCCGAAACCCCCACGGCACCCCCAGGGCCCTGGGCTGGGGTTCAGTGGAGTGGGAGGGCCTGAACCCCCCTACGTGGGCCGCATTGCCCTGCTGTAAAGGGCTAATAACTCTGGACTCTGGCCACTGGGCCACACTGCCCTGCTGTAAAGAGCTAGTGACTCCGGACTCTGGTCATTGGGCCACCTGGCCCTGCTGTAAAGGGCTAATAACTCTTGACTCTGGCCGTTGAACCACACCGCCTGAATCAAGGGACCAGGCAGGCCCATTAAAAACCAGTTGCGCACCCCGCGACATACCCCCATTCAAAAAAACAAACAAACAAAATCAAACCTTACAGCACATATATGAGCTGTAAAATTTGACTATTCATTCCATTCACTAAACATATATTTTTCTACTTTAGAGACATTGGTGGGTTCTTGAAACACAACTAATCATCAATATCCATTCATTTCCATCTACAGGCTAGTTTTCTATTCTATGAAATACAGTTCACATGACTTGATATATATGGGCTTCTTTTTTTGCCCCATGAATTATATTAAAAATAGTAACGAGGAACAATGAATAAAATTCCTAAAAATATCAATGTGTTCGCTGTTTAGAAACAACACATTTGACAAAAAAATCCATAGTAAAACTACATAGTCAGGTCACACAGTGCTAAAAGAGAAGAAATAATTCCAAAACACAGGTCAAACAGAAAAGGAACATGCTAATATATTTAACTTATATGTTACCAAAACATAGCTAAAACATTTGAGAAATGTTAAATGTTAATAAAAGTGTTGAATGCTAAAATAAAATTACTTTAAAATATGTTCTTATAATCATTTCAAGCTTGTAAAACACTTCAAAATATAAATTAAACATTAAGCATCAATACAAATATAGTGGTCAATAAACTCCCTGAAATTATACTTCAGCATTTTTATTTTTATTTTTATTTCAACCTGAAAAAAACAACTATTGAGCCAGTTGAACAGTTTTTATTTGTTGGGCCATGTGCCTCACAGAAAATTATTAAAATGGAGTTAGGCACAACTTTTGTTCCCAAGCATTATCTCATTTTCTGTATAACATCCTTATTTCCCTCTCTCTCTTCACCCTCAAACATCACCTTCACCCTCAAAAAAAAATCTCCATGAACACTGAAAATTTGTTTCCTAGCTATTTAAAATGATCCTTCTGCATATTTCCTACCTCAAGTAGCAATCTCCTTTTATGACATCACACTTACTGGCAGTGGGGAAAATGATATTAGAAACTGGTAATATGGGAATGCCAGATATGTAACAACAAAAAGAGTTCATGAGCTAAGGAATGAGTAGGTTACTCACTTAGTGCAGTAGCTGAACTTCATCGAGATGCATGTCCCCATGTTGTTCCACTTCAGGTGTTGATGCACCCTCATGCCTTCAGTCAGATTTCTTTCAGCCAAGCCCCCTGTAGCCTTTGGCTATACCCTGTATTGGGCTTGCATGCATATATTATCCTCTATCTATTTTATACAGGTATATTTTCTTCTCCTTATAAAACCTAGAAACTGGCTCTATAGTAAGAAGCCTGGTACTAGTTCTTTCCATAAGCTGAAACTCATGTATCCTACAGATCTTTGCAAGGAGTGACTCAGTTTGCAAAACTAAGTAAGTTTGCTGTGCAATAGGATGAGATCCTGCAAGCTTTGTAAACCAAGGTTTGCATCTGTCTATGCAATAGGAGAAGGTTAACTAGGTGAGAGGTGAGCACAGGCCATGCAGAATTTGGCAAGTTGGGTTTTTGATCATGCTTTGCAGATAAACAGGTGGAAAATATCTCTGCAAACCCACTGCAAAACACACAAGCTGGTAAACAAGAAAATGGAAGAATATGCTAGAAAATAGACATCAATAGACCCCTGAACCAATAATCTGAGAGGACCCCCAGCAATTTCTGGAAAACACCCATATGTGGCCCAAAAAGAATGAGAAAATTCAATTTATTTTTGAAAGGGTATAAAAGGTAAGAACACAAATCGCGCCCCCCCGTGCAAAAAAGGGTATTTAAAGCCCCAAAATTTGCAGAAGGGTTGAAGCTTCCAATTTCCGGCTGATGAATTCAAACAATGCAAGAGGAAACTGCACATGCCTACAGCAATGCTTTACCTGACTTCTTTCAGTTAGGTTTCTTTGTTTTATTTTAGTTGACTAGCTTTAGAATTGTTAGTTCAGTACTTCAACTTATCTTCACTTCAAGTGTGAGTACAGCTTTTATAATTGTATCTTAAAGATAGGAAATCTTAGCAGCAATATTGCTTATAGTTATTATCCATTATTATTATCCACTCTACATTGTATTCATCTGTATTCTCACCCATCACTTTCTGTATGCGGCTAGCAATAAAAACTGTCATAAAATCTCAATCTGAGTACTCCTTGACCACCTGTTTTCGGGGAGGAAGTCCTATTTAATTAACATACCTGTAGTCAATCTGGACTAAGAACACTTGTCCTTCAAATTGGTCTACCAAATGTATATTGGTTATCCCAAATTCCTAAAGAATATAGAGTCTGGCTACACCCTGCATGCAGCATGTGCCCCGCAAACCACCAGGAGGAGCACAGGCACCATTCCCCCTTTTGGCATGCGCACAGCCGCAGTCCCTCAGTTTCTTCTTTACTGCAGATCCAATGTCATGACTCTGAAGCAGAGTGGAGGGAGTGAGGGAAGTGGAGCAGCACAGGGACATACATCTCGAAGAAGTTTGGCTACTGCACTGTGAGAGTAACCCACTCATTCTTCTTCCAGTAATGTCTCTGTGGTGCTCCACTTCCGGTGACTATGAAATAGTTTCCTTATATGGAAGTAGGAGCTTTGGATGTACTAGGCTGTGCTACTTTCAGAACAGACACAACAAATGCTATGTCTGATCTGGACACCTCTTCAATAGCGTGGTGGTTGATGAACATGTTGGTTGATGCTCATGGGGCAGCTTTGCATATGTCCAAAATCAGAACATTCTGCAGGAATGCAGTTGATGCAGACATCAATCTTGATCTATGTATTCTTATGTTATTGGGAGACATTACCCCAGCTTTGGAACAGCATAGTCTGATGCACGAGGAAATCCATTTTGCAAGCCTTTGCTTGGAAATTGCAGAACGTTTTGAGCATTCAGTGATGGAAAGGAATAATTTAGGAGACTTCCTGAAGGTTTTCTTTCCCGACAGAAAGCAATGGCCCTTCTAACATCTAACGTATCAAATATTGCTTCATTATTATTGGTATGGGGTTTGGGATAAAAGGTAGGTAGGTGGACAGTTTGTTGGTATGGAACATAGAAGAGATTTTAGGGAGGAATTTTGGGTATAGTCATAAGGACACTTTGTCTTTATGCATGATTGTTTAAGGTGAGTAGGCCACCAAAGCTGTTAGTTTACTGATCCAGTCTGGCGGACGTGAAGGCTATTGTGGAGGACACTTTCATTGACATGTGTAGTACTGAACATGTCATGGATGGTTCAAAAGGCAGCTTGTAATAGTTTTTAACGCTAAGGTAAGGTCCCATGGGTCAGCCAGGAGTTTTATATCAGAGTAGGTATTTTGGATCCCTGTCATAAAATGCTTGACTGTCAGGTATACAAAGATAGTTGTATCGTGTTTTGTTTTATGGAATGTGGAGATGAAGGCAAGGTGCACTCTCAGGGTGTTATCTGATAATTCTGATTCTTTCAATTGCAGGAAATAGTCTAAAAGAGCTGATATTTCAAAAGAGGCTGTATTGATGTTTTACTATTGACACCATAATGAGAACCTGTGCCATTTTTACTGCTAAGTTTTCCTAGTTGCAGGTTTTCTGCTGCTTAACAGAATGTACTGGTTCTGAGATTTGCAATTCTATGCCTTGGAACCAGTTAGGAACCATGCTGTTGAATGTATCTGTCTAATTGGGGGGTGTAGTGTTCTGCCTCTCTCCTGTGATATCAGGTTCTTTATCAGCAGGAGGGTGGTTGGCAGATGGCAGAACAGCAAAGTGATGTAATTGAACCATATCCATCTCGGCCACACTAGAGAGATCATTATTATGTTGGCTCTGTCCTGTTGCACCTTCTCAATCGTTTTGGGGATCATGGGAATGGAAGGCATACCAGAGGCCTTTGTTCCACTTTATTAGTAATGAATCTCTCATGGAGCCCTTTCTTATTCCTGCTCTGGAGCAAAACTACTTGCAGTTTTGGTTCACAGGTGTAGCAAAGAGATTGACTGGCAGACATCCCAAATGATGGAATAATTGCTGGACTATTCCACTGTGGATCTCCCACTCATGTTTGTCTCCAAACCTTCTGCTGAGGGTATTGGCAATGACATTGTGAGAGATGGGGAGGTAAGTAGCAAACAGGTGAATGTTGTTTATGACGCACCACATCCACAGGCATATTGCTTCTGAGCAGAGATACTGAGATCTTGTTCTTCCTTGCTTGTTGATATAAAACATGCATGCTATATTGTCGGTCACAATCTTCACTGACTTTCTTTTATGTTGGGAAGGAAGTGATGGCATGCATTTCATAATGCACAGATTTCTACGAGATTGATGTCTAAGTTTCTTTTATGTAATGACCATTTTTCCTGAACTGTGAGGGACTGTAGATGTGCACCCCATCTGATTAGAGATGCGTCTTTAGTGATTATGGTGGAAGATGCTTCTTGGGTGAATGGGGTGCCTATTAGTAGACTGATGGGATTCACCCACCACGTAACGGTTTGTTTTATATGTTTTGGTACGGTAAGAGTTTTGTTAATAGAGTCCATGCCTGCTTTGTAAACTGTTGACAACCACAGTTGGAGGGGTCGCACGTATAACCTTACGTTCTGTACCATGTACATGGTTGCCGCCATATGGCCGAGCATTTGCAAGGCATGTAAGTGCTGTTTTGTTGGGCTGACTCAAATTGGGGCCTCTAGGTTTTGTACTGATTGAAATTTGTCCTCTGGGAGATATGCTCATGCCATGGTGGAGTTTATTTATGCCCCAATGAATAGTATTTTGAGTCAGATGAAGACTAGATTTCTTGATGTTTATTGTGAGTCCTAGTGATTTGAAGAGATCTTGTGTCAGGAGCAGGGTTTGTGCTGTCTTGTTGCGTGTTTGTGCTTCCATAAGGAAGTAATCTAAATGTGGGAAGATCATCACACCCTATTTTCTGAGGTGAGTGACCAACACAGCTAGCACCTTGGAAAAAACTCTTGGTGCAGTACAAAGACTGAACAGTGGTGCTGTGTACTGGTAGTGGTCTTCTCCGACAGCAAATCTGAAGAATCTTCTGCATGCAAGATTGATACTAATATGAAAGTAAGCATCTTGTAGGTCAAGGGATACGAACCATCCAGTCCTCATGTTCCAGTCCTGGAAGGATTGTTACTAAAGTTACCATTTTGAATTTTGTACTCTTACATATCTTTTTAATTTTCTCAGATTTGAGATGGGTCTCCACCCCCCCCCTTTTCTTTTGAGTTAAAAAGTAATGGGAATAAAATCCCCTGCCTATGTGTTGAGTGGGGACTCCTATCACCACTGTTCTTAGTACGTTTTGAGCCTCCTTTTGAAGGAACTGTACATAAGATGGAAACGGGGGTTGGGGTTTGGATATTGACGTAAACAGGGTGGTATAACCAGATCAGACAATTTCTAGTACCCACTTGTCTGATGTAATAGCAACCCATCAATGGAAGAAGAGGTGCAGTTTGTGTTTGAAACTGTTGTGTGTTGTGGTGATTTGTTTCAGCAACATTTTGGGGTGGTCCTACAAACCCTTAACCAAGGTTTCAAAACTGTTGTTTGATGGATGACAGTGGAGTGGTCGAGTTCTGGTGGTGTGGCTGCTTCCAGCGTTGTAAGTCTCTGCCTAGAGTGAGAATGATCACATTTTCTATTTTGGTTGAATGGTGTATACCTAGAGTTGAATGGCTGGTAGATAAACTGTCTCTGCCTAGGTGTCAATGTGTAGATCCTCAGAGTGCAGAGAGTTGCTCTGCAGTCTTTCACAGTGTGCATCACCTCATTTGTTTTGTCTGCAAATATCCTTCCTGAAAGGCAAGTCTTCAGTGGCAGCTTTAAGTTGTTTAGATAGGATAGCTGAATATAATCAGGATGATCTCATTACTATAGCTGTGGCAATGGAACATGTTGCAGTATCAGCTATGTCTAAGGATGCCTTGAGGGCGATCCTAGCAACTTGTTGCCCCTCTTCTATTAGGGAGCTGACCTGCTGCTTCTCCTCATCTGGAATATCAATAGCAAATTGCAAGAGCTTAATGTAGGTGTCATGATTGTAGTTCAACAGCATTGCTGTGTAGTTTGCCACTCTAACTGGTAAGATGGCCAATGTGTAGACTTTTATCCCCAATAGGTCTCTCTTTGTCTTCTTTATCATGTGGAGTTGATTTGTTGTATTGTTGCTTGGTTCACTGTGTGGTTGCCTCAATAACCAGACCATTCGGAGCTGGATAATTGAATAGGAATTCATTGTTCTTTGCTGCAACAAAATATTTCTTGTCAGCTCACTTACATGTTGGTGGAATCATTGCAAGTGTTTGCAAATATGAGTTGCTGGTTCCATTACAACATTGTCCATCGGGAGAGCTATTTTGGCTGATGTTGATGTTTGTAATATTCTCAGCAATTTATGCTGCCATGCTGATACTTCATAGAGTGAAATGTCCATACTGTCAGCTACTCTTTTAAAGAGATCTTGGAACCATTTTATGTCATCAGCTGTTGTCAGCGGTGGTGTTACTATTATGTCATTGGAGATGCAGGAGAGCTATATGCCAATGTCGTCGTATCTTCCTTTTGAAGGTTCGGACTGTAAAAGACCTTTATTGGGTGGTGGTGGTGGTGGTGGTTTCCTTATGTGATATTTGGAAGAGGATGTTTTATTATGAGCTTGAGAGGTTGAAGGTCTATGATGGTGTGTGGAAAACTGAGATCAGTTATCCCACGCATGCCAGTTCTTGCAGTATGGTGGGGGACCATACTCTGGAGGCAGTAACCACTGATACTCTGGGCCTGATAGAATCTATGGTCCTGAGCATATCTCCAAGGAGAGGATTGTTGATGGGAGAAATTACTCCCCTTATCCTCAAAATCATCCTCTGAAGACGAGGATGCATCAGGTGAAAGCTCTCCAGGGCTCAGGTGTTCTTGGGAAGAGTCAAATTCATATAATGGGGGGAAGGAGGCAGACTTTCTCCCTGCGATTCTTAATGTTTTCTTTTTCCCTTTGCTTTCACGGGGATGGTGGAGCTGCAATCGGCTCAAGTGCAGGCTGTTCAGTGTTTGCAGATAGGGCTGTTGGTCAGTCTGTCTGTGCCTGGGTTTGAACCTGCGCATTAGGGGCACTGAGCAAGACGTTATTGTTATCAGCACAATAATCAGCGCTGGTATCAGCATTGGTGCCATTTGTTCTGTCAGCACCACTGTAGACAGTAATGGTGCTGAGACTATTGATGGTGTTGGAGACTGAGTAGGCCCTGTAATACTGGCCATTATTGCTGCAGGTGCAGCACCTAATGCACCAATGAGGAGCTGCTTAGTTTTCTGTCTCTATTCTCTAGGTGAGCCTCAAGAGTCTTTACAAATTTTCATGACAAGAGTACCTGAGGAATCATGAGACTTTTTCATGCTAGCTCCTTTGTCTGTTTTTTGCTATAACCCGAAAAGAGTGAAGCAGAGTGTCCCTTATGAGCCTTGTCAGAAAGAGCACAACTGGGACCTGGATCTAAGCAGATCTGAGGGATATTTCCATGAAAATCATTTTGAGGCACATGTCTCTCTCGCCTTGCTCTTGCTTTTGCTTTTAACTTTTTGCAGCGAGGTCATTTCTGAAGGATGCATCCCTCTTCCACACTGCAGATGCACTCAGAGTGGCCATCTGAAGCTAGCATGCCATCCCTGCAGGACAAGCAGCAGTTAAAGCCTGGGAAGGCAGGCATAGTGTGGACAGCTGAGGAAACACTTTTTTTTTTTTTTTTTTTTTTGGATGAAGAAAAAAGAAAAAACCTGTGGTAAACTAAGCCCTAGCCTCCATTTGGGTGCTTTTTGGCAGCAGTCAACCATTGCTTATGCAAGGAACATAAAATACCTTGCATAACCAGCAGCAACTTTTTAAGCCACTGGTACAAATCAGGGGAAAGCCGACCACAAATTACTTGTGGTCAACTTCCAGGAGCAGCACAGCTAGTTCATACTCACCACAATCTGCTCTCAGAAGGGCAAACTGACAGCGGTGAAACTGCTGCTGTCTGTATAAACACAGCCTATGTTAAACTATTACTGGGGAAATGATTCTAACTGTAAGATAACTTTTGTTTTAGGTCAGACTGCGAGAGCTGCTGAAGACCATCTTAGACCACAGGCAGTTGAGAAGAAACTGAGGGACTGCGGCCATGTGCGTGCCAAAGGGGGAGGGATGCCAGTGCTCCTCCTGATGGCTCACAGTGCGCATGCTGCATGCAGGAACTCTGCTGAAAGAAATCTCTGATTGAGGGCCGGGGAGCATGCCAACATCTGAAGAGAAGCACCCCAGGGACATTACTCGAAGAAGAACTAAATCTGTTCATACAACATTCCTAAAAATATAAAACAAGGGAAAGAAAAAAAATTACAATATATACTGGGTTAGACTAGTTTCTAAATGGAACTGTTTATCCAAGTTTTCCCTACAGTATTCACCAAATACATATTAAAACTGACATTTTCTCCAACAGTGTTAAAATATAAAACTGACAAGCACTGACTTAAGAATTATATCCTAGGTGTAATCTTCTTGTTTCAAAGACATGGAAACCAAGAATCATTCGTCTTTTAAGTTTCTTCTAAGGACAAAGTAACATGATTTTGTTTATTTTGCTTTATAAAGCTAGTAATCAGATGCTTTGCAAATTTAACAAACATATGCATAAACACTACATGTTGTTCTCCTCTAACATCTGAAAGAAGGGTGAAAAAGGAAGAGATGCCAAGGTACACCTGTGTGAATGGCTGTGTACAAGAGAGAGTTACGAGTTTTCCAACATCAGACTTTCCAAGTAGCTTAGCAGTAAAACACTTAAGAACATTCCAGACCCTCAGGAGTCCAGCAATTCAGAGCTGACAACAAAAATATGTATACTGTGATTCTCAGTTCTCTGAAAACAAAAAAGGTACTAATCTGGGCCTGCAGAAGTTGATAACCTAATTTGACAGAGCTTTTGATTGTTAAGGGTTTTGTTCTTTTTTGTTTCAATTCTTTTATTGTCATTCTCATTCAAAATTTCAAATCCAGGTAGCAAGGTCAAATTAATAGGGCTAAAAACTACTTGGAACAAGCCCATATTTGCCACAGAGGATATGAGGTCCCAAGTAAGGCTAATTCTAGTATCAGGCCTGACAACCTCTGCATACTCAGTAACTCTAACAACTACCAGCCTAGTCTGCAGCAAAAGTCCCCAAATTCACTTTATCCAAGGTCAATGTAGCCACACTTAAGTAAATCAATCTTTGAGATTTTCCTTCACCTGAAACTAGATGTGAAAAGATCAGTCATACCTTCTCTCTGGGACACACTAGTTTTACAAAGGATCAAATATCCAAACACACACATTGGAAACAACAGTCACTCAGACTTCAGAAGTACATGCAAGGTCCAGCATCCTCATTCATGATCAAATCAGATCTTAACAATTATCAACAATGAATTAAGCAAAAGAAACTTGCAGTGAATATTACTGTCTCCCATTGACCCATGCCCCTAAAGGCCTGAGAAAAAATTAAGTGACCAACAAGTTAAATAACAAAAGTGTCAAACACTTGGTCTAACTATTTAAAAAAGAAAAACGAAAAACCTCTTCCTTCTCTCTCCCCCTTGACACTGTGTTATGATTTATGATTATTTATCTTTATAACTGTATGAGCCTAGGAGCCCAGACATAAATCAGGACCCCACTATGCTGGGTGCTAAACTAACAAAGAACAAAACCACAAAGATATTGCAATCTGTATATCAGACAAGAAACAACATATGGGTACAATCAGATAGGGAGTACAAAGAAACAATAGGAATCAATACTGGTCAGCAAGGTAAGCAGTGGACTCTGCACACCTGTGGCTCAACTGTTGTCAGGTTTGCCTCTCTTACCTGTTTGTAATCAATTCAGAGATACAAGACTTTCTTAAAAGTAACATTAAAATTCAAGCTCACATCTCCTTTTCCCTTCCGAAAGCAGAGTTAATTGCATAGGAGTTTATAATATAAATAAAATATAACAGAAGCAATGTATGTTTTAGAATTAGGTATCTCAAACAACGTACTTATTCAGTAACCAATTAGCAGATCTTCTTCAAAAATCCTTTAAAATGGCTTGTTATTACACCTAATTAAAATATATCATTTCATCAGACCAAAAAAACAGATCAGCCTTTCTGGTTGAAAAGTTATAGCCACATTCTCCACACATCCATAACTCTAGATGGGTAGATAATTCAAAATGAATAAATTTGCCTAACTTCACATCTTCCTCTTTGTCACTGTGAAGGAAGAAAGAAATTTATCAGATTAATTTATTAAATCTCTGAATGACTTCTATAGTTTTTTGGTCCTCAACTTGTTGCAAATATTCAAAATCTTCATTATGTTGATCATATACATAATACTGGAAACAAAGGTATGTTTATGCCTAGAAAAGATGAACATAGTGAAGAGCTAGATTTCTGGAGCAAATGTGTTCTTTGCAAATATTCTACAGAATGCATTTAAAAATCAGACATTTAGGTAATATTCCTAAAGAAAACATACTCACTAGAATGAGAAAAAATGTAAACATCAATATACGTGGTCAAATTTTTATTATAAATGTGAGAAAATATTCACAGGAAAATTACGTTGCATTCATCCAACTCTTGATGACCCTTCAAGTTTGGTAAATGAAGATCATAATGTTCTTAAATTCTGTCAAAAGCATCCCTAGAAATTGTGATCTCAGATTACTTGCTAGAAGTTTAACTGAATTCATTGCTTTAGCATGATATGTTGTAAAAAGATTAAGTAGCATTTTGAATGCAGCTAAAAGGTTCACACAGTGTATTCAATATCTCTCAACTTCTATCATTATTATAAAATTAAAACACAACAGAGCAAGTACTCCGTCTAATCTAGCAATGACAAACAACTTGTGTGACAGTACCGATCATTATACTCTCAAGTGCACAGGGAGGCACAAAGCAAGACTTTTGGAAGAAACATCAGTAGGTATTTCTGCACTCTCTAAACTCTATTAATCAAATTATAAAATTTCAGTTAAGTGAGCCTCAAATCTACTCCAACAGTTTAAAGCACTGGATAACTAGATCAGCCTACCCACAGGGAATCTCCAGATGGCAGAGAGTCAGCATACAGGTTAACCCTATTCCCTACCCCTGATTTAAGGGAAGGTCCCCAAATAAAGTATTGGGACAATGTAGGGGTGAAGACAATGGAATTGTAACACTAGACCTGGAGACAGCAGTCAGGACACAGTACCTCATGAACATGAATACTAATGTACAAGTGGCTGCTTTATAGATGTCTGATATTGGTTGATCCTTGTCTGGATGTAACACTGTGCTCAGTGGGTCTACTATGAATGCATCAATTGCCCCTTTTCTGAATGGGAGAACTGAAACTTCTGGAGTCACACGTGAAACACATTTCAACCATCCCATCAAAATCAGTATTGCTAAGAGTCAGAGGTTTGGTTGGTGTGAGAGGAAAAAGTTGGTGCTGAGTGGTTTCCTCCTGTGGAATCATTAATGTTTCCTAGGTGATTCTGGTGTTCTTTGGTAATAGAAGAGTGGCACAACTGGTCTCTGCAAAGAGGATAAGACTGTTTGAATCTTCTTTTAGAACTAGTGCGTACATTAAGAGGACACAATATGGTTTTTGACTCCATCAACCTATAAAGTGCCCCATCCATCTTGGAATGGAATAATTCAGATTCTTCAAAGGAAATATCCTACACCATCATTTTAACTTCTCTGTGGAACTCCAACCTCTAAAGCCAAGATGCCTGTTCCATGACAACTGTAATTGCCACACATGTGGCAGCCACATCCACTACCTCAAATGCTGTTTGCAGACTTCTCCTGGAGACTAGCTGGACCTCGCTAACTAGCAATAAAAAATTCTCTCATGAATCTCATTTGGCAGATTAGCATATGTGGAACTTATACCTGGCCAGTATGGGCTGGTAACTAGCCACTGGAAACTTCAAGGCTCCTGAGGAGTAAGGTTTTTCAAACAAATCTAATCTCTTTGGCTCCTTCTCCTTTTGTGTGGGCCTGAATTGTTTTACCACTTCATTTGCCACTGTAACTACAAGGAAGGATGGAGCAGGGTGGATGTAGAAGAATTCCATACCTTGGGAGGCATAGGTATTTTCAATATGCATTATGAAAGTTAACAGGTGCTAAAGCAGACAAACTATCAAAGGGTTCTAGCAGGGTCCATAATAGCATCATAGGCAGAGAGAGGGGTATTTCTCCCATTGAAAGCCCTGGAGTATTTTCACCTTTACCTCATGAATAGGAAGTTGGAAGGTCTCAGCCATCCTTTGTAACTGGTCTTAGAAACCCGTTCAGTCATCCAACTCTGAGGCTGTTAGTCGCATTATAGGATCTTTGAGGACAAGGAGAATTGGGTTACCATTACTGGAAGGGCACCATCTGGGCATGTGCTTTCTTTTTCCTGTACCTGTGGTTGGAGCAAAGCTCGGAAGAGTTTTTGGGAGGTCTGTAAAGACAATACCTATGGGTTAATAATCTTCAGGTAGTGCTGTTGTTCCCTCTCGCTAAAGTCACTCTGAACAGACCATGGTCCCTACAGGACAATAAGATGTTGACAAGTAGCAGACTGGGGACCAGGAGGGGAGGGAACCATGGGCCAGGGTTTTAACAGTCCCACTATCTCTCTTGTGAAGAGTGTCTAGCTTCCCTATACAATGCTGAAGCCTCTGGAGGAAATCTGGTTCAGTAAAGATGTTGTTGTAATGGGTCTTCTTCATTCTCTAACTCTAGAAAGGATGCTGAGGATAATACATAATTCAGACCAATGGGCCAAGCTGTGGCCCTTGGTATATTAGGGAAGGCACACTGCTGAGACAGTTAGTTCTCCTGCAGAGTTAAAGTTGACAGTCAGGAAGATGGCAGTTTCAGATGTACCTGAAGATCTATGGTGTCATAAGATGAGGTAGTGTGAACAGATGGGTTGGAAGCAGATTTTCTTCAGACTGCATTACAATCTTCATCATGTTTAAGGAGGAAATCTTCAGGTGACTCCACAGCTGACTTGGCTCCAGTGCCAAGAGCATTGATGTCGGGCCATAGATACAGATGGCACTATGATCAGTGTAGAGGTCTTGCCCAAAGGAGTGGATTTGTGTGCAAGGTTCTTCAGTGCCATTGGATGAAAAGTGACATGAGATAGAAGAGTTTCCCCTAAATTTCAAAGTCACAAAGTCTCAGAGGACTTATGAAGACACAGGGAGGTTTTCCTCTTTGGGGAAGTATAGGTAGGTGACCTACCTATGGAGACCTTGGTCTTTTGCAGTCTAACCAAGAAGCATGAAGTTCTCATATCTGTTGTATGCACAGCCACCACCAGGGTTCTCTAAGGCAAAGACCCCACACCTTCTCTTTTGGGTGATGAACGTCCCCGCACAGGCGAGTTTAGCATGCCCACTTAGAAGTGGGTTTTAGGGACACAGTCAACAGAAAGGCAATGTTCTTCGTTCTTCTTGGCACAAGAACTGAAGGACTTTCAAACTGCATATTTGCTGGGAATGTGCAAAACTCAAGCATGAGGAGCAGCATTTGAATCCAGAACCACATGCCATCCTTTTGGCAACAAGAACAATTACAACAGACAGTCAGATAAGTATGTCTAGATCTAACTAACTAACTAACTAAACTATAAAAACATTAATGCTAAGAACTACTACAGAAAGGCTGGCAGCAGAGACATTTGCTGCCAGAGGGCCTGAGGGCCTACAGCCCCACCACATCTCCACCCAGCCCCGGCAGAAATCTCCGAGCTCCACCCCTCAGCAGAGTCTAGAAATCAAGCCTCTCAGCTCAGCTTTGCCACACCTGCTTGCTGACTCAAAATGAGCAGCTGCTCAGCCCCACCCCTGCTCTATCAGGTAGCTCATCAATCTGGTGAAGAGGGGAGGGGAAAAGGAGGGAGATTTGAATCCCTCCTCCACCCAGGCAGGCCCCATGCACATGCCGCAATCTGTGTGCCTGATTCAGCTCTGCTTCCCTGGCCACCAGTACAGGGGTAAGTATTGTGGCCCTCAGGGCATAGGAGAGGGAAAGGGAAGCTGGGGTGGGCGAAGTGAGGTGTACAGCAGAACACCCAGGGTCCTGGGCCCAGCATGATGCCCTGGAGGGTGAGTGAGGGCCAGGACAAGGGGGAGCAGTGTGCAGGCAGACAATTCTGGGTGAGAGACAGACCAGAACAATGGTGGGGGAGGGGGACTGAGTAGGACCCAGGTGGGACATCATCTGCCTGGGCTTGGGGGTTTCAGGTCTGGGGTGGGGCACAGGGTGGGGAAAAGGCAGTTTTGGGGTTATAGTGGGGGATGGATGGTTTAGGGCCAGGGGAGGCAATAATGGGCATGCTAGCAAGAAGGGAAGGCTAGCAAGGCTTAGGTGGGGTAATGGCCCACGGCAGCTGGAGCACTGGGGGAGCTTGTCGCTTTCAGGCCAGGTGGGACAGAGTGGGGTAAGCAGGAGCAGGCAGTATTGGGGTAATAGTGGGGGTGCCAATGGCTTGGGGCCAGGTGAAGCCATAATGGGTGGGGGGGGGGGGGTGCTAGCAGGGCCTAGGTGGACAATAGCAATCTGGAGTAATTTGAAGCCAGGCAGGGCAATGGGTTGCGGGGGAGGGGGAGTTTTTGAGGAAAATAATGGAGGGGGGCAGTTTGGGGCCAGACATGACAATAGTGGGAGGTAGATGGATTTTGCCCTGGCAGGCCAATAGTGGGTGAGCCAGGGGGGTTGGTTTTGGACCAGGTGATGCAATAGAGGGTGGGGGCACCTTCATGCAACAGCTGGGCCATTAGCAGCTGCTCCAGTTATAAAAAGGAGTTAATTCTGCTGAGGACAAGCCCAATGAGGTCATGAGAAAAGAAGAGCAGCATAGCTGACTGAAAGCTGGACAGCGAGTCTTATGGACCAATAAGTACTTTGCTGTTTATGTTGGGCTGTTGGTTTATATATTAAAGATCATTTATAGAAAGCTGTGTGGCAGCCATAGACGTTGCCAGAACTCCTGAAATAAACCTTATAAAGGGACTTCTGGGCTTAAAATGGCGCCTCTTAAACATCCTCTCCTGCCACTCAAATCCTGCCTCAGCTACCCACCCTGTGGGTCTGGCGCTCCTTGTTCCTTAGGTCACAAAGTTTTCAGTAACAGCTTTCGTTAGATAACAGATAAAAGCTTTTTTCCTTAGGAACCCCACTTCCTCCCCACTCCCATCTGAAAATAACTGGGTTTTTCCTTCTCACGGTACCAACAGAATTCTGCCTTCAGTTACACCTTGCTCCATGGTCTTCAGATTCAGCAAACAGAAGCACAAGTGCTAGTGCTGCCCTATAGCTGTCAGTGAGTAAATAAAGCACAGGTGCAACTGCAATTTAGCAAATAATTATAAATGTAAAAAAAAAATTGGGAGGTCCAACTTAGACTGGGGTGAGGTGGGGGCCAGAGGAAGTCAAGCAAATGGCGAGGGGGAAAGGGAAACAGCTGTGGTGGGGGTTATCAGGAGCCAGGTGAGGTGTGGATGCACATATTTATCAAATGAATTTTTGTAGATGAACCCAATTTTCAAGCATCTGACAAAGTGGATTTTTTTTTAGTCTTTAAAAGTGCCACTAGAAATTTGCGGTGTCAGCTGTATTTCGAACCTGCACCAGAAAAATAAGAATTCACTCCTGTAAACACATATTGGGAAGGGACCTCACCAGCAAGGACTTGAAGAAAGGAGTGGTTACTTCCCAGTAACTATGGTTCTTTGCAATGTCTGCACTCATTCTCCCTCCCTGCCTGTTTTGATTCAGCATAAAGAAGGGACTGAGGGTTGCTGTAAGGAGGATGGATCATGTTTGAGAATTGCTCATTTTTGACTGTTTAAATTCAATCCACTTATATTAAATTGTTTCAGACATGTAAACACATTCAACGTGATACCGTCAGACATGTGGGCCTAAGTGTCATGGGATGCACATCTGTGCACTCGAGATTATGATCTATATCATTTTTCTGTTCATTTATACACTGGGATGGTATGTTTTTATGCCAATTACACCATACAAAGTTTCTTCATGGATGCTCGTAACCTATTCTACATGATACTATGATGATATGTCTCTTGCAGCCCTGTGCATGTGCACAGATGTGTTGCATGGCTGGGGGGGGGGGGGGGGGGAGAGGCTGAGAGGCAGACAGAAGTCGCTTCCAGCAAGAGGTAAACAACCAAAGCTATGAGCAAGGAGAAAACAATGGTATGCTGACTGAGGTGCCTCAGAGGAGACAAAGAAATCACCTCTGCCAGAAGGGGAGGGGTAAGGAGTGAAAACAAAGAGACACACTTGGAAGAGTTTAAGGCTTTGGTCCTGAGAATCTCCATCTTGAAACAACTCCAAGCAGTGTATAAGTGAACAGAAAAATGATGCTGCTCACAACCCTGGGTGTGCAGGTGTCCATCCTGTGAGACTGAGCCTGGGCCAGGTAGGCAGGGCTGGGGTGAGGGGTAGGGCTGGGCAGAGCCCAAATCTGGTGGGGGTCTGGGCCCCAGGTAATCTTCATTTGTAGCAATGCCCTTGGCTGGCAGGCTCTCAAACTGGCAGGGCTTTGTCAAGAGGCTATGACATAACAAAAGGAACTGAATGGTAGCCAGTGTGCTTCACCATTATGTGCTCTCAGCAAAGGCTCATAAGAGCTGAGGGGTGCAGCAGCATCATCAGTGGAATGTGCAAATAATCATCAATCACTGAAAAAAGAATATGGAATTAGTTAATCACTGTTTAAGTTTTATGCTCTCTCAAGTTGTACTCTGCACCAGAAAAATGTAAAAGTTCTTTTAGATTGTAAGCAATTTGGGGCAGTGATTGTCATTTACACTATCCAGGAGATGGTTGAAAATGGGATAAAATCAGGAGCTTAAAAATAAAAGCTAGAATCTGTATAATATTGTTGGGGATTTTTGCTAGTTAAGTTATAATTCATCTCAAGTCTTGCCTAGGAAAACTAGTATCACCTACTTTGATGCAGCAAACCACTCAATCCTTCCTTATCTGCTGAATCAAGATAGGAGCTGAGGAAAAGGAGGAAAAAAGCCAAATATGGCAGAAATGCTGTATTTCAGTGTTGAGGAAACCATCTGGGTAGTTTTAAAATCTGACTCTGAGTTATAAATTCACAAATAACTTATTAATAAGTCTTATAATGAAGTCTAAAATCTGACAATATATTACAACCATAGAATTGAGAAATTAATAGGCATACCCAGAGTATTCTCCAAAGGGAATAACGTAGCATAATCTGTGCATTGTTACAAATTTCTGAGTTTTACTGATGAATAATAAAAATTAGAGATAGGAAGCACCTACTAGATGATACAGTATATCCCCCAGCCAGTACTGAATTGTCCTTGCAGTACAGTTTATAGAATTTGGTGGAGTAGAAGATCACAGAGAGGATTCTGCTATACAAGATGACATAAGTAATATGTTCTGATACTAACTTATTGTATCACACTGCAGCCAAGCCAAAGCTCTTGGTGGCAAGTGTCTAGCGAAGGTCATCATTCAATTGAGAGTCCAGTTTCCTGATAAACTGAAATTGGGAGTAGATGAAACACCTCATTAGGAAGGTGAGGAATATGGCTGGGGGCTCTGAATGACTGGTACAATGAGAAAACAACCCTCTTTCTCCTGCCCTCCACCTGCCCTCCCACTTAACCTCTGTACAAAATAACTGTGCTGGGACCAGAAAGAATAGTGGGTGGGGCTGCCACAAGGCAGCCTTGCATCAGATGAAATGGATTTCAAAGGAAGGATGTCTTGCATTAGATAAGTTTTTCGACACTCTTTAAAGTTGTGGCCTAGTTAAACCACAGCTAAATCAAGAGTCTTGACTTTCTTATGGTTCCAGAATAACTGCTCTCTCTAACACCTTTACATAATATGTACACTATTTTTTAAACTTCTGTAAAACAGTCATGTATGTAATCAAAAACTGGAAGTCTAAAAATGCCTCATCCAGTATTTCACTCTCTCAGCTAAACCCCTCACTTGCTCCCTCTGGGACCTTTGCACCATATTCTTGAGTCTCTCTCACACCTTAGGGTCTTAGAAATTAGGACAAAAATTCCTATTCCAAATTCAAAACCTTGTGTTAATTTATTATTATGATTTATGACAGATAGCAATTTAACAAATATGCATGATACCTGAATATTCTCAAAGTGAAAAAGCTGGGAGAAGAGTCAGCATTCAAGCAGAATATGAGGACATATTTCAAGGACCCTCAAGGGCAAACTACACAAACTGACCCCACATGCTGCAAGTAAGACTACCAAAATGAAGAGCTCCATTAGCCGTAGTGGAGCCACTGAGAAGAAACCAGCAACCTCGCAAAAGGCCTCACTACACTCACTAAAACCAGCACAGAGTGGATCAGAATTCCATTAGTGCAGAGGAAACCTTCAGGTAAACAGAGGATGTCCACTGACCCAAAACCACTGAACAGCACATTGAGAAGTCACTACACATTACAAGTGATTGAGGGTACACTACTTAATGTATCCAGGGAAACAGTGATCTTAAGACTGAGTTCTGGCATGTGGAGCTAAGAGAGACACCTTTTTGCAGGTACAGCTGGAAATGAATGCATGGGTCTGGCTCCAGAGGTGCTCCAATGTAAATTGAATGGGGCTTCATCTGACAGACTGCTGGGTATTAAGACTAAATGATGAAATTCTTATTGGAGGAGAGGAATGTGACTAAGACAAAGTAATCCAGAACCATGATTTCAAGCTGTACAAATTTATAAACAATTGAAGGAGGAATGGAATATTGGGTTAAGTGAGTACAAGCTGAAGCAAAGGAGAACAGAGGTTCCCATCTCAAACATCAGCTAACCTCCAAGGCAGTGGTTCCCAACTTTTTTCAGACTGGGGAGCCCTTTTTAACAAAAATAATCTTTGCGGCCCCCCTGGCAGATTATGTAATCTGGCCCATACCACTGGGACAGCCAGCAAGCAGCGCTGCTGCCACCATGGACCACGCTGCTAGGGAGCCGAGTCACGGCAGCTATGCCCCCTGCCCTTGCCCCTGCCAGGTAGCTGCAGCGGCCCCATCCCTCTGCCAGGATCCAGCCATGGGTGAGGAGAGGCAGCCCTAGCAGGGAGCATAATAGCTGTAGCTGGATTCTGGCCCTGGTAGGGAGAGGCTCCACAGACCCCCTGCAACATGTCCATGGACCCCTAGGGGTCCCCAGACCACAGGTTGGGAACCACTGCTCCAAGAGATTGCAGCCATTCTCTAAGAAACTGAGAAATATTAAGGAAATGCCCTAGCCAAAGAAGCAAGAATTCCTGTGGCACTTAAAGACTAACAAATATATTTAGTGCATGAGCCTTTGTGGTAGAAAATCCCACTCTGTCAGGCACTTTGAAGATGGGGGAAACTTACAGAATGGGAGAAAAATAAAGGCAGGGGAGTGTAAGTCATATGACGAGGTCACACTGTAACAGCAAATCAAAGCAGTTGTTAATTTTCAAACACTGGGAAACAGCAAATAGAGGACAACTGTGCTCAAGCAGATGGGCAACACATCAAGACTTCAAAGTGAAACTGCAGAATTGGAATTCATGTGCAGATTCAATTGTGTGAAAGCACAATTAAATCATGACTATGGATTCTTTTCCCATTACAACAGGTGATTTGACCTCACCTTCCTCTATGTGCTGTTTCCCAGTGTTTGAATCTCAACAACTGCTTTGATTTGCTGTTAAAGTGTGACCTCATCCCATGACTTGTACTCCCCTGCATTTATCTTCCTCCCATTCTGTAAGTTCCCACATCTTCAAAGCGTTTCTCTCTCTCACAAAAGCTCATAAGATAAATAAATTTGCTAGTCTTTAGTACCACAGGACTCCTTGCTTGTTTTGCTGAACTAGACTAACACAGCTACTGTTTTGGCCCTACTCAAAGGATGTGAAGGGAGTCCAGCAATTTATACTGACAGCAAACTGTCTTCACAGATTCAGTGCACATACTTCAGTAGTGTGTAAACCCTTAAGGAAGTTAACATACAATTTTGCAGCATGGGAACAGTGATTAAGAAGAGGCAATTGAAAGAGTAAAGACAATCATAAGCAAGAAACCAGTTCTGACACACTACAACCAGAGGTCCCTCTAATTTTTCATAGGCTGTGTGCGCTAAAAATTTCTTTCGTGAAAATTTTTGGAAACAGTGTCCAAATTTGTGCACACTCCAGTGAATGTGGTCAAACTTGTGAGTCCAATGAAGTGTGTATGATGCAAATAATGTTTAAATTTTATTTTGATATGGTGATGGAAATAATTTTATAAATTACAAAACCTTATCTGAAACATGCTACTTGAAATCGCCTTCTTAAAAGTAGCATAAAAATATTAGCACTGTTGAATTTTTTTGTGTGCGCTCTATTTTGTTGTGTGCACAGGTTTCACAACCTGTGTGTGCGCGCACACGCGCAAAGCTTAGAGGTAACAGACTACAGCCCTGTAGAGCACCTTGAGCTTCAATATAATGCCTCAGAATGAGCCCTAAGAGCAGCAAGGTCAGCCACCTACAGGATTTTCTTTTAGACCCGCAACAGACACAGAAAAGGGGACATCAGATAGCAAAGGAGCCATGGGCTGTGCTATGTGGAGTGGAACAATTCCAACAAATCACCTTTGGATACAATAACTGAGCACTGTCATCATAAGCCTTTGGAAAATATCATGAAGAAGTCATTGCTGAGTGTAGTCAAGCAACAACAACATGTTATAAACTCCAGCAAGTTAAATACATAAAGTACTGCTCTGGAAAGATAAGCAGAGCAAGGCATGTTTTCCAAAGTACAACACTGATGGCTTTTGTGGAACAGGAGACAGAGTCTACAACATGCAACAATACCATCACATCTCTGATAGGGGACTCCAGGAAACCAACAAAACATTGAACTGCACAGGGTACAACTGGTGCTAAGAGTTATTACTCAAACACTGGCCAGATGCCAGGGAGCAAGTATAACAGGGGAGGGATAAGCTGTATGTCTTCAAGACATGATTTATTTAAAGGGAACCAAGCAGTTATCCAGCAGATATTAAGAGCCGACTTTATGAGACAGATACATACTTGAGGCATGGTTGAAATGAGGAAGGGATGTATCCACTAGTTAAGAATCTATGCCCAATTCAGAACATACACAGAACAGTGCCAGATGTGCAACACATCAAGTAAGCAATTGAAGATGACTACTGCCTCATGAAACCCCAACTCAAACTTGGGAAAAAGTTAGTTTTTAATGACACAAACTATGTGATAACAGCAGGTTGCTATTCCAATTTCTGGGAGATGGACTACCTGGAAAATACTTAGGCCAGAAATGTCATCAGAAAGTTACAGCAAACCTGACCTCAAAACAATGGGTCACTATACACCAGGTTATTTAAAATAAAATAAAATAAATAATCAATGCCAAGTCAGCAGCCAAGAAAGCCTAGAAACCAATGACCAAGACAACACAATGACAGGAAGAAATCCTTCTACTTGACAACACTGGAGCACTGCATCATACCCTCCAAGGGACTAGAGAACAGCCCAGAACAAAGAACAGGAAGTCAGAGAATGAAGACTCTGCCTCCCATGAAGGGCAGTCTGCTACAGCCCAGCAGAGGGATAAAGGACAGTATATTAACGCATTTAAGAGAATGCCAAGCTAAAAGTAGGCACTCCACCACAATCAAAGGAGCCCAGAACATGAGGTCATGACACAGAGATGAGCAACTCTGGAGTCCAACCATCAAGCAGCCACATAAGCAACAGCAAAAGGTAACACTTCAGGCTGCAGTGCAACACAGGTCGAAAATGGTAGATACAAATTCAGCATGGTGGCGGAGATGAAACCATAGACAAATGATGTGCAACAGTGGACAGGAAAGTGAGGATCAGGAAGATGCAAGAATAACCTCAGCCAGCAGATGGCCTGACGCTGGAAAGAAATGAAGTACATGAGCAATACAGAGGACCAGCTGGACATCAGCCATCAGCATAAATGCAGATACAAGATGGAAGCAAGTCCCCCAGCAACAGTGGTAACACACTCAAAAAGTGAGAGACTGATTCAAAGACCAGCACAAGTGAAGGATCCGGAGGCCATGTCCCTAGATTGGGTTATACACTAGCAACTTCTGGCCTCTGCAAGTCAAATATTTCTACGGAAAACACCACAACCATTATTAAAAGGAAAGATTCAGTATTCCACATGGTATCTGGAGGGAGTAGTGTAAGTTGCAGGAGGGAACAGTCTAAAGAAGGCAGTGGGTATATGCATATGGCTAGAATGCTAGCTGTACTCTGAACTTATTTGTTACGCATGAAAACTTGAAAATACAACAGACTAGACTTTCAATAATCAAAGCACACTTTTTCAAAATCTGACCTCATGCTTTTTATAGATATTTTCCTATTTTAAGGAAATTCTATCAAGCACAATTTTTTTTTTAAATCCAGTGAGCACTAATGAAGTCAAAAAAATCAGGACAAAAGTACATTTTTAAAAATATTACCTATGACCACACCATAGTGTAAATGTATTTGTTTTTCTTTGACTCACCTCTCCCCCATTAACATACTCCATCACAAAACACAAACGATCCTTTGTCTGGAAGGAATATTTCAAAGACTTAAAGAGAAGAAAAAACAAAAAGCAATTATCTTCACATATTAACTTGATTTCCAGTTATCAGAATGGTAGCAAAAATTTAACTGCATCTTTTTAAGCAGACAAATCCAATTGCTTGGAATATATCACTACTGTTTCATACTACTTTACTGGAAGCACTCAACTATGAGAGCCATTGATAAGAAAAGTCTACACATTTTGCTCATTCAGCAGAATGTACATTAATAAGATAACATTCAAAAATACAATGTTGCCATTAAAAATAATCCCTGTTTTTCTACTGCCATTTCTAATTTTACTATGAAATTAAATGTCTTCCTCACGCCCAAATGTGTGGTACAAGCCACACATCTTTCACTGCCTTCCTCTCCACATACTAATACCACACCAAATCCTCTTTTTTCCATGGTACTCATAAGAACAAAGATAATAATATTGTGGAAGGAGGAGGGCAAGGAGGAACTTTCAATATGATCCCTGTATCTATCTCTCTGTCTTGTCTTCAGAGCAGATACTGTATTTTAATGAACTGTACAATGAATACTTTTTCAGTGTCAAACGACTAACATGAAATGATATATAATTTTTTAAAAATAACAACTACTATTTATATAATTTTAAAATCTTGTCTTCCCAAGGCTGAATGATCACGATGGGCCAAATTAATTCTTGGTGCAAATCCACTGACTGTAAATCTATTACAGATATGAACTTAGCCCAATTATTTGAAATGCAGTGTAGCAAGATTTAATATAATTATTAAAGGATAGATCATGACTTAACAACGTACCTAGAGTAAGTAGAGCTGCACGTTGTTGTGCTGTCCCTAGAGTAGCCCATGAGGGAGACTGTGGCTAAGGGAGTCAACTGCCCTGCTGTTCTCCTGGCTGCTCTGGGAAGGGAGAAAACTGTGCTGGATCTATACTCGGTACAGCATATAGCTCCCAGACATACCAGATCTGTGACCAGTGTGTTGGGGAACAAGGCCAAGGCTTGCCAGCTCCCCAACCCTTGTACCCAAGTGTGTTATATGTTTCTTTTTATTACAGGGCAAGCTGGGCACAACTTGCCCCAAAATGTCAACTTTTTTTTTTTTTTGCCAAGTATAGCTTCGTCAGGCTCCATAAAACAGCTTTTAAATCAGCAAAATGAACAAGTGATCAACACAACATTCTGCTATACAAAGTATTTATGATGAATATGTGAATTAGACATGACTTTAAAGGAGATAATAAATACTTTAGAGAATAACACATTAAGCATAATAAATAAAATGAACATTAAAGTAATAGTAAAAATATAAAGAGTAAAAATATTAAAAAGTAAGGATAAAATACATTGTCATAAATAAAAATATTAAAATAAAACATTAAACATACCAAATAAAACATTTTGAAATCAATTAAACAAAACTGACCCAATCCAATATTTCTTTCAGCTATTCGGTTCATAAAAATTTTCAGGATTGACCTATCATCCCAAGTGGTACTGGGAAAATATTTCAAAATCTGAAAAATTCTTGCAGGAGAGGAAAACCACTTCCCATTCAGCTCTTGAAGAGAAATGCATATATAGGAATGGCTGCTTGGGAAAACCAGGGAATACTTCATTTTTAAGGAAGACAAAGCTCAAGATCCAGAGTGATAGAACTGACTTGAAACTAGAGATAAGAAGTTTTCTACTTATTTTCTGTTCAATAATAAAAATATTTTTGCTAATTGATTTAATTATTCTTGCTACAAACATGAACACTTTAAAAAATGACACTTCTGACATCAAGTACAGCTTTTGTCTATCCTGAGTAAATAAATTACTGGTAAATAATCATATTACTAGTATTTGTGCTGCACCGGCAGTATGCAAGGCACTTTCAGAAATGATGAATCTATTCACATTCTAGATTTTGAAATACACTATGTTAGATATATTCTTGCCCATCTCTCTATTCTGAGATTTAAGAAACTTCTGAAATACTCATTTCTCCCAATATACTTTTATAATAATCTTTTAATATAAATACCCCCAAAAATCTTTACCGTCCATATATCTGTTGCCTTCTAAATGGTTTGTTTATCATAAACTGGTTTATGTAAAATTTGTTATGTTTATAATCACCTTTATTTTCAAAAATAAGACATAAAAATCTGTAACACTCTCCTAGATTAAAGTTACAAACCACTAACCATTATTCTATCAAATATTAGATGAAAAGGGTAACGCTTTTTTTTTTTTTTTAATTTGACAAAAAATATGGGCAAACAGAGATAGGAGTGAGTGGCTAGATTTAAATTGGTTTCATAGTGGGAAGCTAGTTTTCTTAACTGGAGACTAAACATAATTTTCAGTGAACAACAAATGCAGTTAATCTGTGATGCTATTTCCTTCATTTTGCTAATACAGAATAAAAATGATTAATCCATTTTGTTATCCAGAATTTGTATTTTAAGACTTTTAATCAGCATGTTGTACATGAAGATACTGAAATATTATTATATTTTTACTGCTAGACACATCCCTCTGTGCTGAACTGGTAGGATGTGTCTATCAATTTGTAACAGTTTTAAATCAACACATAAAACATCGTACAACTTAATTCTTGTTTAATAAAAGAATCCACAAAAAAATATAACATTTGCATTTTACAATGAACATTTTAACTAATGTTTTACTCTTCTATAATTTAGGTTCTATCAAACTATTAGATCCAGTAGTACTCTTAAATGGCAAATATTAAATGTATTTTCCAAATTCTAACATTGTTCATCATAAACTCATGGTATTTGTACCCCAATTCACAAGTTATGACAATGTTTGGAAAAAAATTATATATTTACAAGTTTCCCAAATAATGATATACCCCTCAGTTTCTAAATTACGTGTTTAAAAAGATTATTCTATATTGCTAATACTTACTGTTAAAAAAGGGTGTCTAGTGTTTTTTAATACTCTGCTCTCTGTAAGAGTGTGCGCCACTTCATCCTGAAGAATAAAAGGTTCAACACGAATTGAGAGATGAAATCTGTATTCAATTTATAAGTGTAATTTTACTACTTTGGAAAAAACAAAGATACAAATTATTAAACATTCAGTTTTGATCATTTCTATTACTTTTCAATAAATTCTATCACTCAAATTTAGTCTAAAAATACCAGTAGAAAATTAAGTATAACTCCTAACATAGAAAAAGATGGATTAATATACACTGTATTTGAGTCTCTATTTTTTTTCTAATGCTAACTGATGAACTCATATACCACGCTCTCTGTGAAGGAAATTACTAAGGAACTGATGGTTTAGAAATATACTGACAACTTATGCCCCTGTTCTGCAGTTCTGATGTAAATTAGCTAGTATTACACATTTAACAGTCTACAACTTTTCATCAATCAATAAGGATTTATTTTTGTATCAAATGCAGATGGATAAAAATTGGGAGGAAACTGGATATATGAGAGCCAAATGAATCAATGTGAAAGAAACTAAAAATTTCAGAGGCTTAGTTTTCTACATTTTTACAATTAACTCATAATTAAAGCAGCAATGAATTATCTACTTGAGTTTTAAAATAATGTAACCCAATAACATAAAAATTGTAACTAAGATTTGCAGTTCACAAAGAAAAATTCCTTAAAATAACCCAATAGCTATCTGCATCATCCTTAAAAGGGTAGGAGGGTCACTAACTTACTGTGTGGGTTGCCTAGCAACTCCTAAATATCACAGTGAATGGAAGATTAGTTAGATGCAACTCAGAAATATCAACAATAACACTAAGCATGCACTTTTATTCAGAGTATACTTTTTAAATACTGCTACAAATAATGAAAATATAGCATTACTATACTGTACATATTAATTAGATAGATAAGATACCCTTAAGCTACAAATTAAACAAAGATGCCTAGAGTAACTTAAAAGAAGACTGTCAAACTAAAAAGTCAAAAATAACAGCAACAAGAAGTTAGTGATGGTTTAGTGTGTATGAAAATGAATAGCACTGACATGTTTTACATCAGCCTGTAGACATCAAAACAATTTAGTGAAGTAAGTATGAGGATTTTCTAGCATATTTTTAGAAGTTTCTGAAAATCTTTCTCTGTATCAAATTAGAAAGGGAGATGTAAACTTTTTTTCCTGAAAGTTGTTGATGATGTATCTGAATATTTTTGGCTCCAGCAATTCATATCTGGATCTTAACACATGGGTGGGTGGACCTTAATTTGTTAGAAATCTTTTTCATATTTTACTGTTCAATTAATTTAATATAATTTCTCAATACTTCCTAAAACTAAAATTAATGTCTTGTATAAAAATTTACATCCACTTTGACTCCTTTCTGAAAAAGTCTAAGATACCATTTGAGTCTCTTGCTGCTGAGGTCATAAGCGGTTTCTGTATTCACACAAAAGAGGTGAAGAGACATACAAGTAACAGCAAAATCTGGGAGAGGAAAAAAAGCTCTTCTTCATATGCTGAAAAAGAAAGTACTTATGCTGTCACCAAAAGGATGGCACCCAAATGCCCCTCAATCATCATAGGGAAAAGGAACCACAAATGAAGTACAAAAATTGCCTACTAAAATCTTAGAGCTGCTGAAAAATAAAATTAAACACATATGTAAATGTTTACAGGATCAGGGCCTACCATTTTACTGCAATTTATACTTGGCAGCTCTACAACAACCACATAGCTATGAGTATGTGAAGAGGACTCTACTCCCGCTTGTACCAAAACCACTGACAGAATTATTTGTCACGTTCCAATCCTATGCACATATGCAAACCCATTATAAGTAGTAGGACTGTGTAGGTGTTATTCAAGGGCCTATTTTGGCCTGCAGAACTTTTGTTATTGGTGACTCAGAAAAAGGAACTGAGTCTTGACTTTTCACACTGAGTTTGCGGGAATAAAAGTTAGGGGAAAAAATCCTCTATTACTTGTAAACTCAGCACATTTGAAAAAGGTCAAAATTTTCAAAAATGGGAGGTTTTTAAGTGATCTAGATAGCTGCCTGAGTTTCAGAAGTCCTGAGTGCCAAACAGTCCCCACCAAAGGTCAGTGATTAGAATCCTAAATATGGAGACAGGAGCCTAACTTAAAGATTCTCTGACACACAAACATACACAGAATCCCACAATGCAATTAGAAACACATTTGCTAACAGTGTTACAAAAATCAAGTTATTCTAATTCTTATCTTGCTTCCCCACTCCCGCTGTTCAACTGTGACATGTTTGAGATTAATGCTTTATTTCATTTGAAACCTCGGATTCTCAGTTGCTTTAAGTATCACAGGGCATTAGAATGGAATTTCTCCACTGATTCAGTGGAAGCCGAGTTAGGCTAACATGGGAACGCTGCTGAAAATTCCATTCTTTAGCAAACAGGAAACTAAGATCTCAGCTGGTGTAAACTGACAAAGCTACACTGGAGACAATTTAAACCATCTCAGGATGTAACCATTGGCGTCTAGTTTTAGCAATTCTCAAAAATCATGCTAGAATTTCAAACAGGGCTTAGGGATGGAAGCAAATTAAAATCAAATGCAAAGTTCAGGTACATTATATTTCATCCCGTTTGAGGTGCAAACAAATGTGCACAAATGAAAAGCTGCGAATTATCATAAATATAAAACTTCTGTTATAACTTCAGTGGTTCATGATGTATAGGGCATTAAAAGCTGTCAGTGATCTCTTCAACTTCACAGTTTTCTTAGCACTGGCCCAGCATTTAATACTAATAAGCAAGTTCCAGACAAAAGCAAAGTTTCATCTGTCATGAAAATTGAACTGGGCAGCTGCCATACAACCTTCCTATACGCAGGTCTGCCAATATATCTCAAACCAGATCCCTAACACACCTATTGGTTTTCTCTAGTGCATATTACATCAAGCTGTAAGATAATTATGTGATGTAATTCTATGAAGACTACACTGACAGTGAAGAACTAATTTTAACTTGTCACCTTAAATGTAAATTTAAACACTGCACTCCAGAGGTTTCATCTTACTGTTACTTAGAAACATCTGTGAGTGTACTAGATAATAGTGTACTAACCCAGGAGTTCTCAAACACTGTGTCACAGAATGCTAAGGAGATGGCTGGCTTTGGCCTGGGGAGGGTGGGCTGGTGTGTCTAAAAAGTTTGTGACATGCCACTAAGTGTGTCGTAACCTGCAAAAGGTTGAGAACCACTGTACTAATCAACTGTGCCAAATACCCTGTCATATTTTCATATGTGGTAGGAAGAGAAAGAGAATCTACCACATCATTTATGAAGAGCCAAGTGCATTTCTCATTCCGACCTTCATCAGGACCTCACAATTACTGCTACAGCCCTGTCAGCAATAGAAAACTCAATACCATGTCCTCCAAAATTATTAAAAATTACCTAGAGAGGTTAAAGTCAGAAATAAAGGAACATGTTGCTTTCTCAAATATTAGAGCTCCTTGGCCAGCCTGAGTGAAACTAAGCGAAAAAGAAAAATCAAACCTGAATCTCCTGCACTAATGATACTAAGTATCTTCTATTATCCTAGTGGGCAAGTTGCTGCTCTCTGAAGTAAACACAGTACCTTCATTAATCTCAACAGAATTACTCTAGATTTTTATTAGGTTAATGGAGTGTAGAGCCTGCTATACAAAAAAGAAAAAAAGAATGTTAACAAAATGTTGGTTTTGCATTTCTCTTTTTTTAAACTTCAATACTACTGCAGCAGCCACAGTGTTGGCAAAGGAAGCCAAAGTAGTGGCATTGTCTAGCGATATAAAAGCCACCCAAATAGAGCACCTTTTGGAGGCACAAAAGAGCAAGGAAGTGGCATAAAAGGGTTCTAAAAAGCCCTGCATGCAGCCCGGTGAAAAAATCCAATTAGAATCTTATGGTTATCTTATGATTATCAGACACCACAAAATCATGGGCAGGCCAACTAAAGTCCTCAGATTGGAGTTCTTTGGATCTGACTTCTGGTATTGGAGCATTTAGAATTCATATTTTTAAACTTTTTGACACAACAGGCTACTTCATTTTAAAGATGAAAGATAATTCTCACAGAACAGCATGACAGCAACAGCTGGGGTTTTAAGTTATTGGTCACAATACAGGGATAAGTAAGCAAAATATAAGGGCCTGTGTTATACAGCAGGTCACACTAGCTGATACAACAGTGCCTCAGGCCTGAAATCTCTGAGTCTAAGGTCTGGGTACAGTACATCTTAAATCGGCATAAACTATATCATTTAGGGGTGTGGGTTAGCCAGCCCTTAAGCAACTTAACTTATGCCACCATAAATGCTGGTGTAGACAGCACTAAATCAGGAAGAGAGCTTTAAGAAGCTGATAAAGCTACCGCTACTCATAGGGGCTGAAGTAACTCAGCAAATGGGGGAACCCTCTCCTGACAGCTTAGAGCTGCTAGAGAGCTTACAGTGATGCAGCAATGCATCTGCACCACCGTGCGCTCTCCAGTGTAACCCTAGCTTAAGAATCAAGACGCAACAGTCGGAAATACCAGGCCAGACACAGAGTTTGAACTACCTGATCCTGCCTCTTTAACTTCAGCCCTGCAGGCATAAACTTCAGGTTTTTCTTGTTCCATGGGACTGGAAAGTTTTAATTCTTTATTCCATGAGCAGCTGACTCACCTAGCAAGGCTAGGAATAAGATATATTTAATATTTTCCACTTCATGCAAGTTACTCTGAGATTGATCCCAGTCTGCTTTTAAATATTCTTTTCTTACTTCCCAAAGTACTTTTTCATCTCATTTAAACCTGAACGTACAATCTTTCTGATGCTTTCTTAAACATCAATCCAGATGACCACAGCAAGGATGCATTCCAGTGCTTTCTGTTGATTAGACAGCTATGGTGGCGGATAAAGGAACATTAGGGGCAAATGCTAAAACTGAGGTCCTCAGAAACCACAGAGGTTTTTTAAGTTATATATGGAATTTCCTACCCAAAGGAATACTTAAACAAAAAAAAAAGACATTAAAATATAAACTTACCTTTGCAATAATAACTTCTTTTTTCAAAATCTTCATAGCATAATATTTTCCACTTGCCTTTTCTCGGACCAAAATCACTTTGCCAAAGGTGCCTTTCCCCAGTAGTTTTAAATAGTCAAAATCATTCATGGTCTGGATGGAGCAAAAATCAAGAACAGGATTTGTATTGTACAGATGCTGTAGATATGCACTACTAACACTAAACAGTAACACTGACAGGAAAAAAACAAATTATACAAATATGCAGATTTCCATGATCAAATTCAGAACAGAGGCATGCATTTTAAGTTAAGACTTCAACTACTTCTTTAATGTATTCATTAATATAATTATTGCAGTTTAGATCATTCTCTAGGAAAACTCCAAATAATATAAAATAAGAAGTGATTCGGGCCGTGACTACAGCGGGGCCGATGGGGCACAGCCCCGGGCAGCCTGAAGTGGCTCAATAGTGCCATGCTATAAAAGGGGCGGCTTTGCGGCACCGGCTCTGAGCACTGCTAATAGGAAGGGGTGCGTTCAGATCAGAACACACCCTGGGCAGCAAAATGCCAGGTTACAGCTCTGTAAGTGATCTATATAGTACAAAATGATTCTTAGCAACAGCACACACAGAACCAATTAGTCTTTACTCTGAACTGCATAGATTCTGCCAGTTTAAGAAAGATTATCAATTCTAGAAGAGAAAGGCAGCCCACAAGTCTCCTTCAACACCAGGCTGCTGCTGGCGCTAAACACATGACACTGGCAGGTTCTTTTTAAATCCACTTACTGCAATACAATGCCAGTACCAGACCCTGCAGCTTTGCACCATCAGTTGGTTTATTTAAGTTTTGAGGTATAAATAAGAGTTTACTGCTTGTTTGTTTTCAGAACCAACCTGATATTTATACTTGCATTTTTATTTTCTTTCACTTAATTGGATTAATGCAATATGGATTCTAAGAAATCAACATATTAGCAGCAAACAGCCCAGGAAGCCTTCATCAGTATAAGCAGGCAGGGTAAAGAAGCTGATGAATCTGGTGAATCTACCACTGCTCACCCCCACTTTACATGATGAGTTTAATTATCCTGCAGAAACCATCCTGAAGTCCCTACAGTTTTGAAATTACAGAAGGCACAAATAAAGGGTGTCAGTATACTGTGAATGCTGCATACAGACTGAAAACATGAAAACAGAAATTGCAAGTTTAAAATCTATATAAAATAAACTGGTTTTAGAAAGTGTTTTGATTTAAAAGAATTATCTGCAACATAAAGAGCCCAGAAATCACCAACTATTAGAAATCTAGGAGAGTTCAGAAGGAGCTGAGTCAGCAAAAGGGATTTACTAGCAACAAGAAACAACATAATTCACTAAATCTCATCATCTTTCCAGTGAAAGGGTGCTCCCTCATTTACAGTGACCAGATTTCCCAATTTTACAGGGGCAGTCCTGAGATTCATGGTGTTCTCTGATAAAGGCACTTACTACCTCATACACCAATCCCAATTTTTTATACTTGCTATCTGGTCAACCTAACTTCATTCCTGGCTTTGCTGTACGAGAAATGGGATTTAATGTTAATTCTCCAACTCCTGGGCTACTCTCAACATGTTTCTATACCTGGTCATTTTTGCATGTACTTAAGACTGTGCATGTGCATATGCACATAAATACACATTCAAACACACACACGTCTCTCTCATGGAAGGAAAAAGAGATTGCTTACATGGGCAACTGATCATATAATGAGCCTGATCTGCTGCACAACACAAGTCATAGAGCTTACTGAATTAATTCCTATTTGAACTAAAGCACATTTTCTTAGAAAATTGTTCTAATAGCCAATTATCTTCATTGTTAAAAAATGTTCCCATTAATTCTAGTTTGAATTTGTTTAGATCAAACTTCAAGCCACAGGATCGGGTTGCACTTTTGTCTGACAACTGAAGAATCTTTTATCAAATTTCTGCTCCCCATGTTGGCACTTACAGACTGTGATAAAATCACACCCTAACCCTCTCTTTGTTAAACTACATAGATTGAGCTCCTTGAATCTATACACATAAGGAGGTTTTCTAATCCACTGTTCATTCCAATGGCTCTTCTCTGAAACCTCTCCCGCTTACCAAGATCCCACTTTAAGTGTGGATAATACCAGCAGGGCTGTAACTAGGTCGGGGCAACCAGGCAAAAGCCTGAATTTTAGAGGGTGCTGGGGACAGATCTGGCTCCCTGCTGCCAGCTGGGGAAGGATCCAGCTCCCCACTCCTATATGGGGACCGATCCGGCTCCCTGGGGCTTTCCACCAGCGGATGGGGCAGCAAGGAGCAGGATCCATCCTCACCTGCCTTCTTGCAGCAGCTGGGCCTCCCCACCACCTAGGAAGACATCCTGATCCCTGCCACTGGGGCAACAGGGAACTGGATCCAACCCCAGCCCCCACAGGAAGGCGGCAAGGATCCAGATTCATCCTTAGCCACCACTGGAAGGCAGCTGGGAGCCCCAGCTGCCACCAGAAAGCAGTTGGGGACAGAGCCGGTGGTGGCCGGGGATGGATCAGGCCCCAGGCCAGCAGAAGGCGCTTTTAGGGGTGCTTGCCGCAGGCACCAAAAGCTGTAGTTACAGTCCTGAGTACTAGCACTGGAAGTAGCCCTTCTGTGATCACAAATGCCAAATACAGAGGCAATATAACCCATCTACTCCAATTTGAGATTCCTGTTTATACATCCAAGGATTACCCTAGCCCTTTTGGCCGTACCATCGCACTGGGAGTTCAGGCTCAGCCAGTTATACACCAAGTCTTTATAAGAGTCACTGGTTTTCAACATAAAGTCCCCCCACTGTGTAAGTATGGATTACATTTGGTCATACTAAAAATACTGTGTATTTGCACCAAGCCTACCAAGAGATCCAAAATGTTCTCCATCAGTGACCTGTCCACTTCATGATTTAGCACTGTCCAAATTTGTGCATCATCTGCAAATTGCCAATGATGGTTTTACTTTTTCTTCAGGTTACTGAAAAAAATGTTAGACAGGAGATGTCCGAGACCTAATACCTGAAGAACCCCATTAGAATATATCCACCTCAATGATTCCCCACTTATATTTTAAGACCTGTCACTTAGCCTGTGTATTAATTCATTTAAGTGAGACATGGTAATTTTTAATAAAATTATCATGTAGCATTAAGTCATATGCCTTCAAGAACTCCAAGTATATTTCATCAACACTATTACTTTTATTGTTGAAAAACCTGCCTGTAGAAAGAGGGGTTTTTTCCCATGGCTGGCTATGCCTTTTACCTGTATTAAACATGCACAACTGTGTGTTAAGATTAAGTTATGGTTTTAGGTGAACTGTTTGCAAATTCAATAATTAAATAATTTGTATAAAATGGCACACCTGGAGCTGCACAAGAACTGAGAGCAAATGACTCACTATGTTTGTTGACTAAGCACAAGAAACTCAAGAGGCATAAAGGAAGTCAAAAATTGCCAGTGGCTGGGGCACAAAGATCTGTGAGGGTCCTTCCAGCTGAACCACAGACTACTACAATTTGATCATACAAAGAAGTTTTTAGATCAAAAGGCTTATACCCCAGAATAGGAAGATACTTACAATGAAGAGATTATCTCAAGAAGGATCTCATCAAGAATGCTTCTATTACTCAGTTTTAAATTTATGTGATTCTTATTAAAACCTTAGTTTAATTTTTAGTAAAGGTTTTGCATAACTTCTCTAAAACTATTTTTACAGATCTTTCTCCTCCAATTACATATGTAACTGTATATTAAACCTGTAAGGATTTATCGTCATGTTTAAATACCATCTACATGCTGCCACACTAGTGTTGATCTATTCTATGACCTCTCAATTGATGGATTTTTCTTTTCTCCTTCTCCATTAGTATTTCTATTAACTGAAACTTAAAATCAATTGTGCTTTCATAGAATCATAGAATAATAGGTTTGGAGGGGACCTCATAGGTCATCTAGTCCAACCCCCTGCCAGAGGCAGGACCCACTCCCACTTAAACCATCCCAGTCAGGGTTTTGTCCAGCCGGGCCTTAAACACCTCCAAAGATGGAGACTCCACCACCTCCCTTGGCAGCTCATTCCAAGACTTCACCACTCTCCTGGTAAAAAAGTTTTTCCTAATATCCAGCCTCGACCTCCCTAACCGCAACTTGAGACCATTGCTCCTCGTTCTGTCCTCCGTTACTCCTGAGAACATTCAAGCTCCATCTTCCTTAGAGCATCCCTTCAAGTAGTTGAAGGTTGCTATCAAATCCCCCCTCAATCGTCTCTTCTGCAGACTAAATAAGCCTAATGCTTCCAGTCTTTCCTCATAGGGCTTGTGCTCTAGCCCATTAATCATTTTGGTTGCCCTCCTCTGAACTCTCTCTAGCATGTCCCTGTCCTTTTTGTAGTGGGGAGCCCAAAACTGAACACAGTATTCTAGATGTGGCCTCACCAGTGCAGAATAGAGGGGAATGATCACATCCCTCGATCTGCTGGTAATACTTCTTTTGATGCAGCCCAGTATGCCATTGGCCTTTTTGGCAGCAAGAGCACACTGCTAACTCATATCCAGCTTCCCATCCACCATGACCCCAGGTCCTTTTCTACACTGCTGCTACTTAGCTGAATGTTTCCCAGCTTGTAGCAGTGCATAGGGTTTTTTTTGTCCCAAATGCAGGATTTTACACTTATCCTTATTGAATCTCATAAGATTTCTATTGGCCCACTGTTCCAATTTATCTAGGTCTCCCTGAATCCTGTCCTTGCCCTCCAACATGTCTACTGGTCCTCCCAGCTTGGTGTCATCCGCAAACTTAGTGAGAATGCAGTCTATTCCATCATCCAGATCATTGATGAAAATGTTGAGCAGAACCGGCCCCAGGACCGACCCCTGGGGCACACCACTCGTGACCGGTTGCCAGCTAGACATGGAACCATTGATTCCTACACACTGAAACCACTGATCTAGCCAGTTCTCTATCCACCTTGTAGTCCACATATCCAACCCATACTTCCTTAATTTGCCAATGAGAATGCTGTGGGAAACTGTATCAAAAGCCTTGCTAAAATCAAGGTATAGCACATCAACGGTGCTTCCCACATCCAGAAAACCAGTCATCTGCTCATAGAAGGAAATGAGATTGGTCAGGCATGATTTACCCCTGGTAAATCCATGCTGACTATTCCTGATCACTTGATTTTCCTCTAAGTGTGTGAGGATGGATTCTTTGAGAATCTGCTCCATAATTTTTCCAGGGATTGAGGTGAGGCTGACTGGTCTGTAATTCCCTGGATCCTCCTTTTTCCCTTTCTTGAAAATAGGCACTACATTTGCTTTTTTCCAGTCCTCTGGCACCTCCCCCGTTCTCCATGAGTTTTGAAAGATAACGGCCAGCGGTGCGGCTATTTCGTCGGCCAATTTCCTTAGCACCCTTGGATGCAGTTTGTCCGGCCCCATGGACTTGTGCACTTGCAGCTTCTTTAAGCAGTCCCTAACCTGACCTTCCGTCACCAAGGGCCTGTCGTCTTCTCTCCCATCTGCCACACCCATGGTAGTGGGCTGGGAGCTGACCCTGCCTGTGAAAACTGAAGAAAAAAATGCATTGAGCACTTCAGCTTTTTCCTCATCTTCTGTCACAAGGATGCCTGCCCTATTCAGCAAGGGGCCTACACCATCCCTGATCCTCTTTTTGTTACTAATATACTTGTAGAACCCCTTCTTATCATCTTTTACATCCCTCGCTAGCCGCAACTCCATTTGTCCTTTGGCCTTTCTGATTTTATCCCTGCAGTCCCTAGCAATATCTTTATATGCCTCCTTGGTCATCTGACCAAGCTTCCACTTCCTATAAGCTTCCTTTTTATGTTTAAGCTCAGAGCAGAGTTCTCTGCTAAGCCATTCTGGCTGCCTCACGTTTGTTCTTTCTCCTAATTGGAATGGCAACTTCCTATGCCCTTAGCAGGGTTTTTTTTAAAATATAACCAACTCTCTTGGACTCCTTTCCCCTTCAGATTCGCTTCCCAAGGGATCCTGCCCATCAGTTCCCTGAGGGAGCCAAAATCTGCTTTTTTGAAGTCCAGGGTTTTTGTTTTGCTTCTTTCCTTCCTTCCTTTAATCAGCATCCTGAACTCAACCATGTCATGGTCACTACTGCCTAGCTTGCCATTTACCTCTACGTCCCTGATCAATTCTTCCCTGTTTGTGAGCAGCAAGTCGAGCAGTGCAAGGCCCCTAGTTGGTTCCTCTAGCATTTGTACTAGAAAGTTGTCCCCAACACTCTCTAAAAATCTCCTGGATTTACTTTTTTCTTTATTATTTATAGAAAATTTAATCTGTAATAATTGCTAAGAGTCCATAAAAACTTTTAAAAAGCTAATCAACATTATTTCACATTAATTTTGCCTATGAATAGGCACCTGTGGAAGTTCCTCAGTCAGCAACAGACTGTATATCAACAAAATGTTTAAATTATACAGTGACCACCTAACAAACTGTATTGTTCAATCCTAATCATAAAGGTACTTTTCTAAGTTCTAAAAAACGAACATTATTTGTTCAGTAATTACATGTATCCTTTCTCAGTTATTGCACAGCTATCACAATATATCTAAACTGAGGAGTAGTGGAAACTGGCAGAATGCCTTTGTTTTCTAAATTAAAGAGCCTTCTACAATCAGTCTATGTATCTTCTATGTACACGATACAGGTGCCAGTGAGTGGAGATAATTGCTCTATTGATGATTAGCAGTAGTTTCTTTTATAGCTTGAGAGAAAATGGTACTCACAATGAACAAATTGAGAGACTGTCATTGTCAGGGCTGGAGAACTATAAAGAATCATTAATTATAAGGTTGGTGTTTTACAAGAAATCTTCTCAAACATAAGAACCTAGTCAAAATGTTTCCTATAAGATTCACGACAGAGCAACAATCTTGGGAAAACTTAAAGTTCTAGGAAAGTACAGAAGTTATTAAGAATCTGCAAAAAAAAAAAAAAAAATACCTGGAAGGGAGAAGCACAACAGAAATTCATCTGCAACATCTTCAAGCCAAAGATTGTCTTTCGTTTTGTATATCATGCTGAACCTAACACACTATCAGTTAAACCATACTAAACAATAATTTATAATAATGTCTCAGCTACCTCAAAAAAACATTCCAAGGAAGCATAACTAAAATTAATAGAAATCTAACAAAATATGTAAATTAGGAATTAGATCCTGGGATTTCCAGTACTGATCTCTTCTTTTCATTGAGTATATAATAAAATGTTATAGACTGTATACTCTCCATCCATATTTATCAGTCCAGACAGAACCAATGCCAGCATTTTTATCTAACCAAGAGCAGTTACGAAGGGAAGGGAGAATAAGGAATGAGAAGACTATGATAAAACAACTCTGCTGTTACTAAGAGGGCAGCCAGGTAATATGTGGCAAAAGCATGCGGTGACCAAGTGGAAGATGCTAAGCATGTATTTTCTAAAGACTAGTCTTCTCAAGAGATCTGTGTTTTTTGCAAATACAATATACAAAACAAAAACACATTTAAATGAAGCAAAATGAAAAATTTACACCATAGTAACAGCTCCTATGCCAGTTCAGGTATCACGGGTGCGGGGGTGGAGGGGAAAAGAAGGGGTTAAAAGGGTCATATTTGAGTGAGTGGTGCTGCAACCTGGCAGGCCTTGCCCTGCAGAACAGGACACACTACCATGGGGTGAATACAAGACTGGCTCCCTGTATAATCTGCCCTCCCTCTCCCCCAGCCTCTGAGACAAGATCCAAACCATCGCCCAGAGTTTCTCACCTCATACTCTAGAATCAGCATACACATACGACAAAACAGAACAACATGAAATTCAAATAAATAAATATAATTAAAGAAAAATCATGGGGCTCTAGTCCTCTGAAGGCACACATTTTTAACGGTGAGAGTAAAGACAGTTACTAACGTTTTCCATAACTGTCGTTCTCTAAGATGTGTTGCTCGCATCCGTTCTAGTTAGGTGTCCCCTTGTTACCCCAGAAGTTAAATTTTTCAGATCAATCCTATCTAGTCTGGGAAAAAATAGGGTCCGCTCGCCTAAGTGAGTCGAACTCCCCAGTGGAAAATACAGCTACGGCCCGCCGATCAAGAACAGACTTGAAGCAATGAATTCTTTGAAAACAGGTATTAACATTTATTTAAGGATTACAGAATTATAGTGAGATTCAGAAGCTGAAAATATGTATTCAATAATTATACAGCACAGCGAGCATTACAGAATGACAGTTTAGAATGGAATACTGCTCTGCTGGGTTACATTGCTTATAATTACATTCACATAATCACAAACTTAACAATAAAATAAAATACATTAAGAACATCACAACAAATACCTAAACACTTAAACTATAACATTCAACAAATGGTGATCAGTCACTTGTGGAATGGATGAAGATAGGCTTTTTTTCAGTCACACTGCACTCATCTAGTCTTATTTACAGGCATGCCACTGACATGCTTTTATTCGTAGCACCTTACAGATCTCTCTGAATTGTCTTTTGGATTCTTATTTGGTTCTGTCAGGGACAAAAGTTCAACTCTCTCTGGGTGTGGCATGCCAATCTAGTCAGGATTGGGTCTTTCCAGAAACTTCTCTGGTCAGGCAGTTTCTCCTGGACTTCTGGTCTGCGTGCTGCTGGGTCCGCTTAGCTGCTTCTTCATGTGGCATGTTGCTCCTAAAAACCTGTTCTTTGGAGTAGATTAACTATTCTCCCAGCACCCACTAGTTTTCTTACCAAAGATGGAATACAAAGGTCTTTAAAAGGCGCTAGATCTTTCTCGGCTATTGCTCTGCTCTTGCTGTTGCTGCCTACCCTCCAAAGCTCCCTCAGCAACAGAGCTGCAGTGGCTCCTTTGGTCCAGCAGAGTTCCCTGCTACAGTGTCTCAGCAGGGGCCTGCTTCTCTAGAGCGTGGAGCTGTGCGGCCTGACTGGGCATTAGAGCTTCAGGAGCCTGGATCTTAAGTCGGAACTCAGTAAGCCACATGATCCAGTCCCTTCAGCTTGAAGTGCTTCAGGAATCTGGGCCTTAAATTGGGACTCAGTTAGCCAAGTGGCCAGTTCCTTTAGCACTAAGACAAAAGGTTCACCTCAGGAATCTGAACCTTGAGTTGGGACTTGGTTAGCCGAGTGGTACAGACCCTTCAGCAAGACCAGTGTCTTGTCTGGAATGTAACCTTCATTCAGCCATTGTGCAGTCTGACTAAGAGACAGAGCCTCATGGCTACGAGCTCTTTTCTGCTGGGTGTGGCATGGTGCAGCCTGACAGGGTACCAATGCTTCACAGCTATGGGGTTTCTTTCTTTGAGTGCAGCATCGGTGCAGCTTGACTGAGTGCCAAAGCTTCACAAGTTTGCACCTGTCCAGGGCTCCCTTTTTGTACTCTCCTAAAGGTCAATCCATGCCCCATGTAAGAAAATGACTCATGGGATAAAGTCATATTATGTGTTTTAGAAAGTGACTCATAAAAAGGGAGGGGTGAGCAAAATGAGTCATAGAAATGTCTATTTTTAGCTACAGGAGTAAAATGAGGTATGGACATGATCCTGGGAGTAAAATGAGGTATGGGCACAATCCTGGCCACTAATTACTAACCTCCGCTAAATGCTACATTTATTACTTAATTAATTCCTACCATATCCTATCTATAATTGTTATTCTATAGCTAGGTTAACACTTGTGCTGCCACTACCTAAGAACTATTTTAAGGATTTTTCAAAGGACTTTTTCCCTGTCAGTTTGCCTTCTGCTGCTCACTCTTTGGTCTAATTATTATCATAACAAGAAATTCTCCGGCTACACCCTAGCACTCCCCTCCCCATCAGGGTCAGCGATGGAGCCTCAGAAGTCACACTTCCATGCTTCTGCTCATAAGGGCTCGCCGACCCTCCCCTCATCAGTTCCTTTTTGCTGACGAACCAACAGAGAAGTAGGTGGGCGGGTTTGAAGCGGATGTGCGCAACACGCCTCAGAGAATGAGTGTTACAGGAAAGGTTAGTAACTGTCTTTCTCCTTCAAATGCTTACTCGCATCAACTCCAATTAGGTGACTTCCAAGCCTTCACCAGTGGAGGGAGTCTGTATTCCGGCGTACCACTGATTTCAGAACTGCTTTGCCCACAGCGGCATCTTGTCTTGCATAGCTAGTAATAGCATAGTAGGCTGCAAAAGTATGGATCGAAGTCCAAGTTGCAGCCCTGCATTTGTCCTGTATAGGAACCTCAGCCAGGAAAGCAGCAGAGGTTGTCTGGACCCTTGTTGAATGTGTCGTTATAGCAGGGGCTAGCTTCTTTGCTATTGCATAACAAGTTTTAATGCATGAAGTAATCCACTTGGAAACAGTCTGTGAGGAAACAGGGAAATCTTTCTTCTTGGTAGCTACTGACAGAAAGAGTCCTGTGGACTTTCTGAACAATTTAGCTCTTTCAATATAAAATGCTGACACTCTCCTCACATCAAGTGAATGTAAAACGTCTTCCTGATCCGAACTGTTGGGTTTTGGGTAAAAAACTGGGAGATAGATATCCCGAACTGAATGAAAAGCGGACATGACCTTAGGCAAAAACGCCGGATGTGGGCATAGGCATACTTTATCTTTAAAGAAAACTGTATAACGTGGTTCCACTGTGAGCACTCGTAGTTTGGAAACTCTCCTGGCTGATGTGATTGCCACCAGGAAGGCAGCTTTCCAGGAAAAGTACAATTCTCAACATGCTGCCAACGGCTGAAACGGAGGCCTTGTTAAAGTCTGAAAAACCAGATTCAGATCTCACTGTGGGACATGTCTAATTAACTGGGGAAACCTCCTAGTAAGACCTTTCATGAATTGACTCACTATTCGGTGAGAAAACACCGATAAATTCCCAACAGATTCATGAAAGGCAGATATAGCCACTAAACGTATTTTGATAGAGGATACTGACAGGCCCTCATCCTTGAGGTTGAGCAAGTAATTCAGAATATGTGAAATTTGTGTGGTCAAGGGATTGATAGGTAATCAGTCACACCATCTGGAGGAACAACACAATTTGGCCTGGTAAGCTAGTCTTGTTGACTGTTTCCTGCTTTCCAATAATATTTCCCTCACCTGTTGAGAACACTGCAGCTCCCTTTGGTTCAGCCATGGAGTTTCCGTGCCGTCAGTTGTAGTGACTGCAGGTTTGGGTGCAGTAAACAACCTCGGTTCTGGGTGAGGAAGTCCTGGTATAAAGGTAGGATGAGGGGGGCTGCAACTAGAAGATCCAGGAGGATTGGAAATGAAACCTGGTGTTGCCACGCTGATGCAATCAAGATCATTGATGACTTGCCTTTCTTTACTTTTGATAGGACCTGGAGAATCAGGGGAAAAGGTGGAAAACACATAAATTAGGGCTCCGCTCCAAGGTAGGTGGAATGCGTCCATCAGGGATCCCCTGCTGATACCTCAGAAAGAGCAGAATCTGCGGAATCTGACATTGTCATTTGTGGCGAACAGGCCTACTTGGGGAGTACCTCACTTCTGGAAAATGGTACGGGACGCATCCAGTCGAAGAGACCACTCACGGGCACTGATGGCTCTGCTGAGCAAGTCCACCAGAGAGTTTTGAGATCCTGGGGGGTAAGAAGCTTCCAGATGAATTCCCTTGGGTATACAGAACTCCCAGAGGGCAATCACTTCCCAGCAAAGGGGAAGGGAAAGGACACTCCTTTGACTTTTTATATAATACATGATGGCTGTGTTGTCTATTTTTATTGCCACATGCTTGTCTCTTAAATGATGCTCAAAGGCCTGACAAGCCAATCTGACTGCTCTCAGTTCTCATACACTGATACGGGCTGAGAGATCTCGGGTACTCCACTGACCATGTATAGTCATTCCATCAACACAGGCCACCCCCATCCAAGGTCTGACACGTCCATCACAAGCACAGCCATAGGCTGAGGGCTGGAATAGGGTATACCTACATAGACAGTTTCTCGAACTGTCCACAACTCTAAGGACTTTAAGATTGGGGGGGGAGGGGCCGAAATGGTCTGGTTTAGTGGATCCCTGGACAGGTGGAAGACAGAGGCTAACCACATGTGGAAGGGTCTTAAGTGCAGCCTGGCATGCCAGACTACCTGAGTGCATGCTGCGAAGTGACCTGGCAGATGTTTATCAATGATACTATGTTGCAGAAGCTGTTGAGGTGCAGGGAGGCTGTAGTGATAGTCAAGTCCAGAATGGCACCTATGAATTCTATTCAAGTTGGTGTTAATAGCGACTTTTTTTCATTTAAGAGCAGCCTGAGATTACTGAATGTGTGCTTTATGAACTCTTATGTGAGATAGTACCTGCACCCTCGACGTACCCCTCACCAGCCAATCATCCAAGTAAGGGAAGACATGCACCCGACGCTGCCTGAGGAACACTGCCACTAAAGACATACATTTCATAAAGACTCTGGGTGCTGTCAAGAGGCCAAATGGCAGGGCTGTAATCTGAAAATGGTGGCTGTTCACCAGAAATCTTCACAACTCCCTGTGTTTCGGGATAACAGATGTGTGGAAATAAGCATCCCTGAAATCGAGGGCAATGTACCAATGTCCATCTTCCAGAGAGGAAATGACAGATGTCAAGAGATATCATGCGGAATTTCATCTTTCTTATGAACTTGTTCAAGTTCCTGAGGTCTAGAATAGGTCTTAGACCATCTTTTGACTTCAGGATTAGGAAGTAGTTTGAATAAAATCCTTGCCCCCTCACTTCCGCAGGAACCTCCTCCACCACTCCTAATCATAGAAGTTGATGCACTTCTGACAACAGGAGCTGCTCATGAGATTTGTCCCTGGAAAGGAATGGGTGAGAGAGGAGAGGGTGAGGACAAGCAACAGAGTGAAACTGGATAGAATATCCCAGTTCTACCGTGCATAGTACCCTTCTGTTAGTAGTTATATGAGACCACACCTGGTAGAAGTGGGATAAGTGGTTTAGGATAATGGGTACTGGCAGGGTGTCCTCAAGCATATCTTCAAAAATTTCGTTTAGACTCTTGCACCTGCTTAGATGTACCATCATTTCTGCTAGATGATGGATATGGCCTTCTCCTACTGGAGTTACTGTGATTATTGTTCCTTGATGTCCTTTGCCCCAAGTCCTGTCTTTGATGTTGGTATTGGTGAGGGGGAGGTTGGGGTTAAAAGTGTCATCTCTGGATGGCTGGTGTGTGTATGCCAAGAGATTTTAAAGTGGCCTTGGAATCTTTTATGCTGTGAAGTTTGGAATCCGTCTGTTCTGCAAATAAAGATTTGCCTTCAAAGGGAAGGTCCTGGATTATCTGTTGGACTTCATATGGTAAGCAGGTTGCTTGAAGCCAGGAGCTACATCTCATGGAGATTCCCAAGGCCCTGGCTCGTGCTGCTGCATCGGCTGAATCCAGAGCTCCTTGAAGGGAAGCCTCTGCCAAGGCCTTGCCTTCCTCTACCAAGGTAGAGAATTCTTTCTTGGAGTTACGGATTAGTGACTCAGAGAACTTCTCAACAGAACTCCATGTATTAAAAGTATAACGGCTCAAGATGGCCTGATGATTTGTCACCCTGAGTTGCACTCCTCCGGTAGAATACACTTTTCTGCCATATAAACCCAATCTTTTTGCCTCCCTGGCCATAGGGGTTAGTACCTGTCCACCCTGTCTCTCTAAATCATTAGTTGCGGCCATAACCAGAGACCTCAGGGACGGATGTGTGTATAGGCACTCATAATTCTTGGGAGGAACAAAGTACATCCTCTCTACTTGCTTGGGAGTCGATGACACTGATGATGGTTGCCAGATAGTCTTCATGGTCCTGTCAATAGTTTTAATGAGGGGTAAAGCCACTCTAGATGGTCCCAGGGGTATCAAAATGTCTACCATATGGTCGGAGGAGTTCTCATTGACCACCGATATTTCTAACCCCAAATTACTGGCCAAACCTTCTGAGGAGACCTTGGTAAGCCCTGTTATCTTCAAAGGAAGGGGCTGGTGTTGCCCCTCTGACTGCCTCGTCCAGGGATGAAGATGACGATCCTTGAATGACAGTTAGATCCTTGGGGTCAGGTTCTGTCTGTAATATCTGCAGGACGTTGTCACCCATGGCACCAACATTGGACTCAATGCCTGTGACAGTGCTTCTCAGTGCCGTGAACTCAGTATGGTAGGATCATTGCACCAATGTAGCACCCGCCCTTCAGGCCATCTCTGACCTGGTCCAAGGAGGTCTGCTGCCTGAAGTCACAGACAAAGAGAGCGTGGAATGAGGGACTTGGGCCTGATAAGCCCAGTGTCCAGAATGGCCAGCTCTGAGGATTATGCCACTGGGGCATCCATGGCACCAGGCAGGGCTGCATCTCGTGGTCACGCTGCTGCAACACTGTGATCAGCTACACTGGGAAGCCCCAGAACCAATCTTGCTTCCTGAGGGAGAATGAGTCCTTGGGGACCACAGTAGGGCTGTGGATCTCGATGTCAAGGAACAGTGCCAAAATGACCAGTGTGGCATCAGAGCAGGTTTACCCCTGGAGTGAGATGAAGACTGCGATGCCAATGGTGTTCTTTCCTTTAGAGGGAAAGGTGCCATAGCCTCTATTAGATCCCTTGCCACTTCAGTACATAGCCGGGATGGAGGGAGATCTGATTACCCTGATCTCCTCCTCTACACCCTCAGCGTGGCTCCGATCTGGGCCCATGTTCTGTTGGCCTATTTCTGGCTCAGCAAGTTGTGCCAAAGATGGTCTAAGTGCAGCAGACACATAACTTGGCATGGCATGCAGCCCTTCTGCTTCATCTGTCCTCTTTGGCACTGGTGATCTACCCCGCTCCACATAGTGCTTCTTTACCAGTACAGGGGACTGAGACCTGCGTCTTGGCATGGATTTTGGCGCCAGCAATCACCGGTGCCCAGAATCTCTCTCAGGGCTCGACCGAGAGTCTTTACGATCCAGCATCACACGTAACAAAGCTCCAGATGGGGTCAGGTTCGAGGCACTCAGAGATGGTGTTAGAGCAGCCTCCATCAGGGAAAGCTTGATCCTCTGGGATCTCTCTCGATTTACAGATCTTGCACCACTGACTCAAATGTTCCTCACTCAAGCACTTTAAACAGGTGCTGTTGGGTCACTCCTGGGCATAGGTTTTTTTAAAAACATCACAAAGCTTAAAGCCCGGGGACCAAGGCATGTCCCAGCCCCACGACTGAAATATAACTAACCTATTCTTACACTATATACGTCGAAAAACTGCAAACAACTAATTACAAACTATTAAAACTAGAACTAATTAAAGATAGTAAAGTTATCACTGGTGAACATCTGTAAACGAGATGAAGAGAGCTCGATCTTCTGGCTAGCTGCTACAGCGGGAAGAAGGAACTGAGGAAGGGAGGGTTGGCGAGCCCTTATAAGGAAAGGCATGGAGGTGTGACTCCATAGGGCTCCATACCTGACCCCAATGGGGAGGTGAGAGCTAGGGGAAAAACCTTTCCAGAAGCTGTGCATGAAACACACGCACACCTAACTGCAGTCAATGCGAGCAAGCACTCAAAGGAGAATCAGTCATTGGAACAACTTGCCAACAGTCATCGTCCATTCTCCATCACTGACAATTTTTAAATCAATAACTGGATATTTTTCAAAAATATATGTTCTAGAAATTATTTTTGGGAAGCTCCATGGCCTGTTATATAGGAGGCCAACTAGATGATCACAACAGTTCCTTTTAGCCCTGGAATCTATTCATCTCCTCAGAAATCACAATTAGAACTTTGGCAGAAGAAGCCAGGTCATCTACTTTGCGTTCAGAGTCTTAGAAACAAACATGCATCAAGCAACTATCTTGCTCCTCTCTGTGCTGAAGTAGTGAAAACTGCCTGCCCAAGAAGGGCATGGAGATATGAATCCTGAAGAATGAAAAGCAGAAGAAATACCCAGGTAACAGAAGAGATGGTTACTCAACTCGTGCGGTAACTGAGGTTCCTCAAGATGTGTCCTCCTGTGGATGCTCTACTCCAAGTGCTGGCATGTCCCTGCTTCCTTAATCGGAGATTTTGTCAGCAGTACTGGTCCAAGTCATGCATGCGCTGTCCCTGTCTCATGGCACAGTTACTACCCTTTCCAGTGTGTGTTCAACCCTCCCTCCACTACTCTCCATTTCTTCTCTACCATAGAGCTGTAATCCTTGATTTCAAAGTAGAGGGGAGGAGGCTGATTAGTAGAGCACCCACAGGGACACATATCTTGAAGAATCTCAGTTAGTGCACAAGCTGAGTAACCCTCTCCTCTTTTTCGAGTTGTGTCCCTGTGGGTGCTCCATTCCAGGTGACTCTTGAGCAGTGCCCTTCGCTGGGAGAAGGAACTTCAGAGTTGTTTGATTAAATGGAGGAAAGTATCAAACGTCTGATTGCTGCATTATATATTGATACCTACCTGATGGACTGCATAATGTTTTATGAAAGTATGAGTCAAAGCTAAGGTTGCTGCTTTGCATATTTTAGTGATCGGTACATTACATAAGAAAGTTGTTGACATAGCAGTTTGGTCTGGTTGAACGTGTCCTGAACGTTGGGGGCGGTGCTACACCTGACAGTGTAAAGCATTGCCAAATCCCAAAGGGGCAGCTGAGTTAGTCTAGTTTAGTAAAACAAACAAGGAGTCTTGTGGCACTGAAAGAATAACTAATTTATTTATTCCATGAGTTTTCATGGGAGAGAATCCCCCTTCGTAAGTCACTTTCAAAATGGGGGAAGTGGGATTTTCTCCCACGAAACCTCATGAAATAAATAAATTAGTTATTCTTTCAGTGCCACAAGAGCCCTTGTTTGTTTTTGTGTGAAGTGTGTGGATACAGCTGGAAATGCACTTTGATGGCCTTTGGGTGAATACAGCATTGTCTTTGGAATGTTCTGCAGTTGACATAAAAGATTTAGGAGATCTCCTGACTATTTTTGTTCTTTCTAGATAAAATGCAATGCCACATCTGCTATCCAGCATACAGAGGGCCACATCCTGTGTGTTAAAATGGGGTTTTGGGTAAAAAGTAGGTGAATGAATGCTTTGATGAAGAATGCTGATGTCACAGTGGGGAGGAATTTCAGATGAGATCATACCTTCACCTTATCCTTATGAAAAGATATATATGGTATATGTATATGTTGGGAGGACCATAAGCACGCCAAGCCCATACATGCATTGTCTTGATGTGACTGTCACTAGAAATTATAGCTTTATCAACCTTTACATCAAGGAACAAGTTGCTAAGTTCTCAAATGGTGGCTTGATGACAGTCCTTTGTACTAAATGGAGGTCCCAAGTATTGTGGGTGGACATATGTCTGAGTAGACATTTTTTATACTGGTCATGAAACGTTTCACAGTCGGGTGTGTGAAGATTATGGTATCATCCATGAGATCATGGAAGGTGCTAATAGCAACTAGGTGTACTTCAAGTGAGTTAATTAATAAATCCTGCTTTTCTTATTTCCAGAAGCGAGTCCAATATAATGGGGATTGGAGCTACTATTGCGTTGATCTGCCTCTGCTGACATCATAATGAAAAGCTACACCAAGTTTTCCTTGTGGCAGGTTTTCTGCTATTCAGTAAAATATGCCTTGTAGGCTGTAAATAATGTAATTCAGTTTTTTGGACAAGTTAGGAGCTATGCTGTAATATGTAATTTCTACAGATGGGGATGGACGATGCATTCCTTGTTCTGGAAGAGAATATCTTTGAATAGTGGAAGATAAGTTGGAGGGCAAATCAATATTTGTCTAAGTTAAGTAACTTATGTCTCAGCCAAGCCAGCACTATCATTACCAGCTTAGCTTTGTTTTTGATATTTTGTGTATGGTTTTGGCTATCAGTGGGATGAATAACAGATCTCTATTCTATTTGATAAGGAACATGTTTCCTGTTGAGTCACTGCCCAGGCCCACTCTTCAGCATAAGTAAATGGAACTTGAGGTTCATCATTGTCGCAAACAGACTGATTGTGGGATAACTCCATTGTTGAAATATATTTTCCAGGACTTCATTTGTAATTCCCACTTGTAATTGTTGCCAAACTGTCTGCTCAGATTGTCTGTGGTAGCTTTCTGAACACAGGGTAAGTATGCCACTGAAATGTGGATATTGTGAATTATATACTAGTTCCATGGCCTTATTACTTCTGAGCATAAAAAGCTGGATCTTGCCCCTCCTTGAAGACTAATAAAGTACACAGATGCAACGTTGTCCGTCATTATCTTTACAGTTTTTCCTGCTATGAGGGGTAGAGAATATAGATAGGCACTACAGATAGCACATTAACTCCAGTAGATTTATATGCAAATTTGTTTTTTGTACTGACCATTTTCCTTGTGTAGTTTGTGTATTTCGGTGTGTTCTTGTAAGTGCATTCCACATCCAAATAATGACGTATCTGTACTAATTACGATGGGGGGGGGGTATTTCCTGTATGAACAGAATTCCTCTTTCAAAGTTGTTGGGCATTATCCACCATTTTGATAACTGTTTGATCTTTTTTGGCATTAGCACAGCTTTATATAACAATTGCCTGTGTAGTCTGTAAAACAATCCTGAGCCACATTTGGAGGACTCACGTGTGCAATAGTGCATGCTGTTCTACAAGGCTATGTCTACATTGTGAAAGCTAAGTCGACTTTATTAGGTCAACTTAATAAAGTCTACTTAAAGTCAACTTTAAGTAGACCTTATTAAGTCGACTTAGTGAGTACATACTACATTAAGTCAACTTTATAAATTTGATTTTAAATGGGTGTCCTGGCTTAATTCGACTTAATAATGTCGAATTAATGGTCCCACTGCACTAAGTTGACTTTATTAAGTCGACATAGTTAGTCCACATTGCCTTAAGTCGACTTAATAAAGTCGACTTAATAAGTGGACCTTATAAAGTCGACTTTATTGCCCTGCAGTATAGACAGGGCTCTGTTTAAGTCAACTTAAGGGCCCTTAAGTTGACTTAAACACACAGTGTAGACTAGCCCAAATGTGGTAGCTGCCTTAAGCAGGGCCTCAATTATGGTGAGGCCGACGGGGCACAGCCCCAGCCAGCTTGAAGCAACTCAACAGAGCTGCACTATTAAAAGGACGGCTTTGCAGCACCAGCTCTGAATGCCACTAATGGGAACGGGCACGTTCCAGTCGGAATGTGCCCGGGCGGCAAAACGCTGCATTACAGTTCTGGCCTTATGACCCAGCATTTGGAGGTATCTGCATATGCTCGAGGTTAAACTGTATTCTTTTATAGATTCCAGATTCACAAAGGTGTCAAATATAGTTTTTGGTGGGAACGCCATGGCAATGAGAGAATTCAAGTGTATGCTATAAATTCGGTATAAGGTGGATTTTTTGTTGTTTTTCAACCAGCCCTAGAGAATGAAATCATGTCCTTGCCCTGTAAATTGCTTGAACCACTCCTATGTATAAAACGTACCCTTCTCAGGCAAATCTTCAGACAGAGAAAGGTGGTGATCCCTATGCTCAGTACAAAGACTAAAGGGTAACATCATATATTGATAGTGATTGTTGCCTAGTGTGAATCTTAGGAAGCTTCTGTATGCTGGATGAATAATAATGTGGAAATGTGCATCCTGAAGATCAAGGGCTGAAAACCAGTCCCCCTGTCCCAGTGCCAGTAATATGGAAGAAAGAGTAACCCTCCTGATTTTTTTTTGGCAGGTACTCTTATAAATTTCTTCAGTTTTTTAAGTCCAAAATGAGCCTCTAACCACCAATCTTGTTTTGAAAGCAGAAGTAACGGGATTAGAAGCCTCTTTGGTGAGAGGCAATATGCTCTATGGCACTTATTTAGAGTAAATGTTCCATCTCCTGTTGCAATAGATACTCACGAGATAGGTCCCTGAAGAGAACTGGCGAAGAGGTTGGATTGTAGATATGGAAGGAAAGATGACAGTATACCCAGATCACATAATTTCTACTACCCATTTGTCTGTTGTTATGCTTGCTCAGGGTTGGTAGAAGGACCACTGGCAGTGTCTAAACAAGATGGTGGATGTTATGGGCTCTGGCTGTAGAAGGCAAGGGGCAATCATACATATCCTCGATCAAGTCCTCCAAATTGTTGTTTTGCAGGAGCAGCCTGAGATGTTGATAGAAGTTGGTTGTTGGCATTGCTGGGGCTTTCGTCAGAAGCATGACTGCTCATACAGCCTGTTTTGTAAGTAATGTTGGTACCTGTAGCTAAATGGCCGGTACCTGAAGGTTCTTCTCCTTGTTGCAGGGGTGTAGATTCCAAGCACGAAAAGCGTAGCCCTGGAATCATTCACAGCATGCATGACAAAATCAGTTTTGTCTGCAAAGAGGTTAACCTTTTCAAAGGGAGGATGCTCACCTGATTGTTACCTGTAGATGTTTAAGAAGGGCTGCAGAGTGAAGGCATAATGCACTACATATGACAAGAGCAGTTGCAACTATGGTGTCCACAATATCAAGGAAAACCTGCAATGAAGTTCTTGAAGCCAATTTTCCTTTTTTAAAAAATCTGAAACTGGAATGGTTTTCTGCCCTTGGGAATGTATTAAATAAACTCAAGACCTCTTTGCATGATCGTTGTTATTGTAATTTGCTACTCTCAGTTGCAAGATAGCTGATAGGTAGACTCTCCTGCCAAGTAAATCCAGTCTTTTGTTGTCTTTGTCATGTGCTGTGATGTTGTTTAGTCCTCTGGTTTGCAGTTTCTGTGACTAGTGTGTTAAAACCTAGATGGGTGAAGAGGTACTTCATATCTTTAGCAAGTAGGAGGAATACTGGCTGGAGTTTGCTGGATGTCATTTGCTGGGTCCATAAGGGCATCATCCATCAGAAGGACAATTTTAGAAGAAGTTGAGGTCTGAAATACTAAACAGTTCCTGGAATTGCTTAACGTTATCTGCATTTATCAGGGAACTATGGCCTCATCGAGTGAAGAGAATGAGTTGTGTGAAGGCAGATTTCTTTACTGCTCTGCACACTCATTCTGTTCCTCCATCAGACCAGTTGTTTGAGGTCCTGTTAATAAAACTATTAGGTGAGCTTTCCCTGTACCTCCGGAAGGTTGATGGTCTGCTGTGCGAGGTCAAATAAGTAGACCAAGCATCCCATGCAGGCCAGTGCATGTAATACAAGACTGGTAGAGTAAACTATGGAGATCCAAATCATGGATATGATGGATGTCTAGCATGTAGACTGTGTTTAGTTAGGTGCCCACTAGATAATGCTGGGAGGGTATCACTGGAAAAGGAGACGTGAGAAACTGGCTCCTGCTGACCAATGTTTCCCAGTAGGCACGTACACACCAGCCATCACGGACCCATGCAAGCATCACTGCTGGCCATGCACCACCGGCAGCCACAGACCCTACACCTGCCAGAAAACACATTCTTCCAGCCCAGGAATCTGTAACAGGCTGGAGGAGTTTAAAATCTCCCACCTTGAGCATCCTCAGACACATGCTCAGGGTGGGAGCAACCTGTGGCCAGATAGCAGCTTCGGCCAGCCTAGTAAAGGAAAAGGGGGCGGGTGGTCAGAGAACTGACAAGGAAGGACTCAGGGTTTCTCCCCATCCCTTTTCCAGCAACTGGCCTTGCCTTGCAGAAACCAGAGCAGATGCATGAAGTGACCGGCTCCTTTCAGAACCCTCCCGACTGCTGGAACTGGAGTAGGTAACAGCTAGCTTCATTCCAGCACAACCCCATCCAGGCTCCTCAGATGCTGCCCTGCTAACTAGAGGCTGTGCTGCAGTGAGGCTACCCAGGGGTCTGTGATAAAAGCAGAGTGAAAATGAAACCTCGAATAGCCATGATTACATTTTCCCACCACACCTCCCACTCCACATCAGACAGCTGCCCGTCACATAACCAGAGGATGCAGAGACTGGGGAAAAGGGGGAAGAGGGTGAATTTGCCTCTTTCCTGCCTGCATGAGCTGGGGGAGAAATCTTGTGTCTTGTAATGTAACGTCCCCCCATATTCCCCTGGGCTGGGAGCAGGGCAAGCAGTTCAGGAGTACGCTCAAGAAAACAGGATCTGTTTCTCCAAGTGTTAATCTGTCTGAAAAGCTTCTTCTACCGTTGAGACGGTTACGCCTCCTTTTGTGACGCTAGCAGTTGGTTGCTGTGGAAATTATGGTGATACCATAGGAATATCAGTTCACTTTGGGGGAATAATATACAGAGGCAGATGAACCCCCGGGGGGAAAAAAATCCTCTTTTCATGCAGTAAAAAAAAAAAAAAAAGAGAGAGAGAAGATGTGACACAAGTACAGCTATTCCTAAACGGGAAAAATTCTGAAAGTCTTCCTCTGGTATTGACAGCTCTTATTAGTCTCCTTTTCTCCTCCTCCTCCCCCCACACCTCTCCACCCCAAATATCTTGGCTGGGATGTGGGGAGGACTATACCATAGAAAATACTTCAGGGGGAAAGCAAAACAAACCGAGCAGTTAAAATGAATTTCTAACAAGGTGAACTATTAATAAAATCTCCCACAAGGCCTTTTTTTAGGCTACATTGGGCTGTGTGATAGCTCTTTAATGGTCCGGTGTGGGCTTTAGTGGAATGATCATGTCTACTTTGGAGAAACTTGTTGCCGTCATAACAGGTATTTAAAAACAGTAAAATTCATGTCTGTTCATTTTACCCAAGTTGACAGAAGAATGGTAATTTAAGACGTTTTAGTGGTTTCAGTAGTGAAAATAAAAGGGCAACATTAGTTTGTCTTCTGCCAGTTACCTCAAGGGAGCTTGTTGCTGTCAGTAGCATGGAGACTACTACAGGCTATGTCTACATTACACAAAGTTAGTCTGAATTTGTTACTTTGAATTAACAAGTTCGAGGTTAGTTTGAACTAACCTCGAACTTATCATTTTGAATTAACAATATAGACTAGCTCAAACTAACATTAATTTGAACTAATCCACTTTGTTAATTCCAGCTAACTGTCCTTAGTTTAAATTTAAGTTTGAACTAAGGGCTAGTCCAGGTCTTTACTGCACTTAGTTCAAACTAATGCTTGAGCTAAGCGCTTAGTTTGAACTAAGCAGTGTTAGTTACTAGTTCAAACTAAGCATTCATTAGTTCAAACTAACGAGTTCCTTAGTTCAAACTAATGAAAGGCTGATGCAGACAGGTAAAAAGTTAGTTTGAATTAAGCCTCCTTAATTCAAACTAACTTTCCAGCATAGACACAGCCATAGTGAACATTTTAGTAATCTAGTTTGTAAGGTACACAGTTCTGAAATCACTCAGAAAAACTCAGATCTTGCAAGTTATAAAAATAAATTTTTAATGTAACATACTGTGGATTTATGTTTCTGGTTTGGTCAGTTAGTAGCTGGCCTCTAATTACAAAGAATAAAAGTTTGTAAACGCTCTGTAGCATGGAATATCATTCATTGCTTAGACAGCACCAAGCAGAATGGAGCCCTAACTTAGTTAATGCGTGTTGGTGTTTTTATAATATAATCATTCTCTGAAGTAAATCAAAGTAAGATGACAGTAGGTTAATAAATTGTGAACATTTTATGGATTCATTTACGGTTCTAGAAATAGACTACAATTTAAAATGTTAAATATGCATTTTAAGTGATCCGTTTCTCTCATTTCAGTGTTCTTAGGTTTTGTGAAATAATTACATTTACTGTGATTTCTTTCTTGCCACTGTGATTGGAGGATGAGCACTATTACCAGTGGAGTAACAGGAAAATGCATTTGAATGGATTATGAACAACTTTGGCTTTAGTGGTTGTAAAACTGAGAGGTCTCTTCAAGTGTCTTTTTATAACTTGTGTTATTTTAAATGAAAGAATGGAGAGAATGCAGTTTTTAAACACGTAGTTTACTTTTTCCATGGGTGACTTAGTTTCACTTGGTAGATGAGTGAAGTGTTCCATGGCCCTAAAGCTGGTGCATTTATTTCACCATAGGAAAAAAACTGCTTGGAATGAATATCAGGAAGCTAGAGCAGATGGTTTAGTAATTGTTGATTTTTTAACAGTTTTTGGTGGTGATATGTTTCTCAGCAAGCCAAGGCAGATCTAAGAATGAAACCGTGTCATTTTGATTCTCAGTCTCTATGCCCTTCCACACACTCCTTGTCCAACTCCATACTGTTCCTCTCTTTCAAGTCACATGTAACTTCATAACACAGCTTGTGCTAATTAAGTTCTGCCATAGCAATATATGTCAGTGATGCAGATGTTGATACTGATAGCTAGATTTAAATGCAGTCTGAATAGTTGGGAGCTTATTTACCTAACTGTGTTCTTACTGAAGGGAGTAAATTAAATGCACTAAAATGTACACAAATGTAGGGGAAACTGAACTTGGGAAAGTATTACATGAGGAGGTCATATTAGAAGTGCATATCAATATCCTCTCTAAGCTGATGACACAGCTGAGCAAGTTATGGATTTGTGGGGGGGCATGGGGGGGTCGGGGAACTGGCTCAGCTGCATCACCAACTTACAGGGAACATTGCTCCTGACTAAATTGCATTGGGGAGGTGTCAGTCCCATGCAGTGATGATAGTGGAGATGATAAGAATTCTTCCTCTTTCTCATGATGCCTATGCTATTCAGTATGCTTTCAAAGGGCTGGTATCATCTGTTCCATTGTTAATGATGGTGCCAAAGCTTGTCCTGTAATATTTCTTGATGCAGACAAATCTGTTGGTGCAGTCAGCACTGTCGATATTCTTGGCACTGTTTGGTGACTTAGACACTATGAGTGCCATAGGCACCACACGTATAATCACTACTGATGCCGTCAGTTTGACACGTACCAGTACTGTGCTGCTTGTTTTCACTGAGGTCTGTGTCAGTTCCAAAGTTGTGGTGGTTACCCCCATTTCGTGGACATTTACTTTTGATGATGCAATGTCAGATACCAGTTTGTTTTATCAGTAAGTTCTTTAGTAGACCAATGAAGTTCTTTCTTCTCATGGAGGTCAGTGTAGCAGAGGAACCTAGCACCACTCTTGTACCAGATCTTTTGTCCATTCCTGGTGACCTCCTTCTCTTGGTCTGCTCTGTTATCAGTGGAGTAAAGTGCCTTTTTCTAGTCTTATCCTGGGAGGCCTTTTTCTAGTTTTAGACTTTTACTAATTATATCTTGTGATGCCTTTTTCTAGTCTTATCCTTAAAGTCCTCGCCATAAAGAAGGGTGTGAAGACAGAGATACATCCTGCAGCAACCAGTGAAAGGTAGTAAGAAATGTGATGTATACACAGAGAGCACTAATAGGTAATTTGGATGCTTTTAACTGCAGGAGGTAATCATGAATCACCAGAATTAAAGATGATGCTGAGTGAATTATGTTGGGACCATCAGTGACAGGATCTTGTCTATTTCTGGAGAAAAGGCTTGTGTGTGCAAGGTTTACAACTCTTTAAGAGTTATGTGTTGAACCTCTTTAGAGCACTTAAGCACATCTTGGTTGAGCCAGACAGAAACCAGGTGGTCAGGTATTATCTCCTAGTGTCTGGGTCAGTTGTGAGTCCATTGTTTTATGTGAGGAGGTTTTCCAAGATTGGTAGTGTAATAGGCATCTTGATCAACATTTCCATCAGGTAAGCTTGCCAGGGTTGTCTCAGTCATGCTGCGGCTATCATGATGACTGTTCTTGCTTCCTGGTGAATTTTTAGGAGAACACAGTAAATTAGTGGAATGGGAGGGAAGGCATAAAGGAGTTTGTTGGTCCATGGGTAATGAAAATTTTCCCCTAAAGATTGGTTGCCAATGCCAGCTCCAGTGCAGTATCTTGGACATTTGTGATTGTCATACATAGCAAAAAGGACAGTGGATGGGTGCTCCCACTCTCAGATGTTGTATCATAGGTCCGATTGTGTTTCCCATTCATGATCCTGTGTGAAGGATCTCCTTAAGGAATCAGCAATGGTGTTTTGAGAACCTAGGAAGTATGAAGGGGAAATTAAGGTAGGGTTGTTTATATGACAATTCCAAGCCTGATGGCCTCAATCCACAGTGGTTTTGAACGGGCTCCCCCTTGCCTGTTTATATAAAACATGCATGCTATGCTGTCGGTAGTGACCTTCACATGTTGGTGAGCTATGAGGGTCTGAAAACAAGATCAAGCATATCAGACAGCTCAGCACTCTTAATATGTTTACATGTAGGGTTGTTTCCTTTAAGAACCATTTTGCACTGGGCAGTAGAATGCCAAAGGTGGGCACTGGTCTTAAGGGACAGGGGCTGTTGAAGGAAGGGTGGGCCTGTTTGTAGGTTTGACAAGATCATCCACCACCGAAGACAATGTTTCACTTCTAGTGGTATCAAGAGTACTTTGCCAGTGAGACGGTGTTTTGGCCTGTAGACTGTGGCAAGCCACAGCTGGAAAGGACACATATGTAGTCTTGCATCTTTGACTACAGGCATGCTAGCTGCCATATCCCCCAGCAGTTGTAGACAGTTTCCTCCACTGGTTGTGCAGTTGAGAATAGCAGAATTTGTCAACTTGATGATTGTGGTGAGTCTTTGGCCTACAAGGAAGGCCCTGGCTTCTTGAGAATCAAGATGGGCTCCTATGAAGTCTATGTTCTGAATAAGCAGAAGAGTAGATTTCTGTCTGTTTATGAGAAGGCCCAGGCAGTGAAAAAAATGCACCATAAAGTCAATTGCATGGGATGCCAGTGCTACAGAGGGAGCTTTTATCAGGCAATCATCGAGGTAGGGATATACTGTTACTCCTTGCTTGTGAAGGTGCGTTGCTACGACAGAGTATTTTCGATGATACGCGAGGTGCTGTGGAGAGACCAAAAGGCAGAACCTTACACTAATAATATACATTGTTCACTGTGATTCTGAGGTATTTTCCTTGTGCTGGATGTATTGATACAAGAAAGTAAGCATCCTGCAGGTTGAGGGCTGCAAACCAATCCCCCTGTTCAAGAGCCACTATGGTTGTGAAGAGAGTGACCATCTTCAATTTTTAGTATTGTATGAATTTACCAACCAACCCATTTCTTTTGGGTCAGGAAGTCACAGGAATACAAACCCTTACCATGTTGTTGGTCAGGCACCCTTTCCACTGTGCCCACCTATAGGAGATGTAAGACCTCCTGTTGGAAAAATTGTACATAAGTAGTGTCCCTGAAGAGGGACAGGGAACTGCAATGGAAGAACGGTCTGGGAATCAGAGGAAAGGTGTAACCAAATTGGATGGTGTCTGTGACCCATCTGTCATTAGCAATGGTTGACCATTGTTGGAAAAAGTAGTTTAGGTGATCATTGTAAATGAAAGATGGTAGTGGCTCATTAAGTTCACGCAGAGTTTGCAGAACCTCAACCAAGAGCTCAAAACTGAACTTTTGAGGGGGAGCCTGGGACATCAAGGGTTGGTTGGATGGTTGTCTGAGATGCTGAGTACGCTGACAGTTATATGATTGTTGGTCCTGGCATCTATACGGAGGCCTGTTCTGAGGCTGAACCTGGTACCTCAAATAATATGGTTGGTTGCGGTAAGGTCTATGGCATGTCACAGGTGTGTAAATCCCAGATTCTGACTGTGGCTATGGAATCTTTAGAACCATGCATGATTTTGTGTGTATTTTCAGCGAATACTCGTTTCTTTTCAAAGGGAAGAACTTCAATGGTCATTTGTAACTGCTTGGGGAGGTCTGTTAAGTCTAACCATAGCACCGATGCAACACAACCCTCACGGCAATGGTACACGAAGTCATGTTGGCAACATCAAGAGCTGCCCGCAGAGACATCCTAGAGGCTAACTGTCCCTCTTGGATAACTGCATGGAATTGTTGTTTCTTTCATCCAGAATACAATCAATAAAGTCTGCTAATATCAGATAACTGTTGTGGTCATAATTATCAAGTGGTGCAGTATAATTCACAACTCTTAACTGAAGGGTGGCCAAGATGCAAACTTTTCTGCCTAGCAAATCCATCTTCTTGTCCTCCTTGTTGTGTGGCACTGATCTGTTAAATTGCTGCTTATGACACTGATTGGCAGCTTCCACAACCAAGGAATTAGGTGGCAGATAGTTAAACAGATAATCCAAATCTTTATTGGGAACATAATATTTTTTCGGCCATTTTAGAAGTGGGTGGTATCGTGGCTAAGGTCCACCAGGTATCATTCATGGAATACGTGAGAGCAGAATTCATAGGTAAGGCTACTGTCGTAGATGATTTGATCTGAAGGATCTTGAGGTGTTTGTGCTGGTTTTTCACATACATCCTGCATAGGTATCCCCAGTGAGACTGCTATTCTGTGAAGGAGATCTTGAAAATGCCTGAAGTTGTTTGCTACAGTCAGAGGAGAAGGCATGATGGCTTCTTCTGGGGACAAGGATGAATTATGAGGCGGGGACGTTGGTTCCAGTTCCTCTAGCTCTTCTTCTGAGTGTTGTAGGTTTAGTATTGGTGGAGGTAATGAGTAAGGGGGAGGTCTATATTCTTCAGATGTAGACTGTCTTGTGAAAAATGCAGAATAGTGGGACCAAGCATCCCAGCCGGACCAGTGATATTGATATGCAGCAAAAGGAGTGTACCAAAGAGGAGGATACCAGGGAGATGGTGGCATTGTAGGTGGTAGTTCTGCCTTATGTCCTGGTGGCTATGGTGATAGTGGCTGAGGTTAAAAAGTAGGTCTAGGGTAGTCATCCTCATTATTGTCGCTCGAAAATGGTAACAGAGAAACTGCCAGCTGGAAACAGGAGAGCTGGGGAAGCAGCAGTACCATGCATTGTGGCAGACGACGGATTGTCTGTCTATCAGTTCATCCTCCACAGTGTTGTGGCATCTGTGCTTCTCTCTGTGTTTTCTTGGTGCCATCTGTTTTCCAGAATGAGTCAGGGCCAAAGTTGATGACTGAACAGAACAGCATGGTACCATTTGTTGGTTATGTGGTATGGAGGACAATATCGGTGTTGAAGATCAGGCTCTCAGCACTGAGGCAGAAGGTGCCATAGGGTAATCCAGAGGTGTCAGTTCCAGTATTGGTGCCACAGTCATTGTCGGAGGGACTGAGGAAGTTGATGGTGCCATTGCGGAAGCAGTTGAAGGCTGTTTAACCACTATCAGCGCACACTGCTTTTGCAATTTAGATTTGTTCCAATGGTCCAAAGTGGAAGAGGACCTTTTTAGGGATTTTATCATAGGTGTACCTGAGGAACCATAAGCCTCTTTGGTAGGAGTTTTATGAGTAGATGACAGTGAATCTCTCCTCTTTGAGCCTGAATGAGGAGGACTAAGATGTCCTTCTTGGATATGAGTCTTTTGAGGAACTGACTCTGATTGGCTTGGGTCCGATGCCGGTCGCAGGGAACATTCTATCATTAAGATTACGGTTGGAGGTCCCTTTCTCATCTGGCTCTTGAGCTTAGGTTTTGGCAATGGACACATTTCAGTGAGATATGTTCTTTACCTAAGCACTTGATGCAGGCTGCATGTTTGCCTGACCCCAGAACTGCATTGTGGAAGCTCTCGCAGCTCTTGAAACCCAGTGAGCCAAGTATTTTGAAACAGGAAAGAATGGACCTTTTTTTTTTTTTTTTTAAGACCTGGGAAGAGTGACATCTAGGAAAGGGTTAGGAGGACAAAGGAAACTGGGAAGGCAGGGTTTAACGGCACACAGATTTAGCAAGCTGAGAAGTTTGAGCTCCACCCATAACCTTGGATGGCTGAGAAGGTACGGGGAGGGGGGCGTCGGATCGCGCATGGACCAAGCAGGCACCAAAATGAGCAAGAGACAGCTTCTCGGCGTCCACACGACCCAGATGAGCACCACTAGAAGGTTCTCTGATGTGTGCTGCATGGACACTCCAGCACCCAAGGCAGCGTACCCACGGGAACACTACTCAAAAAAGTATTAGCTTCAGGCAGAGGTCCCTGTCATGCTTGGCTCTAGATGTCTTTCTGCGTGATATGCCTTTCACTCAGGGTGCTCACCCAAAGCTGACATAGCTTCCCTGTATAAGACACACTGTTTGAAGCTGGGAGAGCCTGACCTAATAGTTTTTTGTAATTTTTTTTTTTAAACAGGGCTAAGGTAACCTAACCTAAACTACATGTAAGTTGCCTAACTTTATGGGGGGGTACAGATTATTAAAGATTTCTCAAACAGGCTGCGGAAAGCTGATGAGGGCTTCATCCCACACTATGGGCAACTGAGAAGGAACCAAGGGGGTGGGATCACACACACTAAAAAGTTTGCCAGCGGTCCTGTGAGATGAGGACACTGCACATACAACTCAGCTGGGGACTGATGACAAAATCTCTGATTAAAGATCTGAGGACATGTCAGCTGTATCTGAGGAGCCACAGACCCACTACATGAAGAAAAACGGAGGCTTGGTCAAGAAAGGAACTTACGGAATGGGAGGAAAATAAATGCAGGGACAAATATGTCATAGGATGAGGTCACATTGTAACAGCAAATAAAAGCAGAGCTTACACCTCAATAAAAAGAAATGTTTACTTCCATGTCTTATAGCAAACAAACTTTTCTATCAATAATTATCCTTTGCATTTTGCTCTACATAAGTACACATCTATACATAAGCTATTTACATATAAAGGAATCTTATAAAACATTTCCGCATCCTATTACCTTTCTTTTATGATGGGTTGTGGAAGCATCCATCTCCTCCTCTCCTATATTGTCTATCTGTGAAGTTGGACTACAATTCATCCTCTCTTCTTCTTGCCTCTGAAGCCTGTCTGCTACAGCTTGAATGGCTTCTGTCCATTCTTCCCTGTCAAGAATGAATCAAAGTTCCTAATAATAAAAACTAAGAAGGCTTGACCTCTTAAGCAACCAAATGGTTTCTAATGATTGTCTGCACAACAACAGTGTTTCTATGTGTGAAGTACTTATGCTGCATAAAGAATTACTGAAGTAATTTGCTTCATTTTTACTCTCAAATACTACAGTCTGGCACACAGTGGTACATGCTCTATACAGTTATATCGAGCAGCACAGAGTAGATGTGCATGGTAGGCTATATCAAAATAATTAAATGAGTTTGATTTTCTGAATTTTTAATAGTAAGTTAAATAAGTCGAAGTACAGCTCAGGGCTCGGTAACTGCAGGTGGTGTCGTGCAATCCTAACAGAAGCACTGTTTCGTGATAAGCTTATTAAAAAGAAGATTGCTAAGAAACAAAAAATGCACAATATAAGGCAATGATATGCTGTTAGACCCATCCAGCTACATCTAATTGTGTGTATATAGCTGTACTAATATAACATTAACAACACTGAAAGGAAAGCTAGTAGCTATGCAATTTCTAACAGAATGCCAAATCATGGTGTTAGTGTCAATTGGAAGTAGTTACTAAGATAACAAGGCTTTACTTCCTACTTCACAACAAAACTAAGTAATGATACTGTGTATCATATTATTACATGGCACCTCATCTCCTGTCTCACATACACTTATCTTGTGTATGAAGAGTTAATTCTAATGCTTATACTTAAAGATGTGTGTATACACCTACTATAGTTGTACGATATTCCCTTTTGTGACAAAACAAAAGATATACTAGAATGAGTGAAAGGAAATTCAGAGCTATTGAGAGAAGAAAAAAGGGATTTCGGATTTAGCTTATGTTGTTAAAGATTTAACACTGCAGAAACATGTCATGATACTTTCCATTAAGTTATGTAGCATCCTTAATTTTATGTTAGATATGAACTAAGAACATTTTAAACAGGCAAACATAAATTCTTAAAATAATTTTATACAAAAATCAGATAATGCAGTAATCAAAATCAAGACTTATGACATACTGCTACCTATCTGTGCTGAAACTTCTGTTCAAAGAATCTGAAAGAATAAACATTCCTCACCTTTCCTCTGGAGTGTCTACATGAAATGTCCTTTCTATGACAGTTGTCCACTGAAGACATCTGATAATAAATGTATTTGGCTTTGGTCGCTCTGTTTTCATTAGCTGACATTCTAGAAAGATATAAACAACATTTTTTAAAAATAAATATTGATATGATAATATGAGAAGAACAAATAATATTGTTTAGAAAAATTACGTGTAGTTCACATACACATCCAGTTTTTGTAAGAGGCCATTGAACTAATTTACCTAATGCCTAGTTGAACCTGGGGCATGGACGGAAGCTAGTTAGCTGAAACTCATCCAGACAGAAGAACTCATGGAACTTTTTTCAATGTCCCCCACACAGAGAGTGATCACCATTTGTAAAACATGTATACAACTGGAGGGGGATAAGATACTCGACTGATCAAAGATGTCAATGTATTGCTTGCAGTTAGAGACCCTTTTCCATCAGCAACCAGCAAGATGAACCTGATCTTTTCTCTTTAATACAAACAATGCCACAATTATTCATGTGATTGTCACTTTCAGATTAGAGTGCTGCAATGAGCTCTCAATGGGACTACCACATGACTATTAAGAAGCTGAAGCTAATAGAGCATTGCAATCAGTTTATAAGACTCAGCAAAAGATTGGGAGTGCATTAGACCAGTTCTCCATGATCCCCAGGTGCTTCTAATAAGCTTTCAGATGAAATTCAAAGTATTGATTTTAATACCTAAAAGCCTAAATGGTCCGGAACCTACTTAAGTGGGAGTTTTGCCTCTTTCCCGTGGTCTCCTGCCACAGTTAAGATCAGCAGAGGGGCTCAAGCTGAAGCTCCCTTAGTATAAACAAGAGGGAGCTGCTGGCAGGACATTTTCTGTGAGTGGTCCTCTATTTTGCAGCTCTCTCCTACAAATCTGCCATACCTGTGTCTGTTCACCTTTTAAGTGCACTGCAGAGCTCATATTTTTTCACTTTGCTAAAGCTGCTTAGAAACTAGAAGTTGATGTGGATATATTTATACTGTGATTTTAAAATGTATAAGATAGTCACCTAGAGATGTAGTTTTCAAAACTGAATAAAAAAATAGAATTATTTTCAAAATTGTACATATGAACATACATTAATACACAATATCAACTGTGCATCTATAAATATGTATTCCTATGAAATGAATAGTAATTGTAAGTTTGCTTTTACAAGTACATTTCTTCAAGTTGAGAGTTTTGTTTAAGATTCCTTAAAATTCCCAGAATTCCTTCGGGACAAATAAATTCTTCCACATCCTCCCATATACAACAAAAAATCAAAACAGAATAGTTAAGGCATTTCAGAGGACAAGCTAATAAAAAATCCCATACATAGACTGAACTTTTGAGCATTTATAATTTGGGAAATGTGAATGAATGCTTTACCTTTCCACAGGACCATTAAGCTAGTATGTAATCACGCACTATTTTTCAAACATCAGCAAGAACACTTCCAAAACTTTAGAGAGGTTTTTTTTAATGTTGTATATTTATTCTAAATTAGTAGCACATGTCCAATTACGTTTATTGACTTCAGTCAAAATCCAACAATTGATAGTCACAGGCAATTTCCACTGATTTCAATCCTAACTGGTTTTGCTCACTGACTCAAGATTTAGCCTGTAAATCCTTTATAGTAATAAACCTATTTCCTGTATGTTTTTTAATTATTTTCTCAGCACTTGTTCTATAAATTTAGAGGGATATTGTCTCCATTTGCAAACAATACTAATATAATAAATCACTACTCAGGTGTGTTCTTCAGAATCCATTAGAGAAACTTGGACAGTGACCTGTGAATAGGGCATTTTTAAAAATAATTTTGTTTGATTCTCTCTCTTAGGCACAAGGTCTTTTTTTTTTTTTTTGTGTTAGTTAATTTTATGTTTCATGTAACTTAGCTGACCTTTTGTTAAGGCAGTTTCAGGTTATTTCTTCCCCTGAGTAATGGATACATTTTCTTCAAAAGACTTAATCATTTCTTTTAGTAAGTGAAAAGATTCTATGTATAGAATTTATACTCATAAAGAAAGAAATAATTTAACAGTAAAATACAAAAGTTCATGGTAAGCCATTTTAAGTTTTCTTCCACTACAGTCCAAATCGCTCAAATTTCAAACCAAATAATGGGCTTTCCTGTGAACTAGTTCTCTCAGTTTGAAATAACATGGTGGAATTCCAGATATTAATCTAAAAAAACTGGTGAAAAACACAAATAAATTTGTTTCCATTCATGAGTAGAGTCTTCACCACAGAGCTAGCTTAGAGCATCCTTCCCACTGCAAACACCTACCCATGCCACACTCACGTGGCTGCATCCATCCTGGTGCTGTAATAGCCTGTGTGCTGGCATAGACTTCTAGTAGGGTGCCCCATCAGCTGTAGTGGTGCATTAAGCTGTGCCAGTCTCTGAATTAATTCAGAGTACTGTGGAAGAATTTGACACTTCTTCCTGTAGCTCCTCCTGTGAAGCAGAGCTCTCATGGGTTTTACTCGTTATAGGTTCATCAGAAGGCTAGTGTCAACTTCAACCCAACTGACGGAAGGGTTGAAGGATTTCTTGGATGTCATCTCTATTCTAATACTAAAAGTAAAGCAGAAATGGGGCAGACAAACAGAGCATCACAGTGAAGTGAGGAAGAAGCAAAGAGTTGAAGAAAGTATAATGAATGTGAAATTGCTTCGTAAGATTAGAAGACTCAGCGCTCTTGGACTCAATTAGCCTGTATTGTTACTACCAAGAAGATGGGTTGCTGACCCCAGCTGAAACCCAAGCCCACATCCACAGTCACTCCTACTAGCCTGGGATTAAACCAGCTTCAAACCCCAGTTAGAGGTTTCACTGGGTGGATGGAAAAGGTTTAGGAGCAGCACCCAGGATATTGCCCAGATTAACCCTGCAATAAAGACATACCATTAGAGGTGAAAAATCAAAGAGCTGACACAAGCACCATGGAACCTAACAGAGACAGCTGCATACAATCTGGAGCACACTGACCAGTTAACCTAAAGCATAAGCTCAGTAAGATACCTGCATATATGCAAGGACTCTCACAGTTTACCCCAGCATGTAAGTGTCAGATCAAATTAAAATATTAAAGCAGGAGGAAGCAGAATCTCTTATATTTGAAATTTTCAGAGACACAGAATCTGAGGAAGGCATCGGTCTAGACTGCCAACTGGATCCTAGATGAAAGGCATTCCCCCTCATTTCTTGAACAATGCCAGAACAGTCACATAGCCTTCCTAAAGAAAAGAAATGATGACCAAAGAAAAGTCACCAATTAGTTCTTACTAAATAAAGTTTTCTTGGATAGTCCAAGTGTGTAGAACAGCTAGAAAAAGGTCATCACTGACCCTAGCTCTGATAACTACCAGAGCTGCTAAGAGTAAACATGATCCACTCTTCACAGCATCAGACGAAGTGGGATTTTCTCCCATTAAAGCTCATGCAATAAATAAATGTTAAGTCTTTAAAAGTGCCTGTTTGTTTTGCCCAACTAGGCTAACGCAGCTACCCCTTTGGAAATGATCCACTCTAGAATCACGATCAATAGCATCTTTAAGGGAAACTGCCACCTTGAGGGGAAGAGATTGTTTCAATGTCTATAAAGCTACCACAGGATCTCAGCTTTCAAGAGGTCCCCTAGTCCCTAACTCCAAGAATCTGCACTTTTCTTTGGGAAGATGACAACTTAGAAATGTTCCAGAACTTAGCAGCAGCAAGAACCTGGCATCCACAGCTCTCAAAATTTGGTATTCACTGTTGCAGTGTACTCACAAGCCTCTTGAGAATTCTCTTCTAGGGGGTGAGCTGTTGTGAGACTATTTTGTTTGAGAGAAAGGAATAAGGGAGGGGCCTTTCTCCTCAGTCTAGACAATTAATCAAAAAATTACCCTTTCACTTCATTGTCCTCCTTGTGATATTTATTGATTCAAAGTAAAGAATCAGAGAAGCACCTCACCACTTCTCAAGTACAGTAAAGTACAGCTCTCCACATGGATCCTGCAGCATTTGTCAACGCCCATCCTAACAGCACCTCCGTAAAACAGAGTAATAGTTCTTTTGAGCCAATTACAATGCCTAATAATTTCTGCATCAGAAGATTAAAAAAATATGTATACTGTTGTCCATTACCTCAGAATTACCAAAACTTTGAAAGAACACCTATTCACAAGCAAAAATATTGACCCGTGCTTAAATAACCTTGATGCATTGAATAATTAGCATGTCTGACTGGAGGCCAAAAACAGAAATGGTCTTCCAGCCTCATTTCCCTTGTAAATGTTATGACTGGCTGGTTTTCCCATGGGGCTTAAATTTCGCTAACCTTCTGCACTTTTAAAAGAGTGTGCAAAGCTAATTTTATTACAGGAGGGGCTGGAAGCACCATGTTTAGGCTCATGTTTTCCATGCAAGGAACCCAGCTCAAGCTGTGAATCCCTACAACCAAAGCTGTTCAACTGTCTCTGAAAACACTACTAGGGAATACTGCGCTATCCATGATCACAGTCAGACTTCCACTGGTGGAGCTACAGTGGTATCAACACTGGGCTCAAACACTACTGCTGACAAAGTCTTAGAGGCATTAGGAGATGCAACTGCACATTTTTCAGATTCTGTCACAGAATCAAAATTATTTGTGGAAGGCATTCTCTCTCCCTATTCTTATGAGATTACTGTATCCCCAGGAAAAGATGGATGAAGATGCACTGGCAGTGCGAGGGGCACACAGAAGATGCATTAGCTAAGGTGCAGAGGTCAATCTTTGAAACAACCAACTACCTTATGTAACTAAATAAAATTACCTCGGCATTTGGAACATTCCCCATATTAAGTATGTAGAAAACTAAAAATGTAGAGGGGAATATATTTCTTTATGTAAGGCAAACAATAGTGATTATTTAACACTGTGAAACTATCTTTGAAAAAGAAAAGGAACACTATCTCTGTAAAGCAATGAACATTAAAATGAACATTTAAGTCATCATCAGATTTATGACAAAGCTTGAAAATAAAATCTCCCAAGAGCAAATGAAGCATTCACAGGTTTATAGGTCCATTATAAAAAAGACTTATACAATACTAACATTGTCAAAAGAAGTCATACCACTAGATTCTGTACACTAGAATACTGAATGAACACTGTTCAAGCTTCTAGAACAAGTCATTTTGGGGATGTCTTACAAGACTCACATTAGAAAACTTTGCAAAAGATGAAGAATGAAGTTTATGTCAAAGTTTCATTATAAAACACTACTGCCTGATACAACTTAAACATTTCCAAAAATGTCCCCTTGTGAACAGAGAATCATGCATGCAAACTTCAACAAGTTAAGGCAGATTTTTAGAAGGTAAAATGACCAAACTGAAAAATTAGGCCTAGAACAAACAGTTACAACTTATAGAACTTCTGTGACTCCACAGTAAAATTAAATAGCAGCCTTCTGTTATGCTGATCAAGTTTACATATATTGTTCATCCTCTACCCATCCTCCTTATCCTAAATATCATTCATTCTGTGTTTTGACTTGCACATGTTTAATTATAAACTCTTCAGCATTTATTCTATGCTTGGTGAAACGCTGTCCAAAATCTATAGGGTTGTATATATATTTATTGAATAGTAATAAATTCTATGTGACTTCTTACTAGGCTCTGCAATTAGCAAATACTAGTATGGATGTAATTTTTCTTACAGTTGGTCAGTATTGGAAAAATTTTCCTTAAAAAGTGCATCTTCTTGTCAAAATTTTTAATTTCAGAGAAAAATGTTAGAAAATCAAAGTCAGAAATTTTGACCAATTCAGGTTCTAATATTCTCCAGATACTATAGAACCCTGATTATTTTTAAACTAAATGTTAAGATGACATTCTTCAAAAAAGAAATTTTCAGAAAAGCAGAGTAACACCACATTTCAAAAACACTGAAATCTGCTGGTACCTGGAACACCCACACCTCACAAGTTATTATATGTATATTTATTTCAGTAAGCAACATCTCTACTATGATTGGAAAGTGACAACTTTCCATTAGCCCAAACAGCTAATGAGAAGTATGCGTAAAGATCAATGAGCAACTACTAAAATACAGAATATTTCAATACTCTTCCATTAGTTACTGAAACACTGCATTACACTTAAAAAGTTAGGAAAGTAAAGTACAAAACACTGAGGAACAAGTGAAGCTGGATTCCAAGCACTGGCTCAGGATAGTTAAGAGATATCTGAGTCATTACCAAAAGAAGAGAAAAAAACACCATGATGTCTTCAAATTTGCTACTGTACATGAACAAATGTAATAAAAAGACTGAATCTCAATTCAAAACATTTGGAACTCTAAATTATCATTCAAAAAGATAAGTAAGCCAGTAAAGAGACTCAACTTCATGTTCTTGTATGCTAACCATCTATAATTTAGAATTACACATTTCAATCTTAAAAGTTTTCAGCGCAGTTAGGATTCAAGATCATCCATCAGTTTTTTCTAACCTTCTAATACTAGGAAGCATACCATATCTGAAGAGACACTAATGTTCAAAAAACTACAATACTAAATAAGGGACAGAAACAGGCAATATAGTGTTATAAAAAACTGTATGTCAGGTCATTTCTGATCTTTCATCTAAGAAGGGAAAAATAATAAAAGAAGAGTTTAAATATATGCAAAAGATCTTTCTGAATTACTGAACTTCCCTCCTTAAAATGAAAAGATGATGTAAAATTCCAAAGGTTAATTTTATTCATTCTGCAAAGAAAATGTTTGACACCTCCTCAACTATTAGTTAAACTACTATTTTCCAGTAAAAAGATGCTACTACATAAATTAGATAGGTTAGTTAAACTCTCCTGAGCAAACTCGAACTACAAGCAGTATTTCAAAATGTTCTGTTTACTTTACACCATTCTGAACCACAGATGACAAAGTTTGCTTGAAGCTGTAATTGCTCAGTAAAACTGGGAAGCCAATTAGAAGGCCTGAAACCTGCCAGCTGAGGGGGTAGGGGAGAGAAAGCAGATCATCTGTTCCGATTTTATTAAAAAGTTTGAAGTCTGAAGTCTACACCTTTAACCATTTAATCATCAGTTTACTTCCCCAATTACAGTCATTCAGCATAAAAGCAGAAAAGACCACAAAACAATCATCATGATTTTTTCATACATGCAAGGTTCCAGCATCAACACAATTTGTTGATTTGGCTAGACAAGCTATTAAGCAACAAAATACACAGACTATACAACAGTATTCTTACTAAGTTGATCAGAAGGCTCTCAAATGCAGATGACGTCTGTTATGGTATGAGGGAAACGAACACAGAAGGTAACTTCTCAAGATCATGTAGTTTCTTCTATATCAAGTTGTAAAGTAAGAATTAATATTTTGTTATCAAGAGTATGGTTAATATTATGTACTGAGAGTAGGCATTACAACTTAGCAACAAGAAAAGTAAGCTCAGCGCTGCATACAAGACACAAATAGGTTAAGCATACTCCACGCTACTGAATGAGAAGTGCCTTGATGTAGCTGGTCATACTCCATATTCTGTTGCTTTTGATCCCCCAGGAGGCAGTGTGCTGGCACCCAGTCATTGCATACTCTCATGCAATAAGGGACTGCGCAAACACCACAGTTTTACATGCATGGTATTTATTTTTAAACCCTGAGGAGAAAATGTACACAAATAAATCTGACAATTTTGTGGGTTCATTTAGTGCTCATGAAACTGAGGTATTCACAGCAATAACCTGAGCCAGATATAACACACTTCCTGCAGCTCTGCACTCATCTCATCTGACATGCCATCCTTAAGCTATTTCAGCTATAGGCACCTCGTCAGTAGAAAAGGAAAACTACAGTATGCCAGCCTGGTGAAGGTTATGTGAGGTAGACAAATGTCCATTAGCTTTAATAACATTTAATGCAATAACGACATTTAATGGAAGTCATTTTGGCCAATGACCCCTGTCAAAATTTGAGACCAATCAACTGCAACATCTAGCATTCTTTCACATGCTAACATGAAAAATTCCCTAAGAGAATCAGATCCTAGCATATAAAGTTTGGATAACAAAATTAGGCCTTTCCAGAGCACTTTAATGACATAAGGTACAGGAGGAAAGAAATGCAATGCCTCCCCGCACCCAAAAGAAAGAAATGAAAGAATGGTTACTTACCTCTGTGATGCTGTCTGGGTTTGCGGACTATTTACGATTATTTTTCATATTAATATTTCATATTGGCAATAATCCATATGTGATATGCCATGTTTGGTGTCAACAGAAAATCTGTAATCTGCTAAGAATGATTATATGGTTTATATGTAGGTACCATGTCTGTACTTGAAATTAAAAATCTATTTGTTTTTGTGTGTGTTCCAAGTGGTTTGTTCTTAAGGCAATCTCAGACTGGGTGTCTGCAAAACTATTATTTCCCTTGATGGCCTCATCAAGGGGGCTCCCATCTACAGTGAGCCTAAGAAGAAACCTGTTTGACCAATTACCCAAACTGACTATGTGGTCCACCTACATTTTGGTCTGGCAAGGACTCTGAGATAAAAGGCAGGGGACTGATCTCCATTTTGTCTTTAGTCTTCAGTCTGTCTGCAACTAACACCCTCCTCTGGAACTGTTCTCCTGGGACTGGATGAAGAACTGAGACTCACCCAGCAGCAGCAGCTGCTGCTGCTGCTGCTGGCTGCACACCAGAGGACTGGGACTAATCTGCAAACTACAGGATCGTCAAGGATTTGTTTTCTATGGACTCTAAATCATTTGTATGCATGTGATTCACTTTGACCCTTTAACATCTCTCATATCCTGTTTGTTTTCTTTTTATATTAAACCTTTAGCTGTAGTTACTAAAGGATTGGCTGACAGCATGGTATTTTGTGTAAGAGCCAAGCCCCTATTCTTCTGGGCGATGTGGCTGACCCTTTGGGGTCAGGAGAACCTATTTCTTAAAGAGACCCAGTGACTAGAGGGGACCATAGGAACTGATGTGCAGTAAGGGGGATGTACCTGTTACGCTTGGTGATGACCAGAGTGGGGAATCAGAAGCATGTTTTGTTACTGACTGGGAGACTGGTTTAAGTAGCACCCATCAGTGGTTTAGGGGTTCGGCCCCTGGTTTTGCAGCTTGCCCTGATCTTGGCACATTCAGAAGGGTACCTCAGGAGGCCTGAGTCACAACCACATTACTGTTCTTCTTCAAGTTGTGCTGCCCATGTCCATTTCCATTTCCATTTAGGTGTGTGTGCCCCACGTGCACTGATGCCAGAAATTTTTACCCAGATGGTATCTGTAGGGGCAGTTCTAATGCCCTCTGCAGAGGCACACAAATGTGCCCTAACAGGGCACTGCTGGCCCACCAGTTCATTCTTCCCAAATGCCAACTGATGGGTAAAGTTGTGCAATGGACATGAGCAACACAACTCAAAGAACAACAGTTATAGGGTAAGAAGCTCCTTTCTTCTTCGAGTGCTTGCTCATGTCCATTCCTATTTAGGAGACTACCTAGCAATACCCCCAAAGGTGGAATGGTGTTCACAGATAAACCCTCTACACCATCACCCTGCCAAAACCAGGACTGTCCCAGACCTGCTCCATGATGGCAAAATGGGATATACAAGTATGCACCAAGGAGCACATAGCTGCTCTACAGATGTCTTGTACAAGAACACATGCAAAGAAGACTGCTGAACGTGCCTAAGCCCTTTTGGAGTGAGCCATCACAGACATCATGGGTATGACTTCCCCCAACTTGCAAAAGACTTGAATGCGGGCTAAACAAACAAGGAATCTGATGGCACTTTTAAAGACTAAAAAAATTATTTATCAAATGCCTTTTGTGAAAGAAAAATCTTACTTTGTCAGACACTAATCCAATATAAGATTTGCTGTGATGACCCCAACCTTCATCCAGTCAACAATTTCAACAAAATGTTGCATGGTTTGATGCAAGCTTAGTCTTCTCTATACAGAAAGCCAGAAGTCTCCTGACATCTCTCCTTGTTAGAATTGTGAGGCTTTGGAAAACATCCTGCTTGATATAGAAGCTGGAAATCACCTTTGACAGGAAAGCTTGCTGCGGTTGTTGGACCCTGCACTCACAGAAGATTGTATAAGGGGGTTGAGAAGTCAAGGCTTTAATTTCCAAGACGTCTTTCTGAGGTGACTGCCACCAGGAATGTGACTTTCCAGAAGGTGTCTGTCAGGGAACAGAAAGCCAAGGGCTCAAAGGGCCATCCAGTAAGTCTGGAGAGAACAAGCTTCAGATCCTATTGGGATAGTGGTTCCTGTACTGGTGGAAAGTGTCTTTCCAGGCCTCAGAGGAATTCATTTCAAATTTCTTGGTGAGAAGACTGTTTTCCCTAGAATAAGTGGGTGAAAAACTGATATGACTGCTAGCTGCACCCCAAATGAAGAAAAGGCCAAACCTGATTGAGAAGGAGAAGGTAGTCCAAGATAATTGAATGGGTGATTTACTTGGAGAAACATAACAGTAGGCTGCCCCAACATGAACCATTTCCACTTGGCAAGCTGAGATGCTCTGTTGGAATGGTTCCCACTCTCCAGAAAGACTGACAGCACCTGTGAAAAGCAGAACTGTTCTTCATCTTGGAGCAACCAAGCCAGGAGGTGCAGAGAGGCCATGTGTTCTGGCCCGTGTGGAATCTAGGACTACTACAATAAATTCTATAAATTCTATCCTGTGGACTAGATTGAGTGTTGACTTTTGCTTGTATATTAATAGGCCACTTCCTTGACAGGTGGTCCTGACTATCTCCATGCTGTTGGGCTTACATTCTTGATTGGCCCCTGAGGGGCCAATCATTCAAGTACAGGAAGACCTCTATGTCTTGGCATATGAGCTAGGTCATTAGCACTGCCATGCACTTGGTAAATACACATGGTGCAGTTAGGAGGTTGAAGAGGAACACTGTAACCTGATAGTGCTGCGAGCCCATAGAATCTCTTGTAATCTGGAAAAAATGGAGATGTGGAAGTAAGCATATTTTTAATCAAAGGCACCATATCTGTCACCTGGATCCAGAGAAGGAATGATGGAAGCTAGAGAGACCATATGGAACTTCAACCTCTTGAGATACCTGCTGAGACCTCCCAGGCCCAGAATACATCTCAAGGCTCCTTCTGCTTTTGGAATCAGGAAACAGTGGAAATAGAAGTTTCACCCCTCAATTCTCAAGGGACCTTCTCCACAAGGGTCTGCAACTCCTGGATGAGAAGCTGCTTGCCCAAGGACCCCTAAAGAAGGATGGGGATGGGTGGGGTTGAAGGAGCAAGGTAAACTCGAGCATATAGGTGGTGGCAACAATGTTCGTAACACAGTGGTCCAATGCTATGGTAGACCAGGCCACTAGGAAGGAGGCACAAGGAAATGAAAACAAAAAGTCTGGATACAGGGTGGTGGATTGTTGGTTGCCCTTGGGTGCATCTTCAAAAGTTCTGCTTTCCACCTTGATGGCGGCAGCTCAAGCCTGACGGGGGGGGGGGGAGGCAGTAATCAGTGAGTGACCCTCATGACTCTTGTAATCCCTATTCTTACTTTTGTAGGGCTCTCCACAGGGTCGTCCGATGAACCTACGTCTCACTTACAGCTGGTGAATGAGAGGCTATACAAGCCCAGAAAACACAATGTGGTCCTCAGGTTTTTAAACCCATGGAGCCTGGCATCAGCATGGTCAGCAATCAAGGGTTGTACCATCAAAGTGGAAGTCCTGAGTGAACTGCTGAACCTCCAGTGAAAGACCAAACTATGTGAGCCAAGAGAGCCTTCTCACTGAAACCACCAGTACCACAACCCTTGCTATGGAATCAGCAGCATTTGAGGCTGCCTGAATGAAGGCTTTAGTGATCACCCTCCCTTCCTCCAGGATGGACATGAATTCTTTGTTGGAAGCCTGTGACAAAGATTCAGAAAATTTTAACAAGAATTGCCAGATGCTGAAGTGGTAGCTTCCTACTTCCGCTTCTTGGTTGCACACAAGCAGGCGTAGTCTTGTTCTTGAATAAAATGCATGTCCAAAAAGATCAAGATTTTTAGCCTTGTTGAGGTAGAACACATTTAGTGTTGTCTCTCCTTTCTGTTAGCAATGGCTATTAGTGACCCCAGAGAGGGATCATAAAATCACAGAAACTGGAAGGAACAATGAGAGGTCTGAGTCCAATCCCCTGCACTCAGGGCAGGACCAAGGAACATAAGAACCATCCCTGACAGGTGCTTGTCTAAACTGCTCTTAAAAACTTTCAATGAAGCAGATTCCATAACCTCCCTAAACAACTTATCCCAGTGGTTAATCACCCTGCCAGTTAGGAATTTTTTCCTAATGTCCAACCAAAACCTCCCTTGCTGTAATTTAAGTCCATTACTTCTTGTCCTATCATCAGCAGCTAAGGGAAACAATTTTTCTCCCTCCTCCTCGTGACAACCATTTAGGTATATAAAAACTTATGCCCCCTCTCAGTCTCCTCTTTTCCAGACAAAACCAACCCAGCTCTTTCAATCTTCCCTCATAAATCAAGTGTTCAGACCTCTAATCATTCATGTTGCTCTTGTCTGAACTTTCTCCAATTTGTCCACATCTTTCCTAAAATGAGGTGCCCACAACTAGACACAATATTCTAGCTGAGGCCTAATCAGGGCAGAGTAGAGCAGAAGAATTACTTTCTGTGTCTAACTGGCAGTATTCCTGTTATATACATTCTAGAATTATATTTGGGGTTTTCTGGGGGGAGGGGGCGGTTGTAACAATGTTACCCTGTTGACTCATATGTAGCTTCTGGTCTTCCATGACAGTGGTTGACAAACTATTTTCCTCAGGACCTAGCTCTGGACCCCTCTGCCATGCAGCAACCCTCCACTGAAAAAAGTGGCCACCACAACAAAATTGAAAAGTCACCCCCCCCCCCCCCCCCCCCCCCCCCCCCCGAGAATCCTTCATCATTTTCATCCTCTCTCTCTTGAAACATCTATTGCATCTCTGAAATCTACACATCTAATTTGAGATCACCTACATGGAACACGCAGAGGATGATCCCACATGCTATATTCCTGTCTCAAATCAGGAAGTAAGAAAAGTCTCTAAAATTGCATGTAGCTACCTGGTGGGGGGGGACAACTCCTTGCAGATGGGGGGCTGACTGCATGGGGAAATACAATGGAAGTGCTAAGATGGGGAAGGAGAAGAGAGCCAGTGCCAGGCTTGAAAGAAAGGACCTGGAAGATCCTGTGTGCTGCTGAGCCTGACCAAGTCCCACCAGGTCCTGGCTGCCTTCTCCACTGCCAAATCCCAGGAACTGAAGCAGCACTCTCTGGGTTCCACTTTCACCTCTACTCTTCATCTGCTCCCTGAGTCTGCATGAGTTTCCATGAACACATGATCGTCCACAATATTTCCCTTGAAGGGGTGCTAGCCTTCTCTGCTTGGTCTGGTGACCCCTGCTGCTGTCAGTGTGCATAAGGCAGCAACACAATGGGGGTATCCACTCTTCTTCAGATTGGGACCCTGTTATAACTTCTCCTTCCAGCAGATCCATCCCTGAGTTAGATTTTATTCTGTTACACAGGCTTTCTAATTGCAGAAAAAATACCATACTCTCTAACATAAGCTCTTACTAGAACAGTTTGCTTTTTCTCTTCTCTTTTGAATTATCAGTCAAAAATTTTTTGGAGTTTTTATTAAAATCTACAAGTTATAAATTTTGTTCCAAGCAAGTGAATTCTCAACCCACTGAAAAAAGAGACAAGTCCTAATTTGCAAAAATACCTGCAACTCCCAGATCACAGAAATGGAGGAAAAAGGGGGAGTTCAAAGTTTTTTTTTTCTTCATTGGGTCTATTGATAAAAAAACACAAGGTTGCTTGCCAGTGACCTCAGTACTTTTCATATGAATGAGAGAAGCCCAAAGAGTTCCTGACTCACAGAGGAGGTATAGAGATTGTTTGAACAACAATTAGCACCTCATTGTTAATTCTTAATGACTCAGGTTTGTCAGAATGCTCTCTACTGAAGGCTGGTACTATGGTACAGCAGACAGCAGGCAGTGCAGAGAGGGACAGCCACGTCCCTCCCTCCCCCTTCCTCCACACCTCCCCTGCTGGCAACCCAATGTCTGTGACTCTGCAACCCAGCACTGGGTTGCAACCTGAACTTTGATGAATACTGCTCTGTGATACACAGATCTCTTTCTGCTGTACTCATTCCTAGGCAGTAAATGCCCATTTTGTATATGTGCAACGCATTGTTCTTTCCTAAATGGAGTACTTTATACTTGCCATTATTGAATTTCGTTCTGTTTACCTGAGACCATTTCACCAGTCTGTCCAAATCATTTTGAATTCTGATACTATCCTCCAAAACACTTGCAACTTCTCCCTGCTTGGCGTCACTGGCAAACTTTATAACTGTACTCTCCATGCCATCATCTAAATCACTGATGAAAATAATGAAAAGAACCAGATCTAGAACGCATCCTTGCAGTACCCTGCTCATTATGCCCTTCCAGCATGACTGTCAACCACTGATAAATACTTTCTGGAACTGGTTATCCAACCATTTTCTCACCCATCTTACAGTAGCTCTATCCAGGCTGTATACTTCCCTAGTTTGTTTTTGAGATGGTGATGTGAAACCATATCAAAGGCCCTTCTGAAATCTAGATACAAAACAGCTACCACTTCCCCTCTATCCAAAAGGCTTGTTACCCCATCATAGAAAGGTTGCTTTGACACGATTTGTTCCTGACAGATCCGTGCTGACTATCACTAAACATCTTATTCTCTTTCTAGATGCTTGCTAATGGATTCCTTAACTCTTTGCTCCATTATTTTCTACTGCTACAGAAGTTAAACTGACTGGTCTATAAATTCCCTGGATTGTCCTTATTTCCCTTTTATACACGGATACTCTATTTGCTCTTTTCTAGTCCTCTGTGACCTCTCCAGTCTTTCGTGATTTTTCAAAGATAATAACCAAAGGCTCAGATATCTCCTGAGTCAGCTCCTTGAGTGTTCTAGGATGAATGTCATCAGGCCCTGGGGACCTGAAGACATCAAACTTGTCGAGGTAATTTTTAAGTTGTTCTTTCCCTATTTTCACTTCTGATCCTATCCCATTTTTACTGTCCTCCCATATATCAGGCATCAATCACCACCAACATTCTCGGTGAAGACCAAAATGAAGAAATCATTTAGTTCATCTGACATTTCCTCATTTTCTTTTGTTTTTCCCTCTTTGCTAAGTAATGATCTTACACTGTCCTTGGTCTGCCTCTTGCTTCTAATGCATTTCTTAAATGCTCTATTTTTGTTACCCTTTATGCCTTCAGCTAGTTTGATCTCAATTTGTGCCCTGGCCTTTCTGATTTTAACTCTGCCCATAATTCTGTTTTTTGTTTATAGTCATCCTTTGTGACTTTTCCTAGTTTCCATGCCACCATTTGCAGCACGAAGGGTAACTAGGTTCAAGTGCTGTCTCCTCAGTAAAGTCACCTCCTCTCCATCTGAGCATGAGGAGCCTCTGGGTGATAATGGGCCACTAACGATATTTGCCCCTCAGCACTGTGCCATGTGCACTGGTGCTCCATTACCAGAGAACCATTTCAGGGGTCTAGATGCTCAGTATCCTTTTGTTTCTTCTGTCTTTTGGCTTCCTGTAAGGAGCTGGCAAGTGTGGCTGCAGTTCTGGGGATCTGCAATGGGAGCCATCAAGATTCTGGGGGTCACTGGTGCTCCTGAGATCAGTGCCATCAACCTGGAGAGTATCCAGTGGTCGAAAGTGGTTGCCTGATTTCACAAAGTGCAGCTCTAGGGATTCATACTGCAGGCCCAGCAACTGTTGGTGCATTAGAGAGCAAAGCCTTGGCGAAGGGGATCACTGTATTCATAGGGACTACCCCCTAAAAGAGCTGACCAAGAGCAAGAGTGCTGGTTCCTGGTGCATGGGCCTCCCTTCCCTGGGCACTGGTGGCATGGTGATCACTGGAAGGTCCTTCACTGCCTGAAGAACTTCAGATATAGTGGGCATCACTAGGTAAAGTCAGTGGTGAGCCCAGGACTGGGTTTGAGATCCAGACTGGTGTCGATCCCCACAGGGCCCAGCAGAGACAAGTGATCCAAAATGGGTCTCTCCTGCACTCCCGCATCCATTCTACCAATCTTTGGGGCTGGCAACTGCCCCTGTTCACTGTATGCCTTTTCTGTCTCTTCTTTGGCACTAGAGATCTTGATTGGTGCCAGGAAGACAGCAGTGCCAGGGAGCATTTTGTATCAAGGCCAGTGTACTCAGTCCCTAGTTCAACCATTGCTCCAATGCAGCTCTAAGAGCTGACTACATTAGAAGGGCTCTGACTCTAACATCCCAATCCCTCTTAATTCAGAGACGAAAATTTCTGCATATCTTGTACTTCTCCTGCACATGAGCTGCTCCTAAGCACTCCAGACAGCTCTAGTGTGATTTACTCTGTTGCACAGATTTCTTGCAAGAAGTGCAGGGTTTTAAAAGCCAGAGCCTCATCTCTGAGTCACTTAATAATATATCAGCTACTTCTAAAGCCAATACTTAAAATAAATTAACCCTCCAGTAAACATACACAAGAAGAAAAAGAAAACCACTATCTTTGACAAACTTGCAGGAGCAAGAGAACATTCCAGCACCATCACAGACAGTAAGAAAGAACTCAGAGAGGGGAGAGACTGGCAAGAACCTACATACAGAAGCATTCACATACCACTGCACAGGATGCTAGTACTGGCCCTACAGGTATCTGGCAATAAAAATAAACGAGCTCTCTAAGAACTCTGCATAGATTGCCCTCATTCTCTAGAACAGAAAAGTAATTGGAAAAAATATGTAGTTCTTGTTAATATGATGTTCATATACACAATGGAGAAAAAGTTTATGCTAGTAGAAATGTCTCTTCCCATTCTCCACCCTCACTTCCCCCCAGGGGTAAAAGTATGATTTGGTGGGCCGCAGAACCCTCCTAATTGGGTGGATCCCCTTCCCGCATGGATGGGCCCTCCTCCCACACGTCCAGGCCCCCTTCAAGCACTCCAGCTACTGTCCCCCATCTTCATTCCCCTGTCCCTAAAATACACCCTAGCCCCCAACACCCACCCCAAGAACCCAATCCCCTGTCCCCAATATGCACTCCCTGCCTCCCAATACCTGCCCCCCAAATCCCCTTACCAGTGGCGGCTGGGAAGAAAGCAACTGGCCCCCGATCGGGGTGGTGGCACAGCCTGGGATCAGCTGGGGAGGGACTGGGGGCAGACTTCGGGTTTGGGTGGGGCCTAGAGGGGGAGGGGTTTGGGGCGGGGCTCTTCCCAGCAATACCCCTCCCCTGCCTGCCAGAACACAGTGAAATGCCATTCCAGGGTCTGCTATTTTTAGGGACCCAGAGTTCGGGCCCCTAAAAACAGAAAACGGCGCTGGAACTCTAGTGTTCCAGGTCCCGCTATTTTTAAATGGTGGGCCCCAGAATGCAGCGTTCTCGCACCATTTTCTATTTTTACAGAGTCTGGAACACTCAGCCCCTAAAAATAGTGAGCCCTGGAATGGCATTCCGGGCCACTCTGGCTAACTTTAACCTCTGCTTCCCCCCAGAACAGTGGTTTCCAACCTTTTGGAGTCAAAAAGACCCATTAGTTAAGACTAGGTAAACACACACCCCTTTCCTCATCAGCCATAAACACACAATCACATATAACGATGATGATGATGACGACGACAATGACGACGACAACATTAAAATACATTAGATTTACCTGAGTAAGAAGCTAAGCCTTCCCTGGTATAGCTGTCACTGTACACCCCAAACTGCCCTGCCTCTTCTGTCCCTAATGGACTGAGGATAATGGAGGCAAACCCTGGTGATTTAGTTAGTGTGGGACTATACAGGTCATTCCTCCAGCCAGAGTGGCACTCTAGAGCTGCTGCTTCCATGGGAATGGATGGTGGGCTGCTTCTTTACTCTAGCCCGTGAAGAGCTGCAGGGGTCACGTGTGGGAAGGATGCTCCTCCACTCCAGCTGGTGTAGAGCTTGGCAGAGCCGAGCCCCAGTACTGAGCTCAGTATTACTGAAGCCTCATGGACTCATGTCCTCATAATTTTTGACCCCGCCCCCCCAAAGGAACCCCCCACCCCAGTTTGGGAAACACTGCCCTACAATAGTGGTAAGCTAAAGCAGTACTTTACTTTATATAACTGTGACGGGGCAGGCCCGCCCTGCACTCAAGCGGGCCTATATGCCTTGAAGAGAAGGGTAGCCCCGCCCCTCAGGTCCTGCTGGGCATGCTCAAACAGCTGCCCAGGTGTAAAACGCTGCAGTTCCGCTCAGTTAGGGGATGGTCAGCGGAGGGAGCAGACATATGCTAGAGGCTCTCACCAAGGCTCTGGTTCAGCTCCTACCTCAAAGGCGCAGGCTCCTGGGACGCTAGAGACGCCGACCGCAGAAGGCGCTGCTGATCAAGGCGTCCCCAGCCATGTGGATCCTGAGACCCAGGCCAAGCAAGTCGCCCAACCAGGCGGACATCAGGGGTCCGGGAGGGGAACACCATCACAACCTCAGGTAGGAAGTAGCCCAGGGCAGGGCAAACGGGGCGAACACTGGTAAAGTCAAGGCCTTAGTCGTCGCGTTGCGGCTTGGATCCCCGCTGACTGGGCCAGGACCCCCGTGCACCCCAGGGCCCTGGGCTGGGGTTCAGAGGAGTGGGAGGGCCTGAACCCCCCTACCTGGGCCTACGCCCCTCAGAGCGCCCAGCCGGGGCTTGGACTCATTGACTCCGGCCAGTGGGCCGCACTGCCCTGATGTGAAGGGCTTGGGCTCATTGACTCCAGCCAGTGGGACGCACTGCCCTGACGTGAAGGGCTAGGACTCATTGACTCCGGCCAGTGGGCCACACTGCCCTGACGTGAAGGGCTAGGACTCATTGACTCCGGCCAGTGGGCCACACTGCCCTGATGTGAAGGGCTTGGATTTATTGACTCCGGCCAGGAGGCCGCACCGCCCTACCCACAAAGGACCCTGTGGCCAGTGTCTATAACCATTAGGCCCTCCTGCCTTGAACCGGGAGCTCCCCCGCTTGGGAGCACACGGAGCTAGAGTACTCCGCGACACGAGGTGGAGAGTGCAGGCACGCGATCGGACCCTGAAGCAGGGGTCGTAGAAAAGGGGTTATACCCCGCCCGTGACGCTGTTGTGTTTGGGTCTTTTTTTTTTTTTTTTTTTTCCACTCGCAAGGGGCAATGGACACCGAGAAGGTCCTGAAATGGCTGTTGCAAAGCCAACAACAACAACAGCAACAACAGCAGCAGCAGTATGCGCAGCTGCTTCAACAGGTGACCACCCAACAACAAACGAAAGCATCCCGGCAACAAGAGCAGTTGCAACAGTTTATGAGGGAGTTAGCCGCCCAACAACAGGCTCACCAGGAGCGGCTGGTCCAGCAAATGGGAGCGACGTTGAAAACACCCGCCCCTAGAGACCCAGGGGTCGGGGCTTCGGTGACAGGGGTAGGCCGGGCCAACCTGCCCTTGCAACTGACGAAGATGGGCCCGGGGGATGATCCAGAGGCCTTCTTAGTAACCTTTGAGTGGGTGGCCACGACAGCACAGTGGGCCCCCGAACACTGGGCTACCTTGTTAGCGCCGTATCTGACGGGACCGGCGCAGTTGGCATATCGAAACCTAGACCCCCGAGACGCCCTGGTATACGACAAAGTCAAGGAGGCAATCCTGGACCAGATCGGGGTGGATACTGAGGCCTACCGCCGGCGTTTGCGGGGCACCAGATACCCGGCCGACACCCGCCCCCGGGCCATGGCGCAAAAGATTAAAGAAGATTGCTGGTGTTGGTTGGAGCCGGAGAAACGGTCGGGACCAGAGGTGGCGGAACTGGTGGCCCTTGAACAATTTATACGAGAGCTCCCCTGCGGGTCGAAGGAGTGGGTACAGCGGTATCGCCCTAAGGCCCTGGCAGAGGCGGTCTCACTGGCGGAGGACTATATGGCTGCCAAGATGCCAGGACCCCGCCCACGGAGACCACCCGATACACAAAAAGGGGAACGTAAAAGAGGGTTGGACTCGTCCTGAGCCAAAATAGGGGAAACATCCAGGCCCCTCGGCCTGAGTCCCCCAAAACCTGTAGGTGGATCCCGGAGGCACCATGGGGAAGGGGCAGGAAGCCGCCAGACGGCGGTGATCCCCCCTGCTGGAGGGGACCAACATGGCGCTGACCCGAATCACTGTTGGGAGTGTGGAGAAGAAGGCCACTACCGACGAGAATGCCCCTACATGGAGTGCGAATATGCACAGGTGGGCGTGGCAGGTCATTGGGCCAGAAAACGAACCGCCCCGAAAATGGTAATACCCATGAGCTTGGAGTATACACAAGGCCTTGCCCTTATAGACTCAGGGTGCAGCCAGACACTCATACGGGAGGGACTGATACCGGGCCTAGACGTGTCTGGGCCAACCATCCAGCTTCAGTGCATCCATGGGGACACCCGCCCCTATCCAACTGCCCGAGTCTGGCTGGGGGTTGGACAACAGGCGGCACGACTCCAGGTGGGCGTTGTCCCGGGGTTAGTGTACCCGGTGATGTTGGGCCGGGACTGGCCTGGGTTCGATGATGTTCTGAGGAGGGAGGGCGTAAGCCCCTCAGGCATGCCCACAACGAACCACCGCGACGTAGGTTTGCTAGGACACCAGGGGCCCACAGAGCCAAAGTTAGAGGCATCAAGGGACGCGGACGAGTCCCAGAGCCTTAGCAAAACCCCCGAGGCAACCCTGAAGCAAACACAGCCCGAGTTGGAACAAGATGGGGACTTCCTCCGAGATCAGCGAGAAGACCCTACGTTAAAACACACCTGGGAGCAGGCCACCAATCCAGACTTGGAACCCTCCAGCAGCCAGACCCGGCTTAAGGGACCCCAGTTTGAGATCAGGGGGGATCGGTTATACCGGGTGACGCACAAACCTCAGACTCATGAAGATATCTATCAACTACTGGTACCCCGGGGTCTGCGGCGAGACCTCCTACGCTTGGCCCATGATATCCCCTGGGCCGGGCACCTGGGACAGGAAAAGACCCTCCAAAGGGTGGGGCAGCGGTTTTACTGGCCAGGACTCCATAGGGAGGTGGGGGACTTCTGCACATCCTGACCAGAATATCAAAGGACTGGGCCCGCGGGGGTACCACGGGCACCCCTCGTCCCGATGCCAGTAGTGGGGGTCCCCTTTGAACGCATGGGTATGGACCTGGTGGGTCCACTGGAGCAAAGCCAGACAAAAAACCGTTATATTTTAGTTATGGTAGATTATGGTACTAGGTACCCGGAGGCCGTGCCCCTCCGAACAGCAACAGTGGCAAACATCACTAATGAATTGTTGAAAGTCTTTTCTAGGGTGGGGATCCCGAAAGAAATACTAACTGACCAAGGTACGAACGTCTCCTCGAGGCTAATCGGTGAGCTGTGTCGCCTGATGGGGATAAGATCCCTTTGGACCGCCGTATACAATCCCCAAACGGACGGCCTGGTAGAAAGGTTTAATGGCACCTTAAAGGCCATGCTGCGCAAGTTCGTGCAAGAAGACCCCCGGCATTGGGACACGATACTACCAGCCCTCCTCTTCGCCGTAAGGGAAGTCCCACAGGCCTCCACAGGGTTCTCCCCTTTTGAATTGCTATACGGGCGGAGGCCTAGAGGTATATTGGACCTCCAGAAAGAAGACTGGGAGACCCAAGAGACCCGGGTCCAGGGCACAGTACAATATATAATCAAACTACGAGAGCGACTGCGTAACCTGGAAGCCTTCGCCCAGGAAAATTTAAAGAGGGCCCAAGGAGTACAGATGCGACAGTACAACCAGGGTACAAAGACCCGGGTGTTTCAACCCGGGGACAGGGTAATACTACTTCTCCCCTCTAGCGAGTCTAAACTACTGGCTAAGTGGCAGGGCCCATTTGAAGTGACCCGGCGGATTGGCCCGGTGGATTCTGAGGTTCGAATGCCAGAACGTCAGAAAGAAGTCCGGATTTATCATGTCAACTTATTAAAAAACTGGCGGGAAAGAGAGCCCATGTGGGTAGCCCCGCCGACACCAGAGCCAGACTTCGGGCCCTCGACCGACAAGACCGGGGACGTCGTGCCACCAACAGTGGGTGAGAAACTGACTCCTGAACAGAAGGGCAAGCTACGGGACCTTCTAGATCAGTTCCCCGACGTCTTGTCCACCCACCCAGGGAGGACCCCGCTGGCTAGTCATCACATCGCCACCCCGCCAGGACAGAAGGTGAGGGACAACCCCCAACCGCTGCCACGAAAGATGGGGTCAACGGTGAGACCGAAGTTGGAAAATATGTTGGAGATGGGAGTTGTAGAAGAATCAAAGAGTGAGTGGCGAAGCTCCATCGTCCTGGTCCCCAAGCCGGATGGCAGCACGCGCTTCTGCACAGATTTCAGGAAAGTTAATACGATTTCCAAATTCAACGCTTACCCAATGCCCCGAGTAGACGAACTGCTGGAACGACTGGGCGCGGCGCGGTACCTATCAACACTGGATCTGACAAAGGGGTATTGGCAGATCCCTCTCACGCCAGCATTGCGCCCGAAAACAGCCTTCTCTACCCCTTTCGGCCTCTACCAGTTTGTCACGATGCCCTTCGGGTTGCATGGAGCGGCCGCCACCTTCCAGAGGCTGATGAATAAGATGTTGCAACCTCATGGGACCTATGCCGCCGCATACATAGGTGACATCGTGATATACAGTAACAACTGGGACGACCACCTACAACATCTTAACCGTGTCTTGACGGCCCTCCGAGAAGCCCACCTGATGGTCAACCCTGCTAAGTGCCACTTGGGGCAGAGAGAGGTAACCTACCTTGGGTACATCGTCGGAGGAGGTACGCTGCGGCCATTAATTGATAAGGTTCAAGCCCTGGCACAGACGCCACGGCCAAGGACTAAAAGACAGGTACGACAGTTTTGGGGGCTGGCGAGTTACTACCACCGCTTCGTACCAGAATTTGCAACTCTCGCAGCCCCTCTGTCGAACCTTACCAAGAACGCGGCCCCCAAGAAAGTCCAATGGACAGACCAGACAGAAAAGGTATTCCAGGCATTGAAACACAGCCTGATGTGAGAGCCAGTGCTCGTACATCCTGATTTTAGTAAGGATTTCATATTGCAGACAGACGCCTCAGAAGCAGGCCTGGGAGCAGTATTATCCCAGGAAATTGAGGGGGATGAGCACCCCGTGTTGTATATAAGTAGGAAGTTATTTCCCCAAGAGACGCGCTATTCAACCATTGAAAAGGAGGCTTTGGCCGCAAGATGGGCCATAGACGCACTCCGTTACTAACATTTAGGATCTACGTTTACCTTCGTGACAGACCACGCACCCCCTAAGGTGGCTGCAGTCCATGAAAGACACGAACCCCTGACTAATGAGGTGGTACCTGGCCCTCCAGCCCTATAAATTCAAAGTAGCACATCGACCAGGTAAAAAGCACAATAACGCAGACTTTTTCTCCAGGACAGGAGAAGAGGATGGCGCAGAGACCACCCCCATAAAACCCATCATAAAGGGGGGGGAGGTGACGGGGCAGGTCCGCCCCGCACTCAAGCGGGCCTATATGCCTTGAAGAGAAGGGTAGCCCCGCCCCTCAGGCCCTGCTGGGCATGCTCAAACAGCTGCCCAGGTATAAAACGCTGCAGTTCCCCTCAGTTAGGGGATGGTCAGCAGAGGGAGCAGATGTATGCTAGAGGCTCTCACCAAGGCTCTGGTTCGGCTCCTACCTCAAAGGTGCAGGCTCCTGGGACGCTAGAGACGCCAACCGCAGAAGGCGCTACTGATCAAGGCGTCCCCAGCCATGTGGATCCTGAGACCCAGGCCAAGCAAGTCGCCCAACCAGGCGGACATCAGGGGTCCGGGAGGGGAACACCATCACAACCTCAGGTAGGAAGTAGCCCAGGGCAGGGCAAACGGGGCGAACATTGACTGACACTGACGTGAAGGGCTTGGGCTCATTGACTCCGGCCAGTGGGCCGCACTGCCCTGACGTGAAGGGCTTGGGCTCATTGACTCCGGCCAGTGGGCCACACTGCCCTGACGTGAAGGGCTTGGATTTATTGACTCCGGCCAGGAGGCCGCACCGCCCTACCCACAAAGGACCCTGTGGCCAGTGTCTATAACCATTAGGCCCTCCTGCCTTGAACCGGGAGCTCCCCTGCTTGGGAGCACGCAGAGCTAGAGTACTCCGCAACAATAACAAATAAGGGTTGACTGTGCACATTAGATCTATGTAGGAACTACCACAGTTTACTTGTACACCAACAGTGAACAAAGGGCAGAACAACCTTAATGTCTGGTGTGTGGTCGAAAGTTTCAGGATATTAAAATGAAGAAGTTCCTCACCTTGTGCAATAATGATGGTTCCTCAAAATGTGTGTCCCATTAGTGTCAGAATAGAAGAGGCTGGAAGGGACCTCATGAGATCATCAAGTCCAACCCCCTGGGGCTTGAACCCAGGACCTTCTACATATTAAGCAGAGGTGGTAGCCACTACAGGTTTGTCTGCCCAGCTGCACTGCTGATTGGACATTTTTGTTACAACCCATATCACCTGCACATCCGCTGCTTCCTATCAGCCACGAGGCTAGCAGCACAGGTGGGCATTCCCTCCTGGGTTCCTTCTCTACCACAGAGCCAAGTAATTGAGCTCCAAAGTAGAGGAAAGTGGGCCATGGAACACCCATTTCAAAGAACCATCAGTCCCACAGAAGGCGAGTAACTTCTTCAAATAGTGTCCCTTTGGGCACTCCACTATAGCTGATTCCCGAGAAGTGTGGACTTTGGGGGCCAACCGTAATATCGATCAATGATAGCACTGTAACACCAAACTTGGTATCTGTGGTTGAATCCTCCATAATAGCATAGTGTTCTATGAATGTATGTACAGATGCCCAGATGTTGCTCTACATATTTCTCATATCTCTAAAAAAGATGACCAATGAGACGACAAAACCTTATGTAGATTGTGTGTACTGCAGATGGGGGTGCTGCCTTATGTAGTTAGTAGCACAATCTGATACATCCTGATACCCATTTGGGTTGAAACAGCAGTTCCCTTTGATCTATTGGCAATAGATAGGAAAAGTCTAGGCGATTATCTGAACTACTTTGTCCTACCCAAGTAGAAGGCCAAAGCTGTCCTTAGATCAAATGTGTGGAAGACGGCTTCCTTATTATCTCAGTGAGGTCTAAGATAAAAAGCAGGAAGCTGAATCAGTTGGTTCATGTGGACTGCAGAAGTCATAGTGGGGGCTTGTGCTCTGATGTGGTCTAAGTGTGATCTTGTCAGGGGGGAAATGCACCATCAGAGCTTCTACTTGCACAGTTCTTCTCAATGAAGTGATGGCAATGAGAAACATTATCTTCTTAGGCACGTAAATTAATGAAGCTAGCCATGGGTTCAAATGGCAGTGTAGTAAGTCCCTTTAGGAACAGATTATAATCCCAGTAAGGGGCATAGAGTCTTTGCTGTGGGAAGAGGTCCCACTATGCCCTTGAAAAATCTCTGTAGCTGGGCGAGAGAAGATGGGTTACCCTTCCACCAACTGGAGGGAAGTTGAGACAGCTGCCAATAGACTTTTAGGAGCTCACCGAGAGACCTAATTTCTTGAAGGCTAATATACAATCCAAGATCATAGGTAAGGTGGTTGCAATTGAGGTGATACCCTTGGGTTAGCACTATACCAGGAATCTCTTCCATTTCTGCAGGTTAATAGGGTGAGTACTTTCCCTTCTCTTATGTAACAAAGCCTCTTGCCACTCCTCAGAGCAGGATGTTTCTATATGCTAGAACTGTGAAAAAGCAATGCTTTGAGCTGAAGAAGCCAAAGACTGGGGTGAAGAGTACATCCCCTAACCTGCAGCAGAAGACCCTGAATGGTCAAGTCAAGTGGGCAAAGCACTAACCGCAACAGGCCCCCACTCAGGTTGTGGTGGATGGAATCCATGTCTGTTCTTTGTTATTTCTTTTCTTTTCAAGGCACAGCCAAAGTAGATTCAAACAAAAAGAGAATACTTCAGAGAAGTTTAAATTAGCCTTTTTAAAAGAATTAAATCAGTAAATGCACAGCTACTAGTTTCATCACTAGCCAAGAACTAAGAAGGAATTAAGGAAGGATTGCCCACCTTCTTCTGGCCTCAGGGTTGGTGTGGAGCAGCTCATGCATAGGCTGTACAGACTGTGATTTAAAATCTCCAATTAGCGGCACAGGCACACCAACAGTGGGCACCCACAGGGACAATACTAAAAGTAGTAGTATGGATTCTTGTGAATTCAACGGATCTGTTTGTGACTCCTGAAAATGAGCTCCCTAACCAACCATGAATGTATCTACTTGGCTCACCACTATTCCGACCCAAGGAGTGAATTGTGCTCCTACTACTACATTTGATCTCTACTTCAAACAGGAGATTTTCTGTAACATCTCTGATGGGACAGTCACATGCCTCTGTAGACTGCCCATCTGTGGGGAGTGTGCGTGTGCCAGCCAATCTTATAAAAGTGCTCTGGGAAGTCTTGTGTGCAGTGTCACAAACAAGCCCCATGGAAAGTCATGTCCTTTGGCATGGTGATTGTGTAGGGTATATAGAGACTGTAGCATGTGGGAAAAATTGCTCCTCTGCAGGAATACTGAGCCTATAATCAAATTCAGTATCTCAACTATAAGTTTTATCCTAAACACAGGATCTGGCATGATGTCTCCCACTTGACTGCCATCCTTAGCTTGTGGAACACCTAGAATGTTAGATCTACTAAACAAAATGAACTGGTCTTGAATAGGCAGTGCTTCAGGTAACACAATTCATGTACTCTGTATTTTTAGGATGTGCTTCTGCTACATCCAACATGCTGTGACTACCCTTGGGGCAAATGCTTGTTGTTGTTCTTTGACAACAAAGATGATGTTGATTAAATTACTGTATCTTGTGAGTACCATTGTGGACAAAAAACACCAACTGCAAACAGCACTCCTTTCCCCAATAAAAGCATATGGAGTTTGATATCAAGGAATGGGGTTAGTCTGTGTCCACAGAATCTGCTGTTTGTGACTCTCAGCCTCTGTGCCTCAAGATCCATATGGCAATTAATTTTGAACTAAGTATCTCCATTACAGAATATTGCTAGCCAGTATGATCTCTCTATTGTTGATGACTTTGTTGTCAACATCAATATTACAACTTCTTCACCTCATGTTTTAGTGAATCCCTGAAGCATTTCTTCTCATCACTTCATATGTAGTTACCCACTTTAAGTTCACCATAGAGACCTGCTTCGGCATTCTGGTATCATCCATCCTCACGTGACCAGTCCAGCACAACTGTGAACAATGAGCATTGTTTAAACCTCAATGAACCAGCTGTGTTCTAGAACAATCTGAAGGCCAAGTGAAATAACCGCATATGCAGAATAAAAGATATTTTTCATTCTCATCTGTGTCCACTGTTCCCTCTAAGGTGCGCGGCAGCGCGGCCGCGCGGCCGCGCGCTTAAAAAAATCCTGCTGTGCAGGATTTTCCTGCCCCCGCGCATGGGCAGTTCAGGGTGGCAGTGTGGCCGAGGGGAGACGCGCCGGAGTGCTGTGTCCGAGCATGAGCCTCAGCCCAGCCCCTCAGCCGGAGGAAGGGAGGGTCTGGGGGCTCGGGTCAGCCCTGCCACTCCTCCCTCCCCTCCCCTCCCCTCCCTTCCCCGGAGCCTGTGGAGGCTCCGCCTCTTCCAGCCGGGGCCTGGCCGTTCGCATGGCCAGCCCCAACCTCCAGCCTGGGCTCCTCCATGCCGGCCAGCAAAGTGGCCTCCTGCCCCCTGCCCAGCTCTTTGGCCAGTAAAGAGGGCTGGGGGAGGGGTTGGGTTGGTCAGGCAGCTGGCACGGAAAGCGTGGGGGCAGGGAGGGTGTATGGGGAGGGTGGAGAAGGGGTCAGGATGGTGGGCTGGGGAGGGCTTGGGGGGGCTGAAAGAGAAGATGGGGAGCTGGGGGGTGGGGTTTAGGAGGGCTGGAATGGGGGCAGGGAGCTCAGGGAGTCGGAATTGGGGCAATTCTTCAGCTTTTTAAACAAGAGGCATGGCAAAAAGTAAGTGCCATTCATATCCTGAAGTTTGAAACTCCTCAAGTGGGAAACAGGGAGTGCATAGTGCCAAAATGTCCCTTCTGTAACTAGATAAAGCTGTGGAGGTGAAAAATCTAAAAATCAGTTGTATATTTCCTGAAAGCTAGTGTGGATGTTACTTAAGTGGAGTGACTGAACAGTGAGAGTGTTTGAGCATGCTAACCCTGTGCTTTCAAAGAACCTGGAAGATGTTTTCTCCAGAATCCTGTAACTCACAACAATTCATTACAAAACAAACAAGGAGTCCTGTGGTGCTTAAAGACTATCAATATATTGATTGCATGAGCTTTCATGGGAGAAAACCCCATTTCATCAGATGCTTTGAAGAACAATTCACAGAAATCTTAGATGTAATAGAGATATCAGATAAGTACTTGCTTTAAATATAGTAACAGCCAAAAGACTGGGAATCAAAGGAGCCATGAGATTATTCTCTTCACTATGCACCCTAATCTGTCCATCAGAAGAAACCATAATGCATTAAAGGGATGTGGTATTTTGGTAGAGATTTTCTCTTAAATATAGCCCCAAAATGATGGGGCAGGTAAAGATACAAGGGACTGAAAATAGGCTTTTAAGAAATACTGTAGCCTTATCTTAAAGCAGCTAGAAGCCCATTGTTTTGATTTCAGCTGTGTTTAGCATCCTTCTTGTAGCAGCATTTTCCTGAAAAGAGATGCCTGGAATCTTTTTTTGATTTTGAAAATTTCAGTAGAATTTACCCTCTGGGACCATCAAGACATCTTAAATGCTGCCAATTTCCAAAGGGGTAGCCATGTTAGTCCATTCCAGGAAAACAAAACAAAACAAGGAGTCTCCCACGAAAGCTCATGCAAAAAATAAATCTTAGTCTTTAAGTGCCACACGACTCCTTGTGTATTTTAAATGCTGTCAGTGATAATTAGCTGGCTTCCCTGTGAACTGTAACTCTGCATGTAGAACACAGGAGATGAGGGTATTAGGCAGAATTGTGACACCTAGGATCCTGATTGAATATAACTTTGGTCTTGGGTTGTTTGAAACCCATGGATTAGTTTCTTTTGATTGTATAGCAATTTGGGTAAATTTTAAATAAATTGGGTGATTTTAGTAATAAAAAACTTTAAATAATTTATATTAACTTTTCATTGGTCTAGATTTTTCAATAATTTTTGTTGCACGAGTTTGCACACAAATTTTATTCAGAAAAAGTTTTGCACACGGGTTGAAAATTTTGCACACAAGCCGCCAAACCTTAGAGGGAACATTGTCTGTGTCCCTCTTTATCTATCATTTACCAAAAAGGTCATTGGGCTCTTTGATTTTCTCCACTGCAGGTGTATCCACAAGGGAGTGATCACTAGGATGTGGGTAAAACAAAGTCCTGAGTAGGGATCAGGTACAGCTTGCTGCTCCCTGCAAGAGATAAGGACCCAGCTCTCTCTCTACCTGGATCAAGTACGCTCCTATGGATAGGCAGAGAAATTCTACTCTTTGGATTCAACTGAAGAATGTCAAATGAAGGATCTCAGTTTTCATCTGGAGCCTCAGAAGTACTGAGCTAGAGTGGGAGTACCAATCAGCTCAACAGTTCCTGGTACAGAAGAAACAACTGAAGTGACAATGTTCTCACCTGGTGACTTAGTTTGAAATGTCATCGTCACCATTATCAAAGTCCACGTGAATATCCCCAAGTTCATAGGAGACTGTGGGTCTTCAATTTTCTAGAACATGGTTAGGATGGTGGCAAAGCTGATGCCAGAACTAAGGAGGGTGGGAGCATTGGCACTGCCAGTGCTCTAGGTGCAACCACTGACTGCACAGGCGGCAAAGTAGGTAAATCCAAGGCCAACAGAGCAAGCATTGGTATTGATGCACAGGTACAAGGCTAACAGAGCCAAGTGTAACGTCAGTTTCATTGGACATTATGGCAGTGGCATCAGAAGATGAGGCTGTGATGTTGAAAGCAAAGATGATGGAACTAAGAGTGATGCCAACCATTATAGATCCAAATATCTCAACTAAGCAGATCAAACATATCCCTTAATGTGTCCCGTAGTGCAGCCCACATCATCTACTTTACAGGGCCGTGCGTAAGGCATCAACCTGGTTACAGGGACAGATGAACGTCAGTGGGATGAGACTGCAATGTAGGAATGGACTAAAAAGGTTCCCTCCACCCTTTCTTCAAAGAGGTTGCAAATGAATTCAGCAAATCAAAGGTGAGATTTGATGCCAAAAGCAGAGATTCCAGAGTTTAATGTAGTGAATAACCTTCTCTGGTCTTAGCAATTCCAAATACATAAATGGGATGCACACTAGAGAATGGAGTTCTTTTCTGTTGTACAAGTATTTATAAAGTCGGGGTGCCTTCCTGCGAAGTGATGCCTTTTCGCCCTTTTTCACTCTTTCATCCAAGTTTGATGTGTATTTCTTCTCTCTTCTCTTGTGGAAAGAGCAATGCTCTAATGCTAGAGCATTCCATGCCAAGGAGATGTGAGCAATACATTGTGCCTCATCCCTTTTAGTATATTGAACATAGAGAACTTGAGTCTTTAGAAGTTGTTTCTCTGTATTTGTGTGTGCATGTGCGCGTGTGCTTGAGCACGTCAAGGAGGATTCTTGAGTCTGCAAAGACATGGAAAATGACAAAAGGATTAAAGGTTTTGAATATCCAGTGTTAGAGCATTTCTTGGATGCCGGTGTCAAAATTGGTGAGTTGGAAGCTGAGTCACAAGGCTTAGACCATTTAGGTGGGGAAAGATTAGTGTTCATGAAGGTCTTTGATGGCTGTGTTACCAGCCAGAACAACCAGTGCCATGGCTGGAAGTTTTAGCACTTCATCTCACCGTCACTAAGTTCTGATCTCAGTGAGTTATAGCTATGAAAGCCATAGAGATGGAGTATTCTATTTGATACTGGGCCTCATCCAAACACATCTCCCAATGAATGCATGTTCACTTACAAAAAAATTAATTAAACTGGATTAGGGCTGCTGCTATATATTACAAACACCAATAAGAGCTTTATTCTGGCAATACTATGTTGCTATTCCAAGTATTAAAAAAAACATAGTCAAATCCCCGAAAATTGTGAGCTGCTAAAAACTGAAGTGATTAAAACAGTCAATATTCTTTTTACATGTTTTCTTGTTTTTATACATTTATTTGCCCCATGTTTTTTAACTTTACTCAGCAACCAAGGCTAACTTCCAAATTACTTTTTCCCCCCATTTTTCTTTTTTAAATAAAAGTTGATATTCTCAATTAATCAAACATGATTCCAGGGGCTAAGGTTTGAGGCAGAACACCAAATCTCAAGATTTTTGTGCAAGTCTTATGGGAGTTGGAAACACTGCAATACCTTTCTAGAAAATGGGACTTCAAAACCATAAACCAAAAAAAGCTCAGTTAAGGCATCCTGAAGGGGAAAAAAAATGTGTTTACAATAAACAAACAAGTCAGAAAACCATAAACTGCACAGCAAAAAAAGCATTTCTCATAAAAGATAACCACAAATCTTCAATCTTCACCTGAGAAAAAACAATAAGGAGTGGGAACATCAAAGTAACTCTCTATCACAATTTAAGACTTCTATTTTTAAACATGATGAGGATCCTTAGTGTGGCCTTTTTAGCAAACCTGATAAGGAAAGCAAAAATCATACAAAACATATTTTGCTCTCTCGTTTCAGCTTCACAGACACAACATAAAAGGTAAACAACATATCAAGAACTTCCTAAAGTTAGGAGCTATGCTAACTCGGAGCTAACTGGAGAGTGGCTGACTTTGCACACAAGCACACAAAAAGCTTTTATTTTAAGGTTAGAGAACTTGTTTTTGCTGCCACTAAATCACAATGGCAGCATTTTAAAAATATCATTTGCCCATCGTTTCCCACAAAAACATTTTTTAAGAAAGACAATTTTGAATATACTTGTATCTTAGGAATCTATACAAAAATGATCCCCAATTTGTACCATAAAATTATTCCAGTCCCTAAACAGGTATGTTGGTTTTAGAACTGATGCAATTATGCAAGTACACTTCAGAGAGATTTGAAAATTGGCTTCAAACTTTGTTGCAATCTTATCTATGGAATTGCTAGCACATGTCTAACAATCAGTTCCCTTAGGCTAAATTAATCTTGTTGCCTTAAAAAGGGGAAAGGGGAAAAAAAAAAAAAACGTTTCTACTCATTCCTTAAGTCTCGAGATAGACATCTTTTCAGCATCTTAAAAACATGAAAAGTACTCTCTATGCAATTGTAAGTTTGAAGTACAAGAAAAGTAACATTACTTCTCTATTTAAAGGGTAGTAAAGACTTTCAGAATAAAACTCTAATCTTCCTGCACTATTTTGGGGGAAAACTGCCATTAAAAGTTATTAAACTCTCATTGTTAGAACGCATCTTCAACTTAACCATCTCTTTTAAAGACATGAATAAGCCAGCTCTTGTGATGAACATCTTGCAAGCATAGTCCCTTCAAAGTATCAAAGGTAAATTGCAGTTGCTTTCAGTTTTGGCCAAAACTCAAAAGGCTCCTGTGAATGGATACATTTCTCCCCTGTTACTCTCTAGGTAAAACAGAGGATGAAAGCAGAAAGCCATTTTTCAAGGATATCTAATTATGAGCATGCTGTGTGATTAGCCACATATTCACTGTATCTGTAAAAGGTCTGAGAGGCTGGCAAGTGGCAAGCTACTTGACATCCATGGACTGCATCTGCCTGGGGCTTGCCCAGGGCTGGACAGCATTAGCTGGACGGGGGGAGGAGTGGAGGGGGAGGGGGGCAGTTGGGCTGCAGCCTCTTTGGGGTTTACTGGCATCCAGGGAGGCAGCAAGGCATGGATGGCTGCAGCCTCGCGGGATGCTGGCAAGCTCTAGTCAACCCCTGAACAGCAGCAGCAGCAGCATTACTGCTGCCCAAGACCTCTGCAAGTTCCCAGATGCTGACACTTGGGACCCAGCAAGCCCCTGAGCAGCTGCATTCCCACTGCCTCCAGGGACACTGGCAACTTCACTCCTGCCTATGGACCAGTAAGCCCCAACCACAAGCCCCAGTCAGGCAGCACGCAGAGGTTTGCTGGCATCCCAGAGCTAAAGCTGCTCTGTGGCTTGACAAGCTTGGGGGCAGCAGCCGCTCAGCATTTGCTGGTGTCCTGGGAGGCAGTACAGCACAGGTGGCTGCAGCCCTGAAGGATGCCAACAAGTGGTCACAAGCCCCAGAACTGCAGGAGTCCTGCTGCTGCCAGAGACCCCCACCACCATGCCACATGTCCCAGACTGCTGCCACTGTGGGATGTGGCAAACCTGCGAAGCTGCAGCCCTGCTGCCACCCAGACTTCACCAAAACCCAGGCTGCTATTAAGTCTGGGGCTTTCTGCTGAGATGTGCTGACATCCCGTGGACCTCCTCCTATCCACACCTTTGGCAAGCCCCAGAGCAGCTGCAGCCTCCCAGGATGCACCAAGCCCTGGAGGGGCTGCAGCTGCTGACACCCAGACTGGGCAAGCCCCAGGCAGGTGCAGTCCAGCGACACTGACAAGCTTGCTGTTCGCCAGCCTCCCAGACCAAAGCATCCCCCCTCTCAATTTCACTGCTCTAGTAAACAGTGACAAGAATATCAGCCCCTCCACTGATTTAAGGGGATACAGTATCTACACTATCACCAGGTCCCACCACCACTGCCAACAAAATTGTTACCTTTTGTCGGTGTGGTTTTATTTTTAGAGCCCTGCTGATCTGCAGACATCACCATGACACCCACAGATAACTGCACCCATGAATGCCATGAGGATATCCACAGACCATCTGTTGTGGATGTGGATCCATGTATTTGTATAATCATTGGGCTTTACCCATCTCCCACATTCTCAAAGAGATGGCCTCACATTAACCTGCATCCGGTTCCAGTTAACCAGAGAACTCGACTTGTCATAGCAACTGAGGCCCAGCACATATATGGCAATTATGAGTTCAACTGCTGGAAAGTCAATGAGAGTTTATAAACTGCTCCAGTCACCACAAATGCTCATAGCAAAGTTACAAAATACAGACAGACAGACAGACAGACTGAATTAGTCTAAAAACAAGGTCTTTGGATACAGCCAAAAAAACTTTGTTGAAATGATGACTGGTAAATATAAAGAAAATATAATTGGAAAACTTCTGTGTTGAACAATCAGAGGCTGATCCAATAAAATATATTACCTCACTCTGTCTCTCTGACATGCTGGGCCCAACACTGCTACAACAACACTTCAAACGAAGCTGGTGTGTCAAAAATCAGGACTAACTGGTGAACAGAATAATGTGATGGGCTATTCCATTCATGTCCCATTTTTGAGTCCTTAAAAAGGAATATTTCACATTGAGGAGACAAATGGGGAACACACTTCTCGGGGAAAGGCAGTCAGGAGTCTGTTTCACTCCAGATACTGTCCTTCATTCATGAGCCCTGAAGTTCAACATATTGAAATGTCAGGTCATCACCACTGCACCAATGAGCACCCAAGCCTGATTACATGAGAGATCCTGCTGTCTTCCATTCAATCCTATATTCTTTTCAGTCCCTCGTCTTCCTCCTGTCCTCTCTCCTTCTCAGCTTTTTACCCAATTCTCAGACCAAATGCACCACACAGCATTATTACATGACGAGACAGACCATTCATTCTTGCCCAGCATGGAGGACCAGTGATGAAGAAGACCCTGATGAGAATACTCAGATGACATTCAAGGCAGGGGAAGAAAGCTATGGACCAAAGAAACAGCTTTCATGTCTGTCCTACCACCCCAGAATATCCTTCCATGACCCACCAGTCACTTCATATTTCAAGAATGTCAGCAAAAAGCAAAGTTCCAAAGGTGCACCCATGTTAGTCTAGTCCAGCAAAAAAGAACAAGGAGTCCTGTGGCACTCAAAGACTAACAGATTTTTTTTTTTCCCCCAGAAGGCAATACATCCTATATTCTCCTCTCTCCTCTTCTTCTTTGTATCTGTCTCCAAGGCTGGAAGAGGAACTGTCATTCACAACTCAGAATTCAACAGAAGTAACCATTGCTCCACAACCAAGAATTGTTTGACAAATTAAGAAGCTCTAACCAATATCCTGTCACTGAAAAAAATGGGACTTTTTAAGTGCATTTTTAAACTAAGTCTTATTTTTGAAACCACTCAATTTCAATTACCTTTGTCTTATTTGATTCTTCTTCACTTGGGTACCCAAATCTGTAAGTTGCTAAACTTTGGCATGATTCTTCTACAATGTTTACCACAGGACAGAGCAGATTAAAGTCTGTTCTCAAAATATGAAACCATATCTCACTGATCATTTTTGCACAGTGACAAGTCCTAGTAACACCTCTGAGTGGGTACATTTATTCCATCAAAACTAACACAACAAATCCCTTACTGAACAAGTGTGCTCATTGGACAAGCACCAAGAAACAACATGAACCTTATTATTATTATTATTTATTATTATTATTTAATAATAATAACAATAAAAATAACAATAACAATAATAACAACAACAACAACAACTATATACAAAGAGAAGAAGAGGTTGCCTACCTGTAACTGATGTTCTTCAAGATGTGTTGCTCCTGGACATTCCATTGTAGGTGTACATACGCACGTGCACAGATAGCCAAAGACTTTTTTCTCTAGGGCACCCGTAGGGTAGGCTGTGGAGGCACCTGGAATGGCACCATCGCGGCTCTCTATATGAGGCACAGCCGACCTGCCCCCTCCCCAGTTCCTTCTTAATGCCTATTCCACAGAGGGGAGGAAGCAGGGATGTGGAATGTCCAGGAGCAACACATCTCGAAGAACACAAGTTACAGGCAGACAACCTCTTCTTCTTTGAGTGATTGCTCCTGGCCATTCCATTGTAGGTGATTCACTAGTCTACACCTATGGTGGTGGGTCAGAATCACAGGTGCACCAACTGCAGAACTCCTCTACTCAATGCAGGGTCACCTTCAGCTTGCCGATCAATCGCAAAATGCTGCGTGAACATGTGAACAGATGACCACGTAGCCGCTTTACAAATGTACACAATTGGTACCCCGCTCAAAAATGTGGCAGAGGAGGCTTGAGCTCTCGTAGAGTGAGCCTTCATTGCTGGTGGGTCAATCTTAGCCAATGTATAACATTCACAAATGCAAGAAACTATCCAGGAAGAGAGGTGCTGAGCCGAGACTGGCTCCCCTTTCATTCTATCTGCTACTGCCACAAACAGCTGGGACGTCTTTCTAAAGGGTTTTGTCCTCCCTATGCAAAAGGCCAAAACACGGGGAACATCCAGAGTGTTGAGCCTTCTTTCTTTGTCTGAGGCATGTGGCTTTGGATAAAAGAATGGCAAGACAATTTCCTTGTTGCAGAGAGGTTGACAATGCCCGAATCTCTGAAACTCTCCAGGCCAACATTATCGCCACTAGGAAGGCTACCTTCCATAAAAGAAAGAGAAGCAAAGCAGGAGGCAAGTGGCTCAAACAGGGGCCCTGTGAGTCTCGAGAGGACCAGACTGAGGTCCCACTTCGAAATCGGAGAACGCACCACTGCGAAGAGCCTCTCTAAGGCTTTAAGGAAGCACTTCACCAACAGGTCCACGAAGAGACAAGCTTTGCTTGCCTTCTCGTGGAACACCGAAATTGCCGCAAGGTAGACTTTGATGGAGGACAAGGACAGGCCTTGGGCTTTCAGACCCCAGAGAAAGTCTAGGATGGTTTGAACCGGAGCCAGATGGGGCACGAGATCCCTGCTAAGTGCCCAGTCCACAAACATGCCCCACCTGCCTTTGTACAATGCCCTCATCGAGAGGTTCCTGCTGTTGAACAAGACCTTCTGGACCTGCGCTGAACACTGCAATTCCCGGCTCCTCAGCCATGGAGGTTCCATGCACAGAGGTGCAGTAATCACAGATCCGGGTGGCGCAGACGCCCTTGGTCCTAGGAGACCAGGTCCGGTGGTGTTGGCAATTTTATCAGATCACTGACCAAGCGACACAGCAGAATCGTAAATCAATGTTGCCTCAGCCATGCTGGGGCTATCAAAACGATTGAGGCCCAGTCCTGTTTGACTTTCAAGAGGACTCTTGGAATCAATAGGGTCAGGGAGAACGCACAGCAGGCCATCCCCGTCCAAGATATCTCGAAAGCATCCGCAATTGACCCTTGGCTCTGCCCCCTTAATGAACAAAACTCTGTGCACTTGCTGTTCTGATTGGAAACAAAAAGGTCCAGTTGGGGATACCCCCACAGACAGAAGATGGTCCTCAACACCTCCCACTTGAGGCACCATTCGTGAGTTGTGAATTTCCTGCTCAACGAATCCGCCCGGAGATTGTGCTGGCCAGAAGGCATGAAGCCACCAGGTGAATCAAGTGGCGAATGCAGTAGTCCCATAGGCACAGGGCTTCGCCGCAAATGAGGCCGGAGTGGGTCCCCCCTGCCTGTTGATGTAATATATTGCGGCAGTGTTGTCCATAAGCGCTGACACCACTCTTCCTTTCAGCTCGTGGAGAAACACCTGACAGGCCAGGCGGACTGCTCAAAGCTCCTTCACGTTGATATGCAGGCTCAACTCACTGCCTCCCCAAAGGCCTTGCATTGCAAGGGGACCAAGGTGAGCCCCCCACCCCAAGTCTGACACGTCTGTACCCAAGAACCTCGAGGGTTGGGGGTGGCTGAAAGGGCAGCCCCTGACACACATTCTATTCGTGGCACCACCAGTCTAGAGAACTTACCATACCGTAGGGATCGTGACCATACCATCAATATCATCTCTTGCTGGCCGGTAGACCAACGCCAGCCACATCTATAGCAGATGCAACCTCAAGCAGGCGTGTCTCACCACATGGTGCATGCTGCCATGAGCCCCAGCAGCCACACGCACGAGCAAACTGATGTGAGCGGGAGCCTCTGGAAATCCCTTGCGAGGGACCTGATATTCTCAAGCCGAGCAAGCGGGAAGAAAGCTCTTGCCAGTTTCGAGTCCAACAGGGCACCTATAAACTATCTTTTGAGTCGGAATGAGGGTGGACTTTTGTACGTTCACAAGTAGACCGAGGCACTGGAAGGTGCTCTGTATCATACGTTCAAGTGACAGGTGACTTCATCCTTCGACTGGCCACAAACTAACCAGTCGTTCAGGTAGGGATGCACCTTGGTCTTGGAATGCCTGAGGAACGCTGCAACCACTGCTAGGCACTTTGTGAAAACGTGCAGGGCAGTTGCCAGCCCAAAAGGCAGGATGGAGAACTGGAGATGCCTGCCGCCCACTACAAATCGCAGGAACCTCCTGTGTCTGGGAATTATCGAAATATGCAAATACGTGTCCTGAAGATCGAGGGTGCTGTTCCAGTCTCCCGGATCCAAGGAGGGAATTATCGCAGAAAGGGAATCCATGTGAAAGCGTATCTTGCACAGATAACGGTTCAGACCTCTGAGGTGGAGGATGGGACGAAGACCCCCTTTTGCTTTTGGGATCAAGAAATAGCGGGAATAAAAGCCTTTTCCCCAAAGCTCCCATGGAACCTCCTCTGTGGCTCCTTTGTCCATCAAGGCTTGCACCTTCTGCTCCAACAGGTAATCATGAAAAGGGTCCGTGGAGGGGGCCAGAGAATGAGGAGGGCAGCAAGGGGGAAAAGAGAATAACTGGAGGGAGTATCTCTGAGACACTGTGTGCAGCACCCATTCATCAGAGGTGATCCAGGACCAAGCCAGATAAAAGCTGGATAATCTGTTGGCGAACGTAGGATGCGGATCTGGAGATAATGGTACATCGTCCTAGATAGCACCTTCAAAAACCTTTCTTGGAGCTTGAAGATTAGAGACTCCTTGGGAAAGGGGAGAGAGATGATAATTACTTTTCTGGATGTGCTGAGCATTATAATTTTGCAAGCGGTGGGAAGACTGGGCACCGGTACTGGCTTGAAGGGTCTCCTTTGGGGCGCTGGGGTGTGCAGCCCTAGAGACTTAAGCAGGGACCTGCCATCCTTCAGAGTCTCGAGCTTGGCATCCGTCTGCTGCGAACTTTTGAAAGGGAGATCTTGGATGGTATTCTGCATCTCCTGGGATAGACCTGACATTTGAAGCACTGAGGTGCAGAGCATGGTGATTCTGGAGGCCATGGCTCTGGCCACCGCATCCACAGCATCTAACACCGATTGCATCAGGGCTCTGGAACCTATCTTGTCCTCCTTAATGGCAGCTGATAACTCAGGCCTCGAGCTCTGCTCCCACTTCCCCAAGAAACTCTCAGACAGGGACCAAGCGCTAAAAGTGTAGCAGCTAAGAACTGCCTGCTGGTTATCAATCTGGAGTTGAAGTCCCCCGTCCCCCCCCAAATGGAGTAGATATTCCTTCCAAAGTTGTCCTTTTTGCATCCTTAGACTTAGGGGATGGCCCTTGATGGCCCTGTCCCTCTCTCTTGTTGGCCGCCACTACAGCAAGAGACCCCAGAACCAGATATGTGTAGAAGTGCTCGTAACCCTTCGAAGACACAAAGTATTTTCGCTCTACCCTCTTAGCCGTGGGAGGCACAGAGGCTGAGGTATGCCACACAGTTCTCATGGTGCTCTGAATGATCTTGATAAGTGGGAGGGCTACTCGAGAGGGGCCTTCCAGCACAACAATATCAACCACAGGATCTGCCTCCTCTACAATCTTCTCCACCTGCAAACCCAAGCCCCAGGTGACTTTCCACAGAAGATCATTATGCGCTTTACTATCATCTGGGATAGGCTCAGGCCTGGCCCCTGCAACCGACTCATCCAGCAGGGATGACGATGATACCCCAGATGGATCTATGGGTTCGGCTGCAGGTTCTAGTTCGCCCCAATGGTCTAAACAGTCTTGATCTGTAGGAGCCTGGGATCTTGCAGAGGACTCGCCTTCTGAGAGGTCCCACATCTCCAGGGGTCCACCAACTGCGTAGGGGGTCTGGGGGCGAGAGCTTGCTACGAAGTGGGATCTGCTCATTCTGAGGCCTTGCTCCTGATGGAAAGCCCAAGGAGTCCAGAAGGGTCACTGCGAAGGAACAGGTCATTGAAGATCCCACTGCGAAGGGTACGGAGCCAATCGTTTGCTCCTGGATCTACTGGCTCTGGACACCGAGGAAGCCTCATCCAAGTCCGATGGAGGATCACTTCAAGGGAACCATGGTGGTGCAGTACCAAAGGCTGCCCTATGGCAATGACGCAGGCCTCAGCTCTTGGGCACTCTTGGCGGCACAGGAGAGAGGTGATGCTTCTCCTTAGAGGCAAACGGTACCAGGGTGCCCCCGCCACTGTGACTATGGCGGACGGTACAGGGGATTGAGATGGAGACAGCATCGCTGAGGGTCCTTCACCTGAATACACAAGGGCAACCTGGATCTCGTTGCTGGAGAGGGTGGTGAAGCTGGACGCACCAGCGGAGGCTTCCCTCTCAACAGCCCCGACAGAGGTGCCGGAGATGGAGCCAGGCCCGAGGCAGACAGTGCCATCTGTTCACACACTGCCTCAAATATTTCAGGTGTCAAAGGCAGCAGCATATCCTCCCCTAAAATTTCATGTGTTGGGGACAGCATGGGTACCAGAGCCAATTACTCTGCCTGGGCTGGTGCTGACGATGGCTGTTTTGCCTCAGTCTGCGGCCCTTTAGGAATAACTTGACCTCACTGGCAAGCTCCTTGTGTCCGAACTCCTCCTCTTTTGCGGCACTGGGAGAGGGAGCGGCATCGCCAATGATCCGAAGATCTGGAGGAGGGAGCTGCTGACGGTGCCGCTCGACGATTCTCGGTGCCCTAGTGCCACCAGAGAACTACTGACTGACTATGCTGTGTTGGAATTCATTCCGGATGCTGGTTTAAGGGCTTCCTCCATCAAAAGAAGCTTCAGTCTTTGCTCTCTATCCTTCTGAGTGCATGGCTTGAAGCTTTTACAGATTTTATACTTATCTTTGATGTGTGCCTCTCCCAAACAACTCAAGCAGGAGTAGTGCGTGTTGTCAAGCGGCATCGGCTTGCAACACATTTCACAAGTTTTAAAAACTGGCATGCCCCGACCCGGAGGATGGCAGCAAATCTAGCACCTGGAACAGATACTCTTCTAATGGCACTGGAGAACTGTGCGAAGGCAGCCAAGTTGCACTCCAGCTACCACCACAGTGGTGAGAGGGAACTGAGGGGGGGGGTCAGCTGTACCTCATATAGAGAGCTGCAACAGCACCACTCCAGGGGACGAAACAGCTGACCCTACAGGTGCTCTAGAGGAAAATGTCCCCAGCTATCCGTGCACGCACATGCGTACACCTACAATGGAATGGCCAGAAGCAATCACTAGAAGAAGAACATAAAAAGTTTCTGCCCCAAAGTGTTTATAATCTAACTCAGGGGGTGGCGACCCCTGGCACACCTGCCAAGAGCAGCATGCAACCCAAACTGGAGGGGCACACAGCACCCTCTGCAACACTGCCATAAATGTCACTCCTGCCTCTGAAAGCTGCTCTGGGTAGAGTCTCTTGGTGGCATGTCTGGACAGCTTTCCTTAGCCACCACCAAGAGAAGCTACTCTGGGTGGCTTCTTTCAGAGATGTGGGCAGTCACTAAACTGTCAGACTGAAGCTGCTTTTTTATTTCTTTCTTTCTTTCTTTCTTTCCTGCTTTCTTTCTTCTTCAGTGGAAGGGATTGTTAGCACCTGCTGAGGGTCAGGGACAAGAGACCGGCACTGGGGTTGGTAAAGGTTGCCAACTCATGATGCAAAGGCACTGAATGAACTTCCTGTTGGGGAAGCAAGTCTATGGCTCCTCCCCTTCCTCCTGAGGCCATACCCCTCTCTCCCTTACCACAGCCCTCTGCCTCCTCCCACCCCAGCCCCATAGCAGGAGGAGCCCCACTCCATCCCCGAGCCAGGACTCCTAAGTCCCAACAAGGTGGCCCCAGACTCTCCAAAACCTGCCCAGGAACCCCAGCCCCAGCCAAGAGGCTCAAGCTGCGTGTAGCCGCAGCCACCCTGGAGCACTGGCCCATCAGCCCTGGCCACGCCCACCAGCAGCTCCAGGGCACTGACCAGGCAGCCCCAGCACTGGCTGAATTTCCCACTGAGTGGTTCCAGCATCCCATGGCTCCCGCAGGCCCAATTCTCTTCTGGATGGCCCAAGCTGCACTGGCCCCGGCTACCCAGAGCACTGTTCGGGTAGAATCCACGCTGGGTGGCCCTACCACCCAGCAGCTCCACCCATTGCATCTCCCAGCTGCCCTGGAGCACCAGCCAGGCAGTCCAAGCAGGTTACCCGGATCAATAGTTGGATCACACCCCCATCCAAACCCCAACATGCTCAGGGGAAGCTAAGGGCAGAAACCTAATGCTGCAGCACCAGTGACACAGCAGAATGGGACAGGGCTATGCCTGGCTGTTTTGGAAAGCTATGTTTTTCGTAGCCTATAAAACCTAGCATCCATGATCTAACCTAACCTGGTCATCCTCCTCAGGCAGCTAAGGGGAAAGCCAAAAACCCTACCACCTGGCCCAGAGTAATCTGGCAATGAGGAAAAAATTCTTTCTAAGCCACAAAAAATCAGCTAGAGCAATGCCCCTTGGTAAGGTCCAAAATCCTACTCCCACTCTAATTCTAAGGAGTGGTAGGGGGTGCAAAGCAGTACGCTGGGCACAGGAAAGGGCTGGTAAGTCTTAGTTTGGTGCACAGGGGCCAATGGGCTTCTACTGCATCCTTTAGTCCAGTCCAGTGGTTCTTAACCATTGTGTAGGGACCCATTAATGCATCGCCACACAGTGATAAGCATGTCACAGAGAGCTGAGGAGAAAGCTGCATTTGGCCTAGTAGAGGTAGGCTGCTGTATCCCGTAGGGTCACAATATGCAACCAAGTGTGTTGTGACCTGCAAAAGGTTAAGAACCACTGGTCTAGCCTAGCAGCTAGTAAAACCTTCTTCTCTTAGCTACCCTCTCCTTAAGGTCACAAGGAAGCTGATGTCTCCTGATGGTGGGCACTGGACACAGGGGGAGGTGAGAGGCAATTATTAAAGGAGCACCATGGCTTTCTTTCCCCCACTGTCCCAGACAAAGCCACTACACTGCTATAATGAGGTGGGGGCAGATGGGGGTGTGGGGTAAGTAAATCCTGAAGCTCAATTATTCTCTCTTAATAGTTATCGAGATTTTCATTGATTTCTCCCTTACAATTCAGTAAATCTCATAATATTTATTTACAGATACAGGATTCAGGTACATTTCTCCCCCATATTTATTTAGGAGGTTACCGGATTATTCCTCTTCAGACATCTGACAAACTGAACGTGGACCCAGACAAATTTTCTGGGCATTTAGCCCATTCTTCTCACTTTTTCTTTCCAAATCCCCTTTACTGAAGTCTTCAGAGGAGGAAGTGACCCCCAAGCACCCTCATATTCACACGCTACATATCACTCTAATATTCTTTGTACAAACATACCTTGTGAGGTATCATTTTAAAAGTAGATATTTGCTGATCATTAATAGGCTGGTGTGGTGTACAGGCACACTGTGTATTAAGAATTACGTATGCAGGCTGTAATTATTATTGCGTTTAATCTAAATACGTTAAAGGGGAGTGGGTAGGAGATCTGCCTTAGAAAAGGGATGTTTATTATTTGTTTCTCTGATCTGTCCAATCATCAGGAAGAGACAATGAAAGTCCTGTTTCACGTTACCCAAGATGGCCAGGGACGCAATCCCATGTCCCGGGTGTCTATCTTTAAATTGTGACCAGGTGCACCAATGCAGATGCATCTTGTCTTATTTTCCTCATTGAGGTGTCAGTAAGTTTACATTCACAGACTGATGCAATGAAGAAACAAAACTAACAAATAAAAGTAGGTGTGTCTGTTTAACAAATATTCATGGAAGGAACACTTGGAATAATAGCTCAAAGGCCCTAAACCCACTGTCCTGGTTCAGCAATCCTAAATTTAAGTCCAAACACAAAGCCCATGAGCCATGTCCAGCTACTCTTCTGCAACAGGAGACAGACTACCAGCCTCCTTACAATCCCAATGAATTTTAGACCTTTGCTCCTGTTCAGCTTCTTATTTCTGTTCAAACAGGCCAAGCTATTTTAGGTGAGAGTTCCTGGCTATCTCAAAGTTTTAGAACACTTCTTCACAAGGTTGTAGACTATGAATGAGATTTTCTACAAATCTCAATAGGATTTGGGTGTGTAGCTCCCTCATGCACCTTTGAAGATTCTGACCATATTTTCATTTGTGTATCTATCAGAATTACAAAGTGTAGTTCTCGTATTGCTTTTCAAACTAACTTCAGGAATTTAGGATATGTCCACAAATCTCTTTTATTTTGAAATAACACTGGTTATTTCAAAATAAAAAAGATTAGGTCCACACGACTTTTTCTTATTTCAACATGACAGGCTTTGTCATGTTGAAATAAGAAGCGTTATTTCAAAACAGCTTAAACCCCATTCATTTCGAAACAGCTGTTATTCGAAATAACACAGTTTGGTCATGTTGTTTCGAAACAACACCACTGTTTCGAAATACTTGTTTCGAAACAACATGTCCAAACACTGTTATTTCGAAATAACCATTTTGAAATAACAGCTGTTTCGATAGCAGGCTTTCCCTTAATTCGAATTAACATTTTCTTAATTCAAATTAACTTATTTTGAAATAAGGACTTTATTTCAAAATAACTAATTTCAAAATAACGATGTATGTGTGGACATAGCCTTAGATATTTAATTCATTTAGGCTTCTTTGAAAATCTCACCGCTTGTCTACATAATTTATTCATTCATTTTTTTTTTGGCCATGCAGTTTAGCGCTTCAAGTAGTTTCATTTCTCTGGTAAAGAACACAGAGCATATGTCTTCCTTTGGAAGAACACCCTCCTACTATCCCCACCTTCTGTGGATAAACTAAATCTAAAAGGTGACTGTTTAAACAAGTTCTCTGAAAAACTCGAAATCTAAATGGGTCCATTTTATCCACTGGATGCTTACTTCCTAGCTTTAGTAATACATGTAAATTGTTTGATTGCTTGGAGCTACTGATTACCCGGTGTGGAGAGCTGATTACCTGATTATCTGAGAGGCTAATCCCTTGGCTAGATTTTGTGCCATTTGACAGTCTAGATAATTTTCTAATTACTCTGAGTTTTAAAGTGATTTTATAGATGTTACTGGAAAAAGGAAGAGTGGGAGAGTCTTTGCATAGTAAAATTTTCCCAAAAATGTTTGCCTTATAATAGTCACTCGTTTAATTTACTTGTTAGTTAAGGTTACAGAAAATGAAGAACCTTTCATTAGAAAAGCTGCAAAACCTACTATTTGGTAAAACTTTAGTGGTATTTCCAAAGGTGGTGTTTATATTTTGACTTCAACCATGGTTGACCCAACCCTGAGTCACAGCATCAAACTCTAAGAACTGACAGTGAATTTCTAAATAATACAAATAAAATTAATGCAAGTAGATGTTTGTCAATATGCTAAAAGCTAATATTGTAGATTCAATAATAATGGATGTTCCTCTACATACACACACACACACACACACACACACACTCTCCCCCCCCCCGCCCCCCAGGACCTAGAATATTTGAAAACAGTAACTATACTTCACAGTATAATCATGTGCAAAGAATTAATGAGATTTACAGTGACTTGAATACTGTAGGTATAATAAACGCCAAAGAGAGACTCACTCGCCACTGAAAAGTTGTTGAGGGGATACGGTAGATCCACGTCTTGGGGCTTCTCCTTATACCCTATGAAAGAACCATCTGTCTTCAACAGGAAGTATCTTGGCCGCCAATTTTTGATATATTCTCCTATGTGAGAGAAATATACATTAATATTAAAGAAAAGAAAGACTTTGATATGAGCTGTTACAGTACAGTTTCAGTGCCCAATACTAAGCATTTCAAAATTTGCCTGGACAATTTTCTTCATTTATAAAAGAAGAATTTCACCTTTTTATAAATCATTGCAGTTTATTCCTCCAGAGATTCATCCAATAATAGAGTTGTGGGCAAAACGAAACCTTGCACAGAGATCATATACATTAGTTAAAAAACACTGACATCCTAGATGCTGCTCCCAAAGTGAAATGAATCAAAGAAACAGTATGTTCTGTTTACCTGTAGCGAGGAGACATGGGCCCCCTCAGAGAGAGTGCAGAAAAAACTGCAAGATGACCGGGGAGCAGAGCCAGGCAGGGACTGTCAGTCAGCCTGGAAGTGGAGGGGTGGGACAGGAAGTATAAAAGGAGAGGCAGGCAGCTCAGTTCAGGCCAGGGCAGCGGAGTGGAAGGTTGCCGCTCCGCCTGCTCCTGACCCTGCACGGCCCAGGGGAAGAGCTGGGCTCTGGCCTCCAGACCTGGGCCCGTCAGTCTGGCCAGGGCCGCCCAGAGGCAACGAGTGGGGCCCCCTTCCAGAGCACTGGGTCATCCCACGCCGGCAGGAGAGACCACCAGGAAGGAGATCGAAGAGGGGGCCAGAGTCGATGCCGGATGGGGAGCCTGAACCCCAAACTACCTCGTGCGATGTTGAGGAACTATACCTGGCTGCCGAGGAACCCAAACCACTGCCTGCCTCATGCAACCTGGAGGAGCTACCCCTGGCTGACGAGGACCCCGCGCCTCCATACCCTTCCTGCGACCTGGAAGAGCTACTCCTCATCGAGGAGCCGGCCATGCTCCCTGACCTGCCACCACCCAACGAAGTGGAGGGTTTTTACAATGTACCTCTGGGGGACTACCCCGAGCAGACTGACTATGAGGTATGGCCGGAATGGGGGGCCCAGGGTGGCCGAGGAGGGGGCAAAGCTCAACCATCCGTGGGGAGTCTCCTCCCAGTGGCAGCATGTTGCGGCCAGGACCCCGCTGACTCCTGAACCAAAGCCTTCGGCGCCCCGAGGTCAGTGTGTTGCAGCCCACACCCCACTGACCCGGGCCCCACAGCCCTGGCCCCCTTTGGGGACCTGAGTTGGGACACAGTGGAGTGGGATGACCCCACACCTCCACTGATCCCTTCCCCTAGCGCAAGCCCTCTCACAACGTGCGACCTTTGCCGTGACACGGGTGACCCCTAGAATGCCAGAGACGTTGTCTTTGACTTTGTTTGAGCCTGACCAAGGGGCTAAAGACTTGGAGCCCTGCCCTATGCCAAGCTGAGCCAAGTCCCTTGCCCAGGGCAAGGGACTAAAAACTTGGTGGTCTCACCCACGGGGGCCTAGAGACCCTGATGGGCCGTCCCTCCCTCTCCTAGGGGGAAAGGGCACCCCGTTACAAGCATATTATGGTAAAATTTCAGAATCAAGAAGGTTAAAATGGACACACTCTCCTTACAAGGATTGTTGATTACAAATAAGCTCCCCAAACTTATCTACTAAGCAAAAACCCAATGCAAAATGCAGTGTAAGAATAAAACAAAGGCTCAGAAAATTGTTACTCACACCAGCAGAGTAAAGTAATATATGTGTAAAATCTCACTAAGATCAGAAAGCTGTTAAAATTTGCTTTTAAATTTAAGCTCTGCTTTGAAAAGAATCAAGTGCATTTTCAAATGAACTAGACATTCACTGATTACTAGAAGTGTTGTAAATCAGAAACCTTCAACCACTCAATCATATCACCTTCCACTGATATGTGCTGCAACATTTGCACAAAGACTACAAATCAATCTCATGATCTCCTTGCTAACCAGCTGAATGTGCACTTTATACAGCCAGAGAACAAGCAAATTTAACACATACACAGTAAGGATATTAAAGGAGACAATCTTAACAAGGAGCACACCAAAGTTTATTCATAATGCAATTTCACAATCTTCATTGACTACTGAAATGGTGGCCTGCTCCTTCACTGAATTGTGAATAAGAAAATAGTGAAACTAGCATGCCAGTAGAAGATGCAGAGGGAATAAACTTCTATTTTCTGAAAAGATATTAATACAAGCTATCATACATGCATTACCATATTAAAATATGGAAAACCAAATTTCTCTAATTAATCAAAATGCTCTGAATCAAAAACTTTGAAAGCAGAAAAGTGACGGGTTTTCAAACCTTTTGTGATAAATTTTGGAGAAACATTTTATCTAGATGGTTTACACAATGCTATTTCAGGAACAAACAGGCAATGTCTTCATCCAATTAATTCACAAATCAGCTGTAGTGATCAAGCAGTGATGATGTGTTGTCTGCTATGAACCAAAACTTCTGCAACACTTCTACATCTGGGTATTTAAAGTGTTTCATGAATACACAGAAATAAACTCCCATTTTACATTTCATATGTATGAAGTGTCAAACAGGTTTTAACTTAAGTTTCATCCCCATTATGCCCACAACAACAGCCAGACACAGAACACATCATCCAAAAGCAATACACAATTACAGCACAGATCTAGTGAACCATGGATGTCATCTTTTTAAATATTTTTTTAAACTAACTCTGCCCAATTCCTATTGATGAATCATACCCAAGTTTATTTCAGAACGCTATTTCTCCCACAAAAAGAAATTAATATAATTTCTGCACACAGATAGATTGAAGGGGGCACCTTCTCATATAACAATCAATACTGCTATAACAGAACTTTCCTAGATAAATGCTATTGAACATGGAGTGGGTTCAAGTGACTGTATTTATGGGTAGTCTTTTGTTTATTTTGTCATTTTAAATTTATGGATAATATGCCTAGGGAAATAGACAGACACCCACATTTGCACTTCAGAAATCTGAAGAATAAAAATAACCACCACACTGGTTAACATTTCACTTAATTGCTGAAACAGCTTAATAGGTATTCAGACGAACTTATTTTCCTCTGCTTAATTTACAAAATGCTCCCTCATTAAAGAGAAAAAAAAAATCAAGCTCCCTTCTGCATAATGCACTTGTAATATTAAAAAAACAGCTTTCAATCTATGTTCCTTAAAAGAGATCAGTGTTCACATGACGACTAAGTTCTCACTATGAAAAACACTCATACACTGCATATTGCAGGATATTTTGAAAGGAAGCCACCACTCTCAGTAGTTTCAGGTAATTTACCAGTATTTGAACTTTGTTTTTACATTTTTTTTAGCAATAAATATATGTACACAAGTGAACACCATTTAAAGTCTATTACATTTTTAAAGAAGGTGCCAACACTAAATTTGAAGTCATAGTAAGAATATACTTTTCAAAATGGAATGCATGTTTACTAAGTATCTTAAACACAAAAGAACCATACAAGTCTTACATTTAGAAGTTTGTATATTCACGTGATAAGATTAGAGAAAGGGATTTTGTGAGGAAAGAGATGGCCTCATACAATAACCAGCAGAAAAGATGGCCTAACAATTTAATGAAGTGTAGTCTCTGAGGTAGTTAAAATAGTAGTAGTTCTGCCATAGAGAATTACTCAGTTTGTACCCAGCTTCCTGCTGAGTTAATGTAAGCTAAATTATTATTTTGCTTAAATTTACATCCTTCTAAATTGAAAAACATGTTCTCTTAGAATCTGCGCCCTAGACTAAGAAGAGGTCTCTAATTTCACACATTTCACTGAAGAAAACCAAGTTATTCATACATCTTTTTAACTCTAGTTAAAGTATTCAAAGCTATTACAGAATAAATGCACTTCAATATATAAAGAAAATTATTTTGTAACCTTCAGCTTCTTTGCTCTTCTAAAAATATTTCCCAGGGTGTTCCCAAAAATTAGAAATCAAGATGGAAACAAAAATTGACTCACTGTAAAAATAAGAGGCTGACATTTGATAAAGGCAAAAAAAATGAGGTAACTATACAAGAAATATGCTCATATTAAATATGTTTACACTGGAATAAAAGACTGGTGTGCAGACATTTAGGATCAGACTTGAGCCCAAATTGCAAGACCCTTCCCTCTCTTCCAGGGTCTTAAGAGTTCAGACTGCAGCCCAAGCCTAAATCTTTACAAAGCAGCTTACAGTCTCACTGTCCAAATCCTGCAAACTTAAGTTAGCTAGTTCAGGCCACCCACCCCTGTCCAGCTGCTGCACAAATTTACCCACAAGGTCATGAGAACTGTAGACAGGCAGCAGTATGTGCCCTGTCAGAGAGGAGCCTCATGGTGATGATACTGGGGAACAGCTAAAGCAGTTCCCCCCCATCCGATGGCTGTGCTCTTTCTCAGTTTCTCTCAGTCTTTATAGTCTAGATCTCAGCCCTCAGCCCTCACACTTTCCCCTGCCTTTTGAGTTTCAGTCTTGTGCAGGCTGGCTCACTTTGTCTCAGGGAACATCACCAGTCCTTTCACCACTCACTGGCAGCCAGGGGGAGGGACCTTGGCCCACCCGCTTCCCTGGGCCTCAACCCAGAGACCTATGTGCCACACCTGAGCACTGCCTTGACCCCCACTCCAGTTCAGCATACACAGTTCATCAGGTCCCCTAGGCCATATCCACACCTCCCCAGGTACCTTTCACCCTTGTATCAGGATCTGCATTACAGTCAAACACTGGCAATGTCCCAGTGAGCTGTCCGTGGTCTTGTTTCCAGCAGACAGGCCAACAGCACACCCTTCCTCAACACAAGCCAGAGACAGGCTGCTGTCATCTTACAGAATAAAATCATAGGGTTGGAAGAGACATCGTGAAATCATCGAGTCCAACCCCCTGGGGCTTGAACGCAGGGGCTTCTGCATATTAAGCAGAGGTGCTAGCCACTACACTATTTGCCGGGCTTATATACTGGGCTCCCAGACCCTGATTGGCCCTTCAGCTGCCTGCCCCTATTGGCTATTCCCTTCCTCCCTGGGTTCTTAATCCCTTCCATTCTGGAGCAAGGGAATTACCCTGCTACAAGAACAAAGTTATGAACTGCTCTACATCTGACATACCTTGGCTGTCATCACACCCTAATGTATTGAGTGTAATACTAATGAAATGGTTAATTTTTAAGGTCATGTCTTGGGCAAGCAGATACCAACAGTAGCCTTCCTTCAGAATATTGATAAGAAATTTGTTGCAATAATGTAATTCTTATAATTTTGATACTTTGCTGTAGAGCTATGGTGGGAAGAGGTTTCTGTGGAATCAGACAAGCCTTCAGTTCACTTATGTTCACATAAAATCAATCTTTTAAAGTCAGTTACATCTTTAAATTTACCTCAGGTCTCTAATTGTCTCTTCAGACACAGACTTCACCTAACATTTTATGGTTCCTTTGATTATTGACATACATTTCTAATCTTTAAAAAATGGATTTCACCACTATTTTTGAGAATTACTAATTCAAAAATACCCACCTAATTTTACTGATGAAGAATCACAGTAATTTTTGAGACAAACTGATCACCTTTCTAACAGATAATTTAACCTATTTTATTTTGCAGAGTTTGATACTTTTGAATATGAAAAGGGCTCCTGGAGATGTCAGGAAAACATTTTTAGGATACAGAGCTGACAAGCAGTGGAAGCCTTCAGTTCAATAACTTATTTCCCAGAAACGAGCAACAGCTGCCACGCAGGCACAAGTGAGATTTAGAATAATATAAAAACACACAGACACACACAAACACCTAGCAAAGAATACCAGAAATCTACTTCAAATACTTTCTTATGAATTTAACAAAATGATCTTCAAAGAAAGAACATTGTGGGGAATTGTTTGGGATTTTTTTTTAAATTTTTTTGGTAGATCACTGGAGGCGGAAAGGGGGGAGGTGGGTTGCACTTCTTTTTTTAAAGGGGGGAGTGTTTTAAAATAGTCTACAGTCTCTCACTCAGGTGCAGATGAACAAATAGATGAACAAAAAATAACTAAATGTATCATTACAGCAAAGACTAGGAAAACAGGGTGAACAAAAGCCATTTAAAAGAAATCAAGTCTGAACCATATTAATATACAAGTTACTAAAATGAAGTGAGACCACGAGAGCTGTCAAGTCAAGCAAGACACCAAAAATATTGCTTGTTTTAAAATTGAATTTACTTACCTTGGCCCTCTGAGGGCAGTGTTACCTAACATATCAAAAGAAACATAAGAAGTGACTTTTTACCTATGATGACAGTTATTAAATTTAAAATGGTTGTATTAAATATTTACCTTTTTGTGATTTCATAACATATGGAATTTGTACTGTAATCTGAAGCAACTGTAAAAAAATTGAGATTAAAAGAAATAAAGTGTATCATCCCTTAGCATCAACTGCATGCTGTTCAATATAATGGAATATTATAGCAATGTTTCAGTATAATGCAAAGGCTTGTCTCATTCCGAGAGAGAGAGAGATTTTAGAGTCAGTTTGCCAGTAAATGTTTGGATTATATTCTTTGTTTTTTACTAGTAAGGCAGCCCATATTTACATCAAATGGATGTTTTCAAAAAACTACAGCTAATAGAAAATAACTTTTTGAGAACATCTATATTAAAGACCTGAAAAATTCAACTGTCTTTGACAGTGGCAAGTGAGAAGATTTCCTTGCGTGTAGGTAGGATGTATGCCATCAGTATTGGCAACAGTTAAGCTGTAATACGTTTCTGTCCTGGGAATGAAGACAAATGAGAATTGAATGTAAATTGAAGCCATGTGGTCTTTCTGAAAGGAGGCAGTTCCAGTGCATCTAATGTTCCTCCTAGCTCAAAGTAGCATCACAATGTAATGAACAAAACTGATCAGTTTTATGAATAAGGGCAGAAACTGCCAGGAACCTTGTGAGAGACCCTCCTCCACTTGCATCAACAAGGAGGCTCTAAAGAGAAGAGAAGGCAGAAATCGTCTTTGTTCCAACACTATTTGGACAGGGATCAAAATTCAGGGACTGATAGGATTGAGCTACTAGTAACAGGCGAATATACAAAAGACTAAGTGACCCAAGGAAAACCCAGTAACAGTACTGTTATTGAAGTTGGAGCACACTTCCCAGGAGCGGAAGGTGAGTTAGGAGAGCTCTTCCTGGACCTTACTAATGGGGTCTCCATAACCTCATCTTTTGTACTAACCTTTGGCTAGAATGCCATCCATCCAGTTTACCAGGTAGGACATTATAGAGGACCTCCCAGGCGCCAAACATTTTTTAAATAAAATGTGGTGTGTAAGCAGTGGTAGGCCTTCCCCAGGGTATCTGACTGCCCACAAATCAGCCAGGGTAAGACAGGAGCCAAATGGCTCCTTACTCCCCAGCCATTACTTTAACACTTTGCCTTGCTTGGCTTTCTAAAGCATCATGCTCCATTTTAGCTGTACCTAGAAAACTTAATCTTCCAGATAAGACAAAACTCAAATTTACCAAGCTCTTTTGAAGACTACCTTACCAGTAGAACAGTCTTCAAAAACAATAAATAAAGGCTACTTACCTAACAGTAACTGGAGTTCTTTCAGACGTATAGTCCCTGAGCACATAACACTTTGGGTAAGCACACACACTGCACAGGTGCGACCAGAAGATATTTTCATTAGCACGTACATGGGTCTGTGCCCTGCATCTCTTCTTGCTCTGAATCAAGAACACAAGGCGCTGCATGGACCAACTGCCTCTCTAGTTTCTTTTCTAACACAAGTCACCTTAAGAAAGAATTCAAAGCAGAGGGAAAAGAAGGAAGCACACAAAAGAAGCTGTACACGAATAGTGACCACACATTTTGAAGAAATCCAGTTATTGTAAAGTTCTTTCTTCATGTAATAGTTTCTATGTGCATTTTACTATGGATGCCTCATAAGTACTCATTGAGGAGGATAGTGCAGGCACCACAAACTGCAGGACCACTGCGCCTAAAGTCTAAGAATACATAGCCATTACTTAGCCTCTCTTGGCTCTCCCACAGCGTGGGACAAACACAGTTACAATAACACCGCAAACAAATACTTATGACAGTAGATGCTGAGATTCAAAAAAAATAAATGATTTATAACCATTAAAATAGTCAACATCACACGTCAAAATATACGAAGTACATATCCTTAAATCAAATCCTAGTAAATTACCATGTAGCCTTTACTTTGCCGATCTGTAATTTTCAATAATAATCAACTGACATATTTTCTCATCTGTTTGTGTGGTGAAATCAACATTTACCAATAAAAGTCTAATCCTTTCAAGCCTAACTTTGAATCTGATCCAATACGGCAATTCCTGTGGCCTTATATACTTTGTGTATTTGATCCCTGTCCAAATAGTGAGTATTTTGACTGATTTTTTTCTTGTTCTCAGAATGCCTGGAACAAAAGGCAAAAAGAAAACCTCTAGTTAAGTACCATATCCAATGACCTCTCTTACAGATACTGTTGTTAATTCTAAGCCAAAATTGGGCCCATTTTAAATTACTTGACTGAATCGCTGTCCGATCACTTCTAAAATTGACTACTACTATGGATTCCAATAATCTTTCAATGGCTCCCTTCCAGCTGCACTAAACCCTCAATAACTTTCTTTAAAAATATTGGAAAATATTAAATATAAATATTCACCATGAAATTGTCCTGCTAAAACGCAGTAACAGTTTCTAACTTAGCAGGTCTGGGCAGGGTTTTTATTCTTCTTAAACATGAACCGAAAGTACTCACATAAAATTACAGATGTACCACTTCAAGTCAAGGATTTGCATGCATATATTAAACAATGCATATGCTCACCATGAGCAAGCACAAGATTACTTGCATGCTTTTAAAAATTCAGGCCATAATAAGAGTTAGAGACATCCTGACCTTTTCTATGTCCAGTTTGAACTGTAAGAAAAAATATCTTAAGAATATAAACATTAATTTTATTCCCCCATCACTCTTGAATACTTTGGATAATACATAGCCCACCCAAGTTGAATGGAACTATCCACATGCATGAAATTACTCACTTACATATGGTATTTACAGGATTAGGACCCAAACTTGTAAGTTATGTAACTGTTTATCAAAGCAGTTTTATGGTTTCTAGTACTATTGTAATGCATTTATGATAGTTATTACAGAAGAAAGTTCTAGTGTGGTGTCCTCCCAAAACATTTTCTTCCACCACTATGAAATTCTGAACACTCTATTTTGCATTTCAGCTTTCAGATATTTATGTAAACATATTAAACCTGAGTGAATAATATCCACTGAACACAAAATTCAGTATATTCCGGCTTTTGTTTCTTTTTACGTCATCAAGCATTAGTAAAACAACTTCATTATCCATGAATCTCTTCAGTGTTTGAAAATACCTGAAGAACATCACAAGTGAATAAATAGTAGTCTAAAGATTATGTTAAAAAATAAGCGGTCACAAGCCATTAATGAGTTGAATAAACATATTTGTTACTGAACACGTCTTCACCAAATGAATCAGAAAATTTTCAAACTTTGTAAAAGCTAAACTGATCAAAATGCCATAATATTAGCCAAGTGTTTATTAAGCCTTTTTCCAGAATTGTGATTAGACTTATCGATATCTGTGAATGACATTGTTAAAGTTACCCTACTCTTTAGCAATCATCATTCTGCTGGAGAAACGAATAAGTTACCCAAGTTTAAACAACACCCCCTTGCCCGATTTTATACATAACGTATATCTCTAGACTAAAGCCAATCCTTCACCTTATAATAAAGTATGTTATTAAGCACAAATTGTAACTAATTATGAATATAGGAGTGCAGGTAGACATCTTTCAACCCGTAAGAGATGACAAAGCAGGCCTCTGAATCAACTCCCCTGCAGAGAGTCTTGAGGAAATATACCTTGAAACACCTACTTTAAAATAAACTATTTTTATTATCAGAAGTTCTTGATGATAAAGAATAAGATACTGCTGCCTATATAGCAACCTTTTTTTATTCTCTATATATTTAATATTTAAATCACCCTGTGCATCTTGTTTCTCTAGAGACAAGCAAATTTACATATAATTAAAAGACACCAAATAAATGAAATACTAGTGGCATAATTTTGTAACGTTCTCTAGTCCAAAATTAAACTTTCATTCATAATCTCTTTCTCTAAATGACCCCTAAAAAAAAAAAATCTGTCTTTATAATGAGCAAGATTGATTCTGAACATTTAGTCCTATCATTCCAATTGAATAATAAGCCTAGTTTAGGCCTTGTATACACTAGAAAGTTTTGACAGCGAAAGTCACCTTCTGCTAACAAAACAATCCCTGTGTACCCACTGGCACAATCGTTTTATTGACAAAACTGCCCTGTTTTGTCAATGAAATACCACCACCTGTGTGAGGGGCACAGAGCCTTTATTCCCTGTCTTTTATCACAAAAGAGTCAGTGTGGACATTGGTGCATGATTCTGTCACGTTAAATGGCCTCCAGAAGTGCCCCACTATGCTAACTGGTTTTCCGCTGGCACTCAGCTGTTCTGCAGTAACCAGCCCCTCCCTCTTTTAAGTTGCAGGACTTTTTTAAATTTCTTGGTTCCACTTCCTGTCTGTCAGCATGCATCTCATTTTCCCATGTGACAATGGCAGCACACAGCAAACACTCTCCACCTAGAGCGCAGAAGAACTGCTGGAGCTGATCAACATTTGGGAGAGAGTCTACCATGCAGTCCTAGCTCCGTCGTAGCCAAAGTAATTTTGATACCTATAGCCAGATTTCTCGTGTCATGGCAGAAAAGACTCTGAGCAGGACACGGTGCAATCAAGATGAGAGCTGCATCAGAACTACCAAGCCAGGGAGGCAAACCATCGCTCTGGAGAAGCACCAGCAACATGTCAATTTTACAAGGAGCTGGAAGCCATCCTCAGTGGAGACCACCCTATGACTTCTGCAAACATCTCTGTGGCCCCAAGTCATTGGATACCAGAGTAAACATTGACAAGGAGATCATCGATAAGGAAGGGAGTTCGAAGATGACCTGGGACTGGGAAGCATCAAAGTGAAAATCTGAAGTCAGGAGCTGCTCACCCACCTGGAAACACACCCACAGTCCCAGTCCTTCAGCTGCAGTACTCAGGACACAGGAGAGGGCAGCTCTGGTAAGTGTTTGGAAGCTGACACTGCTTCTCTTCAAGAGTTATGAGGTGCCGTTGCTTGTCTAAAAACACAGTGGTAGGAGTGGATGGAAATGTGCTGAAGTAGCTATGTTTCCATGTGCCATCCCACTCCTTTTCATATCTAGGCAGCACTGATGAACAGTGTGAGCTCAAGGAAACTTTACCACAGTTACTCCTCAACTCTCTGCCTTTGACTCCTTGGCAGAGTATCTGTGTTTCTTCCCCAATAGTAAGATACTTTCCCAACCCAGCTGGAAGTCACTGGAGTAGGCACCAAAGCAGCGCACAACTCTACAACATGAGGACCCAGTCTGGAGCTGCTTGCATGGTGGGATATGTATTCTCACATCCCGGAGGGCAGCTCTCATTCGGGTGTCCTTGCGCTTCAGGACAGGAGTCAGATGTGCACAGAGTTCCACGAAAGTAGCTTTGTGCATTCAAAAAAGTTCTATAACCACTGCTTATCATCTCAAGCTTGCACAAAGAAGCTATCCCACCACTCATTCGGTGCTGGCCTCCCATGCCCAGAAGTGCCAGTCCACCATGTGCAGAAACTCTGTGAATGAAAACAGTAATGTTGTCTTTCCATATGTCACTCAACAGGTCCAGCTCCTTAGATTCCTGTTCCAATTCTGAGCCCATGATATACTGCGCAAACAGCTGTGATGTGTTTAGAATGTTGCAGATAACAATGGAGAGTAATGTGGGATCCATTTCTGGAGATTCAGACTGCAAACATGCAGGAAATCACGGCGAACCACTGAGGAAGGGCGTAAGTTGCTAGTAGCAACTCAATGACTGACAGCATGGAAACATGCTGTCCCATGAAACACTGAAACAACACCCAATAAGCTCTGCACTCCTCTTCTTCATGCCAGAGTTACTAGCATTTTCTTCATGCCAGTTACTAGCATTATAAGCTGATGAGTGGCATGGTGGGATAGCTGCCCACCAGGCACTGTACAGTCTAAATGCTCTTTTGCAATACAAAGCAAGCTGTGTGGACACATGCAAGTGCTATCTTCCTGTGATTTTTTATCACCAGTATAACTAATGCCACAAAAACTCTCTAGTGTAGACACGGCCTTACTCCTACTTCCTCTGTCTGTTCTCAATATTCCATAATTATATGCTTGCAGTACTACAAAGTTTTAGTACAAAACTCTGCTCTCAGATATGACTGCACCAGCAATCAGATGGAAGACCAGTCTGACCAATCACGATCTTCCTGGCAGTACAGAAGACCATGGAATAAAACCCATGAATAAGAAAAAGAGACACCAATCCAAGCTAACAGAACAGATAACTCACGATTTGCAACACTAATGTTCTCTGCCAGGACACAGATGTACAAAGCACTACTTGATGGGATATAGTCACACCTGAGTTCCCAATTAAACTCCAACTGAAATAATAGTTCCAAATTATCTTCTACCACTACCCCAAGAAGACCTAAAGAAACAGAACTTCAAAGAACTAAAAAAGAATACAACAAATGCCCTCATCAGTTTGTTTCGTTAGATCAGTAATTGTGAAGATGTGCATCCTAGCTTTAAGACTGACATCATTCTTTTGCCTTTGAAGACAGAGAATAAGATTTCTGCTAAGATCATTCACATAATATTCAAATCATTCCATGATTAACCAAAAATCCTTATAGTATCTTGATGTAAAAAAGATTAGAAAAGAAGTCCGAAGTCTGTGGACACTGCACTGAGCACTTCAAACTACTAACTTCCAATCACTATTCTTTAGGTAATATCTTAATCCCACAAAAATAACCCAGCTACCAGCACAGTAAAACTTGATTCTTCTGTGTAGTGCAGTTCTAGCTGTAGTTTCTAGATCAGTGGCTCCCAACATTTTCTCTGCCATGGCATACCTTGCTGCCTTTAATTAATTTGAGGCACACCATCATATAGTTTCCAAATGAATCCATGAATATTCATAAGCTAATGAGCCAATCCAGAATTCTTTGAGTAATTTTTCAAAAAAATTTGTGGCACACCTGCTCAGACCTGAAGGCACATTTGTGTGCTGTGGCACACTGGTTGGGAAACACTGTCCTAGATATTAACAAGACAAAGTGTGAGGTTAATACCTTTTACTGGACAAACTTCTGTTGGTGAGAGACACAAGCTTTTAAGTTCCAAAGGGGCAGCCATGTTAGTCTAGTTCAGTAAAACAAATAAAGAGTCCTGTGGCACTTAAAGACTAACTATTTTATTTATTGCATGAACTCTCATGGGAGGAAAATACCACTTTGTCAGATGCTTTGAAAACACTTCAAAGCTTTGAAGTGTCTGACAAACTGGGATGGGATTTTCTCCCAGGAAAGCTCATGCAATAAACAAACCTCTTAGTCTTTAAGTGCCACAGGATTCCTTGTTTGTTTTACAACCTTTCAAGTTCACACAGACCTGAAAAACATTTCTGGGTAAGAGCAAAAGCTTGTCTCTTTCACCAATAGAAGTTGATCTACTAAAAGTTATTTTCTCACCTACTTTGTCTCTTTAAATTTTAATATTAAAGAAGGGTAAGTCTGCGGATTTAACTTTCCACTTGCATATACAAAACTAAGATCACCTGACAAATAGGAAAATCTTATGTTCACACTTAACCCTTTTGAGGACAGTTTCAGTCCTTCTCCATACATCTGTACCCCTTTTCCTGTTAGAATATTTCTTTTGAGCTTACTTCTTTCAAGTGAGCTGTAAACACAAAATTTGGAAAAAAAAAAAAACCAAGAACCCATTCCAAAAGAGGATATTAAGAGGAAGGGGAGATAGCATGACTGAAGACTGTGGTTTATACGTCACTATCAATACACAAGAAAATATGAAAGGAAGTTAGCTGATGCTCTTTGGGAGTCTACTAGCTTTTCACAACCAAAGAAACATTCAAAATGCAATCAAGTTGCAAGAAAAAATTGATCTGTTAATCTAAGACTAGTTCTTAGTATTTATTTGTCTGGATTTATGTAGTAGTCAATCTCTAACTGGCATTTTCTGCATGGGAAAGGCCCAAGTTGCAATACCATGGATGCAACATATCACTCTTGAGGTACCTGAGTAAAATTACTTAAGAGAGCTCATATAGTGTCTGTCTACATATTTCATAGGATCAGAATAATTTTATTACTCTAGTTCATAAATACTAAATTTCCCAAACTTAAAAATAGCAAAGAAAACTTCCTTTCTCTCTCACAAAGGTTCCCTTTAGAATAAACAATGGAGGAAGGGGAAATATTAAACTCCTGAACTAATTAACAAAACCGGGGGGGGGGGCACTGATAATTAGTATGTACCCTCCCCCTAACCAAACCTCCAAATACACTCGTTCTGTATACACACACACAACAGCAGCATCATAAACCGTCTCAAGTTCTTGCCATTATTCAGTTCGACATCTGCACATGTTTATGCGTCTCTCCAAACAACCTCTTGAACACCCTGCTGGAGCTGTCATTTTTTTCTTCTCCCTATCTGGCAGATGGCAAGTCAACAATCGGCATCAACAGCAGCCGAATATCTCCCCCCTCCAGCCTACCCCCCCCAAACAGACACAATAATAACTTCTTTGTGCTTCCCCACAATGCAGCTGCTTAAACCATTTCGCTACAAGGCTGCTTTGCCTTAATAAAAAAAAAAATCCCTTCTGTCAAGTCTAAAAAGCAGCATAATGTTAAGCAAGCTAAAGCCACAGCACAGCTGCAAACGGGCAGACACATTGACAGCTCCTCCCTTAACAAAGCCCTGTGAATTGAAGGGGGTTCATCTGAGGCTCACACAGTAATTAGTATAAAAAAGTCCGACAGCCTCTATTATGCTAAGGAAAAAAAACTGGACAGAACTGGGCTGCTGTTTTGCGTCAAGAGTTCTGCTGCAGAGTAGATAAATCATGTTGGGTTTTTTTTCCCCTCTCTTTTTAAAGACAGTAATAAGGAGGATGAGAGAAGCTAATTTGAAAACTTGGACACAGTAATTGTACCATATGGTGAGCATTTATCCCTTCTGAAATACACGCTAACAGTCACTTACATGCACAGTGCTTTGTTTTACAGTTGTTATTCTCTCTACCATATTCATAAAATGGATCTGAATATCCGATACTCCAGAGAAGTTGTGTATAATTAGCAACAAAAATGCCTGGGTTTAATATACTGGACTAGCAAAGCAATCTAGTACACTGCAAAACAACCATCTCCCCCCAAAATGAAGTAGTGTCCACTTCAAGGTTTTATCTTCAACTCAAACAAGTCAAATATCAAAATGTGACGAACTTTAGAGATTTAATTTTTCAACACTTAAGTATTGCTTCAAACAGCTGGTTCTAGAAGACAAGGAAAAACTACTCTCATTACAGTCCAATGCTACACACAGGAGTTGGTACAAAAAACCAAACATAATTCAGCCACTAGGTAAAAATAACCATAAAGTACTTAAGTTTAGTCATCCTCAGGAGAGGCACTGTACTAAAAAGCTGGAGAAACTCTTTTAATTAAAGAAAAAAAGGAAAGGAAATTTAAGCCCTTATTACCTACCTGGACAATACTAAAGCATACCAGACCTTAACAAAATCAGAAAAGACAGGCATACAGCTGGGGGGAAAAAAGGAAAAAGGAATATTAGAATTTTAAAAAAATAAACTATGTGGTAAGGTTGAAATTATTCAAGGAAAACAGTATCTTCAAGAAAACGGAGATCAAAACATGGAAAGGAATATTAACCAAGCCACAAAAAATATAAAGTAGAAATTCGGAAGCCTAAAAGATTTTTTGCTGAGCAAATAACCAAATATATATAAACAAAAATAAATTAAGTCAAATGCCATAAAAGAACCAGTCCATCTGCTACATACCCAGGCATAAAGGCTACAACTGAGAAAAAAGGTATCATTGAAACTAGATGGTTTCTTTGTAGCAGTCTTCACTACAGAAGATGGTGGGAAGAAACCATCATTTTTCACATTGCAAAGACAATGTACTGTCAGTAACTGTGATGTTGAAAGAGGAAGAACTGGTGGGGGGGGGTAATAAAGCACAGGCACAGATATTGTTAGGCCCAGATTTCTAAAGAAATTTAAGAATACAGTGGCTAAACAAACAAAAATATGCAAACTTTTATTAATCACCTTTTAAAGCACAGAATTAGAAAGTGGCAAATTTCATATTTATGATTTAAAAAATGAGACCAAGAAAAGATGCAAGGAATTGCAGGTCATAATCCCTTCCTTCAGTACCAGAAAAACCATTTGGAGCCATAATCAGAAGCAAAATTAGAAAAGCATACTATGTCAATCTACATGAGACAGACAAACCAGCACTGCTCACGAATTTAAAAAAATCACACTTAACTGAACTCTTGGAATTCATTAAACACATTAACAAAATAATGAATAAAAAGAATTAGCTAACTATTTATTTGAATTTACAAAATGCTTTCAATAAGTGTTACTAAAGAAGTTGGGTAGTTCTGGATGGAAGAGGTAAAAGACTGTGCAGTGAGAGGAATTAGAAAACCTAAAAGAAAGAAATAGGATTATGCAGTAAACATTCAATATGAGGTGCCATAAATCCTATACTAGGATCAGTTCTGTTTAATAAGTACATGAATGATACCAGAAAATGTGAGGTGCCAAAACTATGTTTGCCTAGAATATGAGGAATTTCAGAAGGCCCTAACAAATTAATAAATAGGCCAACAGACAGCAGATGAAATCTAAGGTGGAGAAATGTAATGCAAAGCACATCAGAAGGAATAATTTGCAGAACTTAAAATGCTACTGAGTCTTAAATTAACTGTAGCCACTCTGAACTGCTAAATGAAATCTTCTGCTCCATGTGCCTCATGGGGGGAAAAGAAACAAAATATTAGGGTATATAAAGAACAGGATTTAATGTAATACTGAAACTTTAGAATATTATTATATCCAGATACATATATGCCTGTATCTGAAATACGATGTTAGTTTTGGTCACACATCCTCAAAAAGATCAAAGAGTAACAGAGGGGATTCCAAGACAGGACAAAAGGAATAGGAAAAAATGAGGACTGGGACTGATTTAGGTACAGAGGAGAGAAGTAAGGAATATGACAGTGATATTCCAGATAACAAATGGTATAAAAAAGATAAAGGGTAACAGGTAAGGCAAAAAAAGGGAAGGAAAAGAACACGAAGGTCTTCACCAAAAATGAAAGACAAATGTTGTTAAAGGGAGATAAAAAGAAAAACCACTTTTCAGACATAACTTTTATTTTGCGGACATCACCACCACAAAATATCATTTACACCAAAAGCTTGTGGCATCAGTAAAAGATAAGCTATTTTTATGACTTCTGAGAACATCCACAGTAATATTAGATGGGATTTCTTAAAAATATGGATTATAAACCTTTATGTATCAGTCTGTAAATCAGCCTACAGAGTTAGATTTTCAAGAGTCCAAGACCAAGTATCCAAGAGTTCAACACCCATAACCTGAACCACATTTCCAAAAGTACTTAACAACCAGCACCAACCAATGTAATACTGACAATCTTAACAGTGCACAATATACTTAAATCTTCTAGAAAACCTGAACCCTTATTCAGATACCTAAGAGCTGAGCTCTTTTGAAAATCTGGCCTCAAATGTGTGTAGGTATTCTATTCTGATAGTATGGACCTAAACAACAAAGCTTCAGACACTAAAATCACAGACTCCAAAAATTATGGTCTTAATAAAGACACTGAAATTCTGGCTTTTTACAATTTACAGCCCACTAACCCTCTTTTCAGTCCTCTGAGGACAGGGATGTTAACAGGCCACTACGCCTTGAATGAATCCTTAAAGCAGGGGTAAACAAACTTTATGGCCTGACAACCACTTTGGGGTCTACATGGGCCAGCGAGGGAAGAGCTGCCATGCCCATCCAGGGCACCGCCAGGCCGGGGGTGGGGGTGGGGGGACTTCTGTGCTTCGGCCAGGGAGCCACTAGGCTCCGCTGGGAGTGGGCACCACATTTCAGTCAGGACACTGACACTGGGCCCACATGGTGGGAGAGTGGCAGCAGACCACAGCATCCCCCACTACAGGGCAGCCACGGCACCAGTCACATGTAGTGGGACAAGGGCAGGGAAAGAGAAATAGCTGCCACACTCCTGCCAGGGCATCACTGGTCCCACATGGCAAGGAAGAGTGCCAGAACAGCTGCCAGGCTCTAGGCAAGTGCAGTTTGATGGCCAAAACAAAAAGTCTCCTACAGACCAGATACAGCCCATGGACTGCAGTCTGCCCACCTCTGCCTTAAAGTATGGACTAGGCATTTACATTACACCATATATTTGATTTTGCATTTAACTATGATAATCTGAGTACCTTTCCCAGATCTAAGGAAGAGCTAACCCTGTAAAACTCACCAACAGAAGTTGGTCCAATAAAAGAGAATACCTCACCGACCTTGTTGCAGCTCAGGCTATGTCTACAGTACAGTAGCTGCACTGCTGCAGTGCTCCTGGTGAAGATGTTCTAAGATGACAGTCAGCCTAGTAGCTCCTGCTTCTGAAACAAGTGGTAGTTTAATTGGCAGGAGATTGTGCTGTCCCCACAGCATGTAGGTTGGTATAACTTACATTGATCTGGGATGTAGATTCACTCCCGAGCAACGTAAATTATACAGAAGTAATTTATAGATGTAGCCTTAACAAGAAAGCATATTATTGACTATATTAACTTTCCTGATGCTCTTAATACATTGTATTAAGTGTTATAATGCTAAGTTAACATGAAGAAAACAATTTTTTTCACTTCCTACTGCTGAAAATCAGAGGTGCTGCTAGCACTGGGTACACAGGGGCATGAGCCCTGTGTGCCCCAGCCAGTGCCTCATATCACAGCCCCAGCAGCAGTCCAGGCTCACAGAGCCTGCCTGCCCAGAGTAGTGGAAGGGCCTGTTGGCCCTCCCCCACTCCCCCCACAGCACCATAGCCAGGGCAGGAGAGAAGGAGGGAAATTTAAATCCCTACCTCTTCTCCAGCACAAGCACAGGTACGTAGATGGTGATAGCTCTGGGACCAACCTAGCAAGGCCCAGGCAAGAGGGAGGGAAAGGGGAGTAGGAGGCCCTGAGCTGGGCCAGAAGGGAGAATCACGGGGGAGCTGAGAGCCAGGTGGGGTCAGGGTAGGGGCTCTGGGACGTGGCCATGGCACATGCCACAGCAACCCCGGGCTCTCAGTGAGGGAAAGGGGCAGGAGCTGGGCCATGACCATGGGAGAGAAGCAACAGGTGGGAGGGGCAGGGCTGCAGGTGGGGGCCAGAGTTGGGCCATAGGGGGAAACGGGGGGGGGGGCGGGGATAAAGCTGGCAACACTGAGGGGACAGGCCATGGGGGGGGGGTGCCAGAGTGAGGCCCAGGCCATGGGGGGAGGGGAGCTGGCACAGGCTGCCGAGTCCCAATGGGTGGGGCCGCGGGTAGGGGCTGTGCCCCAAATCTTTTTTTTAACAGAACAGTGCTCCTGCAGAAAATTCATTTTTGAATCGCAAACATGGCTGACATGTTTTGTGCTTCACATGTAGACGTTAAAGTATCTTACTTCAAATGACTCTGAAGTTATTCAAGAAGTTTTCAAGTACAGGATTTATCATACAGCTCTCCATGAGCAGCTGGTAAACTGTATAAGCTTTTAAAGTTTCTGTATGGCTTCATACATCAATATATCTATGGATATGTCTCCACAGACCTTAGGAGGTGTAATTCCCAGCTTGCATAGACTTAGGTATAATTCCCAGTTTGTGCTAGCTCTACTTGAGCTGTCATGCTAAAAAAATAACAGTGTGGCCATGACAGCATGTATAGCGACCTGAGCTAGTCATACAGACCAGGGATTTGGCGGGACTGTTCTTAGATGCCTAGCTACTGTCCATGTTACCACAGCCAGACTGCTTTTTTTACTTGCTAGCTGGCAGAGACATAGCACATGTTTCTTCCTGAGGAATTACATCTTCAAGCTGCTGTGAAGCTATACTCTTAATGTGCAGAGATGTATAAAAATCAAACTTTATTAAAGGAATGTTCATTTACCTCTATCAGATCTAAAACTGCAGTAAACAGTGTTATGTTTTGTCATTTATATGCTATACAGAAAATATTCTTTGGTGGGTCATTAGTAACAGTGATGCAGAATCATGCTGGCATATTTGGCTGAACTTAGAAATACTAATGAACCTTACTATTTTTGTTGCTTTAAAACAATAATGAAGGATTTTCTACAGTAGATCAGACCTGTGGCCCACCCACGTTTGCTATCCTCTCTATTATAGTTGTCAATACAGAGTCTTCAGAAAGTGAAAGAAACTCTATTAGTGGACAATTAATTAACCTGCCCATAAGGGAACTTTCTTCAGCTTACTTTAAAAAGTTCTTAAACTAGAGAAAGCAAGGAGCTTTGGAGATGAGACCTGTTCATCACGACAACTGCAGTACCCTGAACTTCTGACATCGCTGAAAAGCCAGCCAGCAGCTGGCCCGAGAGTCATGGTGGCAAAGTTTGCACAGCTGTCAGTTGCAGCAGTGGGCGGGCCTCATGTCACTGCCTCTCCCCCTACCTCCTCCTCACACAACTCTATTTGCTAAGTAACAAGTGGAGCATCTCAGAGTATGTCTTCAATAATGGTGGCAAAATCGCCTCTTTCAGCCTGATGCTCCAGGCACGGTTAGCAGTGAGTATAAACTTGCCGCTATGCTCCTGGAAGCCAGCGCCAGAAGTCCTGGCCCCCAGAAGATGTAGGGGAAAGCCAACCGCAAGCCATTTGCGGTCGACTTCCCCGAGTGCGTCCCGGTGGCTTAGAAAGTCGCCAGCAGTTACACAACACATTTTATGACTTGCATCAATGCTGGTTGACTGCCGCCGAAAAGCTGCAGAAGTGCAAACTAGAGCTCAGGCAGCTTCTGGTCCCATGATCAGAAGCCTTCCATGGCCAGGCCCACCCTGTAGACTCAGAGGTCCAGTGAGAAAACAGGCTGGCTACACCCATGGATAAAGCTCAAAAGTCCTTAAAACGCCAACTCAGCTTTTCAGTTTGTATGCTTTTATCAGTCTGAAAACATTTAGTGCATATGTGCATAAAATTGCTAATGATCAAGTCAAAATGAGAATCACAGTTTTTTAAAATATAAGAATATCATTTAGTTTCATCTTTTATAATCAGTTTGGGATTTTTTTTCCTTTTAAGAACAGACGCCTATCTCAATGGGAATAAAAAATTTTGTAGCTGAGATACTAAAGTTCTTAACCATAAGTTTGACCACTCAGACCCAGCTATCTACAATTCACTAAGTTTTTCCATCCCCCATTTTTGTAAGTTCAGCATTACTAATGCACAACGTTAACCAGTTTCCAGACATAACTTGTAAAAAGCTTTAAAACAGATTTATACATTACGTGCAGAATTTCTGTCACTGATAGGCCTTTCATTCTGCTCACAGAAATATAATTTAACATACAGATTTTGGTGTAACAGCCTATGAGAAATTTTTGCCCACTCTTCTGATTTACACACATTTCGTATAATACTAATCTAGATGTATCTTACACTTTTCCTCCACTAACAGAAAATCAAAATTGTCTTCTAATTTCTGGTAACTAAAAGTGATATAAAAGGCAATTTTAGAACTCTGTAGATTTTTTAAGGTAATCAGATGCCAGATTATTCAATATTCTGAACATTCACATTATAAAAAACTTTTTCCAATTAATTCTAATTCTAAAATTGGCATTTCTGTGATTTTAGGTGGTGCCCCTTAGTATTACCTACTGAAGAATATTTGTAATATTAGTAAGATAACTTACAATATAAAACCATAAATCTTCTAGAATTCACTTAAAATGTTTTGTTCACTAAATATTAATTGTTTTAACGGAAAAGAGTTGATTCAAACATGAAAACAGTAAAATTTTCAGATACTAAAAACGCACAAAATGAATTGACTTACAAAACTGACTTCATAATCCTTGAGAAATTCTGTCCCGGTGTTGTCACAAAAGATGTCACATCTGAACAGACTGGTCTGCTGAAAGTTCAGAAATGTGCATTTTAATTAAAATATTTAATAAAAGTAACCATGTATTCTTTCCACCACACTGAGTTTCAGAATGCCTCTGAAAAGCAAGGCTGCAATATCCTTTAAGGGAGTGAAAAAAAGCTGTCTAAATCAAATGAAAATTAAACAATTTCTGCAATGAGAATGGATATATAGATACATAGCCAAGATTTCACCATATCTTTTATTTATATTTATATACATAAGATGTGGTGAAATCTAGGCTATATTTACAGTTCAGGATAAGCACAAACAATAACGCTTTATATAACCTTAAAGAAATATACCTATTATGCAACCTTAATGAACCATACCTATTTTCTGATTGCTTTTAATAACTTTCAAATGATAATCTTCTCAGAGTACTAAAAACTGGTGACCCAAAAATAAATAAATCCAGCTTATTAGCACAGCACTTCAAGATGATGAACGTCTATGTACAAACTGCATTCTTAAATTTACCTTTTAACTTCAAGGAACGTCAGCATAACTACGAAAAGTTCTGTGTAAATCATCTGAACACTACAGTCTGAATATTCTGGAGGAGAACAACAGAAAAGCTTAACGCTTATTAGCCAACGGGTTGTTGACATTAAAGGATATGAAGAAACCTTAACAATAGTGGCCTGTCCTCTGGTCCACCTAAACTGTGCTAGGCAGAGATAACAGGGAGACAAAGATGGTTTAAAGCCTTTGCACTTGTCAGTGCTGCAGAGTTAGTATATACCCAGATGTAAAATACAGATGCCTCAGGGACAACATCACTTCTTTTTCTTCTTCTGACAGTATAGAGCAGGCATGGCCAAACCGTGGCTCAGGAGCCACATGTGGCTCGCAAAAGAACGTCAGCAAATCAATTTAGTAGGCAAAAGTATATGGCTATATGCCTCAGTGCGGCTCTTGAAGGTTTAATAATCAACTTGTGTGGCTCGAGTTCCGTAAGTTTGGCCACCCCTGATACAGAGGCTGGGGCCTCCTAAAGCAGTGCAGTGCTGCACAAGCAAGAAGGAATCAGCACCCCACAGGTGCCTGCAGCTTCTCTAAACATAAATCTATAAGAATGTAAATGGGAAACTACATATGATCCAGGTGGCTGCCTTAACGGGTCTCCAGAAATGATCTATCCATCTTCTCAACTTATAAAATAACTTTTATTTGTAGCATAATGTACTTTCAAACATCTAGATCTCCTTTGCCTGAAGTGAAAAAAGAATCTCTGAGTACACCTTTTATCCATTTGGAAAGAAAGAATTTAGAAGCTTCAATTTTTTTTTTTTTTTTTTTTTTTTTTTTTTACTTTCAAGGGCCATCAAGCAGGCTAAAAAGGCATTCTTGCCCTGAAATCCTGGACTCCTGTAAGTGCTTTGTATCACCCTCCTAAAAGTACAGAAAGTAGCTCCTAGCTTCTTGTTCTTTTCTAGAACTAGAACAAAAAGAAATTCTATATTCAATGCAGTGAAAAGGATGTTCCCTCTTCCACCAAACACAGAACCTTCCCCAAAACGCCTGTTTTGGTGAAGAAAAAAAAAATCAAATGCAAATCTTCAAAGAAGACTTGCACCTCTCTCCTGCTTTCCTAATTGTGCTGATGACCTAAGAATCAGAATGAATCATAATAGTTATGAGATTTTCTTCTAGATTAAATAAAGAAGCAGTGAGCAAACTTTATACCCGATTCAGAAACCAAAAGAGCTATAAAGCGGTCTGTATACCGACAAACAATATATTATTCCTAGCATAGCTGCATCAACTGCAAGAAGTAAACTGTTGCTGTGTCTTCTGAAGGCTGATACTGCTTATGAATGCACCTGACAAGTACTAGGGCTCATGTCCATGGTTAAAATCATTTGAAGGAAGTCCAGTACCTCAGCTATGAAGGAGACACAAATTCCATATCTCCTCCATCCCACCAGTGAGAAAGTTAAGTAGTATCCTGCATGGATACAGATCACTCGCAACAGCATATCATCATCATGTTTCGATTTTTTTTTTTTTTTTTTTTTTTTTTTTTACCAAAAAGCCTTTCTTCTGGGTTAACTGCCTATTCTTCAACTACCTACACTCTAAAATTTTAAAATGAACTGAATTTTAATAGCGATTAAATCTTTTAGCAATAGATCACGTTAGAAAAGTGGCTCAGATCTTCTATCGATATACTTATTTGTTCTAGGTATCATGTCCACTTTGGCCAATCTGAGAGGAAAAAAAGGATGAACATCCCAATGTCCCAAGAGATTTTCTGTTTACCTAGGTCTAGGATCAAAACAGGTAGACCTTGTGTGAAGTTGTAGTAAACAGCTAGAGCATTTGAGCTGCTGGACCTCGTATCACTGCAACAGTTTAAATAACTGCCTACTATCCTGTTGGACTTTATAGCCATCATATGTATTTTAAACTTCCTCTAGTGGTGACAAATTCATTAACAAAAATTCAGTGTTGATTTTCCACTCTCTCAGACACACTGAGGATCTGCATTAAATTCCCTAAGACTATCGGTGTACAAATAGTTTTTACCTGGGGAGAACAAAAGCGTAACTGTGTCCTAGGAAAAAACAGTTCTCTCCATATTCTCAGTAATTAGGATTTTAAGAGGGGAACAAATAACCAAGGCAGGGTTTCACAGTTCAGGAAGAGGGCAGTACATTATAACTGTGGGACCAACCAAGGAACCAGGAAGTTAAACTAGAGAAGAGACACTCAATGATTCTGTAGAGAAGCCAACTACAGGAAGAGGAATCCTAGATTCCTCAAAGGAGTATAACCTAAGTCCAGAGAATGCTCCAGAGTTATGAGGAGACAAAATAAGAAATGTATGTAAGGTTTTAATATTTTTTGTCTGATCTGTGGATGTTTTTAGTGACAAAGTAAAAAAGAGACACTGGTTTTAGAAACTCTTACCAAGTCTATGTGTCTGCTTTCAACCTTGACGTGTCACTGAAGGGGTAACCTGTATATCTAGAAAGCCCATGAGATTAGCACTCTGGGGAAGAATATGCTTAAGTGAGTAGAGAGTTGGGAAGGGTGGAACACACACTGGTCCTGGAAGCCTGGGACCCCTTGGACCAGCTGCCATATTTCCATGAAGGAGTAACAAAAAGTCTATCAAGGAAGTGTGCAGAGAGCCCAAAGAGAGGGAATGTTGCAACCTACTGAGATCCAGGGAAGTTTATGAGTACACAGGCCCAGTGCGTGAGGCCCTAATGTGTTTTCAGCGAAGGGAGCTCTACTAGGACTGTGTGTGACAGAGAGAAATATAAAATGTGGTTCCCTGCTCTTTGGTCTATTTATATGGGAAAGGATGGTCATCATGTCCAACTGTATCCTCAGTGAGGCATTTTTGAGCTTATGTTGCAAATACAGAAAAAGAAGTCTGACTGCTCTCTTTAGAGGTGGTTTAACAGCCACTTTCTTGGCATTCATGCCTACCGCCATCCTTTCCCTTCCCATTCCTTGAAACTGAAGTAGATAGTGGAGGACTCCAAGAGAATAGCTGGTTTTACTTGGATCTCCTTTAAAAAGTTTTCATCCTTCAACTACCATCTGATAGTATGGGACTCAATGACAGATTTATACCTACTGTATATAATTAAAGAAACATTTTGTAGAATCAAACACTTCTGAGGGACAAACTGGAAATACAGTATATTTTGCCTGTCCTTTCTGCTTGGGATTTCGGTGGACAAAAATATGTCTGATCTCAAAAAGGAGCAGACATTTACATTTAGTTAAAAAAAAAAAAAAAAGCTACTACTGTGCCTTTATTCAACATATGACTTGAATTGCATGATTCCTGTGGTTGCATTTTTTCATCATACTTAGGGTTTTCATTCATTCAAAATACCTTATTTAATTCTTCCCTAATAAATTATCAACAGCCTTCTATAGCATCTCAACTGCACTCCATTAAAAACTTTCATGGTAGTTCTATTTTCTAATAAAAGAGATATGCATAAAGCATATTAGAGTTACAGGTTCTGACGTACAAGCAAAGGTATCCTGACAGCTGAAAATATATTGAGGTTTTTTTGTTTTGTTTTTTTTAAGATGTTCTGCAAATTATTATCGGAAATACTCTCTCTCTCTCGGCACTGAAAATTCTGTTATTTGCTCCCTTACCATTATCATGTACTTTTCTTACACAACTTATATTAGCTGATTCAGTGGGCACCAGTACTCATCTCTCAGACCAAAGAGCTAGAAACAAACAGTGATTTATCCATATTTTTAGATACATTGTTACAAACTGTGTAGCTGTGTGCAGACTGTGCCTGGTGGAAGATCCAGTGAAAACAATTTCTTACCTATAAACACAATTGACCAGCTCTGGTTTAGGCCAGCTGTCAATCACTAAAATTGCTTTACTAAAATAGTGACTATATTATACTTCTCATGACTGGGGTAGATTACCACACAGGCCTATTGGGGCCCATGCCCAGAGGGTCCCGGCTAGGAACTAATACCCTGCCAGTGCTCGCAGGGATGGGGCTGCCATGGGCCAGAGGCCAGGCACTGCACTCCCACACCACCCCTTGGCCAGCTGGCCTGCCTCCCTGAGGCAGGGTGGGCTAGCATATGATCTCTCTATTCAGGGCATGGGGCCAGCTGGTATGCTGTATGGTTTCCAATGCAGCCTTCCAGGGCGGCAGACCAGCCATAGTGGGTAGCCAGGGACCCCAGGCATAGGAGAAGGCACTGCTGGAGGACCAGGGCCCCAATTGGGGGGCCACCAGTGTGCTGGGGCTCAAAGCACCTTAATCCAACTCTGCTCATGACACAGGTACTATGGCAATTCCAATCCAGTGACACAACCCTCAGGGTACATATGGTACTTTGTAAAATTGTTTTTCAATAAATCAGTTTTAAAAAGTGAAGGAGGAGGGAAGAGAGTTTTAAATTTAAAGAAAAAACCTCCAAGTCTTAACATATAAAATAGTCTTAACTAGCCCTTCTGCTGAAATGGCCCATATTCATGAATAAACTCTTTTCAAAATTTGCTCTTTCTTGAGTGACTGAACACAACCTCATATGGCTTAGCTGCAAACTTGCCCTTGCCAAGATCACAGCCCAAGACTTGATGGTTCAGTGATTTTTAACTAAATCTTACTTGTACACTTATCTTTATAGGAGTATTTTGAAAATAGTCTGGTATGACTTGGTAAATCTCTTGATTAAAAATGTGTACGACTCAGTTCATCCATTAACAATGACATGATAATCATATGCTCACTTGCTAATGACAAAACTAAGGAACTCCTGGTAGCTGAATGGAACAGAACAGACAAGTCAGTCAAAAAAAGAATCTTTAGGCATACAATAAAGAGTATTTTTCAGCTACAAGGTACAGTTGAATATGGAAATTATTACTATCAATTGCCATTTTCCCTTTGTTGCTATAACTGGCACAGAACTATTGGTGGAAAAAATGGTGAGAGCACTATTATATGCTGGTCATCCATGTTTTAACCAGTCTAACATCTATTTCTGCTTAAAGGACAACATGGTTGCTGAAATGCCAACAGTTACTAGTTGCCTGTCTACATCAGCATTCTGACTAGTGCTACCACCGGTTGAACTGCACTGATATGAACTTAGGTAAAATATATATATATATATATATATATATATATATATATATATGTTACAGAAAAGCTCAAACATGCAGCGATCTCCAAAAGAGCCAAAATGCACAGCAGTTGTCATATATAGATATCATCAATGGTATGGTTATAGCACTGAAAATTATATTGATTTTGTAATATCAAAGAATGTGGGTATCCCAAAGACTACATATATATAAATTTTCATTAAGTGCTGAAGAAAAGACAAATGTGTGTCCCATCATCACTATCTGAAATGTTCCACAGTTTCCTTCCTATGGGCACGGTGGTTTGATGTTTCTCACGGACATGATCCCTCTGATCACTAGTTCCATTTTTAAAAAGTACTAAACCATCACTTCCTCTATTTCTCCTCCTTCTTCCTTGGCTCTTCAACCACTGTCTATTGTTTCCAGGAAGGTTGACATTACACTAATCTTACCTGGACACAAGCCACCTGAATACAGGAAGAGATGAATTTAAGGCAACAGAATTTCCAGTGAACTGCCAGAGGCTGTCATTCAGCTTCTCGCTCTCAGAAAGTGTGGGGTAGCGCATGTGGTAACACAGCACTGTTGATCCATGGAACCTATCCAGCAAGAAAAATGGTGTGTGCAGACACTGTATCTTCTTTTAAACTCCTGGATTTGAAGGACAGATCAATCTGCCCATTCATATAAATTACAGATTACATGGAAGGCAGAGGGCTGAGTGGAAAGACTAGTGTAGAGCACTGCTCTCAATGCAAAGACATGGTTAACAACCTATGAAATTCCAGGGCTGTAAGATTTTAACCTGAGACTCTGCTTCTTCAACTAATAGTATTTTGTGCTTTTAATAACATGACATACTAATGGAAAGGGTAAAATGAGACTAGATTTTTTTTTAATGTTTTGTTAATTAACTCACAGGCAAATGTTCAGTTCAGAAGTTCAGTTCAAATTCAGACAAATATCTAAACTTGGTTACTACACTGAATCTTTTCAGCGTGCAAAATTGCAGAGGACATTTCTGGAAGATTTATTCACTAATTCACAAATTTTTAACCTAGAAGGGATTTTATATTTACAGCCAGCTCATTTACACAAACGTTGAACAGTCTTAGTCCTGCATCTGCTCCCTGCAGAACTCCAGTCAAAGCTCCTGCCTATCACCCCCAAAATATTGTTTGAAATGTCCCTTAGCATGTCATTTTGGTACTTATGCCCAGATATAGTCATGGAAAAACATAAAATAATTAAGGAAGAAAGTGAATGCAACCAAACCTCAAAAGCTGTTTAGTGCTTTACCAAAGACTTCAAGCTCTTATTCTTTGGATTAAATCAAATCATGTGACTCATCTTTAACTTGGACATTAACACAATGTCATAGATAAAAAAGATTTCCAGAGTACAAGCATAATTAACTCAAAATACCCACTGCAAATATAAAAGAAAAAGCACTTTCAAATATTCAACAAATAGCATCATGCCACAACTATTGTTATCTGCTGCTGCCAATCAGTATTGTTATGGTTGTATAAAGACTCTAGTGCACCAGACTGTCGCTAATTATGTATATTCAAGTGATTAGCAAGCACTTGTTGCCTCGTTCACACCACCCTCCAAACAGCAGCCTTTGAGAGGAGAATAGACTGCAAATTTATTGAGAGAACACTGTTAATCCTTTGGGGAGAATGTAAATGTAAACAGGACTACTCTACATCAAGGTGCTTTGACAACAACAATCATCTGCATAAACACATGCTCAACAACAAACAGGTGTTCTATTTCACAACTAGCACCGATTTGATGCTTTCAAGTAAGCATTATGCACAAACTGTTAGAAGTACTTTGAAACCAGCTGCAATTACTATAATTAGCTGTTTTCCTGCACTTTGTTTTCCCTTCCTACCTGTTCAGTATTGTGCTGGTTACAATCTGTAAACTCAAAAGTAAAACCAAGGTTCCAAGACCCACTTTTGAGACTACCAAACGCATCAAATTCATACTTACCACTAAAGCTCCACTATTTGCATGAAATGGATACAGTCCTATCAATGTGAGGTCACAAGAATGGCACCCATTATCATGAACAGGAAAGCAGCGACAACTGAAAAACGATAAAAATAGCAGACTTTTGGAAGAATCACAGGGTTAGAAGAAAATGCCAGAATCATCCTGTCTCAACTCCTCCCAAGACGTACAATATGCAAGTCATTCAAAACTCATCGCTGCACTGAGAAAAGGTTCTGGGCCATGCCCTGTCCCCTACCACACTGGCACCTCCCTCCCAGGCCCAATCTGGCCCCGGGTCCCTAGCAGGAGCCCAATCCAAGCCCTGGTCATCACCAGATAGCAACACAGCCTCAGGTCCCTGGCTGGACTTTGGACTAGCACCAGAACCTTACCAGCTGTGTAGCAACAATGAAGGGGGTTAAGAATCTCTGCTCTGAAGTGCTGGGAACCCCACCCCTAGTTAAGTGTCATCTGCAAATTTAAACAGCATGCTCTCTATTCATACATCCAGGTTACAAATATAGACATTAAACAACACCAAACTTAAAACAGATGCCTGTGGAACCCCACTTGAGATCAATCTATTCTACTAATATTCACTTTCACACAGGTGTTTAACCAATTATGTATCTATTTAATAGTCATTCTCTCAAGCCTGCATTTCTCCAGCTAACTTCTCAGAATACCACGTGAGACTATGTCAAGAGCTTCATTGAACTCCCCGTATATTATGTCTACTGCATTATCCACCAGTTACCTTTTCAAAGAAAAAAAGAAGCAAGGAGTCCTAGCTGCTTAAAGATTAACAAATTTATTTATTGCATGAGGTTTTGTGGTAAAAAATTCCATTTCAACAGATGGAAATCAAGGTCTAGGACATAAGTTGCTCTTAGTGAGCTCATACTGTTTTCTAGAGATGACCTCTTCATCCTCCAGGTATTTCAAGCTGAATGTTTTACACACTCCTCTAGTAGCTTCCCATGTATCCAACTCAGCCCGACAGGTTTATAGTTACCCAGCTCCTCCTTTTTCCCCTTTTTTAAGGTGGCTACTACATTAGCTGTTCTCCAGTCTCTTGGGACCTCTCCTTCAACCATAAGTTTGCAAACATTATTGACAGAAACTACAAGATTTCTTCAGCTAATTCTTTCAGTGCCCTCAAGTGAACAGCATCAGGCCCCACTGATCTGATCAATTTGAATGAATTCAAAATATCTGACATGTTCTTTACTTATCCCAATCTGCATTCCTTCCCCGTTGCCGTCTGTGGCTATCCAGACATTGTATTTTTATGTGAGATGTCTGAAGCAAAGTAGGCACTGAGCAGTCTACTTTCCTATAATCCTCCATTAACAGTTCACCTTATCTATTCAGCAGCAGACCTACACTATCTTTGATTTTTCTTTTTAATTTGACATATTTGAAGAACCCCTTCTTGTTGTATCTAACATTCCTTGCTACCTGCAACTCATTCTTTGCCTTGGCTTTCCTGGTTTTGTCCCTCTAGTAACATTATTCCCATTATACTTTCTGCATGATATGCATCTCATCCAACTTCCTGTATGTATCCCTTTTGATTTTTAGACAGTTAGAAGGCAACTTGTGCAGCCACATTGACCTCCTGTGACTTTTCTGATCTTTCCTGTGAGTTGTATGTAATAATTAGTACTGCATCTTCTAGAAACTGCCAGACCCTTTTTAACTCCTTTTTCCCTAATAAGTCTTTCCAAACTACCTTACTTACTATTTTTCTGAGCTAGTTGAATCTGCCTTTCTGAAGTCCAGTGTTCTTGTTTTGCTATTTTCATGTCTTCCTTTCCATAGGATCTTGAATTCTATCAGGTCGTGATAACTTCCTCCCGAGTTCCCAACCACCTTCACATTCACAACTAATTCATCCCTCTGCGACAAATTGTGGTCCAAAATTGATCACCTCTTAAATATATCCTCACCTTTCTGAATCCATTACCAGCTCATCTTCTCCAATGAGCAACCAACCCATACCATCTTGGATCTTTCTTTTTCATCAGACATATTTGAAAAACCTTTCTGAATCAGAAAGTTCAGCAATCCCCTAAACATGCTAACAATTTGCATGATATGTTTTGTTGTAATCGTCTTTCAACAGATATCACACTATCTTTTAATTCAGTTTTGATTTTTAGTCTTTTCTCCAGAAATTAGCCCCTTCCCAATGTCTTCATTACTTGAATCTTGGAATAAATCTGAGTCTTGAATTACTTCATAATTTCAAGCCATTACACATAGGCTGGATTTTTGTCACCACCCCCTATAGCACCTAGTCTAAAGCTTTTCTAATCAGGTTAGCCAGACAAAGTCCAAAGATGCTCTTCCCAGTATCTGACAGATGGAACCTATCCCAACGCAATAATCCTCTTCCCAGGAACATCAGCCCATTGTCAAAGAAGCCAAAGTCCTCTCACCAATGCTACCTGAGCAGACATGCATTTACTTCCACAGTTCAATGGTTCCTGCATGGACTTTTCCTTCAAGAGAAATCATAAAGTTTTATTCACAGACGGACACCATTCCCAACATACTAATCTGATTTGAGAAAAACATTTTTTATTTTATTTTATTTTTGGTTCAGTTTTAGCTGGAATCTGTGTATACATTATGTTTGGTGGACCCATAATACGTCCATACTCACCCTTCATTCTTTTAATTATCAAGTAATATGTCAATGTGGCCTGCCGTTCCTGTTTTCCATCTTCCTTCTTTACATTTACACAGCTGTTTGTTTTCAGGCCATTTACCCAGTTAACAGTTTCAGATATGTTTCTGGTGTATTTGTGTGGATGAGTTCAAGAGGAACTACCCCTATCTATTGTGCTCTTATCTGCAAAGAGAAATTTAAAAAAACACCAATAATCCTAGCCAAGACTGGTTCTATCACATATTATTAAGATTGCCTGGCACTTCCTACTATAAGACTCTGTTTTTAGTTGCTTAGAATTTTGCCAAACTTCATTTTGTTCATTTTGGCTTAAAATTTTCATGAGGGGTATCTGTCTCAGGCTAAGTATTATTAATAATCATTACCTTTGAAATAGCAGCAAAATCATTCAACCATTCTTAGAAATGAAGTTAGGGAAAAGTACATTGTTTTGCCCATATGAAATTTTGGCAATCTTTTCTCTGAACAGCTATAGTGACTCCATGCTTTAGATCAGGGACCTAAAATTTGTTAGGACTTCCCTTTCTTTCATGGATATACCTGCTTTTGCCAACATAATGAAAATCTACTCAAGTCTAACCAAATTATAAATTATGAGTGATCACACTGAGTCAAACCAATGGTTCCTCCAACACAGTATTCCCTCTTCTGACCATGACCAAGACGCTTCAAGAGTTAGTAAACAGAATGCAGCAATTAGTGTAGTGGCTAGCACCTCTGCTTAACATGCAGAAGGTCCTGGGTTCAATTCCCAGGGGGTTGGACTCAATGATCTCATGAGGTCCCTTCCAGCCCTATGATTGATTGAACATTGATTGATTGAATTATCAAGTGAATTTAACCAATCATCCACCCCCAGCTTCTGGCAATTACAGGCTTAGGGCCCCATGAGCATAGAGCTGCATTCCTGATCATCTTAGCCAATAGCCCTTGAGCCCCCTCCTCTACCTATCATCTTATCTATTCCTTATTGTAATCCATTTATACTTTTGGCCTTCACAGCATTCACCACCAACGAGTTCCACAAGTTTACTGTACATTGTGTGAAGTGCTTCCTTATATATTTGTTTTAAACCTGGTAACCATTAATTGTATTGGTTGACTCCAGGTTTGATTGTTGTGTAAAAGAATAAATAACACTTCCTTATTCTATTTCTCCACACCATTTCATGGTGTGCAGAATGATTTTATAGATTTCTATAATATCCCCTCACTTAGACATCCCTTCTCCAAGCTGCAAAGTCTCAGTCTTCTTAATCTCTCATCATGTGGATGTTGTTCCACACCCTTAATTATATTTGCTGCCTTTCTCTGTACTTTTTCCATTACTAATACATCTTTTCTTAAGTGTGGTGACCAGAATGAAATGAAATATTCAAGGTGTGAACATACCATAGATTTATTAAGTGGCATTACGATATTTTCTGTATTATCATATATCCCTTTTCCTCCCATTCTGTAAGTTCACACATTATCAAAGCATGCGACAAAGTGGGATTTTCTCCCATGAAAACTCATGTGATAAATAAATTTGCTTGTCTAACTGCCACAGGACTCGTTTGTTTTGCTAAACTAAACTAACATGGTTATCCCTCTGGAACTAATGATTCCTAACACTTATGTTAGCTGTTTTGAATCCTTCTGCACTTATAGCTGATATTTTCAGAGAACCATCCATGGCCAAGGGCGTCGCTGGCGCCGGGCACACCAGCCCATGCCTGGAATCCCAGCGCCAGTGCCCCGAGTCTGGTGGGGCCCCACCTCCCCCAATCTCCTTTCCCAATCAGGCTGAAGATCCGGGACCCAGCCGCCCCTGGCCGCTCCCAGCCCCGTCCCCCGCCAAGGATCCGGGCCCAGCCGCCCATGGCTGCCCCTGGCCCCGGCCCAAGCCGGGAACATGGCCTGCGGCCAGGGTGCATGGCCTCCAGGTAGGGGGCGGGGCCTGGGCCGGTTCCCCAGGTCCTTTCCCAGGACAGAGATGCTCCTCTCCACGACACCAAAATCTTTGAATTAACTAATTAATTAATGAATTAACAGACACCAACCATCACTTTGTAAGTATGCCCTCCAACATGCAGTACTTTGCATTTATCAACAATGAATTTCATCAGCCATTTTGTTGCCAACTCACCCACTTCTATGAGACCTCTTTGCAATGCTTCACAATCTACTGTGAAGTTAAGTACCTTGAGTAATTCTGAATTGTTTGCAAATTTTGCAATCATACTGTGTACCCCTTTTTCTAGATCATTTAATAATGTGTTATACAGCACTGGCTCTTGTGAGATACCACCATGTCTCCCCATTCTGAAAACTGACAGTTTATTCCTACCTTTATTTGCAATCTTTTAACCTATTACTGATCCATGAGAATACTTTCCTTTCTATCCCATGACTGCCTACTCCACTTAAAAGACTTTGGTGATGGACCTTGTCAAATACAAGTCAGCTATACTCACTGAATCACCTTCGTCTACAATTGTTGACCCCCTCAAAGAATTCTAATAAATTGGTGGGGCATAATTTTTCTTTACAAAAAACATGTTAATTTTTCCCACAACAAACTATGTTCATTTTCTGCGCATTAATTCTGTTGTTTCATTGAAACACTGCACTCACGGCAGGACCAAGTGCCCCTATTAAAACATCCCTGACAGATGTTCGTCTAACCTACTCTTAAAAACCTCCAGTGTAGAACATTCCACAACCCACTCAGGCAACTTATTCCAGTGTTTAATCACCTTGACAGTTACGATTTTTTCCCCTAATGTCTAGGCTGAACCTCCCTTGCTGTAATTTAAGCACATTGCTTCTTGTCCTGTCACAGGGGGCAGCAACCTTTGCCAGCCCCCATGCCAGCCACGCCCACTACACCCTCAGCAGGTGCCAGGGGCAGGTGCCAAAAGGGGACAGGACCAGGCCTTCGGTTCCCAGCTGAGGCCCGAACTGGGACCAGGACCGGCTCTCATAAGCCAGCAGCCTTTAGTTCCCTGCTGGGGCTGGGGCCAGCTCCCACTCCTGCCACCAGGTAGCATCCAACTCCCAGCAGGGGCCAGGACCAGCTCACGCCAGCAGTTGTGCCTCTTCCCAGCCATGGTCAACAGCAGCGGCTCTGGGCAGCCCGACCCACAATGCTTCCCTCCAGCAGCCTTGCCCAACAGGAGGCGGAGCCAGCAGAAGCCAGGAGCCCCACACTGCAGCTTCTTTCTCCCTGCTGGCCACGCTCCCTGCAGGGAAAGCATGCAGAGGGGCCCTGGAGCCGTGGCACGCAGCTGTTGTGGCCCCAGGCTGCACTGAAGGCGGGCCCAGCAGGGAGCCTGAACAGGGCCACATGCTGTTCAGGCTCAGCCCGCATGCCACATTTGGCATGCATGCTGAGGGTTGCCAATCCATGTCCTATCATCTGTGATTAAGAAAAATAGTTTTTCTCCTTCTTCCTCATAACCTTTTAGATGTTTCACATCTGTTACCATATCCCCTCTCAGTCTCCTCTTATCTAGATGAAACAAACCCAGCTCTTTCAATCTTCCCTTCTAGGTCAAATGTTCCTAGCCTCTAATCATTTTTGTTGCCCTTCTCTGGATCTTCTCCAGTTCCTCCACATTTGAAATGACTGTAACTACAGGGATAGAAGAGAGGATACTTGGAACATGCGGGGGGAATCAAATAACTTTCTTAGATGCTCTAATGAAGCCCTAATGCCTGAGGCAGGTGGGGGAGGTCAACACCAAAAGAAAATCCAGGGAGGTAGATACAATAGAATTGAATGTCAAAATGGGAAAGTAGGGCAATCAGCTGGGTATCTTAGGTGCCTATACACAAATGCAAGGAGCCTGGGAAACAAGCAGGAGGAATTGGTAGCACTAGCGCAGACAAAGAACTATGACATGATTGGGATAACAGAGACGTGGTGGAATAGTTTGCATGACTGGAGCTCTGCAATAGATGGGTATAGACTGTTCAGGAAGGACAGGCAGGGAAGGAAAGGGGGAGGAGTAGCACTATATGTAAAGGAGCTCTATGACTGCTCAGAGCTTCATTATGAAAGTGGAAACGAGCCAGTTGAAAGTCTGTGGGTTAAGTTTAGAGGGGAGAGCAACAAGGGGGATGTTGTGGTAGGTGTCTGCTACAGACCACCAGATCAGAAGGAGGAAGTGGATGAGGCATTCTGTGTTTAACTAACAGAAGTTTCTAGAGCACAGGCCCTGGTTCTCATGGGGGACTTCAATTACCCTGACATCTGCTGGAAGGCCAATACAGCAGTGCACAGGCAATCCAGGAAGTTTCTGGAGAGTGTTGAGGACAACTTCCTGGTACAAATGCTGGAGCAACCAACGAGGGGCCTTGCGCCTCTCGATCTGCTGCTCACAAATAGAGAAGAATTTATCAGGGAAGTAGAGGTCAATGGCAGCCTGGGTAGCAGTGACCATGAAATGATTGAGTTCAAGTTGATGATTAAAGGAAAGAAGGAAAGAAGCAAAACACAGACCCTGGACTTCAGAAAAGCAGATTTTGTCTCCCTCAGGGAACTGATGGGCAGGATCCCTTGGGAGGCTGATCTGAAGGGGAAAGGTGTCCAAGAGAGTTGGGTGCATTTTAAAGAAACCCTGCTAAGGGCACAGGAAGATACAATTCCGATAAGGAGAAAGCACAGCAAATGTGGAAGGCGCCCACTGTGGCTTAACAGAGAGCTCTGCACTGAGCTGAAGCATAAAAAGGACGCTTACAGGAAGTGGAAGCTAGGACAGATGACTAAGGAGGCATATAAAGACATTGCTCGGGACTGCAGGGATAAAATCAGAAAGGCCAAAGGACAAATGGAGTTGCGACTATCAAGGGATGTGAAGGATAACAGGAAGGGGTTCTACAAGTATATCAATAACAAGAAGAGGATCAGGGATGGTGTAGGTCCCTTACTGAATGTGGCAGGCATCCTCGTGACAGAGGATGAGGAAAAAGCTGAAGTGCTCAATGCTTTTTTTACTTCAGTTTTCACAAGCAAGGTCAGCTCCCAGCCCACTACACTAGGTACGGGGGACTGGGGAGAAGAAGAGAGGCCCTTGGTGACAGAAGGTCAGGTTAGGGACTGCTTAAAGAAGCTAGATGTGCACAAGTCCATGGGGCCGGATGAACTGCATCCGAGGGTGCTGAGGGAGCTGGCTGATGAGATAGCAGTACCGTTGGCCATTATCTTTGAAAACTCGTGGCGAACGGGGGAGGTGCCAGAGGACTGGAAAAAAGCAAATATAGTACCTATCTTCAAGAAAGGCAAAAAGGACGATCCAGGGAATTACAGACCTGTCAGCCTCACCTCAATCCCTGGAAAAATCATGGAGCAGCTTCTCAAAGAATCCATCCTGAAACACTTGGAGGAAAATAGAGTAATCAGGAATAGTCAGCATGGATTTACCAAGGGTAAATCATGCCTGACCAACCTCATCGCCTTCTATGATGAGATGACTGGATTTGTGGATGCGGGAAGAGCCGTTGATGTCATATACCTTGACTTTAGCAAGGCTTTTGATACGGTTTCCCACAGCATTCTCATTGGCAAATTAAGGAAGTATGGGTTAGATGCATGGACTGTAAGGTGGATAGAAAACTGGCTAGAACAACGGTTTCAGCGTGTAGGAATCAATGGCTCCATGTCAAGTTGGCAGGCAGTAACAAGTGGTGTGCCCCAGGGGTCGGTCCTGGGGCCAGTTCTGTTCAATGTTTTCATTAACGATCTGGATGATGGGATAGATTGCACACTTAGTAAGTTTGCAGATGATACCAAACTGGGGGGAACGGTAGACACCCTAGAGGGCAGAGACAGGATTCAGGGAGACCTAGACAAACTGGAACAGTGGGCCAAGAGGAATCTCATGAGGTTCAACAAGGATAAGTGTAAAATCCTGCACTTGGGACGAAAAAACCCCATGTACTGCTACAGGCTGGGGAGTGATCAGCTAAATAGCAGCACTGGAGAAAAGGACCTGGGAGTCATGGTGGATGGGAAGCTGGATATGAGTCAGCAGTGTGCTCTTGCTGCCAAAAAGGCCAATGGCATACTGGGCTGCATCAGAAGAAGTGTTACCAGCAGATCAAGGGATGTGATCATTCCCCTCTATTCTGCACTAGTGAGGCCACATCTGGAATACTGTGTCCAGTTTTGGGCTCCCCACTACAAAAAGGACATGGACAAATTAGAGAGAGTCCAGAGGAGGGCAACCAAAATGATCAAAGGGCTGGAGCACAAGCCCTATGAAGAAAGACAGAAGGAACTAGGCTTATTTAGCCTGCAGAAGAGAAGACTGAGGGGGGATTTGATAGCAACCTTCAACTACTTGAAGGGTTGCTCCAAGGAGGAGGGAGCTCGACTGTTCTCGGTAGTAACAGAGGGCAGAACGAGAAGCAATGGTTTCAAGTTACAGCTGGGGCGGTCCAGGCTGGATATTAGGAAAAACTTCCTTACTAGGTGAGTGGTGAAGCAGTGGAATAAGTTGCCTAGGGAGGTGGTGGAATCTCCATCTCTGGAGGTGTTCAAGTCCCAGCTGGACAAAACACTGACTGGAATGATCTAATGGGAGTGGTCCTGCTTTTTTTGGCAGGGGGTTGGACTAGATGACCTCGTGGGGTCCCTTCCAACCCTATGATTCTATGATTCTATGATCTAAAACTGGACGCATTACTCAAGCTGAGGCCTAATCAGTGCACAGTACAATAGAAGAATCACTTCTCATGTCTTACTTACAATACTTGTGTTAATATACCCCAAAATGTCATTTGCTTTTTTCCCCAACAGTATTTAGCTTATGATCCACTATTACACCCCAATTCCTTTCTGCAGTACTCCTTCCTAGAACGTCACTGCCAATTTTGTAGGTGTGCATTGTGTTGTTCAACCCTAAGAGGAGTACTTGACACTTATCTTTACTGAATTTCATTCTATTTATCTCAGACCATTTCACCAGTTTGTTCCAATCATTTTGAATTGTGATCCTATCCTTCAAAGCACTCGCAACCCCTCCCAGCTAGGTATCATCTGCAAACTTTATAAGCTTGCTCTCTATGCTATCATCCAATTCATTGATAAAAATGAAACTGGACCCAGGACAGAACCCTGAGGCAGCCCACTTGTTATGTCCTTCCGACCTGAATGTGAACCGTTGATAACCACTCTCTGGGAGCAGTTGTCCAACCGATTTTTCACCCATAATATAGTAGCTACACCTAGTTTGCACCTCCCCAGTTCACTAATAAGAATGTGATGTGAGACCATATCAAATGTATTACTAAAGTCTAGATATACTGCATCTACTGCTTCCTCTCTATCCACAAAGCTCATTACCAAATCATAAAAAGCTATCAAGTTGGTTTGACATGATTTGTTTTTCACAAATCCATGCTGATTAGCCCAAAGCATCTTAGTCTCTTCTCGATGTTTGCAAATCAAATAGTTAATTGTCTGTTCCATTATTTTTCCTATTACTGAGCTTAAACTGACTGGTCTATGATTCCCTGGGTTGCTCTTATTTCCTTTTTTGCAGATGGACACTATATTTGCCCTTTGCCAGTTCTCCTGGACCTTGCCTGTCTTCCATCATTTTTCAAGGATAATAGCTAATGGCTCAGATATTTTCCGAGTCAGCTCCTTGAGTACTTCAGTGTGTATATCATCAGGCCTCGGTGACTTGAAGATGTCTAACTTGCCCAAGTAATTTTTAACTTGTTCTTTCCCTAGAGTCAGAAGCTAAACTCTCTCATTCCTGTTGCCCTCTTCTATAGACATCCAATCTGCACCAACCTTCTCAGTGAAGATCAAAACAAAGAAATTATTGAGTTCCCCTGCCACTTCCACATTCATTTATTGTTTTACCCTCTTTGTTGAGTAAGGATTCTATAACACTGTCCTTGGTTTTCCTCTTGTTTCTAATGTATTTGAAGAAGGCCTTTTTATTACCCTTTATGGCCACAGCTAGCTTGATCTCTGTTTATGCCATAGCCTTTTGGATTTCTCCTCTACACAACTATGTTATTTGTTTACAACCCTCCTTTGTAATTTGACCTAGTTTCCACTTTTTGTAGGATTCTCTCTTTGAATTACTGAAGGTCTCCTGGTTAAGGCAAGGTGGTCTCTACCATATCTCTCATCCTTCCTACACAGTGAAATGGTTGGCTCTTGTGCTCTCAGTAACGTCTCTTTGAAAAACTGCCAACTGTCAGTCTTTTTTCCTCTCAGATACTCTTCCCATGGAATCCTCCCCATCAACTCCCTGAGTGTGCTAAAGCCTGCCTTCCTAAAATCCATTGTTTTTGTTTTGGTATTCTCTCTCTTAACATTTCTAAGCATCATGAACTCTATCATTTCATGATTATGTCCACATAAGTCACCTTCCACTTTCACATTCTCAACCACTTCCTCTCTGTTTGTCAAAACTAAACCAAAAATTGCCTCTCCCCTAGCAGCTTTCTCCACTTTTTGAAATAAATTGTCTTCAATGCATTCCAAGAACTCACTGGATAATCTGTGCCTTGCCATGTTATTTTCCTAACATATGCCTGAGCTGAAGACCCCCATCACCACCAAGTCCTATGCCTTGGATGACTTTGCTAATTGCTGAATAAAAGCGTCACTGACCTCTTCTTTCTAGTTGGGTGGTCTATAGTAGACCCCTAACATGAGATCACCCATGTTTTTTATTCCTTTTATTTTTCCTATAGTTTCAACCTACCTGCCTGGCTGGCTGAAGTTAGGCTTTCTGGCCTGTAATTGCCAGGATCAACTGTGGAACCTTTTTCAAAAATTAGTGTTACATTAGCTATCCTCCAGTCATCTGGTATAGAAGCTGGTTCAAATGATAAGTTAAATACCAAAGTTAGGAGTTTTGCAATTTAATGTGCGAGTTCCCTCAGAACCGATGGATGAACAGCATCTGGTCCTGGTTACTTCTTACTGTTTAATTTATCAATTTGTTCCTAAATCTTCACTAATGCGCCACCTAAATTAACAGCTCAGGTGTGGTAATCTCCTTCACATCCTTCACAGTGAAGACCGATACAATTTAATTTAGGTTCTTCCCAGTGGCCTTGTCTTCCTTCAGTTCTCCTTTCTTATCTCAACTGTCCATTAATTGTTTGGGAGGTTTTCTGCTTATGATGTGCGTTTAAAAAAATTGCAGCTAGTGTATCTTTTGCTAATTGGTGTTCAAATTCTTTTCAAAACACTATCAGAAACCCATGAAATGACAGAAGAGAAATAACTGCACTGAGACATCAAGCCCACATGATGCTTTGCAATCCTCTCAGTTTTCCCACAAGTCCTAGTGCAGGGATGAGCAAACTATGACCTTCCTGAATCTTTCATCAGGACCTCCAGCTGGGTCTAGCCAGAGGCATGGAGCACAGCAGCCATTCACCCCTCACAGCCAAACCCCTCTCTTCCCCTTGCCCCTTTCCCAACAAGGCACCTCTTGAGCCCACGTGACTGGAGGACTCCTGGACCCAACCAGCATTGTATGGCACCCATTCCCCCTGAACAGCTCCATGCCTCTGTATGGTTTGGCCTGCCCTAACATTTAAATTTGAGATGTGGCATTCAGGCAAAAAAGTTTGCCCACCCTGTTCTAGCACAAGATAACGACTTACAGTGGGAAAGCTGTGCACAGTGCATTCCCCTCACTGTTGATGCTAGAGCACCAACTGTGGACGCACCTCAGCAAAACAACAGGTATTGTTCGGACAGACACAAGCATTGTCATTATAGTGCTTTTTGATCATCACAACTCGAGTCAACAACATTTTCTAGTGTAGAAAATGTTTTTGTCAAGATATAGGAAAACTGCTCCAGGATTGTATTTCCATCTCCCTCACACACTCTGTAATCCTGAGTGAACACTAACATCTCTATCTCAGGCAGGTAGCCATGTCTAGTTCAGCAAAACTACCAAGGAGTCTTGTGGCACTTTTAAAGATTAACACATTAAATTATCACATGAGCTTTCACAGGAAAAAAGTACACTTTGTCAGACGCTGGTAAGTTCTCCATCTTCAAGTGACCGATGAAGTGGGATTTTTCTCCCATGAAAGTTCATGCGATAAATAAATTTGTTAGTCTTTAAAAGTGACATAGGACTCCTTGTTTGTTTTTTCTCTCTGTTACTTCAATGTAAAACGTATCAGAGCTGAAAATCTGCAAAGAAAAAAATATTTTCCCATTATTGATCATTAAAGTAATCTTCACGCATTATACAAGTTCCCACAGAAACTATGGTATTCCTATTTTTAAAAAAATCTCACACACAATATCCTTTTGTTTGAGAAGTAAGTCAGGAAGAACAAAAATGCAGTCAAAATTTTCTTTGCAGTAGACCAGGAGTACTTGAAAAGAACCGTCAGACACTTTGATGAAAATTGTCAGATAATTATAAGGCAGTTAAGTTCTACAAAGATCTATATATATATGCTTTAGTTGGCTATAACAGCACAACTTAAACTGTGCATAAAAGTTAAACATTATTAAGTCTTTGCAAGATCAATACAAAAGCATTCCCAGAAAAATGTATTGAAGCAGACAAAGTTTAAAATAAGTCAGGCACTGAAAAACCAGCCAAAAGAAACAAAAGCTAGGCACCCAAGACAAAAAGAAATTAATATAATTTTAACATAAAGCTGATTACTACTCTACTAAGTCTGTCAACTCAAAATTTACTTTTTAAAAAACAAAATGCATTTAGAGTCTCTCTCCCATGAACATTCTATTCAGAGTCTCACATTTTGTTGAGTTCCGACAAAATATGAGGTTTTTATAGGAATAACTTGAATTGTTGTAGAGAAGAGCACAGCGTATGAAAACAATATACCAGACTGATGTTCTAAAGGCCATTATAAATTTTTCTATGACTATACATATACAGCGTGACTCACAGCAACATTATAAAGGGAATGATCCAAGCCTGACTACTGTACTTGCAGTATTTTCTCACAATGGAAAAACAAGAGAGTTTTAGCAGTAAAGATCTCTCTTCAAATCTTGTATCAGTGGATTGCTTACCAGTAAACATCCTTCTTCGAGATGGGCTGCTCACATACATTCAGTATTAGGTGTCTAGGTGCCACAGTGCACAACTGGTCGGAAACTTTTAGCCCTAGCCTGTCAGAGCAGGGTCAGCAGCCAACACCGCCCTCTGGCCACTCCCGTGGCTATATATATGCCCCAACCCTGACTCTCGTTCCCTTCTAGTCGCCAGCTCCGAGTAGCAGGGATGGTGGGAGAGTCCTGAATGTATGCAAGCAGCCCATCTCGAAGGAGGACAGTTACTGGTAAGCAACCCACTGTTCTTCTTTCAGTGCTGCTCACATCATTCAGTATTAGATGACTACTAGCCATACTGTGGATTGTGGGCAGAGTTGGAATTTTCCCACCTTCAGCACAGCTACCCCCATATAGGCAAACTGAAGGGATGGAAGGATGTCTGAAATAAAGGGTAGGCTTTTCAGCCTACCTAGAGGGGATGCACTGTAAGCCTTGATTTGTTCTAAGAGAACACTAGACAAGGAAACCAGTGAGAAGATGTGAGTCATCCTGCCTTGAGGACAAAGCATAAATATTGAGCTGTTCTAATTGGTTTGGACACCCTCAATTTTGAGTGTGGCTAAGACAATCAAGAAAAGAAAGAAAGTTCCACACTTGGACTACCCACTGTGAGACAATTGGCTCTCACATCCCCAGAGGTGAAGGTGAGGCTAAAACCCACCCTCTCCGCACTAGTGGGGTTTTGACACTGCAACTTGTGAGTGTCTATGTTGGTTTGGCAGGTCAAGCATTGAAGGCACAGCCGGGATGGTATTGTTGGGCAAACTTGCTCTAGCACAGTGGTCCCAACCTGATGCGGCAGTCCCCCTGATAGGTAATAGTAAAACCAAGCAGAAAGGGAGCTAATAATGCAACATGTGACGTGGGGTGGGTATGACCTCTGGGTCCCTTCAGCGAGTTGGAAAAAGCCATAATGCAGACACACTAAGTTGATAATGAGAGGTCTGTGACCTCTAACTATAACATTACTTAGATTCTATCAAAATGGACCTAGTGTGAAACCCTTCCCAGGGAGGAAGAACTGTCCTTAGGGTAGTAGCCCACTGGGTTCTGCTCCCTGATTTAGCGAGGAAAAGTAAGAACTCCAAGCAGGTGACCTATGTATAAGTTCTGAACTAAAAAGTCGTTTCTTTGTTTCAGTACCTACCCTCAGTAGGGAGCTAGGAAAAAACCTCCACCAAGAGAACCCCTAGGACTTGGAATTAAGACCTAGGGTCGTCAAGAAATAGGGAATAAAGGAGAGTGTCACTCATTAGCGATTCAGAAGCTGACTTCTCCAGTTTCCCAAGGTTCCTCTTGCACCACTGAAGCAATATAAGCAAGAACAGGTAAACAGAGTAGAGGAGCGACGAAGTGCTGTGTTAGTAAGAGTCCCTCCTGACTTCTGTGGTGAGTGTGCAGGGGATGCAAAACCCCTGGTGGCCTTTCAAGATTAAAACTGTGGAACAGCATAAGGTCAAAAGGGGATGAGGCCCAGGAACTATGTAACTAACGTATACTTGAGTAAGGTTAGGACCCCTAAGTGGACCAGGAGGCATCCCAGAGTCTCCCTTGAGGGATCAATGAGGCTATTTCCTCATGCCAGTCACTCCCTGTGAATGTGCCTTCGATGTGAGAAAGGGGTGTCCCCTTTTAGTCATACAAACAAGGTATGTGTTTTAACTTCCCCTTTAGACAGAGTTGCAGAAGTGTTAGACCACTCCCGAATAGTCGGGGGGGAGGGGTGAGAAGGAATGATGAGAGTCCTAACTCCCCAAGGAATGAGGGAAAAAAGGGGAGGGTGAGGAGGATGGGGAGTATTACCACCCCGAAAAATTAGAGCCTTGTCCCTGGAAAAAAAAAATGGGAGAGGGAAACGTGTCCAACAGCAAGTCATGCAACATGAAAGCGCATTGGTGGTGCATACCACCACATGGTGTGTTAGGCCCAGCAGATAAGGGTTTTGGGGAGACATACAAGATGGAGAGATCTTCCATGTAGGCTACTCCTGAGGGCAGGCATGCCCACCGCACTTAACTAAAAACTTTCCTCAAAGCCCTAGAACCCCTAGTTCTCCTATGGGGGATCACGGAACCCCTAGCAGGGAGGGAGGGAGATAGGTCCATCATTCTTACCCCACTGACGAGGATGATTGATTTTTTCTCCGAAAAGTAAAGGCACTAAGGCAGACTAGAGAAATATTTAAATGCTTGAAGTGGTACAGAGTTGTAACAGAGTTGAAGGGATATCCCTACTTACGAGTCAAGGAGCCCCAAAGGGTTTGTAGGGGGTATTGTTAAGGCGGGGAAGAGAGAAAGGGGAAGAGGGGGCCTGTGGGGGAAAGATCCCTGTGGGGCCCAATGGGCTAACGTCAGAGTCCCTTGATCCCTGTTCTCCGCCATTAGAAATTATGTGGTTTGAGAAGAAGAGCAGTGAACCACCCACCAATTCCCCCTAAGGGTAGGAGGGGAATTTTCACCACACTCATACTGTGTATGGGTGCCACATGAAGACCGTGGTGGCAGAGCGACTCAGCTAGTCCATGGGAATGGTTAAGAGGGGTTGAGGGGTTTTCTGTTGCCCCGTTCTCTTGCAAGTAACATGAGGTCCAAATGAAGGGACACCTAGGTCTCCAATCGCAGGACTGTGAGGCAATGTAAGTGTACTTTATTGACAACCAAGTGAGGTCACTGGGATCCAGTCCTGATGTGGGTGAAAAACAGGATTGTGATGGGCCAGATGGAATTTAAGTCCTGCATGTTGGAGCAGTTTGGACAGCTAAGTAATAGAGATTGAGACTCCAGAATGAGTCAAAGTTGACCCAAGCTCTAGGCAAATGACAGAGAGTCTGGATGAGAGGAGTATGTCAAGTGGCTGGTGTCCAGATTACTAGGAGTATGTAGATGGATGGAATGGTGAAAAAGGGAAACCAGAATGTATTCATATACCCCAGGCTTAATGCCCATGAGACAATCAGGGGCAATTTGACTCGAACGTCCGGAGCCAAGTCTGCAGGCCTGGGACAAGTTAGATGAGAGGGCATGGATTGATGTAAAAAATCCACAGCATGGAGGGACAGGGTTGCCTGGGGTAGATCGTCTATCCCTCTGATGAGGGAAAAAAGGGTTCTTGGAACCTAAGAATGGTGCTCCCCACCTCCTAGCTGCGGATGGGGCCCCATTTACGGCCTCTACTGCTGATTTCTGAGGGGTTGCTGAGGTAGGGATGGGATGAAAACCATGGGATGAGGGGGTTAATGCCCCAGAAAAGGCCCCCAATGAAGGCCATGGCAACTTAGGGAGAAGTCTCCGATGGAGGAGGGAATCTTGGGTCCCTGAAGGGATGATCTTGTCTCTCGCTCGGCAGAGAAGACCTTGCTTGGAGCTTCTGGCGCTCTCAGTATTGGCATGAGCTAGGAGGGCAACTCGGCATCTGTGACGGGAGCATGCCCAGAGATCGGAGGGCTGACCTGGGGTCCCTCGTGCAACTTAGCAGGTGGTCTCTTTCCTCCACAAACAGTGACCATCTCTCAAAGGAGAGGTCTTGAATAGCCTGTTGCATGTCTTGAGGCAGGCCTACCTCCTGTAACCACGTCATAATGACAGCTGAGGCTACATCCTGACTCACCATACCTGAAGCAACCCATGCAGCTAGTGTGCCCTCCTCTATGAGGGAGTCATAGTCCTCTCTATACTCCTAGGTGAGGAGATCCCAGAATCTCCTCAAAGAATCCCAGATACCTAAAGCATATCATCCCACCAGCGCCTGGTGGTTTGCAATCCGGAGCTGGAAGGCAGAGATTGAGTATACTTTCCGGCCCATGTGGTCCAGCCTTCTTGCCTCCCTGGATCTCGGCATGGTATCTGGGGAGGGTTGGCTCCCATGCTATAAGGCAGCTTCCAACACCCAGGAGCTTGGTACTGGGTGGTGAACTAAAAAGGGGAAGTACTCCACTGGGACCTAGTATTTATGGCCTCCTGTATCACAGACCAGAATAGAAGTTTGCCAGTGAGCTCTGGTGAGGTTGTACACACTAGGGTGCAATGGTACCGTATCACATCTGGGCACAATGTCAACCCGGGGTCGAATAGAGGGTCCTAGTCCCCCCGATGGGCTCAACTTCTAGACCTGTATGAGCCGTAACACAGCGCAGGAGATCAAAGTGGGACATAGTGAGATCCCTATACGACCATGGGTTGGGGTTTAAGGCCCTATCAGGGTTTGCAAGTAAAATTGGAGAGGTCCTGGACTCCTCAGTACCATGGGAAGCTGGCTGCAGGGGAGCTTCCTGTGGTATGGGCCACTTGTGAGACCGGTACCAGTAGGTACCCAATGCCAGCAATCCCTCATGGGCTTGTCTGCCCCTCTGTGAGGGGGTGACCTCCTCAAGGCTTGGGGAGCATGATATTCCCCGGCACCAAGGTGGTGGGTTTGCCTTGGTACCAGTGTGAAGAGCGGCTGAGGTGGTCAGTGCCAGTGATGAAGTGGCATTACGGTGCTGGGGGAGGAAAAGCGCATTCTACGGCACTTAGATGTAGAACCCAGGTCGGTGCCAACAAGTCTTTTGGGAAAAGCTCCTTCTGGCTGCAGTACCGGACAGCTCAGTACTGTACTAGCGGATGAAGATCAATGCCGCCCCAGTGCGATCCATGTCCCTGAAAGGAAAGCAGGTTTTCCTCTCTGATCTGGAGGCTTGGGAGGAGCTGGCACTGACAAAAGCAGGAGGGTCTTTGCCACCTTGAAAGCCTCTGGGGTAAAGAGGACCTCCATGGTCTCCTGGCTCCAGTGCCGAGAATGACTCAGGCACGGGGAGCTGGAGTGGCACCTGCACTTCAGCACCGATGTGGACACCGAGCATGTTGTCTTTTGCTCCCATGGGCTGTTGAGAGTGGTCTTCTGGCTCCGAATTCATATGCTCGGTGAGAGCACCGTTTCTCAGTGGAACAATGTCCACGAACAGATCTTCCAAAGTGAACGGGCAGCTCATACACGGCGAATCAACAGGCGCTTGTGTAATCTCAAGGAACAAGCTGTTCTGAAACCATTGCTGAGAGAGGAAAAAGGAACTGAGGAGGATCAGGATTGGATCCATATATATAGCCACGGGAGTGGCCAGAGTGGGAGTTGGCTGCCTACCCTGCTCTGACAGGCTAGGGCTAAAAGTTTCCAACCAACTGTGCGCTGTAGCACGTAGACACTTGACACTGAATGATGTAAACAGTGCTCAAAGAAGAACTACAGATTCCCCAAAATCCTGTATTTGGTGTTAGGAAACATTTTCCAAAAAAGGCTGTGCAACTGCAAACAGCAGTGCCTTTCCCTGAACACGTGTCTCAGTTTCCTTTCTTCACTGCCCCACAACAAAATGTGCCTGGAGTCATCCTGCATACTTTTGAAGAGCATCTTCAATAGTCTTGGTGAAACTAATCTATTCGTTTAACAGATAGCAATGGCTAGTGGCTAGAAGTCTAGGGCAGGGGCAGTTTAGAGTAGTACACAAGAATATTTCAAACAGGAAACACACTTTTTTATATGCTTTGTTAAAGAAGGGTATGATACAATTAAACAATCTAATACATTTATCACCAAGGACAATTAAATGAAATTGCTTATGCCAGAATATCCAGGGCAAAGAAAATGTATTGTAATGGAGATTAGCATCCTCTGTGCCATTGTAATTGAAGTACAACAAATCTTTTAAGCAGCCTTTGTGGTACTCACATTCACTTCTCTAATTCAGAGTGAAACAGTTGCTCTCCTTACATCCTGTTCTCATGCGGCTTTCAGAGGCAGTGTATGAGTATGATGATGTCACCCTGGTGCTGCCTGAGAACAGAAAGTACCAGGAAGTGTCAAACCCTCTCAATCTGCATGGGAACTAGCACATGGACAAAGGTTGTAAAACTACAAATTGCAAACAGAATTTTAAATCAAAATTTCAATTTCTGATTTCTAAGGAACTGTTCATAATATCTAAAGGGAAAATGCTGGATCTTTTTTTTTTTTAAATTTAGAATGATAATTTAACAGCTGATTTCCAGCTTGCCCCTACTGTCTTACCTTGAGAACACCAAACAGCTGAAACACAAAAAACCGACCTCTAACAAAACCAGTAAACATCTATAAATCTTAAAATTCCAGGAGACTTATCCCTTCTCTCCCCCATAAAATGCCTATAGTTTAGATTAAATCAGCAATCACCACATCAATCAAACTATATTTATGACCTTGAGAAATTAAAAAGAATCAAGAAACAACTAATGAACTCATGGCGGGGGGGGAGTCTTTATAAGTTGAGGGCTTTTTTAAAAAATAAAACTTTCATTTAAAAAATTTTTGCTTCAAAAAGCTCTACTCAGTTTCTCCATTATGTAATAGTTCCTTAGGAAACAGTCAGCTACCTTGACAACTGGGATGTTTTGCCAGCATGGCTTTGTCTAAATCTTAAAGCAGTACTTGGCTATGCACTGAGCCCAGAGGTTGGCTGTGATCTGAATGCCAATTAAGTGTGTTGTCCCCATCATCTGACCCGAGACTAAAAGATCTATCGAGGTCAACAAACTGTCTGGGACACTTTCACAAGCTTAGTGTATTGGAAAATGCAGCCCACAGTGCATCCACTTCCTTAAAAGTATGACAGTAAGGAAAAACAGCACCTGACATAAAACATTCACTACATGATATGGAAGTAGAAGAAATCATTTCAAATTTTATTTCTGTTTCAATTTCCTAAAATAATTTACTGAACTATTAATGAAAATCTGCCCCTGACACCATCCCCCTGGTAGAGTGATGATTAGAACAATTTCTGTATTTCCAGTACTTAAAAATGGACATATGATAGAAATTTCCAAAACTCAATGCACAGAAAACAAAATACAGATAATATCCTTGAAAAGTTATAGACAACTAATGATGAAACAATGGTAACTGTCCTATATCCCAATTTTTTTTTTATAAGAAAGTCATCCCTTGCAATCGCTTAACCAGGTATCAACTAATACTACTTCTATTTCATATACTATAGGGTAGGAGTCTCAAACACGCAGCCAGAGCTGCCTCCTGCAGCCCCGATAACCCCCAGAATCCCGGGGCTCCCACCTCTTCAACCCTTGGGGTTTTCAAGTGCTGTGTCTCTCTGCCTCCCCCCTACATCATCAGCCGCTGATGGGGAGGAGCCAAGCTGCTGCCTGCGAGCTGACCCATTCACGTGCAGCATCTAGTCAAGCAGCTGGAGCAGGCTGGGCCATCCAAAGAAGGCTCAGATGGTGGGGGCCCTCAAAGGAGGGCAGCCTCAGCGTGTGGGGAGGGTTTATCGGGGGCTCCATTCTGGGGGAGCATCAGAAAGCCCCACCACTGGCCACAGTGCGGTCCCCAGAGCTTTCTCTGCTGCCGGTACCAGCACAGGAGGAGGGTGTTTCCCCAGGAGGGTGGGGGGGTGTTTTTTCTTTCGTCTGTCCTAGTAATGCTAAATTCTGGAGAGCAGGGAATGTTTTCTTCTTTGCTGGCCCCACTGCAACCATATTCGAGCAGGCAGGCTGGTGGAGGGTGTTTCCTCCTCTGCCAGCTCTAGCACGGCTAAATTCAGGTGGGCTGGGAGTCTTCCCCTCCGCTGACCCCAGTGCAGCTAAATTAAGGTGGGCAGGGAGTGTTTTCCCCTACACCAACCCCACCGCAGCCAAATTTGAGCGGACAGGCAGGAGAGGCATGTTTCCCTCTCTGCCAATCCCAGTGCAGCTAAATTCAGGCAGGCAGGGAGTGTTTTCCCATATGTCAACTCCAGCGTGGCCAAATCTGAGTGGGTGTGGGGGGGAGGGTGTATTCCCCACTGCCAGTCCCAGTGCTAACCCCAGGGTCAGGTGGCGGGGTGCTTAGTTATGGTCCTGTGTGGGACTCTAACCAGCCCATTTGCAGCTTCATCCTGGGATGTGGCTGCTGTTCTCCCCTCCTGGCTTGGGGATACATCTGGGCCCTATTTTAAAAAAAATCTTCTAAAACAATTTAATTTTATTTCAAAAACTAAAACCTTTAAAAAATTTAATTTCAATTAAATTTAATTTTAATAAATCAAATAGCAATTAATTCATTAATTAAAATCAATTTGAATTCAATAAATTAAAATTTAATTTAATTTTAATTAAATTAACTGGTGGTCCTTCAGGGTTTTAAAGAGCACATTTTTGGCCCTCAAACCAAAAAAGATTGAGAACCACTGATTTATAATGTAAAATTTTAAGTGTGTTTATTTCTTTACTCTTTGTCTTTTTGATGATTTTGTCATCTTGAATGGAAGTAATTCTAAAAGTAGATGTGTGTTTTGGCTTTGGAAAGACTGTCAAAATTATCACAGACTTCATGTTAGAGTTTCAAAAAAGTTAATAAATTGACTTTTACTACCATACTATATTACTGTTCATTTTTTACTATGCTTTCACATCATTGTATGAAAAGGTTTCAGTGCTGCAGCCTTCAGGCCAATATCCTAGTGCTCATGCGGCCCCTAAGGTGATTTGAGTTTGAGACCCCTGCAACATGGGAAAAAGTCAAAGATTTTTGAAGTATTCATTGTAAAACAGACCAAATTATTCTTCCGACAATGTTCTGTTCAGCAGTGCTGGACAACTTGAAATTCCTTTTTCAGGAATTTAAAACTGAACTTTGAAAAAGAGAACAATTTGATATATGATCCACCAATTCCAACCTTTTGAAACAACAACTATTTTTGGACAGAACGATCCACTTCTCCACATTATACAAAGTATCATTCTCCACTATTTTATTTTTGTTTCTTATTTACTTACTGCCTATCAACTAACATTCTCTTTATTTTGTGCAAATACATCATCCTAACTAGTGTGGGTCAATTTAGTCTTAAACCTCATAGCTGAAGTTCCAAAGTTATAGACTATCCCAATCAAAGGAGCTACAAATAAAATTTCTATTTTAAGAACTTTTGTGAAAGATTAACTGTTTCTTTAGGGTAAAATATTTAAAAAAATATCAGAGGAATCTAAACTCAAATGTTTTTTTTTCTGCACTCCAGACACTGGTACCTTACAATGACATAAAACAGAGAGGATGCTCTGCTTTCCTCACTTCATTTTCCCCTTTGATACAGATTTTTGACTGACATTTTGTAGGAAGAGTACAATATCAAGTTGAAATTTGCAGTGTAATTCTTGGAGGAAAATTTCTCTATTTTGTATCAGTCTGTATGTAACATAGAACTACAAAAGATGAAATAAAGAGAACTTGTAAGTTTTTGTTGGGAAGTTCAACCTTGGTTTATATACTGTACCTCAATTAATTTTAAAATGTGCATGATTATTCATTAACTTTTGTTGTGACATTCACCCAACTCTGTTTACTGTAGATGAACTACTGGAACATGCCAGAGTAACTCACTGCTGAAATATTCTTGGCATTTTAAAATAAGATTGTTGTCAGACAACTACACCAAGTAAAGCATGAAAAACATAGGTAAGAGGAATGCCTATTGAAACCAAGGCTAGGTCTACATTAGTCAAAGTTTGCCAACATAGCTATACCGGTAAACCCACTCAATATGAATGCAGCTTATGGCGGGCCAAAAAAAAAAAAGCACTTTTGCTGAGATATTTTATAACAGTTCCCCAAGTCAAATAAGTGATTCTGGTAAAAGTGCATCTGTACTAAGGTTTTTGCCAGCATAAAAACATCACCAAAAAAGGAATGCCCCTAATCAGCAGAAACTGCTAGTGTAAACCTAGCGTAAAAGCACGTCTACAACAATGTTCCCTCTAAGCCATCGCACACCCATGCAGGCATCACAGACCCCAAGAAAGGGGTTGGGGGAGCCAGTGGCTGGGCAGGTCAGGGAAGGGGGTCAGGGAGCTGGGGGGTGGGCAGGGAAGGATCCCAAGCGATCAGGGAGCCAGCGTGAGGGTCCAAGAACGGGTCAGGGGGCTGGCATGTGAGCAGGGAAAGATCTTGGGGGGTTGGGGACTACGAAAGCTGGCAGGCAGTGGGGAAGGGGCCCAAGTAGAGTTGGGGAGTCAGCAGGGAAGACACAGGGGATCAGGGAGCCGGCAGGCAAGTGGGTCAGGGAAGGAATCTGGGGAGCCGGCAGGCAGGTGGGGAAGGCACCTGGGGGTTGGGGATGCCATTTTAAAGAAAAGCTGCAGCTAGAAAGAAGGGTCAGATGACCTGACACAGCCTCCCTTGGCCTCAAGCCAAACAAATTTCCCAATGGGACCCCCACTCTAGGAAATGGCAGGCAGATGGGTGAGCAGAGAGAACAGGGAGTTGGGAAAGGACTGTTGCCCTCCAGGAATTCCTCCTTTGGAACTCACAGCTCTGGCTCCCTTCCTCCCAGCCCCCGACTTAGACTCAACAGTTCAGACAAGTTAAAGCTGACTGAGTTAATGTCACTTTCCTATGCACAGACCTCAAAGTCGTTTACAAAGTGTTACTTAAGTCCTGCAATGGTCCTGTAAATTAGCCCTTTTCTTCAGGAGTGGAAACTGAGCATGTAACTAGAGAGAGGGAAGGGGACATAAGGAAATGGCACTGATCCAGGGGTAGAGATGAGAATAGGATCCATAAGTTCTGGACTCCCCCTGCCCTGTTCTGACCAGGCTGTTCTAGTCCTGCTGTGATCATGCATAGAAACAGACAAAGCCTGAATAGTCATAAAAAACATTTCTGGCAAAGAAAAGCCCTTTGGAGGGGCAGACTGTATATGTGAATGTTTTCCCCTCATGCTGAAGGGCTGCCTTTTCCCCTAGCACCTCTGGCCTCCCTCCCCAGGACCTAATCTCAAGAGTCTCATTGACTTTGGGTCAGGCACTGTATGATCAGAGGCCTGGCTGCAAAGTTCCCTCTAAGCTGAGCAAGTTATGGATGCACTCCGGGAACTGACAGGCAGCCGGGAAGGAACCCAGTGGGGGGTCAGGGAACTTGCTCAGCAGTATCCGTAACTTGCTCAACTGCATCATCAGCTTAGAGCGAACACTGACCTACAAACTGTTGAGATGCCAAGCTTCAATGCAGCATCAACTGAGATGGGACAGCATTCTCCCATCCCTCAATTAGTCCACTTCCTTGAAAGGTGGAAGGCAGAGCTGACGGTAGATCCCCAGCTGTTGTGTCATGAAGACGGCACTGCACAGATGCAAGTATATTGACATACGATACACTAGTTACATTATGCAACTAGCATATCTCACGTCAACCCAGCAGTGCAAAAAGACCAGACGTAAGTGATGAATACAATTCATTCCACTGTAAAACTGTCACTGAAGTTAACAACTGATTTGAGTAAATTATTAAATTAGCTTCCCCAACTCCCCACAATTCTTTTGATTTCTCCTGTCCCCCTGAACTCTGTTTAGGCTTCTCTGCATCCTGCCAGTCTTCTATCCCACAAAAATAATGTTTTTCAATTCACCTTCTGTCTTATCCCACTATAACTAATCTGCTCTGGAAGCAATACAGCCATTTCAGAATGAGTTCTATAAGATTCAGGTGGATGCATTCCTATTCTGAGTTAATTATACCACAACGCTCCTTTTTATTCATGAACACTGAGGTGGGAGTGGGCAGGGGAGACAAATTACAGAAATTCAGAACCCATCAATGGCCCCTATGTAACGTAGGAATTTCAAGCTTTCAGAGTATTTAACCTCCTGTTCACTGCCAAGCTTTATGACCCATGGCACCAGCATCCCATCAATAGTAACATGCATCTCCCTTGACAACATACAACTGACTAGCTACCATGGCAATCAGGAGCTTCCAAAATGAAGGCCACATCTCACTGCTGGGGGGTGGGGGAGGTGCTCATGTCCATGGCCCAGCAATACAATTCCATGAGTTGCTATGTCCAGATTTCCAGTAAACAGACCTAGCATATTTATTCCCCTACGCTGCCAGACAGAAGCATGAAAACTTGCTTGAAACTGAAACAAATCTGAAATGGGCACTGACCTGAGAAAACCAGATGAATTATGGCATGCTATGGAAGGGATCATGAGAATTTGACCCTAAATGCCAAAATTGCAGCAAGTAGGGTATATATCTCAATCCATCATAATAAATGGACATTGTCATCTGAGCACAACTCTAGCAGCCACTGAGAACCAATGAACACAACTGAACTTCTCTTTCTTGTCACAGATCTTAGCAAGCACAACGTTGCAGCCCCTCAGTAGAACTGCTGTGATGGGTATCCACACCTCTGTGCACCAAATCCCCAAGGTGTTTCAAGCTCCTGGAGCCTAAACAGAGTCCATGCACTGGCAGGACCATGACTTACCTGACATCATCCTCACAGCATTGGAACCAACAGCCCCTCTATGCACAATATTGACTGGTCAGATGCCACTGTACATACACCCTTCAAGAACTCCACTAGCAAAAGACATGACACTTTTGGTTTTAATTGCCTGTACACTCAGTTCATTCTTCCTTGAAGTTAGTCTGGTTAAGGTAAAGCTATGTTCTTTAAAAAGTTTCAGATACTTTTTAATGAAGTTTTTCCCTCCAAATAAAGCAGAAGATGGATTAACAATTAACTTCAGCATGAGGAAAAGTGATTAAAAAGTATAGTAAAAAAAAAAAATTCTCAAACACATAGGTAAACACAATATGTTGAGGAATAGTCAACATGTGTTTTGTAAAGCGAAATCATCCCTCACCTATCTATCAGAATTCTTTGAGGGGGAACAGCAAACACAAACCACCGTGATCTAGTAGAGATAATGTACTTGGGCTTCATGAAAACTTTTGAAAAGGTCCCTAATGAAAGGCTCTGAAGCAAAACAGCTAGTCATGGAATAAGAGGGAAGGTCCTCTCATGGATCAGAAACTAAGTAAAAAAAATAGGCGAAACAAGAAATAGGAGTAAAAAGTTTTCCCAGTAGAGAGAAAGGTAAACAGTAGGTTCTCCAAAGATTTGTACGGGGACCAGTGCTGTTCAACTTATTCATAAATGATCTCAAAAAGGGGGTAGACAGTGAGCTGGCAAAGTTTTCAGACAATACTATGTTACTTAAGATCGTAAATCCAAATCTCACTGTGAAGAGTTACAAAAAGATATAAAATTGAGTGTCTAAAAAATACAAGATGAAGTTAAATGCTGATAAATACAAAATAATGCACATTGACAAACATAATCCCAACTACATATACTCAAAATCATGTGGTCTAAATTACCTCAAAAAAGATCATGGAATCATTGTGGATAGGTCTCTGAAACATTTACTCAATGTGAGCAAATAAGTTCCCCAAAAATTGTCCTCAAAAAAAAGCTAATAAGGTTATAAGTCTTACCAAAGATAAAAGAAAATATTAAAATGCCACTGTATAAATCCCTGATATGCCCTCATCTTGAACACTATATACAGTTTTGATTGCCCTACCTCATACAAGGTATATTAGAACCAGAAAAAAAAAATACAAGAAGAGCAACAAAATGATTTGAACTATGAAACTGCTTCCATATGAGGCTAAATTAAAAAGACTGGGATCGTTCATCTTAGAAAAGAAAGAACTAAAGAAGAGTATGGGAGAGGTCTTTAAAAAAAATGGTAGAGAGAAAATGAACATGGAAGTATTATTCAACTCTTAACATTGCACCCAAATCAGGGTTCACCCAGCTAGTAAGAGTCAGCAGATCTAAAATAAATGAAAGAGAGTACTTCTTCATACAACACATAGTCAGTCTGTGGAACTCCAGGATGTGGAACCAGAGGATTCCGCGAAGGGCAAACTTTTTTAAAGGCTTTTTAAAAGAATTAAGTAAGTTTGTGAAGGATAGGCCCATCAATGTCTCCTAGAGGGTCAGAGATACAGCCCCAAGCTCTGGGAGTGAATGACAGCGGAAGGATCATTTAACAAAGTCACCCTGTTTTATGTGCCCACTTTGAAATATCTGGCACTGATCACAGTTAGAAGACAGGATACTGGGCTAGATGCTCCACTGGTCTGACCCAGCATGCCCATTCTGAGATTCTTAAAAGGAAGGGATCAAATATGTTAACGAAAAAATCCTGGCAGTATTTTTATTTTTAATAATAAAAAAATTATGTATTTCAAGAGAAAAGGACCCTTAAAATGACTGAAAAAATTTAAGAGCTCATCTCTACTAAGGCATTAAAAAAATAAAACAATGAATATTTTTAGAATGGAGGAAAACTGTTAATCATGTGTTTTACCTCTGGAGACTTCTTTCTAGTAGAAAATCAGGAACCACACCTGTAGCAGACCTTTACCATGACACCACCCCTGTTTTTAACTCCTTTTATTTTCACCCAGAGACTTTCGACATGTCTGTCTCCTATTTCCATCTCCACCTCAGTCCAAGTATATGCATTATTATATCAAAAATGTAATCTCCCTCTTCCCCTGCCTATCCTTCCTAAGCAATCAATACTCTGCTATGTTAATACTCCAGTCATGCGTATTATCCCACCAACCCTCTATAATACCAGCTCCATCGTAATTGTGTTTAGCTACTAACATTTCAAGTTCTTCCTACTTGTTCCCCATGCTTCTCACATGAGTATATAAATGCATTAAGATACTGATTTGATATCTCCCCCAGGTCTAACCAGTCTCTTTTTTATACTTGCTGTTACAGCCTAGGCTCCCACCAAGTTCCAACCCTTCCCCCAGGCCTCCCTGGTTTTGACTTACCTGTGGGCTTTGACCATCTTTCCCTTTCAAACCTAGTTTAAAGCCTTCCTCACCACTGAGCCATTGATCCCCACCTGCTGAGCCCAATGTTCTAGCCAGGTTTCTATCCACCTTACAGTCCATTTGTCCAAACCATACTTTCTTAACTTGCTGACAAGAATGCTGTGGGAAACCATATCAAAAGCTTTGCTAAAATCACGGTATATCACACTGACAACTATTTCCACATCCGCAAAGCTAGTCATCTCATCACAGAAGGCAATCAGTGTGGTCAGGCATGAGTTGCTGACTCTTTCTTATGACCCTGTTTCCCTCCAAGCTTTTCAGAATGGATTTTTTAAGAACCTGCTCCATCATCTTCCAGGGACTGAGGTGAGGCTGGCTGGTCTGTAGCTCCCCAGATCCTCCTTTTTCCTCTCCTCAAAGACAGGTACCATACTTGCCTTTTTCCAATCACCCAGGACCTCCCCCGATCGACACTGTCAGTACCTGATGATATATATCAATCACATTGGTGGATGAGCCCTTGATGGAGTAGCTGGTTTCATTAGGTCCTGTCATGGTGTCTTTTGTGCAGATATGTGGGCAAACTTGGCAACGTAGTTGTTGCAGCGATATGTGCCTGCTTTAATGTTTCTGCTGTTAGGTCTATAGTTGCTGGTGAATAAGATTGGGGGGTATGGAGGGCTGTCTGCAAGCAAGGAGAGATCTGCCACCCAACACCTGACAGAGTGAGGGATCATTTTGTAGAATAGGCTGTAAGTCCTTGATGATGTGCTGTAGAGGTCTCACTTGCAGTTTGTAGGTGATGATCAGTGCCATTCTGCCGTTTTCTTTCTTGGGCTTCCCCTTTAGTAATTAACTTCTGGGTACTCATCTGGCTCTGTCAATCTGTTTCTTCACTACTACAGGTGGGTACTGTAGTTTTAAGAATGCTTGATGGAGATATGGAGGTTACTCACCTTGGTGCAGTAGCCAAAGTTCCTCGAGATGCATGTCCCTGACATGCTCCACTTAAGAAGTGTGCATATCACCGCACCTGGACCCGGAGATTCTTAAGCAGTGGCTCTAGCAGCAGGGGAGGAGGCATTGGCCAGAACCAGCGTCCCTTCCCCGCCACTGGTGACGCGCGCCTCGCTCCTCTGACCCCCCCCCCCCCGCTCCTCAGTTCCTTTCTACCATGGCGGTCCCAAAGTGAAGTAGGAGTACTCCAAAGTAGAGGGGAGGACGACGGGTAGTGGAGCATGTCGGAGACACGCATCTCGAGGAACTTCAGCTACTGCACCAAGGTGGGTAACCTCCATTTCCTCTTTGAGCAGTGTCCCCAAGTGCTCCACCTAAGACGAATGCTTAGCAGTTGTCTTGTAAGGAGGTGGGTACTTCGAATGGTGTAGGTTGTACTGTACTAAGGACTGCTTGCCCTATGGCAGTGTCCATGCTGGAAAGTTGTTCTAATGCATAGTGTTTTGCAAAGGTATCAGTGGAAGACCACGTAGCAACTTTACAAATGTCCGAGATTGGAACTTTCATGAGGAAGGCAATTGATGATGCTACTGATCTGGTGGAGTGGGACCGTATCGCATCAGGTGATTGAGTCTGCTTACTAGTATAAGCCATCCGTATACAAGACGAAATCCAGCGGGATAACCTCTGTTTTGAAATTGGTTGACCTTGAGATCGTTCCGCCGTGGAAACAAACAAACAATCTAGGTGTTTTTCTAAAGGATTTCGTACTTTCCAGGTAATATGCTAAGGCCCTTCTTACATCCAGAGTATGAAGTGCTGCTTGTTGTGGTGTATTATGTGGTTTTGGGAAAAGGACCGGTAGGTGTATAGTCTGGTTGAGGTGAAAAGGGGATGTGATTTTTGGAAGGAACTTTGGGTGCTGGTTGTAAGGAAACCTTATCCTTGTAGAATACTGTGTAAAGTGGGGAGGCCATAAGAGCTGCAACTTCTCCGACAAGTCTAACTGATGTGATTGCAACAAGGAAGGCAACCTTCATAGATAGGTGGAGGATTGAAACGATCTCTAAAGGTTCAAAGCGTGGTTTCATTAAGGCCTTGAGCACTCTTGTAACATACCATGGAGTTGGGGGTATCCTGACTTGTGGATATAAATTCTGTAGGCCTGTCACGAACCTTTCAATGTGCAAAGATGGAAGCACCATCAAATCCTTCGTGAAATGTGTAAATTGCAGAAAAATGGACTAATAGTATTGACCGAGATGTTTGTTCGTTGCAGGTGTAACAGATATTCTAAAATGCGAGGAATTGGAGCCATGGCTGGTTGGATGCTGCGTTGGATGCACTAGGATAAGAAGCGTCTCCACTTATACAGGTAAGTGAGTCTAGTTGTTGGCTTTCTGCTATTTAGTAGTATATGTTTAACATCCTGAGAACACTGGTTCTCTAAGCCATCAAACCATCTAGGTCCCATGCTGTCAGATGGAGTCTGTCTAGGTAAGTAAGCAGTAGTGTCCCGTTGTTTTGTGATAGTAGAGTTGGTGTAAGAGGTAGTGTGATTGGAGGTGTCCTGGACATCCTGAGGAGTTGTGAGTACCATGTTCGACAGGGCCATGATGGTGCTATTAGTATTGCGGTTGCCTTGTCCTGTCGGATTTTGCGCAGAGTCCCGGGAATCATTGGTATGGGAGGGAAGGCACATAGAAATGTTTTGCTCCAGTTGGTGAGAAAACATCGCCACTGGAACCTAGACCGACGCCTCCGCGTGAGCAGTGGTGCTTGCATTTTCTGTTGTCACGATTGGCAAATCAGTCCACTGTGGGAGTTCCCCAAATCTTGAAAATACCTCGTAAAATGTCATTGTGAAGTTCCCATTCATGTTGATTTGTGATAGCTCGGCCCAGGGCATCCGCTATTATGTTGTCTTTGCCCAGAAGGTATACTGCAGATATCTTGATACCATGGTGTATGCACCAGTCCCAGAGTATCATGGCCTCTATGCATAGAGTTTGTGATCTAGTGCCACCCTGGCGATTGATATAGTACATGCAGGTTATATTGTCGGGGCATATCTTGATGTTCCTTCCTGATATCAATGGAAGGAACTGTTGGCAAGCATAGCACACAGCTCTTAATTCGAGTAAGTTTATTTGAAGAGCTCGTTCTGACATACTCCAAAATCCCTAGGCAATCTGTTGTTGAAGGTGCGCCCCCCAGCCCATGAGGGATGCATCTGTCATTATCAATATATCCGAATTGTGTGGGGGTAAAGGGAACCCCTTGTAGTACGTTATTCTGGTCTGTCCACCATGAGAGAGAATGCTTTATTATTTGTGGGATGGAAAGGAGAGGTTTGGCTCGAGGGTATTGTCCTCTGGAGTGTTAGAGGAACCATAATTGGAAAGGTCTCATGCAAAGTCGTGCATTCTTGACTAGGCACGTGGTGGCCGCCATGTGTCCCAGAATTTGCATGCAAGTGTGGTCAGAGACCACCAGTGATCTCTGGATCGTAAGAATAAAGTTCTTACATTTTATAGGGGCACACATCCACTCTCCATTAGCATGTGCATTCCTTCCACTAGAAAGTTTTCACAAAATGAATCTCCTCTAATGGTTGAAGAGAGGACTTTTTCTAGTTTATGTTGAGGCCCAGTGATAGAAAGAGCCTTTGTGTTATTTGGATTGCTTCTTGTGCTTCTGGTTTCATCAGGGCGGTTATGAGGAAATCATCTAAATAGAGGAAGACTGATATGCTCTGCTTGCGGAGAAAGGTGGATACTGGTGCCATGAGTTTTGAAAATAATACTTGGTGCTGTGCAGAGGCCGAAGGGGAGGACTGTGTATTGGTAGTGTCTGTTTAGAAATAAGAACCTTAGAAATTTCCAGTGAGCAGGATGGATGGGAACGTGAAAATATGCATTGCGCACGTTGAGGGATGCCAACCAATCTCCCTGATGTAGTGCTAGAAGTATAGTGTTTATCGAGACCATCTTGAACCTCTTGGTCTGTGTGTGTTTGTTTAATCTCCTGAGGTCTAGGATCGGCCTCCAGCCCCGTGTTTTCTTCTGGGTTCAGAAGTAATTTGAGTAGAAGCCCTTGTTCGTATGCTCCTTCGGCTTCTTCTATTGCTCCTATGTGAAGGAGGCTTTCTATTTCCTGTTGGAGTAGTTGTACATGACTTGGGTCGCTGAAAAGGGAGGGGGAAGGGTGTTTGGAAATAGGGTATGAGATTAGTGGGATGGCGTAGCCTTTCTGAATGATCTCTAAGACCTACTTGTCCAATGTTATGGTCATCCATTGATGGAAAAAAGGACGTAGTCTGTTCTTGAAAATTAGAGGTTCTAAAGGTGTCTGTTCGTGGTCCAGGAGTGTGTAGTTGTACAATCCCTCGACCTGGATGTCAAAACTGTTGTTTCACATTAGTTGATTGGAGGTTTTGAGGTGGTTGGTTATTTTGCCTCCTTCGCTATGACTGGCGAGATTTATTTTTAGGGTAGTCCACTCTCCTGTTGTGTTGGTTTTGGGAATACCTAAAGTTGTAATTTTGGTATCTATGATATTTCTTCCTTGCCGTTGGGGTATATATATATCGAGAGTTCGAAGGGTAGCTCTTGAGTCCTTCAAATTATGCATCATCTCATTTGTTCTTTCCACAAATAGGTTGTCCTATCGAAAGGGAGATCCTTAACGGTGGCCTGCATCTGTTTTGGTAGGTCTGCAGAATGGAGCCATGAGGATCTTCTCATCATGACTGCTGTTCCGAGTGTTCTAGCTGCCACGTCTGCTGTATCGAGAGAGGCCTGTAAGGATGTTCGTGCAATTAGACAGTCTTCTGAAATCAGTGTATTAAATGGCTCCTGCTTTTCCTCTGGAATAAAGTTTGCAAATTCACTGATCTTGGTGTATATCTCATGACCATAGTTGGATAATAATGCTGAATAATTAGCAATCCTGAGCTGTAGGGCAGCCAAGGTATATACCTTCTTGCCGAGATTGTCCAGCTTTCTACCGTCTTTGGAGGCTGGATTACTTTTGGAGTATGTCTGCCTGTACCTTTGATTTCCCGCCTCAATGACGAGGGAGTTTAGTTGGGGATGTGTAAATAAAAATTCACTACCCCTACGGGCAATGAAATATTTTTTATCTGCTTTCTTGTTAGACGGGGCTGCGGATGCCAGTGTTAGCCAAATTACATTTGCAGGCTCCATTATGCCCTCGTCCATAGACGAGGCCAATTTATTAGATCCTGAGGACTGAAGGATTTTGTATAACTTGTGTTTTGTGGTTGGGTTATCTTGAAGAGAAATATCCTTGCTGTCGGCTGCCCTTTGGAATAGTTCCTGAAACATTTTCAAGTCATCAATTGTAGATCTTTGTATTTTCTGCGTTGGAGACTGTTGGGACTGTGGCGATAAGGTAGGTGAATGTGAGGTATGGACTGTTGTCTTCATGTCGTGTTGCATGGGGGGTGGTATAGATTGTGGCATTGGTCCTCCTGCTGGGTAATTATTTAGCATGGGCTGGAAGGGTCCATAGTACTGCCAGCTGTTCCAGTTTGATGATAGTACCTGAGAGGGTTGGAACAACCATGGAGGGCAAGGCCATGTGTAATTCATGTTAGTTGTCACTACCGGAGGTTGGGTAGTGTGTTGGTTTGATGCCTCCAGAGAAATGGAGGCTGCACTGTCAGATGAGGAAACATGATCTGACAGGCAGGAGAGGGGAGATAGACCGCCTCCAGAGGAGTCAGTCTGAAAAAGTGGAGAAACTGGGGAGTAGTGGATCTGCAGGTCCTCCTCCGAATCAAGATGTTTAGATTTATTCTTGTCTTTCAACACAAGCATTGCCCCTTGTCCCGAGGTTCCAGTTACTTTTTTTTGGCTTCTCTTGTTGTTCTCTTTTTCTGTTATTCTCTTTTTTATTATTATTTTTTTTTTGTATGGGCATCTGAAGTGAAAGCTATGAAGAGCCACCGCAACTCTGTCCACAGTCAGAGGCGGTAGAAAAGGAACTGAGGAGTGGGGAGGGGGGGCGCAGAAGAGTGAGGCACACGTGTCACCAGTGGCAGGAAAGGGACACTGGTACTGGCCAACGCCTCCTCCCCTGCCACTAGAGTCACTGCTTAAGAATCTCCGGGTCCAGGTGCAGCGGCGCACACACACCTTAAGTGGAGCAGTCCAGGACACTGCTCGAAGAGAAACCTGAAGGTGTCTGTCTCTGTCTGAGGGATCAGACCAAAAGCACTTATCTTTTAGGGCTTGCGGGCTAGGCTATGTGTATACAATGGAGCGAGTGGTGCTTACTGGGTGGAAACTTAAGGGATGTACCATACATACTTGCAAATAAGCTGATCTATGTGTAACCCAACCCCCCGCAAAACCCAAAAATAGTGAAAAATGGGTGACCTGCATATAAGCTGAGGTCCACCCATGGCCTTGGCTGCTAACCCCCCTTGCACTGCTGGCTTCCCCCAGAGTCCCCGACATGCTCCCTATTCCCCCAAACCCATGCCACTGCTTTTCCAACTTTTCCCCTGCTGCAGCTTTTCCCTGACACCTCTCTGCCCCACCGCTGATTTCCCTGACATCCCTGCCACCCCTGCTGCCTCTTTCCCCCAACACCCTGCCACCACTTCCCACAACACCCCTGCTGCAGCTACGGCCACTTTCTCTGATACCACTGCTGCTGCTTCCCCAGACACCCCCCAACTTCTGCTGCCACTTCCCCTGACCCCCCCCCCCGCTGCCACTTTCCCAGACACCTCTGCCTCCACTTCCCCCAACACCACTGCCACCACTTTCCCTGGCCTCCCATACAGCCCCAACCCCTAGGCCCTGACACTGGCTCCCCCAGGCCAAACCCCTCCCCCCCCCAGGCTCCCCTATCTGGCTGCTCCAGACACCAGGGTCCCTTCCTGCTCTAACCCCAGCCCAAGGGCTGACTCCTCAATATCACCACTCTGGCCACACGCTGGGGCTCCAGCCCAGAGCATGTTCAGTACATGCTAAAGGCTGGAAAGGTACTGTGAAACTCTTGGGCTGGGGCTGTCTACCATACTGACCCATGTATAAGCGAAGTGCCTGGTTTTAAAGGCAATTTTCAGGCACAAAAATCTCAGCTTATATGCGAGTACATACGGTAGCTAACTATAGTGGTGTGTAGGTTTACGGTGTAGGGTAGTGTTTATGTGTCCATCACTGATTTGCACTGTAGTGTCCAGAAAGTAGATCGCCTGTGTGGAATGTTCCAGGCTAAGGTTGATTGTGGAGTGGAAATTGTTGAAATCTTTCAGTGAACTGGGGCATACCCTTGTCCAGAGAGGTTCCCAGACGATGGGTCAAAGGAATCTAATTTTTTTTTTTTTTTTTAAAGATAAGTAACAAAATTTTTAAAAAGGTTAAACACAAGAAAGGAGAGGTCAGAAAAGTAGCGAAAAAGTAACTGTTCTGAAGAAGTTAATGATCTGCTGACTGACAACTAAAGCTGCATCTCTAGTCAAGAGTGGTTGAGAAGAAACTGAGGATGGTCTGCCACCAAAAGCTGGTTAGCCTCATGACAGAGCCTAAGAGGTGAAGTGCACATGTGGGCCGAGTGATTCTGAGGCCTGCATTGTGCAGGAGGTCAGAACAGATGATCATACTGGCTCCTTCTGAGCTTACAGTTTATGAGTCTAAAATCTGAACAAATGCTGCCAAACAAACTTATCTTTTCAATTTAACCTTTAAAAAATTCCAACGTCTGACAGGTACCTATGCAGCCCTGGAGCCCCATTAAAAGTTGCCTCCCAACTGAAATCTTAAGTAGCACCATTGGCGGACAAGTATAGTATGATGATTGTAGATGATGGAACAGGGGGATTCAAAAGAGCATATGAGGACCGAGGCCAGAACCAGAGTATGTGGGTATGGGCATGGAAAGGTACTGAGTAGAAACTGCACAAGAACTGAAACAGGGTAGTAGAGAACAACAGAGAAAGTGGAAAGAAGTTGTGAGGGAAGGAAGTAGACAGGAACAGAGGTGACTTTTGGCAAGAGCCAGATAATGTGGGCACAATGAAGAAGAGCAAGAGACAGGACTTAGGGTGACAGACAGGGCAGAGGAGGACAGAGGCCGTTTGGGGGCCCATGACCAAAAGGGTCCACTACCACTAAAGTACACTCCCCTTCAGAATATGGAATTGACCCCAGAAGTCCCGAGTTCTCTGCACTCTTCCATTAAAAGCAAACAGCTGGGAAATCTACTGGCAAAAATGTATGCATCAGCCCACACAGAATGAAAAAATCTTCTGCTACATGCAGTTACTAAAGGACATCTACAGTTCAGGCTCCACAGCGATTAATAGAGCAGGTTGTATAGATGCAGTAGCCTGAAGACACCACAGCCTGTCAACATTTAAATATGTTGAGAGGAGATATGCTTATATACCATTGACCACCAATGGCAGTGTAGTAGACCAGACCTTGGTTAGCTCAAGTGCTAGAAGTCTAAGCTGTGGATATACTGTATATACTTGGGTATAAGCCGATCCAGGCATAAGCCAACCCCTCCCCAATTCTGAGCCAAAAAAAGAAGCTAAAATTGGTGACCCGGGTATAAGCCGAGGTCCCCTTTTGGTCTTGGCCCCTAACCCCCCACCCACTGCTGCTGGCTTCCTCCGGAGTTTCAGACAGCTTCCCTACCCCAAAATCTCTGCTGCTGCTTTTTCCTTGCCCCCCGCTGTCCATTCTTCACTCCTGCCCTCCTGCTCTGCCCTTTCCTCACTGCTGCCCCCGTTCCACCCTTTCCTCACTGCTGCCCCCCTGCTCACTTCTCAGTTACCTCACTGTTGCCCCCCTGCTCTGCCCTTTCCTCACTGTTGCCCTCCTGCACCTACCTGCTCTGCCCTCTCCTCACTGCTGCCCCCTGCTCACTTCTGTTTCCTGCTGTTGCCCCCCTGCGCTGCTCTTTCCTCATTGTTGCCCTCCTGCTCCCACCTGCTCTGCCCTTTCCTCACTGCTACCCCCTGTTCACTTCTCAGTTTCCTGCTGTTGGCCCCCTGCTCCTCCTGCTGCCCCTACTCCCCCCTTTTCTCACGGCTGCCCCCTGCTCTACCCCTTTCTCACTGCTGCTCTCTGCTCCTCCTACTGCCCTCTCCTCACTGCTACCTCCTGCTGTCCCCTGCAATGTTCCTTCCTAACTGCTGCCCCCCCCACTCTGCCCCTTCCGCACTGCTGCCCCCTGGCTCTTCACTGCTGCCCCTTGCTCTGCCCCTTCCCCACTGCTGCCCTGCTGGCTCATCACTACCACCCCCCTGCTCCCCAATGCCCTTTCCACCCATTTTCCCCTCAACCCCAACCCCTGCTGCCGCTCTTCCCAGCCTGCCAGGCACCCCCCCCCAAATCCCCAGTCCCTGTCGCTGTTTCCCTGGGGTCCCCAAAAACCCTGGGTCCTCTTGCCGCTTCCCCGGACTCCCCAACCCCCCCCCAAATTGCCAAGCCCTGCTGCCCCTTCCCTGGTCTCCCAGAACCCCCCCAACCCTCCCAGCCATCCCATCACTTTCCCCAACTCCCAGAAGCCCTCCCCAACCCCCAGTCCCTGCCGCCCCTTCCCTGGTCTCCCCGAGTCCCTCCCTCAATGTCCAGGCTGACCCCCTAACCCAGGACCCCCTTACTTGGCTGCTCCACACGCCGGGGTCCCCTTCTTCCTCCAGCCCCAGCCCCGACCAACTGCCAAAGATGGCCGTCCGGCAACACTGGGGCTCCGGCCTGCCACATGGTCAGGGAAAGGGCTCGCTAGGGCTGTCTACCGTATTCTCCCAAGTATAAGCCAAGTGCCTGTTTTGAAGCCAATTTTCAGGCACAAAATTCTCAGCTTATACGTGATGATATACGGTAACTGTCCAAACCCTATTGCTGATCCAAACTGAGATCAATATGGGTACATTAGATTTATTTTTTTAATTAGACAATTACATCAAAACCACCTACATTAAAAGATAAAAACTGCAAAACCAAACTCTCAAAGGTTAGGAAATGCCACAGTTAAACTGGCCCCCTGTGTGGATGAGATATGATAATCTTTAATTAACTGACCATATACTATCTTTACCACAGGAATAGTCTCTTTGTGGGTAGTTACTCAATATTTCTTTTTAGCCTCTTTATTCAGTGGCTGACCCCAGACTTTATTTAATACTTGCTATTCAAAACAAGAATAAATATTCTGTATTTGAGAAATTATGTGTGGTCATGTAATAAAAGACTATTTTGTATATGATCTAGAAGCAGAGTTAGAACTTTTAAAGAACTGTTTCTGATACTGAATTTTCCATTTTGGGTTGCTATTTACACTACTGTTTGTTTGTTTTTCTGGTTTTGAATATTGATTGATCAGAAAAATGATATATTAAAAATTTTTAAATTTATTTTCAAGTTACTCCCACAAAAGAAATCACAATGGCCTCTATAATGCTAGTGCTCACTACTATAATCAGGGATCCAAGCATTTTTCAGACACAACAGTTACTGTATAAGCACATGCATCATCTCTAGTACATTAGCTTATCTTGCACAATGTGGAACTATTCAGGTAAATCAATATTTAATGATTTACTACAATTCCACATTTTTCCAAAATTGCATCTGCTGCTGCAGAATTCATCTCACACAACAGTAGAATATAAAAGCTAATTTAAGGTTCTGGACATGTGCAATACAGAACTTGCAAACACATTAATCAGTTTTTTCAAACATAGGAAATCGATTATTCTTCAATGAGAAACAACCAGATGCTAAGATTCTTGTTTTAACATTTGGATGTGGGGAATTATTTCAATAGCAGAAACTGCAAGGTCTGGTTTAGAAAATAAAACAATGTAAAGAACATTTTAGAGGATTGGGTTTTTTTTTTTCTTTTAGCAATTAGGTAACTATTTTTTTTCTATCTAAAAGCAATAAAATGTATTGTGAGACTGAGACGAAGCCTATAGTTCCAGTTATAAAATTAATATTTCTAACAAAGTTTATGAGCAACTGAAAAGAAATTTAGAACGAACTGCATTAACCTTTATCGTTATCCCTAATTATAGGGAAGCTCTGAGGGTTGGTTGGTTTGTTTGTTTGTTTTTCAACAATTTGATGCTATTTTTGTATGTTTATTAATAGGTGAATAGGTCCAGCATATACTCTTAGTGGCCTTACTTCTACACTTTAATTTCTGAAATCTATGAACTGAGCAAACGCATTTAGTAAATAAATAATCCAGATACATGACAACTTTTCATTATTATTATTTGCCTAATATATGAAGACTAAATTAATTACAGTGAACATCAATTTTACTTTAGAAATTTTATGTTAAAATCACTTAAATCTTTAAAGAAGCTGCAGCAAAACTTTTCTGTACAATATCCAACTTCTGTTCTTTTATGTGGTGGTTTTAATTAGATGTATGAATAACTAATGGTTCCCTTCTGTGACTTATATGGTCAACAAATAATTCACAAAGTCAGAAGAAACAATGTGTTTTCTATATAATACACAGTTTTCTGGTCCCCTCTTAAACAATTGTTTTTATCATTTGATCAACTTAACATGCAGTTTTGCAGCAGTAAAATATTTGGGGAAGGAAGAAGCATTTCAGAATGATCTCTTATCTTGCTGATGCATAATCAATGATCCACCCTCCACAGATGGCTATGAAAGCATCCAAAAATGCTTAGATGCAAGAGTTCATCATGTGCCACAAAATGCTTTTTTTTCTTATTTTTTAATTAGACTTTTAACATACACACACTCTCACACCCTCCTCCCTGATCACCAGTCCCTTCAGGGCTTAAGGGATTTTTGAGACTAAATAAGCAGATATATGTGAACAGTCAGAGTACTGACCTCGTCACATCTGCCACTACTATTTATGCACAGTTAGACAAGTATGCTGTTAGATAATTCAGATGCAAATCCTTCAAAAATTGTATCTACCTAGTTCTAAGCAACAAGGGTAAAATAAGCCAGACAAATGATTCACATGTGCAGTCTACCAAATATATTGGATTTTAAGTACCTATGTTAACCACCCTCAATATCCCTCCACATGTAGTGTCAACAGGTACTTAATTACTTTACAATACTGAAAGACAAAATATGCTGAAGCGAAAAGGAGAAAAATATGATTTTTGGCCTTAAACCAAGAACACAGATAAATGATCAGTATTACTGTAGCCGAAGATAATTACCTAGCTGTAATAAAGGAAAGAAAAAAAAAAAAAGAAAAAAATTTCCTTTTTGGATCAAAATTAAAATCCTTTTCCTCAAAAACTAGTGTCCTTATTTACATTTATGCTCAAGATTTCTTTCCATCTAGACAAAACAAAATTCAGAATAGCTTAATTAAAAAACAAAAAGTAATTCTGGATTTTAAATTATTTATACTTGTGTCTGCCCATACATGTGCCCTTAACACTGAAGTGACACTCCCAAAAAGCAATGGTACATTTGGATCTACATTAGAATTGTTGGGGTGGTTTGGTTTTGTTTTGTTTTGTGGGGTTTGGGGGGGGGAGGAGTCTGAGAAACCAATATATAGCAAATTTACCACAAATTACAAATATACTTGTTACTATTCATTCCTCGGAACAAGCTAAAAAAAAACAAAACAGAGCCAACAAAATCTGGGTATTTCTAAAAGCTTCTAAAGGCAGCAAATAAAAATAGTGTAAGACATTAACATTTATGGATGGAGGTCTGAATATTTTCTTGGATCAAAGAGTCTGACAGGAATCCCAGGAAAAAGAGTGCCATGTGGGGGACTACACACACAAAGCAAAGAACATGTTAAGTAAGTTTTGCCCAAATGGAGAAGAAAAGCAATAAAGAATGTACTTTGTAAGAAAGCCAACCTGAGACAGCATGAATATACCCACACCCCTGTCCTAAAATCTCTGCTTTATCACATACTGCCACTAATCCTGCAGTTCCAAAACCTCATAATTTCACTACTCCCCTTCTTCTGGTTAAGTACTCTAGTTCCCAACCCCATGCAGTAGCAAGAATGTCTTTTCTCTCTCCAGCGTCCCAGACTACTTGTCTTTCTCAGGTAAGAAAAGCCTGGTCTCATTCACATAAGTAAAGAGATAAAACAGTTAATACTCCTACTCACAGCATACAAATCCTTCAATGTCCTAGGCCTACCTCCTGGACCCAGACGTCTGCAATTCAGTTTTAAAATACTATCAACGTTAAGTTCTGTGGTCATTCAAAAAGTGATCTCTTTACAAATTAAAAGGTAGTTAATTGATCATTTTTATAATCAACAAAAATCTTACTGAATACCACTCAATTTATTTGATAGGGATATTTCCTTGATAAATATCAACTGGCAGCAGAATTTAGATACAACACACTACAGAATCAAATGCCTTGGTTATTCTTTATCCTATTTGCTACAAGTCCATCACTTTCCTTTTCCTCTGAAAAATAAACTGTGGTATTAAGTACTTTCTCCCACTCTCCCTTTCTTCTCATTGCATCAAGCAAATTTTTGCTTACTTGTTTTTTGTACCATCACCACCAAGGTACCAGGTTCAGCACAGAAGTTACACAGCCAGCTTTTAGAAAAACCGAAAGCAATGCTTTTTTGTTTCATTTAATGTTTAACATTAACTCCGAATTAGAAGTTTTCAATTAGGTTAGTTATTTAACAGCCTCCCTTTTGATATGAGAATATAGTGAAACTGCTAAAATAGAGCCTCTCAGTACTGCTTGCTCTTTTCTCAATTCCCAAAGTACAGGAGAACTGTCTCAATTCTGATGCTGAGGAAACAGGCTACTGAAGTTCAGGTAGGGGTTCTGTATTCCCAGCACATTCAGAAGACTGCTTTTAAGCAACCTTCTGTGGCAGTGCAGAGGTTAAGATTGGTGGGTGTCTGAGCCTGCAGCTTAATCAGCATATGTGCAGACAACACAGGTTAAGTGTCTGAACCGCACCGCCTCGTGACTGATGCGTAGGATGCTGCAGAAGCCATAAGAGGAATGGCCCCAAGTATTTTGCCAGCCAGGGCAGATGATGGTTTTTGGTGTCTCTGCACTTCCCTGGGAACAACTGAGTCACAAACAAAAAGAGGCCAGCCAATCACACAGCAAAACAATCCAGACCAAGCAGCACATCAGTGCAGTGCCCCCCAGAAGCTGACACCCAGAGTGAATGCCCTGGTTGCCTGCCACTAATCCCATGGGCTGCAATAACAACTACAGAATGGATGAGCAGCCTCTCTGCACAGTGGCTCCAGACTGAAAAAGAATATTGCACTCACCTACCACTAACATGTAGATCTCTGTACAAACAGAAATTACTACAGTTTTAGGGACTGAATGAGAATTTATAGTCCAATGTTATTTCTAACCCACTTTTTATTAAATACATAAGCTTATAAAGGTAATTTATGAAGTTTTAATATACTGTTTAAATTGAGAGGAGCAATGTGCATTTTTTGCCCATCTCCCAAAGGAATTTTTATTCCTACTGGGGAGCAGACAAAGCTAAACACTCAGTAGAAAATATCAAGTTGTACTTAAAAGACCAAAATGTACTTGATTTTAGTTAATGTTCTACTCTTCTCGTAAAGTATAATTAGATACATGACAAGCAAAACTGTAGAATGTTTCAGAAAAATCATGGCAATTCTTATCAAGGCATGGCAATATTACAGTACACTAATATTTACTTTTTCATATTTCCATTAAAAATACAAGGAATTAAATTCCATACATAATAGAAAATAAGAGTAGTTAAAGTGTAGTAACAAAGAATTGCTATTAGAAGACGTGAAAAACTGGGAAGTCTATATTTAACTTGGTGCTCAGTCATTAGAAAGGTGCCCCATAACGACCATATGTTACTCAAATATGTTATCACACCTACAATTTCATCATATGTCTCCCAAGAAATTAATTAGCTCTAACTTTTTCAACTTTGACAAAAATGTCTGCAGTAAGTCAGATTACTAGCTGTTACAAACATTTAAAAATTCAAAGCTTCCTTCAGTTTTTAGTTAACCTTTTAATTACTATCCTTGAGCAACATTTAGAAGGAACATATTCGTTTTCCACTGAAATATATTATGTATGTATATATTTTAGATTTATATTACATTTTTCAAATAGTAAAATGCTCAAAAAAGAATAACAACTCAATACATCACAAGAAGTGTGGTGACACAATATAGCAGAGTACCTTGCATAGAATTCTGGTTCCCACAAAGGAATGAATTCTAATATAACTACATAATATGTTAGCACACCTCACATATAAAATTCAGAAGCTGAATAACAATCTAAGATGCTTAAGTGAATCGTTTGAACTGAAGCAAGGAGTCCTGTGGCACTTTCCAAGACTAACAAATTTATTTTTCGTACGAGCTTTCATGGGAGAAAATCTCACTACGTCTGATGTTTTGAAGTAGGGGGATTTTCTCCCATGAAAGCTCACGGGATAAATAAACTTGTTAGTCTTGGAAATTGCCACAGGACTTCTTGCTTGTTTTGCTGAACTAGAATAACGCAGTCGCCCCCGTGGAACTTGTCAACATGAAAGCTAAGGCATTTGAATTTGAGAAGTTCCAACAAACAATGTCGACTTGGAACTGCCAGGGTTTTTTCTTTTTTTTTTTTTTTTTTTTTTTTTTCCAGCAAAGGACCAACAAGAACATAATTTCAGATCTCCAGGGTAGTAAATGGGATAGGTATTGATCTATTTGCCTAAAATATTTTGGAACCAAATAGACCACAACAACAACAAAAATCGCAGTGACATGACAAAAAGAATACATAAGTTAAATCAATGTTTTCCATTTCCTACTTATCTAGCAATGGTAGCAGTCCCATCCTACCTATTAAATATTAGTCCCGTACATACTACATTTTCCATTATGCTATTTGTAATAAACCTGAAAAAATGTACTTCAAAACACTTATCTCAAAAATTTATATAAAACATATGCAATAAATCATTGTGCTCACAACAACAAAAAACATGACAATTTTAATTCAAAATATAAAATAAAAATTTTTAACTGAGTACACAAGAGCAGGTGAGAAATTCTTTTATTGAACCAATTTCTGTTAGTGAGACACACAAGCTTTTGTACTCAGCTCTGGAAAATGTAGGATACATCAACGCATAAAATGCTACAACAAAGCAGCTGTGCAGCTCTATCAATTCAGTGTAGTCACTATCTGTGCCTAAAGAAGTGCTACTCCCATTGCCACTGATAATCTACCTCCCCAAAATGTGGTCCCTAGGTTGATGGGAGAATTCTTCCATCCGCGTAGGGCTGTCTACACTGGGGATTAGGTTGGTCCAGCTACGTTTCTCAGGATGTGCTGATTTTTCAAACTCCTGAGAGGCACAGCTATACAGATACAAGAACTTAGTGCAAACCAGGCCATACCTAGAGTGTCACAGCTAAACACAAGATGGTATTGATTATTAAACATAATTAGTTTACACGTATTTCACAGCAGCATTCAAGATGAAGTGGCCCATTAGCACATCTCCAGCCATAAGAGGGAAATGGAAAAGAGTGGAAAAAAAGTTAAAAGGACAATCGTGTGCGTGGATTGGCGGGTGAGGGGGAGGGAGGACCTGAAAACCTGGGTGGCTCACAGAAGTTTTGCTGCTGTAGCTCTCACCAGCCATTCACAGTCTTCCTGCATGTAGGTCACTCCCTGAGCACATGTGTGGCTGGCAAGCTGCAACTATACATAAATCACACTCTGGTTTCTTCTGGCATTGGTTACCAGTTGCTGGGTGAGTCCAAAATACTTCTAGTCTTGGATTTTCCCATAACAAATGTTTTATGCACTGTCTAGCCTCTACTGAGCAGTCCAGATCTATTAGGTCCATTGTCCTGCTCAGGGGATCAGCATAAAACAACTGCTATCCTAAATGGAGTAACGCACACATTCATGTATTTAGTTTTGATTAAAGAATAAAACAAGCTTATTTAACTACAAGCAGGTAGGCTTTAAGTGAGTACAAGTTCAAGGTATTAACGTCACAAATGGTTACAAAAGAACTAAAGATGCATCCTAGTGCTAAAACAAACTAGACTTGGTTCAAGAAGAAATCCCTTACGTTTCCAATGACATTGCCAATTAAATTATCAGAATAGCCTCTGCTTCCAAAGTCCAAAGGCTGTTTCTTTAGTCTTCTTAACTGAAACACGGTAAGATGGATAGGAAGAGCGAACGCAGGGTGTTTTTGCTCCTCATCTTTTACAGTTCAAACACTGTTTGAAAATGCATCTTCCTGAGAGCTACCCCTAGATAAATTTAATTCCTGTAAAGATGGAGACAAGAGTCTGATGGCAAGAGATTTCATGTGATTGTTTGCTAAAATGCAGGTCTGTTTATTCCTGCCACTTCCTGCTAAAAATGGTCATGTCATAGGGGACTATCCACCAACTTTGATGACACTTGGCTAAAGGTGTCAGCTTCTCTATTATATTTGAGAACTGGTTTACCCAAAAACTTTCCTGGTAAACATAGTTCAAACCTAATTTCATCTTACATTTATAATTTTACATATATATTTTATCATATTATTAATCAGCAAGTTATTAGTTTTCAAATGATATTTCACAAACCATATTTTGTATAACATTTATTGCAATAATTTGTAGGGTGAGAATAAAACAGTGCATTCAGTCAGAGTGGGAGAAACCAGACAATCACCATGCTCCTCAAATGAACTCACACAGAAAAGCAATAAAAAACAAATATCACACATCATTTGGATGAACATCTTTCACAAACCTAATCTCTCTGTATCTGACCCCACAATCCTCATCCTAAAAAGATATCTGCACGATACCTTCAAAAGACAAGCTTGGGAACATAAATTCATAATTCTGATAAACATTAAAAAGCATAAACTGAAGAGAAACCCTGGATTTACAGCTTTCTCCAACCATCTATAACCATCAAAGCCCCCCCTCCCACCTTTCTGCTTGCTAGCTGCCTTCTCCCTGCCTGCCTCTTTTAAGCCTCCCAATGACAGGAAAGATATTAACAGGCCACTTCACTTTGAACAGACCCTTGAAATATGTGTTAACAGCTTACCCTAAACAATCTGTTTTACCTTGAATTTAGCTGTGAAACTACTATTTCTCAGACCTCAAGAACAGCTCTAGGTAAGCTCAAAAGCTTCTCCCTCATTGAAAAAAGTTGCTGCAATAAAAGACATACTTTACCCACCTCATCTTTCTAATATCCTGTGACCAGCATGGCTACAACGACCTCCTCTCCCCTCACCCACCCCCCCACACACGAATTTCCAAAAACTTCAGTCTCACTTTCAAGGCAAAGATAAATGGTGAAAAAAAATAATCTCTCATATTCCCTCTATCACATTATCTCTATTGCTGTTAAATATATTAGACATCTTCATATAAAGCTTTCTAAATACAATAAAACAATATTAAAACATAGCATTACAAAACTTCACAGGTCACATGCGTGTATTATCTAAATAAAAAGATATTCTTTAGACAAAGTTCAAATCCAGAAAATTTGTTCAAAATCAAGAAAAATGAATTATTACACAACTGAAGTAAAAAAACAAACAAGAAATGTAAAATTTAAATAAAACTATATTTATTGAAAAGTTAAAAATCTTAATTCATATGCTCTAACATTAGCTGAAAAGTAAAGAGAAGAAATTTCAGCCTCAGAGTGTTTCCCTGTACTCCAAGTCCTTCCATGGTCAGAACAGCTATATACTATATTAATTCCATGTTAATTTAAAAAAAAAAAAAACCTACATAAAAATGGAGTTAAGGTCCAGCAAACATGTCAATAATGTAAGGGTAAAAACCAGTTACAGCAATGATATGATTATCCCAAACAAAGCATCACAAACCCAGGAAATTCTGAATTAAAGTTACACGTGAAAGAAATGCAAAGAAACATCTTTAGGTATGGAGATACACATGTAAAGCACTCAAAACAACCTTAAGTCTGCTCTATAATGACAACATGAGAGAGGAAATAAAACAAAAATGTTTAAAAATAGATTCAATATAATCTGGATCTCTAAACATTAAAATGCTTTAATCAAAAATCATATAGAACATACATTTTCTTACCTTAAATTGTGGAATCTGAGTCTAAACTCAAGTCTTAAATTTCTGGTTTATAATGCTTGGTTTTAGGATAACAGATAGTAATGTTAGTAATTTTGTTTTTAAATTATTGGCATTATTCTGAACCTTCATTCCATCTTAGGTTTTTAGTCTGGGAATTGTCTTGGGGTTTTGTTTTGTGAAATGGCATACATTAACACAATGTAAGAAACCCAAAGGTAACATGAACGTACAATATTTCTAATGACTTTAAGATCTGCAGTATCATCTTTAAATCTATCTTCTCTTTTAACTTAAAGCAACCTTTATGAGTACTACAGAACAATGCAAAGCAATCAAAGCACAGTGGCCAGTTAAACTGAATTTACTGATGAACCTGGCCCTTCAAATGCATTTGACTTATAGGCTTTAGATGACTGTTAATGAAACAGGAACTATGTGAGGAGGGAGCACTGAGTCCCAGTCCGAGTCTTAATGTCTCTCCACTTACCCTGTGTTCCTGCCTCATGTGTTCCAATGGTGCTATTTCAGGATACATTTAAATTTGAGGTGGAATACAGGATTCCCAGCTCACATAGATGTATCCCTCAAGCAGAGCTAGCACCCTAAAAGTGGCCTGGGTGGGGACACAGGTAGCTCAGGCTTGCTGACTAAACATGTACCCATGATATCTGGGATGGGTCCACATTCAGACTTCTAGTGCAAGCTGCCATCTGTGCTACTTCAGCCATGCTCTTACTTTTGGGCACTAGCACGAGCAGACCAAATATGGGTATGTCTAAGCCAGTGGTTCCCAACATTTTCTCTGCCATGGCACACCTTGCTACCTTTAATTAATTTGAGGCACACCACAATTTAGTTTCCAAATAAACTCATTAATATTCATGAGCCAATCCAGAGCTCTTTGAGTAGGTTTTCAAAAAAATTTTGTGGCACACCTGTGCACCATGCCACACTGGTTAGGAAACACTGGTCTAAGCAACCTTAGAATCACACCCTCCCACACAAATGCAGGTACAGCCTCTGCATGCAGCGGAGCCAGTGCAGCATGCCAAGAGAAGCCCTTCAAGTACTGATGCTTAAACTAGCGTGCAACCATGAAATCTTAAAGAACAATGACAATTAGACTAATGCAGTGGTTCCTAACTTTTTCAATAACACCGCATACCTCAATGAGATGACCATATCCACAGTACACATACCTTTTTCAGCTGAATCGATTGCTTATAAACCTCACATTTAACTACATTTACTATGGTTACAGTCTCACTATAGATCTTTGCAACATAGTGTATACAACAAGCTAAAGAAGGATCAAATGCATTAATGTTTCAAATCCACCAGAAAAAAAACACACATTTTCTCATTTACACCCTTTGGCCACCTGTGTTTAGAAAGTTCACTCTCTGGAATCAAAAGACCAATACCTCACTTTCAATTTGATGATTAACTTGCACAAGTTTTACAAGTTGTAATTTTGGTTGGATAGAATATTATTTAAGATGAAACAATGTTTGTTTTACATTGGTTTTCACTACCTTCGTACACAATTTCACAGAGCACTTGGACAGTTCTCATGACACAACACCAGTTGAAGACCACTGGGCTAATGAACCTATGAATGAGAACTAACAACACACTCCCTCAGTCGCCCTCATACTACTGGCTCATTACAAACAGAACTGTTGCATGTAAATTATCAGGAAAGATGATGATTGGCTATATTGTTTCTCATATTCCAATGGCCCATTAAAAGTTACCCAAACTGTTAATCTGACCTTGTCTGTAGCCTACCTACCACAATGATCAACAAACTTTATTAGTTTCAATCTAATTTCTTCAATTATGGTCTGTGCCCAAAATTTCAATTAATATTAACTATATCCAAAGTTTGAAGAATCTGTTATTTTCTTAGTAAGATAATTTAGGACAAAGAAAAGACTGACAGAAGATACAAAAAGTTTTTTAATGGACTGACTTTTTAATTAATTTCAACTCTGATTAATGGATTAGTTTAATTTTGAGATAAATATATTTTTCATACATAAACCATGCAAAACAGATTCAACTTAAATTTATGAAGTAATACCTGTTGCTTTCATAATATTCATATTATAGTTCTTTTCATCAGGAACAAAATCATTACTAGGGCCTAGACCAAGAGTGTCAAACTCATTCAATGTGGGAGGCCACACTGAGGGCAGGACACCTGCCACAGGCCATGTGGCCACATGGGCTCCCCAGTCCTTTCCCCTGCCATGTTCAGAGCTGCACAGTCTTCCCATTCCCCTCCCCTACACTGCAGGATCTCGGACATCATCCCCTTCCTCTGTCCTGGGGCACCCCCACCCCACCCCAGCAGGTCAGCTCCCAGACCCGCCTTCTTCTTCCCTTTCTACTTCCCCTACCGCATGGTGGCAGGCATGGGCACTCAGTCTGTCTCAGTCACAGCCACAAGCAAGCTCAGCTCTTGCATCCCACCCTCCCCACCACCAGTTATTCAGCATGCTGGCCTTTGGTTGGCACTTGGCCCCCAGCCTCTTTTTCCTATTTGTGATGCATGCAACATGCTGCCAATAAAATTAACATGATGACTGACTGACACTGTCTGACAGTGAACAGGTGGGGTGGGAGGCAGTACGGTCACTCTCTGGAAGCCCAGCCTAGCCCGCTGTGACTGAGACTCTGACTCTTTGGCAGACCACAGCAGACATGAGCTGAGATTGGCTGTAGTGCTTCCTTTGTTCCCCCTGTGCTCTGACTTAGCTCATGTGAGTGAGTCAGAAGCACCCTGGCCCTCCTCTTCTGACAGCCTATCTTTGCTATTCCCTGCTGCAGAGGGCTCCCAGGCACAGACCAGGTAGTAGCTTGGCAGGCCAGAACCAGATCTCAGGCCATGAGTTTGACACCCCTGGCCTAGACAAACATGTTCAGGCTCTGCTCTCTCTCTCTCTCTCTCTCTCTCTCTCTCAAAAAAAAAATAAATAAATAAAAAATCACCACCTTACATTCTTGAGTCTCAATCCTTCAAAGAACTCCATGGGTGCAAGCTGCCCTCTGAACTTGTATGCCACTATTATGATTCCAATGGGACTCCATGCAATTGTCAGAGAGCCAAGATGTAGTTCCTTGAAGAATGAGGCTACATCTACACTTGGATGTTTTCCTGTGTAGCTATCTGTTAACAGAAAAAGTACTCCCAGCCCATGCAGCGTATCCATGTATGTTGTATTGGACACAGGTATATGCCAGTCCAAGCTGCCCCTTTTTTTTGTACTTGATGGTAGAGCAACTACTTCAAGGACGACATCCTTGAGTACTCTGCTTTATGGGAGATGATCCAGGAAGTCCCCTGCTGTGTGTTACTGACACTGTATGCTACCTTTACACATTTGGTGACAGGAACTCCCCAGTCATCTCTCCCTTCTGCCAAGCTGTGTTGAAGACATCATGTAAGTCTGCAATGATGTCATACTTCTGCTCACAGGTTAAACATTCATGCAGTCCAATACCAGATACTGGATGCAATGTATCACAGGATGCACATCTGTGTGCCCTTGTTTATGATCTATATGATTTTCTGTTTACTTATGCACTGGGATTGTATGTTTCCATGCAAATTACACCATACAAGGTTTCTTTGTGGTGGCTCATAACCTAGCCTACATGATTACTATGGGATCCTGTTTCTTGAAGCATCATGCATGTGCACAGACACATAACATGTTTTCCGTGGCTCGAGGGGGTGGGAGACAGACATCATTCTCACCCAGCAGCATGTAAACAACCAAAGAAGCATGCAAGTACCTAGAACAGGCAACACGGATGAGATCCCTGGCTTAGACCAGACAAAGAGATCACCTTAGCCCAGAAAGGAGGGGTTGAGAGGGTTTGGAAACAAAGAGAGACACTTTGGAGCTTTTTGCCTGGGAATCTCCATCTTGAACGGACTTCAAGTAAGATCTGGACCCTGCCTGATCTCCGGCAGAGACTGGCTGGCTGTACAAACATCTGACAGCCGAACTTCTTGAGCAATAAACTTGGACAATTAGGTGAATTTAAATAGAGATATTAGTTTAGAATGCGTGTTTTGCCTTTAATTTCCTTGTGATTACTCCTGACTCATTTATATTATGCTTCTGCCTTGACTGGCCATATTCTCACTTAGAAATGCAATCTGATCAATAAACTAGTTGTAGTTTTGGTAAAAGCTGTGTGGTCTTTAGAGGGTGTGAGTAAAGAAGGCTGGGAACGATCCATTTCTTTGTTAAATGGCCAGACTTGAGTGTACGGTGACTGGGAATGGGTCCCAATCCCTGTAAGACAGCTGCTCCCCGGTGAAGTAACTGGACTGGGGGTGTTTGCCTCGAGACTATCCCTCAAGTAATCAGAGGGCACAGGCCCACTGCTTGGGACCAGTTGCATGCAAGATGCTGGAGTGGACTGACTCAGGAATGGTCACCTGCCAAAGCAGAGTGAATCGGGGTTCAGGAGTGGGAATCAAGGGGGGGAGGGTCAGAGCTGTACACCAGACAGGATCTGAGGAGCAGTCTGTCACAAATGGGTACAGAAGAATTGAAACACCAAAAGAGACCAAACAAAGAGGGTGAAGGAGAACCCACTGTGGTCCCACAGAACAGATGTCTTCGATGCCACAACTGCAACAATATGCTCACAGGTGGGCTGCTGCTTGTGGTCACAGCAAATTGGCAAGAGGTGGTGGGACCACATCGCTTTGGAAACCTGGGATGACATGTGGCTACAGAACTTCCCAAAAAAGGAAACAAATCTTCACAGAACTGCATGAGGCACTTGTACCAGCCCAAGACCACTCATTTTCAGAAACCCATGCTAGTTAGAAGCAAACTGCTATTATCCTTTGGAAGTTGACAATACATGACAGCTACCAGTCAGCTGCAAACCAGTTTAGGATCAACTGTCAGAGTGGTGCCTGTACCAGAATTCACGTTGTCTGTATTGTAATCTACCCATGAGTAGCTGCCATAATTACAGTCTCTGAACTATAGAGTGATTCCAGACAACAGAGTTTCCAAACTGTAGCATGGCCATCAACAGAACACACATCCAAATACTTTGCCTACAGAAATGAGCCAGTGAATACATGAATCGAAAGTTTAAAAACATAAAAACAGTGAGAACGGCCACACTAGTCAGACCAATAGTTCATTTAGCTCAGCATGCTGTCTTCCAGCACTGGCTGGTGCCAGATACTTCAGAGGAAACAGACAGGTCAATCATCAAGTGATCCATCCCCTGTCATCCAGAAACAGCTGCAGAAGTAGAGGAGAAGAAAGTGATGCCTGCTCCCAAAGAAAAGCAGTGACAATGGGAGCAAAGATGTCTCAAAAGTATCTGACCACCAGTTGTATCAGTGACTGCATTAACGCATGCTCCTCTTCCCTCTGGGCACACTCCCACTCCATGATATGGTTGATCAGATCTTCCTCCTGCCTAATGACACAACTGTCCCTTGCCCTAAGGAACTACTTCTGACACTTTCTGTCAATGCCAACGACCATGTTTCCCAGGGCCCTTCTCTACGATCCCTGCAGTGCTGCTCCCACCCTAGCAGCACAATGATTTCTCTGTGAACAATGGAATCTCCTGGCAAGCCAAACACAAGACTAGCAGTACATTTCACTTCTCCTTTGAAGGAGCTAATGACCCTCCCCCCAATACAGCTGTGCTGCTGAAAAAGACAAAATTGATTCTTTTTACCATTCTAGGATTGCTACCGTTACAGCCTCCCATCCTTTAGACAATTTCTGACTACCGGGAAGGAACTGAGTGTAAAAATGTTAAGATACTTGCAATATTGTTATTAAAATGTTGTACTGTTTACAACATATCAAAGGACCAGTTTGAGTGCAGTTCAGTTCCTTTTAGTGATTACATTATTAGTCACTTATTTCTTCTTTAAAGGTTGACTATCATCTGGAAAACATAGCTATGTCCAAAGTACCAAAATAGAACAGAGAAGAGGTTTTTCTGCTGACATGGAAGAGTGAAAGACACCCAACCACCTATACCAAGGAGATGTTTCTGCTAACAGTCATCCCTCCACATTACTCAGTGGAGTAATTTGAGAGGTACAAAAATGTACCAAACATTTGCTTTGCCATTAAACCTGAAGAATCAGCTTGAATTTGTACTATACCAAAAATGTGTTGAATTTTGCATACAGGATTGGGGGGCAATTCAAGAGAAAGCCGACTATATTCTCAGATGGAGTTTCCATAAAAGAGAAATACAGAATCAGAGAAAACTTCCGCCCATCCTAGACCCCACTGTACGGCCAGAAAATCCAGCTCCTGTGTCCAGCTAACTGCACTAAAAATGAAAGCCAGACAGTCACACCACAAGTGTTAATATTCTTCCCTGAACTACTGAGTGAACATCGTGAGACAGTCACCTCTCTACTGCTGAAACACAGAGCATTGTACTGGAGCAACTGCTGTAACAGATGCTCCACCCACACCCACTCCTGCAGAGTGCCTCAGTACAGGGAACTGGGAACAATAATAAACCCACTAGAAATGTTCACAGGAAGAATGGACTGCTAGGACATTCCTTGGATAATGGAACGCTTCCATTCCTTTTCTTTCCTGAACCTAGGCAGGCCTGCACACAAGAAACCAGCCACTCCTCTCCTCTTATATGTGGCTTTCATAAGACAAAGGAAAAGCAAAGGAGGTAAGAGGGGAAGCTGCTAGATCTTTCCATAATCATAAGTGTCAAAAACTGTATTTGGAATACAACCCCAGCTCTCCCTCCTCTTTTGCCCATCCTAGAGACTATCACTGCCAGAGTGCTGATCAAGAAATGCCTAAACATATAGACACACTTACAGGTCATTTGCAATGAGTTATAGCTTCCTTTAAATGTCAAGGTTTATGGCATATCAATAAAATCACTAATTTACAATAGTGTCTTGCTTGGGGACCATATCAGGAGGGCACCAAGGAGCATCAGGTTCAGGCATGCATTACTGGAGCAAGAGAGGATGTTTGGAGGAAGGGAGGAGAGGAGATGCTACTTACCAGTCTCAGGTTGTGATTCCTGCAGTAGCTTGGACCTCTCCTCTAGCTCGTAAGGGGGTGGGGAGGGGGAGGGGACAAGAGGCAGGTCATGTGCTAGGTATCTCCTAGAGAGACTACTGGTGTCAGCACAGGAACCTGAGATACTTTATGTGTTACCAGCCATAGGACAGTCCAGGGAAGGCCCATCTCCTCCAGCCTCCATAAAACTTCCTGGTACTGGTGTCTATTCTTGTTGCCCTGGGCAGACATGGAGGCCAGCATACTTTGAATCACAGATTAAATCATCACCCAAGTGTCCTCCAAAGAATGGGCAGCAGCACCTGGAACAATGATTGCTGTGCTGATCAATACAGTTTACAGGAAAAAAGATCTGAAGTGCTCAGCACACTTTGTTCTTACCACTGGGGGAGGTCAGGGACTATTATATCTTTGGGTAAGGATCAAACAGCAAAGGAATCAACACATTGTGGAAATGGCCTTGGAGAACTCACCCATGATCTGGAATCGGCCCTTTGCCCCCATCCACAATGCACAGGGAACAGTGATGGGGTTATAGAAACAGAGGAGGCAAGTTCATACACACACCCCTCAGGAGTGCTGGCTTTCACACTGGACACTCCCTCCCACCTCAGGAATGTGCTTCAGAGCTTTAAATGTGGACAACGGGGGTTATGGCAAACCAAATAAACAGTTGCAAGTATAGTTATAGCCTAAGAGTAAGAAGACGAGTGACATATGAAGAATGAGGATTATGGATACAATCACATATGTACAATGTGTCTACATATATACAATAGCACAGTTTTTCATAATTAGAAATGTAAAGTGCTACCTATTTCCACCTGCCCCTTAAGTCATTATAAATAGTCTAATTTCTGTAACAGAATCCAGAGGGAAAATCTGCAGGAGAACTAGAAAGTTGGTGACTTATTCATAATTTTTTCCATGGGAGTTCTAGTTGCATGTAAGTATCATTCAAGGTTCCTTTCTCTCATTCATAGGGTCACAGAAAATAAAAACCAAAATACAACCTAGTCCCCATTCCTGCAATCAGCAGAGCATTGCACAGGTAAAAGGGTCTACTGCATGAACTGTCTGCCACATTGGGTGAGTAAAGAATATTCTCTTAGTGACCAACACCACACTTATTCTAACCTTCTCAATTATTTTCACATGTACATAACGCTTCCTGATAATCTGAATGTTTTCACCAATTATTTTTTTAAAAATATTCATTTCTTAGATTAATTTTTATATAGTTCATCATACAAATATTACATGCCAATTACTGCAAAATGTGAAGCAACGTCTTTATAATGTTTTATATTATATTCTTATTCCCAAATTAATATTAATAGGAACAAAGTAGATGTAATAAGTGTTCAATGTGAAAAACTAAATATCAAAAACATTTAAAATGTAAGAGAAATAATTCATGAAGGAAAATACTACCATCATTCAGAAATGAGGGGAAAAAACCCTCACCATGAGAAAAAAATAGCTTCATAAATACTGGGCAAAATCAAAGCTTTCTAATACCAGTAAGCCATATTCATAGCCCACACATAATCCATATAATAGTTCATAAATTTACATATATGAGGGACTCCATATGACTGCTATACATAACACCAACATAGAAACTAATCAAAGCCTGTCTACCACTGCTGATGCACCTCTGAAAAAAAAGAGATTTAACAAAACCTTTCACCCCTGCTATCTGTTAATATTCTAGCTCAATGGGTTTTCTTCATAATTTATACATGTTCCAATAGCATGGTATGGTATTTCAGCAGACCATCTTTCACTTAGACTATCAGCTGTCTCTAATCTGACTTCAATATACTAAAACAGTGTTATCTCCAATATGTTTGCTTTAAAATTAAATTAAAACCAAACCCAGAGTCTTTGATATATAACTTCGATTACAGAATCACACTGCCTGCCACATTACTAACAACACTTCATAATATCAATTCAATGTCAGTTCATATCATCATAGTATCATGCATCACAGCAACAGACTAAGATCTCTGTTTCTGGCTAAAATCTGCTTACTTTCTGCAAATGTACAGATTATATTGTCTTCAGAGTGTGCCAGAAGATGGTCAAAACAGTTCCATCTTGTTCAGTGAACACTGAGCATTGTACCTGCTTCTGCACATACTCCTTTTCCTCACAGGCAAAAAGAGAGAGTTGTTCTCAAGCTTCATCAGACACACTGCTGAATGGATCTGAGTGTCCAGATGCATTTCATGAGCATTAACATGTAGTTTTTGAGGTCTAACATTATGATCCCTAAGGAACATAAATAAGCTTTCCAGAAGTTGTGTCATTCTATCTGAAAGCATGGTAGATAGTGATGTTTCCACAAACATTAGGCAGAAAGTTTCACCAGTCATCCTTGTGTTCTCCCAAGAAGAGAACCCATATGAACACTTTACAAAAAGTTCCCAAACTGCCCCAGTTAAATTCTCCAGATGTAATTTCTTTTGTAGCAATCAGACTTCACTTGTTATTTCATAGCCTAATCAAAAGGGGAAAAATAATAATAATTTGCTTACTGAAGACACTAGCAGCTTTTTTCCTTAAAGAAACAAACAAAAAACTGTCTTTAGTCCTCTTCCTCTCCCATATTCTATTTCATGTAAATAGTTAATGACATCAAAAAGCAGCTGTACTGTATTCAAGCAGAGACAGAAAAACAACTGTATTAGATCTTGCCAGAGTTAATATAAAAAGTTTATACTCAATTAAAATTCTTAGGATAGTGTTATGAATATTTTGGATGATAGCTCATTTTTGGGTGTAGTATTTATCATCAAAGTAATTAATACCTTTCTTTTTTTTTATACTTTTAATCCAAAAATATTCCAGTGTTTTATACAAAGAAAACAGTCGGAGAGATTTGGTTGTCTTTTTTGCACCTGCACTCTTCAACTCCAAAAATTTATTCATATTAACAGCTTTACCAACAACATCTGTTTATGGCAGAGGTAAATAATTTTCAGAGACCAGATTTCTAACAGTTTAAGAGTCCGATGGAGTTTTTCTTTTCTTTTCTTTTTATAATGTGTGATTCAATAAAAATGCACATACCATAAACAAAACTTAGGGGAGATGACATGACTGTTGCCCTGGACCCTCTGAAATTATACATTTCTGTCCTCTCTGCCAACAAGTTGACTACAGAAAGACTTTCTAAATGCCTTAGTATATGAGGTATATTTCTGAACCACCTATAAGAAGAGGTAACAGACAAAAAGAAAAAAATTAAATAAGCATTTACCTCATTTTATGGAATTCTGGACCAGCAGATTCACCATGTGTGGTTGAACAGTTAAAGGAGGATATGAGTTGATCCATGTCTTGCCAAAGTGCTACCATGGTTCCAGATAAACCAAGTAGCTAAAAAATGCTGGATAGACCCTCGCTAACAAAACAAGGATAGGACCATCTATACACCACCTATACCTCTTGTGATACCTCATCCAAGAAGGAAGAAAAATGATGAACTCACCTCTGAAAATATTCTTCAAGGGGATTTCACCCAATAACTTCAATCTCCCTGACGAGGAAAAAAAAAAAAAAACCACCACTTTCCATTGATTTTATATTTAAAAAAGGAAAATACATACGGAATATTGTAAACTCAAAAATAATCAATCTTTTTCAGGAGCCTCAACAAAGAAAATTGGGAATATCTGCACAGTACTGGAATTAATATCTTTAAAGGCTAATGTATGTCTTCCTTGGTATCTGTCTTCCTTTGAAAGATAACATCGGGTATTAAAGCAGAGACCAGTCCTGACAGCAAGAAAAATTATTAAAAGATCTGGCAGTGTTTGGTACTTATTTGGTTAGAAGATCTGCATCACAAGTTGATGATTTTGTTCAGTTTCCTTCCTCATCAGAGCAGGGAGCAGACTTCCATTTTGGCAGCACTGTTCACTCTGAAGCCCTCTGCCACCGCCCCCCAACTTTTGCTATTTTTTGCCCTACCAAGCTTTTTTCCCCTTCAGAAATAAACTCTCAGCAGGGTTTTTTCAGGCTCTGGAAACTTTACGTCTTCATTTAATCCCAGTTGAAGCAATACTGTAAAGTAAACTTAATTCTGGAAAAGTTTTAATTGACTTTCAGATCTCATGTAATTGAACAGGTACACTACAATCCACAAACTACTGCTACAAATTCTGGAACTGTTAACTGGAGATTTCTACAGCTTCTATAAGAGCATCCCTAAAACAAGCAGAGGCTAAGTAAGAAGAGTCTAAGAGTTTAAGAACCAATATTTCAACAAGAGGATGATAAGAATCTTGTGGCCGCTTTTGAAAGAAAGACCTATTTTGAAGTTCAATGGTAAATCTTACACTACTGAGAAGTAATGTGTGACCCAACAAAGGGAGAGATAGTAGATGCCTTCAGGTTGTAAAAGTAAACGAAATATACATAAGCCTGACTCTAAAGACAAGAGTGAAGAGGGACAAAGAACCTAGCAACTAGGAACTTTTTCCTTCCAAAAACCTTAGCCCAGTTATACAGGTCAGGAAAAAAAAAAAATGTGGTAAGCTGGTATTTTGATGCCAAGGAACTAACCATTCCACTAGTTTTCTACCAAACTGAATTCACTGTGTTAGAAAAACACATGCCTTCCAAACAAACAAGGAGTCCAGTGGCACTTCAAGACTAACACATATATATTTATTGCATGAGCTTTCATGGGAGAAAATCCCACTTCGTCAGATACTCTGAAAATGGGGGAAACTTACAGAATGGGAGGAAATAAATGCAGGGAAGTCTAAGTCATAGGAACAGGTCACACTGTAATAGCGAATCAAAACAGTTGTAAAGATTCAAACACTGGGAAACAGCATACAAAGGGAGATGAGGTCAAACCACCTGCTGTAATGAAATTAAAATCTGATGTCCCAATGAAGTCCAGAAGCAATGCAACCGACTTCAAACACAAATTCAATTTCAGCAGCTTCTCTTTGAAGCCTGACTCATTCGTTTTTACTGAACTAGACTAACATAGATGCCCCTTTGGATATGCCATCCAGGATATCAAATGAAGATGGATCAAAGCAATTGTGTGGTTGGATTTTGCATTCTAAATGATTAGTCTTTATGAAATTGTCATTAAACTAAGTGTTTCTTGCCCAGCACCCCACATCAACAGATACATGATTAGAGGATTCATCAGACTGGGACTGAGCAGCATCACAGGGTTTTTCCTCTCAGGAGTTCTGAGGTCCATTGGCAGCCCTCTGCTTTGTGACTCAACCCTCTGTCAACCAACTTTGGTCTCACCTGTTTCGTAGTTAACCAAGGTTTTACCTAAGAGTCCCTCATTTTACATCAATACCCTATCACTAGTTGGTGACAGTCTTCCTGATTCTTCTGGGTTTGGCTGTTTTTGTTTTTTGTAATGTGAGTACACATTACAAAACATATTATATATTACATATATTTCTTTTTAAAACAGGAAGTAAATAAACAGTGAGTATATAGCTTCCTATCTACTTACTGATGTTATGAAAAAGAGAAAAGGTTATTAGCTTCAATTATTGCGATTTTAGCAGAATTCCTCTCTCTCTCTCATATACATCAACACACAGACTGACAAAGGCAGCTATTTCAATTTTGTATTATATATAGGACAAGTGAAAATATAACTAATATTAAGAGTCTTTAACATCTGTTAGACTAACATGTAGTTATTGAAACCGTATTCTCTATTTCTGCTAAACTGATACTTTTTGTTAAAATTAGAATTAAAAATAAAAACCAAGTACTATGTAATTAAAAACAAATTTTATAAAATTATATATAATTACAATGAAATGCTTAATTTTTCCTTTAAAACACTATAAGAAATACAATGACTCAGCCTCCCACCAAACCCATCTCTCCAGTCCCCAACACAGATTTTCAGTTCTGTACCATCTATGAACATGTTACAGAACATATTAAGCCACATAAAGTCACCAAGAACAAGATGAATTGCAAGAAAGTATCTCACCTTTTAGCAAAACAAGACCTATGGTTGTCACCTGGAATGAATCCTGACAAAGGTCTCAGAGTTTGTTCATCAGGCTCTCTTCAACAGCTCTAATACAAACCAGTTGATTTATTTACCTTCTTAATAAAGCCTAGCTCATCATCTCTTTTACTTACTTGAAAAGAAACTGAAACTTCTTCCTAAAACCAGTATGCTACAGAATAATTTTATTTTTAGTAAACTAGGTCAACTTCTTATTTACAAAGACTAAAGATCACTGGAACAAAGTCGTCTTCATCTCAACGTATTAACTACTCAACAGCAATAAAATTAAAATTTGAAAATTTAAGTTAGACATTTCCAAGTGTTTTTGAATGAAAACGACAAAGACAACCTGACGAAATCAAACTTCTTATACTGTTGTAAGAACCATTTCTTATATTTGGAAATTCCCGTTCTTCTGGATCCAACCAATAATGAAAAGCTACTTATGTGGTATTCTTATTTAAAAGAGATTTCTTCAATACAGCCTGAATTTAATTCTCTTAAGCCATTTTCTGTAAGTTATCACTAATTAAACATTTACTCACTGTTTTCCATTGAGTCGCTATGACCATAATTTATAAAAATTAATTCCAAAAGAATGAGGTTCATTACTTAGTGGATTAAGTTTTCAATTAAATACCATCACGTTGACACATATATTAGTAAAAGAAGTACACTCCTTTCTTCAAGATTTCTACAAGCTACAGTATTGAAATGAATGAAAGTATAGGTTTCAAACTGCTGAATTCTGTTATGTATCTATGCAGGGAAGCGAAAATTTAGGAAGTTATAACACACCACTTCCCAAACTATCAGTCGAAGTAACCTCTCAAGTACTATATTTTATAGAACATTCTCTACTATACATAAAATGAGGTTCCCTTACAAAAAGTAGTAACTAACTGTGAAGGAAAGCTTACACAGCTGGTTGCACATTAAAGCTTTATCTTAACATCTGGCTCATGAAGAAAAATCCCAGTGAAATTGAGTGTGGACTTCAGCAAATCTGGCAGACAAGATGAAAGAAACAATGTTCTTCCTTTCTCTCCAGGCAAGAGGAAAATCAGGAGATTTTACAGTTCTTCGAGCGCTGCTCTCATACATTCAGTATTAGGTGTTTTACGTGCCACAGCACACAACTGACCAGAAACTTTTTAGCCCTAGCCTGTCAGAGCAGGATTAGTGGCCAATGCCCCCTCCAGCTGCTCCCATGGCTATATATTGCTGGCCCCAACCCTGGGCCCCTCAGTTCCTTTTTCCGCCCTCAGCAACAATTACGGAACAGTCAGCTTCTTGCGTTCACGCAAGTGCCTGTCTGTCTACTCTGTTTATGAGCCATCCATTCTCACTGGAAGATCTGTTCATGGATATTGTCTCGCTGTGACCAGGGGTTCTGCCTTAGTCCTTCCAACTGAAGCCTGAACCCACTCCCACCTGCTGCCCAACATGCCAGGGTTCAAACCCTGAGTGAGTTGCGGCAAGGCCTTCCCAAGGCACAACCCCCACAAGAAGTCCCTTAAATGCCTGGGTGAGTCTCACCGGGTGGATTATGCTCCATCTGCAGATCCTCGGCGCCGCTCTCCGGCTGTGAATAAAAAGCCACAATCGGCCTCCAACTCGGCACTGTATCAATGCCAGGTGACCTTGCTGCTGGCACCTCTGCTCTAAGAAAAAGGGCTGGAGCACCTCAGTGCCATACACTGGCGCTGGCACCACGTGCCAGTCAGCACCAGGGCCCTTTAAGTGCCGCTCCCCAGCAGAGCATAGGAAAGCGCACTCAGAGTCAACTTCGGCACCGAGGCGCCAGCACCTCTCCAGCTCTCCCCTGCGGGGATGAAGGCCCAGAGCCCATCATGGTGCCATCCACACCAGAGGCCTTCAAAGCACTGGAGGCTCTTCTGCTCCTGAGCACAACTACACTGCCCACGCCACTGAAGCCAAAAGGTAAGTCTGCCTTTCTTTCCACTTCACCTGGCACCACGCAGAGACGCTCATGAAAATGCATTCATAAGTGCTCCCCTTCTCCTCGGCCTCACGCCACTGCAGCACCGAGGGCTCCAACCCCTATGGTGCCGACATCCTCGCCTTGGCACCACGAAGGGGTCAGAGAACACATTCTCCAGGCCCGGCCTCCCACTGAGGGGTCTCCGGCACTGGGTCCTTCCTGGTACAATGATCAAAGCCGGTTCCCTTCCACCAAGGCCTCAGAAAGGGAGTTCCCACCCAGCCTCACAGCCCTGGAAGAAGACACCCCACTACTGGGGATGTCTTCTCTCCCTGCTAGAGCCATGAACCCAAGGCCAGGGTCTCACAGAGAAGACCCTACAACACACTTGGACCTTCTTCAACCAGTGACTGCCTACCTGGGCATCAGGATCACACCCATTGTTCAACCTGGGGTCCTCTACGGCTGTGATCACGGTCCCCATTCACGGCAGTGACCTTGACATGGCCGGGACACACCAGCAAACCCCCGCCTTGGTGCTGCCAGTCTCCGAGGTGGCAGGCCATATGTACCAGGTTCCTCCCAAGCAGTTCCCACACTTGGTGGAGCTTCTGGCTCCTTGCTCCCAGTTGGCGGAAGGCGTCCAAGGTAGGAAGGGGCCACCCTGATTCTCCCTTTGGCTCCCCGGGAACTAGGAGACTCGACCTCCTGAATCAAAAGGTCTGTTCAATTTCAGCCTTTCAGTTTAGGACTGCTAATCACCAGGCCTTGGTTAGCAAATACCCCTTAGATCTGTGGGACACTATGAGGCGCTTTCACAGCCTACCCCCCCCAGGAACACCTGGAGGATTGTAAAGCCTTCATAGAGAAAGGCACCTTGGCCTCCCGTGATACCCTAACAGCAGCCTGAGATGCCTCGGATACGGCCAGCCGCACCATTGCTACAGCAGTGGTTATGCGTTGAGCGGCCTGCCCCCAAGACTCAGGCCTTCCTCAGGACTTGCAACAGTCCATACTGGACCTCCCCTCGAGGGACGGTCTCATTTTGTCCAGGCCACTCACTCCCTGATCCAGGGCAACAGTGATTCAAGGCTGGCCCTCACAGCCCTGGGCCCCCAGATGCTCAACCAGCATGCAGCAACCCCACGAACATCTGGGATTAAGGGCTTTTCGTTATAGGCCCTTCTACGTGAAGTGACTGCTCGCAAGGGGCCCTCATACTGTGGGTTAGTGGGACCTTCGTTAAGATGATCAGCTCTGAAGGGGTCACCTTATCCTCCTTCAGGGACAAACTTGAACTTTAGGGCAACGCCCTGGGACCGCTTACATCAGACCACGTCCTCACAAGCAGTCTCGGGATCTCCCTCCCTCCCTCCCCTCTGGTAACAATGTGCTTCATTCAGCCCTTGCTGCACGATCCGAGCAACCCTTCCGACCAAACAATGGTGAAACAACTGAAGACCACCCTCCACATGTGCCCATACCTGGTTGCATGTGCCCTTAGAACATCAGTGGAGAACCAGGGGTGACAGCAATACAAGGTGGAGGCTCACGCTGCTACTCTCTCTACCCCAACCTCCACAGCGGGGCCCCTCTCCCTAGCTACAGCCTGTCGAGGCACGCAAGGCAGAATAGTAACTTCCCTTCCTTTGTGTCCTGAGCCCCTCCCCCGCCCAAGTCTGACACACTGGGCCAGGCATGTTCCTATTGTCACTGATTCTGAGTGCAGGGGTTTTTTTTCCACGTTGACCTGCAATGGATTTGGGGGTGAAATAATCACGGGACAGTGCACTCCAACTCTTAGGTCCCCGGTAAGAGGATGAGTTTGCACCCTTTTGTCTCTTACCCCCCCCCACCTCCCCAGGTCCCACACCCCCTTCTAGATGTTCAGTTGGACCATCAAGTCCCATTGTAGGGGTATCCCTCTTTCGGCTTCTGCTCCCACCAAGGATGATCTCTATTCCATACTGGTTCATCCGCCCCAAGGGCATACCTCACGTGTAACCCTCAGCCGAGAGACTATTCTGTTTTGGCTTCTCCCCCAAGCAGGCACGAGGAAATCTCCTCTTGCAAGCCCCGGACAGCCGACCAGGGACTGTCTCAATCTTACTCCCCTGCTGATCCTTTCGGGGGGGTGGGGGGGGTGGCCTTCCTGCTAGCCATAACCTTGGCCAGATGGGTTTTCAGAACTGAGGGTGTTCTCCTCAATTCCTAACTAACCCTATCCCCCACCCCCTTACACCCATTAGCGAAGGGAAGTAGAGTGTGAAGGAGCCCTCCTGCCTATCCCCAACAGACTGCGTTTAATTTGCTTTCCTTGGGTTCCCAGAGAGGCCTTGTGAACCTTCCTCCCAAGACCCCTCCACCAGTATTCCCAGCTCCCAGCGATACCAAAGGGCTTCTAGTGACTCCTCACCATGTCTTTGCCAGATGTCAGAGGGGTTCAAGTGTACCCCCCTCGCAACCAAGGGTAGCCCCATCAGTATCTGCCCAAGTGGCTACACCTGAGCAAGATCACTTAAGGACCCACAGTTCTAACATATAATTAGTTCCTCCACAGAACATCGGCCTCCGAGCACTTCTGCACACCCCATAACAGGCTGGAGAGCCTGGTGTTCTATGAGTAGCTCACCCATGACATCCCCCAATACTCTTTGCATTTTTCCCAAAGGACACGGTGGCTTTCCTCCTGCACCCTTCTCTCGCAGGAACTGCCTTGTGCCTTTTTTTCTCTCTTCCCTGGGCTTTTTTCTCCTACCTTCCCTTACCCGGGATCTACCCAATCTCACCCTAATTTGAATAGACAGGGAGGTTTATCAGTAATACCCCCACCACCACGGAGCAAGGGACACACACATCCACCTCAAGTACCACCGAAGTTACCATCTTCTCTCAGGAACGATGCAGGGCACCACGTCGTTGGCCCTTCGCAGACAGGGATCCAAAACTTACAAATTACTAGCCGACTCGTGCCAACTTGCCGTGACACAAAAAGTTTTCTGCCCTGTCATGTATGGCCAGGATGGTGACTAAATAATTATCACTCATGAGTCACATGCCCCTCCTCTATCATTCTGGTCCCGGGGGCAAGGCAGCACACTCCTCAAAATTAACATGGCCTTCCTTTAAGAGGCAACCAGATAGCTCATGCTCACTTTACTTTATCTTCCTTACGTGAGTCCTTGAATGGGGGGGGGGCGACTTGTATCTACCCTTACAGTTTGCGCAAACCCCTGCCATAACTTAAAGACCGACCCTTCGTTTTCCTCCATCTTCAGCTCTCCTCCCCCCTCAATGGGTCTGGAAACGAAGGAGATTTTCCTACTTCCCAGCCATTTCCTTCCTCGGTCACTCTATGTTTCCGCACTCTGCCATCTGTAAATGGCCCAAAGGACCCTCTTCTGAAGCTCTGAATGTGATTGCTTAAAGGTACCCAATCCCCTGTTCTGTTCACTTGGTTGATTACCCCCACTGAAAAGGGTAGGGTACCATATGGGGGTAGCCATGTTAACAGTGGATGAGGATCTAACTCCACCCACCTTCCACAGTACAGCTAGCAGTCACCTCATACTGAATGTAGGCAAGCAGCGCTCTAAGACGAACAGAGGGTTACTTACCAGTAACCACCATTCTTCGAGATGGGCTGCTCACATACATTCAGGCCCCCCCCCATCATCCCCACTACTCAAAGTTAGTAATAAAAAGAGACTCAGGGGCCCAAGGTCAGGGCCATCTATATATATCCGCGGCAGCGGCCAAAGGGGGAGTTGGCCGCTGACCCTGCTAGGGCTAAAAAGTTTCCAGCCAATCGTGCGCTGTGGCACACAGACACCTAATACTGACTGTATGCGAGCAGCCCATCTCGAAGAAGTATGGTTACTGGGAAGCAACCCACCGTTACTCTCAACATGCACACAAGTGATGTTCATGAGAGTTTAAAAATGATGTGCAAAGTAAAAATACTGTGGTATGTCCCGCCTTTTTTTTTTTTTTTAAATTACACATGAAAAGCTTCTTAATACATGTTGGGGACAGGGGATAAGAGGGATTCCTCAAAAAAAAAAAAAAAAAAGGTCCCTGCTTTTATATTCTATATTCAGAGCCTGTCTAGGGCTGGAAGACTTTAATGATTTAAGAAATTCAAAAATATTCAAGTTAAGCAGTTGATTAAAGGGATTTTAATCAAACTGTCCAAAACTGTGGTTTTGCTTCTTTTTTAATCAATATCTATTTATCTTCCGCAACTAACTTTTTGAAAGCAATTTGATAAAATGTAACATTCTCTCAAGGAAGATCAGACTTGACATTTCTAATATTTCTAAGCCATAAAGTAGGGCCAAAAACAGACAAAACAAAAAACACCTACCACTTCAATGCTTCTATATGGATCACTAAAAGAAAAAGGACTAAAGGTAAACTGAACAAAATCCCTTTGCAGGACGCAGTTAAGAAAGGGAAATACTACAGTGCAACTAACCTCCAGCCTTTAATCAAGCTAACAATAGCAACAGGCAGGCCAGAAAAAACCTGTCAATTTTAAAAGGAATAGCCGTGTTAGTCTAGTCCAGTGAAAAAACAACAAGGAGTTGTGTCGTACTTTAAGACTAACAGATTTGTTTTTTTCATGAGCTTTTGTGGGAGAAGATCCCACTTCCTCAGATGCTTCAAAGATCATTCCTTTCTGTAAGTTCACCCATCTTCAAAGCATCTGAGGAAGTGGGATCTTCTCCCACGAAAGCTCATGCAGAAAAATCCTGTTTGGCAGCCCAGAGCAACCAAAACCTTTCTGTAAGCTCCCCCAACTTCAAAGCATTTCATGAAGTGGCATTTTCTCCAATGAAAGCTCATGCAATAAATAAATTTGTTAGTTTAAGTGCCACAGAACTCCTTGTTTATTTTGCAAAACCTTTCTCGATTCTGTAAAACGAACAAGGAGTCCCATGGACTAACAAATTTATTTAGACTAACAAATTTATTTATCACAAGATCTTTTGTGGGAGAGCTCCCTAGATCAATTTTTCTCAACTGGTGCTCCGTGGAACATCACTGCATTAGGGACACAATGAAGGTGTCTGCAACTGCCCCTCGTTATCTCCCTGTTGGGTGGGGGGAGAAGCAGTGTGGTGAGCTGACCAATGTCTGGGAGATTTAAAGTGTCCCAACTGCAGCAAAGCTTCCAGGCGTTTGTTGGCATCTGCTTCTACTTTGCTTCTTTGCTTTGGCTGGAGCATTTTAAATTTCCTGCTGCTGTTACCACCAGCATCAAAATTGCTTGGACATAACTTTCATGGAAAGACTTTCTTTGATGTACCTGACTCCAAGAATAGGTGAAATTTCTTCCATCTAGCAGGCCCAAAATTACCATTAAAACTTGAGTTTTCAGTTGTGCACATAATCATTACGCATTATCCATTTTCTATTACCCACTTTCAGTTTTTATTTCTGTGCATTATCATTATGTATCTATCTTTTAGAAATAAATGCATGAACTATATGTAAAATCATATTTAATTCAGTTTCTTGAACCATTTTCACAGGAATGAGTATTATATAGATATTATGAACATTACAGTCAGTATATGTCAGGTTTTTTTATAAGGTTTTCTTCTGGTCTTCTGCGTAAAGTAATTAACAACATTAGGTGTTCGCCAGTCCACTAAAGATTGAGAAACACTGCTCTAGATGAACTAAACTAACATGACTATCCTTCTGGAACACTTCTGAATTCACAAGATTACACTACTTGGGATCCTGTTCAGCATAGCTAAACCAAAAATACAAATGAAAACTAGCCCTTTGCCTCAGTTCCCTGTAAACACCAGCATATGAAAAGGGGCAAAATATTTCTCCCTTGTATCCTATTCAGTTTCCTTCCTTCTCTTGCTCTGATCAGTTAACTATGTACTTATTGGCCTTCCACTAGATTACACAAGTTATCCATGCAGATCAATATGGGGAGAAAACCTATTCCCAGCAGCTTTTATGGAAAAAAACACCAAGGACGGAGGAAGGCCAGTTTCAATCTTTAATCTCTTGTCAGACAAACCTATTAGTCAATATTCCCAAATCTGATATTCAGGGGGTATGCAGGGAGGGGGAATGTTAAATAAAAGTGAGAATAGAAAACCATCCTGGACAGAGAAGTATAAAACATACATGCAAACAACTTCCTTTTTAAAGGAAAAATAAAAATTTTGGCTACAAAAGAACTGGGGGGGGGGTTGACTACACTTCTCTTTGCACACAGTGTTACCGAAACTTTTTGGCCCCAGGACACGAGAGTGTAAAGGCAAGGGACACAATATCTTTTATTGGTGAAACTTCTGCCGGTAAGAGACAAGTTTTTAGGCTCCACAAAACTCTTCTTTGTGTCTCTGAACCTTCCTGTCAGATAGCCAACCCAAATTTAAGATCTAGACTGTCTATGAATAGGTCATCTAAGTTCTTTTTCTAGTATCCTAATTCAGCAATATCATCTGACTCTAGGCCGAATTTGTTAAAAGTTACGAGTGATTTTGAGTGCCCAACTAGGGATAACCTAAAGGGTGCTCAGAAAGAGAGTACTCACCACTTTGTTAAACACAGGAACCCAAAAATGGGCAAACAAAAATCCTTAATCACGTTTTAAAAGCTTCAGCATAGTACTTAAAAATATAAGAAAGAAAATGTGTGGAAGTTTGAAAGAGACTATCCAATATTTTCACTTCTAATTGCACAAAACACTGCCGAAGGTATAGGAGAGCTTCTACTCCATGCAGCTCTTCACCCAAACAGAATTTTTAGAAGAGCAGTAACCTAAGTTTCATTTTCTCCAGCACAGCTATTCTGCACCACCACTTACATTCTTTAGAAGCTGGAAGGCCATTTTATCCCCACCCTCCAGTTTGAAACTCTGCCCCCAAATTTCAGCCCACTGCCCTACTGCTAAGACCTTCTAAGATGTCAACTCTCCCCCAGCAAGTTACAATCTTCCTTTATACCATCCACCAACTAAGTACACAAAGCATGTCTCTAACACTACTATCCATCTTGATGATAAACTACAGCCAAGGAAGAAACTCAGTAACATAACCAAGCAGAAGAGTGGCTAAATAGAAATCACTTTTACCACACTGTTGCTTCTCAACCCCTACTTCAGACTAAATAAAAAGGAAAATCATGTTATGCTCAAGGACAAATCAGAATGGGCAAAAACAGTGTTGCGGAACAGAAAAGTGACTGAACTGCACTTCGATTTAAGTGTTGGAATAATTCAGCCGAAGACCTGACAAAGTCTTAGTGTAACTGTAGCATGTTGACTTACACAAACTAATTCATGGGATCTGGACATTTATATCCAACAAACCTGGATTCTGGCTGATTCCACTCTTTGGTCAATCCATTAAGCCTAATTTACTGGGTACATCAAGCCAACTCTTTACTAATCTTCATGAAATGTTTGGTAAAATTAACCCACCTTGGAGAGGTCAGCACTTTTAGATAGGAGATTGACTACTGTGAGTCTTCTGTGGGCTGTTTAATCAAAGCACTAGTAGACAGACAAAGAGGAAGCACAGGAACTATACAATTAACTTAAAGCGCAATCACCAACTTCATGACCAGCGTCCAGTATTTTTAAAGTGAAAATGTATGTTAAATTTTCCTCACATTTAAATTTGGCTAAAACAATCAAGCTGAGCTCTTAAAATCCTGCTTCTTTAAAGTGTCCTTTTATTTCTCCACCCGTTTAAATATGCCAATACTTTTAATAATCATTGCTCACTTTGAGCACATTTTCATATAACATCACACGACTACTCAAAGCATGTGGTAATTCTGTATTTTTTAATAATTTAATCACTGTCCTGAATCCATAGGAAGACTGATTACTCAGAACACAAAAGATATGAACAGGAATGAGAAGTGAAGAAGCAGAAGAGATTGTAAGAAAAACAAATTCCAAAGGAGTAGCTGTGTCATTCTAGTTTAGCAAAACACTCCACTGATGATATATAAATAGCTGTATTCAGGCAAACGATCTACAAAATAAAAGAGAAACTACAAAATTGGAATTCATATGCAGATTTGACACCACTGCCTTAGAGTTAACTACGGATTTCCGGTTCTTTTCTTATTTCAACAAGTGATCTGACAAACCTCTGTATCAGGGGTCTTAAACTCAAATCACCATGAAGGCTGCATGAGGACTAGGTTAATGGCCCGAGGGCTGCATTACTGAAACCTCTTCATACAGTGATTGTAAATAGAATTAACTAATTGGGTTTAATTAATTAAATCTGTACAAATTTATTTAAATTTAATTTTAGAAGGCTTTTTAATTAAATTTTTAAAGGTTTTTTTTTAAAACTGATAAAAGAAAAGACAAGAAAAGACAAGAAAAGAAAAGCCCAGGGGCTGGGCAATGGTCCTGTGCCTGCTGGCAGTGTGGCCTTGCTCCCAGTCCCTGGGGGGACAACCAGAGTTCCAGAGGGACAGAGCAGGCCAGCCTGCCACACTCCCTTCTGATTGACCCTGGTCCCTGTCCCCCCCAAGAGACAGACTGGCAGGCCTCTGCCTGCCATGCAACTCCCAGGCCCCAGCAGGCTCCACCTCCTCCGCAGCTGCCCAGCAGTGTGACTGCCAGTGCCGAGGCCGTGCATAGGGCCATGCAGCCAGGAAGCGCTGCCAACAGCACCAGGCTCAGCTCACTTGGCGGCAGGACCCTGGGCAGGAGTCAGGCAACTCCACCATTTGAATCTAAATAACTGCTTTGATTTGCTGTAACAGTTTAACATGATCCCATGCCTTACACTCCCCTATATTTATTTTCCTCCCATTCTGTAAGTTCAAGCATCTGATGAAGTAGGATTTTCTCCCACAAAAAGTTCATGCAAGAAATAAATTTGTTAGTCTTTAGAAGTGCCACAGGACTCCTTGTTTGGTTTAAAGAAAAAGTTACTTCTCAGTATAGTAACTATTGCTTGTCAGGATGCACTCTGCACACATAATACATTAAAGCGCAGCCAATGCATGTGAGTCAAGAGGCTTTTGCAACTCTACCAGCAGTTCGTGCCCTACCATTCATACAAACACAGAGAGCCAAAAGGTATAAAGGGACATTGCTGCTACCTCCCTCTTCATTTCTTTGTACCATCAGTTAGCTAAAACCCAAAGTAGAAGGGAAAGTGGAAAGGTTATGAAGTGTACATGTACAGGGCCAGATTTTGGTGTTCATAAGCCCTAGGCACTTTCACTCCAGAAATGTGCAAAAAGAGGGATAAACGCCAGTTGAATTACATCGATTGACATGATGCACTTTAAACTATTCTAATTTTAAACCACATGATTTTCCTTATTTTTTCTGCTTTTTTAATTTTTTCCCTCCTTCATAGGCCCTAGGCACTGCACCTACAGTGCCTAATGGGAAATCAGCACTGTACTTGTATACAATATATATCTTTAAAAAAAATTTTTTTCTAAAAAGAGGGGTAAGCAACAGTGTTTTCTCCTTGAGTGACTACACACACAAAATTCCTCTGTAGGTAATTTACCAGCAGTTTCCTTTACAGGTTGTGGGACTTCGAAACTCTCGAAACAAAATGACTCACCAAATACACCTCAGAACGTCTGAGTACCTGCACTGTATCTGGACCATATCACTGCTTTACAAGTGATGAAATGGATACTAAAATGGACTCTCGCTGAACTGACAGACACTAGAGAATTTCAGATGCAGTAAGAAGTCTAGCATATATTTAATGTCTGTGCTATCTTGTGATCGGGGTGTGATTCCACCCAGATTGAAAATGTTTTTTAATTTTGTAGTGCACTTGGTTCTAAAGAAATTCTTTCTGCTATTCACTAGAATGGTTATCCAGCTATCTTAGAAGCAGACGCTCTCCTCCTTGCTCAACCAGACATCATACATGATATGTAGTGGAGACATTCTAAGAATGGTGCAGTGACATGCCTTGGTTTTGAAACAAGAGATCTTCATTCACAGATTGAGCAAATAGGTGGTCAAATTGAGAGATGATGTGGTCCATGTACTACTAGTAGTGCTTTTGCCATGGAACTGCAAAGGAGTATTGAGGCGGTCTTATTCTTTTGTATCTTCCTGATCATCCTCAAGATCAGAGCGACTGGAGGGAACTCGTGCTGAATAGTCAGCCAAAAAAAGAAATGCATCAGCCATGGAACTCAGGCTGTGACCTCCCCGGAACAAAATCTCCTGCATTTGTTGGTCTGAGTGGTTGTAAGAAGACTTTTCAAGTGCAGCAGAAAATCCATCTTTACTAAGCACTTGTGATGATCTACAGTCTTCCTGCTAGCTAAACTACAAACACTGTCCTTCACTTGGGGAAGGTGAAAGGCATTAGCAATATACAAAAATTCCACAAACAGATAGCTTCTTGGCATAGCTGAGATGACCTTACATCCACCTGTTTGTTCACATAAAACATAGCACAGAGAATGCCTACAGCTCTAACAGTGGAGGCGTTTTGTCTGTTAACACTGGTGATGGTGGTGGACCCAACAATACCAAGGGCTAAATGAAGGCACCAATCTCAATTTGATTGCCTCACAGGAGCCAGTCAACAGTGCCACTTTGGATGGTGCCAGTGAGCATCATTTCTTAAGACACACCTCAAAACAGCGCCCTAGGAACTTTTTGTAAGGCCTTTTTATGAGAAAAAGATTGAGAATTCGGGGGTCTATCAGCCCTGAGGACAAACAAGGTTTTAAGTGGTTGGAGGAAGCCACAGGAGAGGAAGATGAGTGACATTTCTCACTAGATGTCAGCTTAGAGGCTGAGACAAGCATGGGGTACTCCTTATAGTCAATCTCCCCATCTTCTGGTGGTCATGGCTGGGCTCTAAAGAGGGATGTGTCACCTTGTCATGAAACTGGACTTCAAGGCCAAATTCCATTTCTTTCTTCATTCTTCACCCGTCTCTAACAGGGATCACAACCCTACAAATGGCATATTCTTTAAAAACTGAGGATTCTGACAGCAGATTTTATGGTTAATTAGTAAGTTAGTTAATATCTCTAAACAAAGTTTGAACTACATACAATAAAAATTTCCTTCTAAAGGCTGACTAAATGAAGCTCAAGAGTGACAGGAAGCTCCAAGTCTCCTCACAGGTGGTAAAAGGAACCGAGAAAGAGACGGTAGTTATGGCTCTTTATATCCTTGTCTCTGTGAACAAGGATAGAAGAGGCACATGCGCCATCTGCTGATACAGCTGGCGAAAGTCTCTAACTTGAGTGTACTGGGCACACGTACAACTACAGTGCAATGTACATTTGCACAATTACTCAAAGAGGATATTTTTCCCCCATTTAATATGATGAAAGACTGCCATACATCTGGCAGAATGTTTAATGCTGAACAGTGTTGTCTAACAGTCAAAACTTGGTACACAGACAGGACAGCTGGGTTTTATTGCAGATTCTGCCACTGGCTTACTGTGTAATCTTGAGTAAATCCAACTCTCTAGGGCAGATTTTCAAATGCACAATGAGCAGTCAGACACCTTACTCCCACTGAAGTTCAGTGGAAGTTGGTCACCTAACTGCGGTTCTGTTAACTTGAAACCTTCAAACATCAGGAGTTGGGCCCTAACCGCACACGAGACTGTCTTAAAAAAATCCATTTAAAAAAACAATAATAATACAGTGGGGACCTCTTAATGCACAACCAGTTTGCGCGCAGATCCAGTTAACGCATACTCTGGTGATGTCCCCTGAAGCCATCAAGTTCATGTGCGGGACTCAATAACACGCGCTATCTAAAAGCAGAAGTTGGCCTGGGCACGGAAACAGGTGGAGTGAGCCTTATTAGTGCTGCACTGTATTTTGTTTATTTATTTTTTTCCACTGTGGTCCTGTTCACACGTGATCTGTTTAACATGCAATCACAGCAGCTTGTCCCCCAACACCCGTGCGTTAATGGGTCCTCACTGTAATGCTTTATTTTTCTTCTAGGTTTTGAAATTTTTAGAATTCAGTTAGATTACATTTTTATACTTTTCTCTGAAGTCTGTGTTACTTTTACTTTAAATGAAGGCTAAGATTCTCATGTATTTAGATACCTAAAGGTGCTGAGGCTTTAAGAAAAAAACAAAAAAATTTACAAGAGCTGGCAACATTGTAACGGACAGGTGTGTCTTTGAACATCTCCCACACAGTGCCTAAATTCCCTCCTCTCTCAATTGGGGCTAATTTATACTGTGATTTACAATTATGAGATCTTCAAATGAAAACCTTAAGTACTATTTCACTGCTACAGTGTTTATTTACAAACGTACAATATACTTCTGACATATCCTAGGGGATGCTTACAAGAAGATTTCAATAATATAACCACACTTCATGCCATCAAAAAACAACCATGATGGTGTGAATATACACACACCACCCTGCCCACCCACCCCCACACCCCACACACACAGGTCTGTTTTCTGATTTCTCTAACCATTCACTGCTTTTTGTTTTGAGTGCAGGTGTCCAGAGGAGAATTCAGTCAGAATTTCAAAAAACCACACACTGTAAGGTGAACATCTCCTCTTCCTCCTGACATATGCTTTGTTCTCCCTTTTTCTAACATCTGGGATGGTGCTCTTTCCCTCTCACCTCTTGTTGCTCCACCCCCAGGCTCTCTCAAGTAGTCTTCCCTCGATTGGAACAATGATTACATTCCTACATTCCCCTCCCCTTTGACAAATTTCAGACCCTGACACCCAATTTTGATCTCAATCACAGTATGACTCAGCAGTGATGGATGGGGCTTTCAACTTTTTCCACTGGAACCAAAGCCAGACTGCTCTTGTGAAAAATGCTCCTTCCTCAATCAATTACAGACATCCCAAGAAGAATACTGCTATGGGTTCGTTGATTAGGAGGCAAGAAGAATTTAAGAAATAGCAGATTTAGGGGGTGGTTGAGGGAAAAGAAAATATGTTGGATGCAATACACAAGACCATAGGAAATCATATAGAGTGAGAGAATTTGAGCATGACGTGGAGGAAGTCTTGGATATACTGGGAAGATGGAGCAAGAGACATTACAAGGAATAGAAATATAATAGTTTGGGCGTGGAGAGAGTAGAATACTAATCCGAACCACCAGTGGAAGTATCACATTTATGTGCATGTACATAGGCTTGAATCCTGAACCTACAATTTCCACACACAATATGAAGGCAGATAGCTTCCTGATGTTTGAAAACAATAAGGCAAGTGAAAAAGCCTAAGCTTTTATACAAAATTCCCCTCTCGCCCCTATGGGTGGTATGTGTCTTCCTCAACCTCGGGTCCTCTGTCAGAGGCCTGGGAGTTTGAGGGTTCTGCGCAGTATCTTAGCTGTTCCTAGCACTGCACTCTTCTGGACAGAGAGCTCTGATGTTGTTCCTGGGATCTGTTGGAGCCATTCTCCCAGGTTAGGAGTCACAGCCCCGAGTGCTCCTACCACCACTGGGACCACTTTGGCCTTTGCTTTCCACATCCTCTCTAGTCCCTCTTTCAGACCCTGCTACTTCTCCAGCTTCTCATACTCCTTCTTCCTGATGTTACTGTCACTTGGATGGCTATATATGGTGACTGGATAGCGTAGTCGTTAAGAGCACTGTAGTGGTTAAGCGCGATGTCCTTTGATACAGGAGACCGGGGTTTAAATCCTGGTGGGTACCTGCCTACCTTCCCAGTAGGGGTCCTTGGGCAAAAGACCCCCTAACGCCTCATTTGCCTACCTTGAATATGAGAGTGACACGAACTAGGAGAACCATGCCGGCCTGGACGTCGCCCAGGTTAACAAGGTCCGCGCCAGATGCTGGGGAGCCAGGAAAATCTGACGATAAGTGGGCTACTGGAACAAACCATACATGGATGAGACAAGAGAACCTGGAAGTGATGGAATGCTACTATAACAGTAGACTTAATGAGAGGGGATATATGAAACGTATAAGGGAACTATGGATGGACAAAGACCTACATCCACACTAACTAAGAAACAGCTAGTTACCCAATGCTTCAACATAGTAAAGAGGCAGCTGCTCTCAAAAGTTGAGACAGACCAACTCCACATTACATCCCAGACTCAGGAAGAAGACCTGGAAGAACAACTAGATGTGCAGCCAACACTTGAAGCTGGAACTTCACTGCCACCCCCTCCATTACAGAGCACAGCAGCTGATATGAGGCATAAGATCATGGATAAACTAGCTACAGTCCACACTTGAGACCGATTACCAAGGCTCGCTGGAGAAGTACCATCAGATAGTATGCTAGAAGATGCCAATAGAGCCCTAATGACAATTCCTACTACCACCATAACTCAAACCAATGAACTGGTATATGGTACAGCCTCTGTAATCCTGGAGATGCTTGGCTACATGATCAAAAAGAACAGCAGTACATACCCTCCCCCCCCGGGGAAAATGAGGTTGGAGGATAAGATCAAGGCAACCCGGAGAGAAGTTAGTCAGCTGATGGAACTACAGAAGGGTATAGAGATTAAGGATAAGACTCAGTGACTGAAAAAATACAAGGGCCTGACTCCAGCTGAAGCCCTAGAGACCGCTAAACAAAGGCTCACAGCACTGGCTACCAAGCTAAGGAGATACACTAGAGAAGCAGAGGCCAAAAAGATAAATGCCTTGTTCTCCAAAGAACCATCCAAGGTGTACTCCCAACTGCAGTGCAACAACACAATAACAGCAGAGCCACCAACAGCAAAAACTGAACAGTACAGAAAGAACATATGGGAGAAAGAGAAGACTCATAACACCAGTGCAAAGTGGCTGCAGGACCTGAGAACAGACCACAGCAATCTCCCAGAACAGGAACCAGTCACCATCACAGTAGCAGACATCCAACAGTGGGTCAAGAACGTGAAGAGCTGGACAGCACCTGGACTGGACATCATCCACACCTACTGGCTAAAGAAACTAACAGCAGTGCATGAACGCCTAGCAGCACAGATGAACCAGCTGCTAGCAGCAGGCTCCCACCCAGACTGACTAACACAAGGAAGGACAGTGCTGATCATGAAAGACCCCCACAAGGGAACAGCACCATCCAACTACCGGCCAATAACCTGCCTCCCCACAACAAGGAAAGTCCTATCAGGCATCATAGCCGCCAAGCTACAGGACCACATGGGCCAGTACCTGAGCACAGCTCAGAAGAGCATTGGGAACACCACCAGAGGCTCAAAACACCAGTTGCTCATAGATAGAGCAGTCACCCAAGACTCAAGGTCTAGACAGACCAATCTGAGTACTGCCTGGATTGACTACAGGAAAGCCTACGACTCAATGCCACACACATGGATCTGTGAATGTCTAGCGCTATACAAAGTCAACAGAACACTAAGGACCTTCCTCAAGAACTCAATGGGACTGTGGAAGACAACACTGAAAGTCAACTCAAGACAGCTTGCACAAGTGGCCATCAAATGCGGCATATACCAAGGTAATGCGCTGTCCCCGCTGCTGTTCTGCATTGGCTTGAACCCCCTCAGCCACATAATCACAAGGACTGGATACGGATACAAGTTCAAGAGTGGAACTACCATTAGCCACCTCCTCTACATGGATGACATCAAGCTGTATGCTAAGAATGAACGAAACATCGACTCGCTAATCCACCTGACATGGATCTACAGTGAGGATACTGGGATGTCATTCGGACTGGAGAAGTGTGGCCGGAAGGTAGTAAAGAGAGGGAGGGTAGTCAAGACTGATGGGGTGGAACTACCAGCAGGCCACATAGCAGACATACAGACCAGCTACAAGTACCTTGGCATCCCCCAGTCACATGGGAACCACGATGAGGAGGCAAGGAAGACAGCAACATCCAAGTACCACCAAAGGACAAGACAGGTCCTGAAGAGCCAGCTCAATGGGAAGAACAAGATCCATTCCATCAACAGGTACGGCCTGCCAGTCGTCAGATACCCTGCCGACATAGTGAGCTGGCCAAAGGAGGACACGGAGCCTGCCAATGTGAAGACCCGGAAGCTCCTCACGATGTACGGAGGTTTCCACCCCAAATCCAACACCCAGAGGCTGTACACCAGCCGGAAAGACGGCGGGCGGGGTTTGGTGAGTGTCAAAGCCACTGTCCTGGACGAAACCCAGAGCATCCAGGAGTACATCAGTAAGATGGCACCCAAAGATAAGCTGCTGAGAGAATGCCTGAGGCAGCAGCAGACATGGGAGGAAGATCAAGCAGAAGAAGTGCCATGGCAAGACAAGACCCTGCATGGGATGTACCATCAACAGATAGCTGAGGTGGCTGACACTGGGAAATCCTACCAGTGGCTGGAAAGGGCCAGACTAAAAGACAGCACTGAGGCACTGATCATAGCAGCACAAGAACAGGCACTGAGCATCAGATCCATTGAAGCAGGGGTCTACCACACTAGACAGGACCTAAGGTGCAGACTGTGCAGAGAGGCCTCAGAGACAGTCCAACACATAGTGCAGGATGGAAGATGCAGGCAGGAACAGCATATACTGAACAGCATAACCAAGTAGCTGGCATTGTGTACAGGAACATCTGCACAGTGTATGGGCTAGACCCTCCCAAGACCAGATGGGAGATTCCACAGAAGGTCATGGAGAATAACAGGGCTAAGATTCTGTGGGACTTCCAGATCCAGACGGACAGGCAGGTACTGGCCAATCAACCAGACATCGTGGTAATAGACAAGGACCAGAAGACAGCGGTGGTGATAGATGTAGCAGTGCCAAGTGACAGCAACATCAGGAAGGAGGAGTATGAGAAGCTGGAGAAGTACCAGGGCCTGAAAGAGGAAGTAGAGAGGATGTGGAAAGTAAAGGCCAAAGTGGTCCCGGTGGTGGTAGGAGCACTCGGGGCTGTGACTCCTACGCTGGGAGAGTGGCTCCAACAGATCCCAGGAACAACATCAGAGCTCTCTGTCCAGAAGAGTGCAGTGCTAGGAACAGCTAAGATACTGCGCAGAACCCTCAAACTCCCAGGCCTCTGGTAGAGGACCCAAGATTGAGGAAGACGCAGACCACCCATAGGGATGAGAGGGGAATTTTTTTATATATATATTTTCCCCTCGGTTAATGGCACAAGATTTTATAAAAAGTATGTTATACGTAACAAGATCAATAGGTATATTTGTTTTTAACTCCCATGAAAAGATTTTAAAGTTAGATTTCTATCTCCTGATATAACATGGTAAGTGAAGCATTATTATGAAAGGGTAAAAGATGGAACAACTGAGACAGTTTCTAATTTTCAAGACCCTGTTGCAACAATTACATGTCTACTTCCAAAATATCAAAAAAATTAGAAGTTTTTAGAATAAGAAGTTCCATAATATTGGAATTAATTTTAAATTACTCAGATAAATGCACTGGAGTGATCCACTAATACAGATAAATCAGTTTAGAAGAAATGAATCTGAATGTTTACATACACTGATGTTATGACTTCCTGAAAGGGGGGGAAGGAATGCAAACCCTGCAGGCAAAAAAAAACAAATGATAATGAAATATTTAATATGCACAAAATTATTGCCTTCATTTTTAAGATGTTAGTCAATAATAAGGTTTGAACAACAAAGACTATGTGAATGTGAATACTTCCCTTGCTATCGATTACCACTTAGGCAGGTCATGAACAAGACTAACTTGGGCCACTCTTTCATGTCCTCTATGTTGCCCAATTCTGTAAATTTTCTCTCTGAGGGTATGTCTATATTGACAGCAGCAAATTCACCACCCTCAGTTCAGGCTTCCGGGAGCGGATTACAGCAAGTATGAATTCCCCATGCCACCCCCAGAAGCTGACACCGGAAGTCCTGGGGGTCAGGGGGCACAAGGGAAAGCTGACCACAAGCAATTTGCGATTGGCCTTCCCCTAATGCATAATGGTGGCTTAGAAAATTGTCACCAGTTACACAGGGATTTTTACATTCCTTGCATAAATGGTGGTCGACTGCCACCAAAAAAGCCATAAATATAGGCTAGGGCTGAGCAGCATTTGATGGAGGGATTCTTTCAGCCAGCTCCTCCTGAGTGTTCCTGCAGCTATCCAGAGACACACCTGCCACTGCAGAATCTCTGAGTTCATTTTCTTCTAAATATTTCCATTTTTTTTTCCTGGACATATTACAGATCCAACCAAGTGCTATTCAACAGACTGCTGTGAGGGTAATCCAAGCCTCTATGCCTCTGGATCACTGGATACTTCAAGCTTCCAGAGGCTGAACAAAGTCCAGTCAGTGCCCCCATCTCAGAGTTTATAGGCATACTCTGAGTGCAGACCTGCATTTGCACACTTTCTTCTGAGGACTGGTTTCCACTGTCCAGCTACCTAGTCCATCTGGAAGCAATGGTGATGGTTCACCTCCTTCATACTTAAACACACCCTCTTTCAAACTCTTCCTCAAAGATGTTAAACTTTTCAGCTCCCTTCCAACTCTCACTAACAGCAAACTATAGCTGCAAAGTATGTAACACAGCAAGACACACTTTGCACAGAATCTAACAAGAGTGCTCAGTCCCTTCCCACCACCACTCATAAATTTTGCTGACATCCTACATTCTGATCACACTTAAGAAATTCCAGCAAAGTAAAGCATAAACAAGTATTGGGCTTTTAATTGAAAAAATATATAGAAAAACAGCTATCATACATCACAGTCTTACCCATGCCATTTTCAATCCAGCCTTCCCATACTCCTATTTCAAACCGAATAGTTGTGAATGTTTGCAATAGCAGTGTATTCTGTTGGGAAGATGGCTATGAGAGGCTCCCATCTTCTATGGGTAGAGTTAAGGTTGCAGTCCATGATGTATAACTACAGTGATAATGGTTAAATGTGTGCATGTGACTGAAGGAAATGGTAAATATTGTTAGGGTCTAATTTTTCATTTCCTTGCTTCTGTAGGTTTCTGTCATATGTGTTATTGGTAAACCACTGATTATCTCACAATTACATTTGTGATGCATTAATTTCCTTGGGTTGTTTTGGGGTGTTTTTTTTTTTGTTTGTTTTGTTTTTGTTTTTTTTTTAAATGTTTAGGTGGGACTGGAGGCTTGGCCAAAGGGAAGAGAGAAATAAGGCTGAAGACAGGTGAAAAACTTATCTGTCAGTAACTCTACATCAGCAGCCCCAGATAAGGCACCATACGCCAGCAATAGCTTCGCATGAAAGTATATACGCATGTCACAAATCTATGCATGAGACATTGGTTATAACAAATAATGATAAAGGAGGAGGCTAAATTCAAATTTTTAAAAGGCTAGCTACATCTTGCATCAGATTTATTCAGCTTCCATTTCACTTCTGAATTTGTGCAAATGGGTTTAAAAGGGGTGGGGGTTGAGGGGCTTTTCTGCCCCCCCCCTTGGGTCTGTTTGTATTTTTGCTATCAATCAATAATGAAAAGCAGATCTTTTAAGAAGAAAATTAAACCAGAGCACAATTTCAAAGACTTTCTATTGAAAATGTGTAAAGAGAAATGAAACAAAAACTACACAGAAAATTCAAAAGGCACAAAAACTGTGTAAAACTGCATATAGAAAAGGCAACTGTTTTTTTGGAGAAAAACAAGAATTTATGGCCCACTTTAGAACTCAAGCCCAATATGGAGCATCAGTCAGGATACAATAACAAAGTGAGTATCTATATAACATTTTTTTGAAAACTAAAGAAGTTTTAACAATACATATGAGGCCCTAATGCTTTATAAAGCGTAGCCTAGGTGCAGCCTAGAAGAGAACCATCACTTGTATTATTGTTTATTATTTTTACTGTATTAAAGCCTTGGAACCTCAGGTTTTACTTCACTAGGTGTTGTGCAATTTAATTACTGATCACACATTTTAAATCATCATATCGAGATTAAAAACAGGTTAATCCAGGAACTGTAGAATTGTTCTCAATATTAATCAGAAGCTAAAATGTCTTTAAATATAATACAATTTAGTTCTCGGTCAGTATGGTTTAAATTACAAAGTAAGAAGTATTAAGTATGAAGGGATAAATTCCCAGTTTAAAATGCTTTATTTATTGCAGTTTCCTACATCCAAAGAAAGGAAAAACCTAGTTCAGAAAGGGTTTTAATTCATTAGTCAGCATTACAGTTTAGTGGGAATAGTCCATGATTTAGTGGAAGTAGTCCTGCTTTTAGCAGGGGATTGTACTAGATGACCTCATGAGGTCCCTTTCAGCCCTAATATTCTACGATTCTATGATTAAGTAAAACAAGTAAACACTGTAAGGCTAGCATTACCATTACCTGCTTTTCAATAATATTATTTTAGTGTACTGCAAACAAACAAACAAATATTTGCTTTAAAGTTAAACTATTAAGCACCATATCGATCCACAATACTTTGCAAACATTTTCAAACCCTTTAAAATATCTGTAAATATTTTTATTTAAAATAATTTTAAATACTGGTAAATATTTTTCAAACTCAACACTAATTTCTGTCATAAATACATCTACATAATTTCATCAGGTCAGTAGACACTACCTGTCTGGGAACGTTGGCAGGATGATGTACAAATGTGAAAAAAACACGCCTTTAAATATTCTTAGAGAATTATTATATTGCCTACTCAACGGAAAAGCCCTGAAAATACATTACATAATAAAGTCCATGCACAGGCATATACTCAACGTCCTCTCAAAACACTTACTACGAATCCCGCTAAAAGGATACACACAAGAGGTAAAACTGAAGTTGCACAAACAACCTTATTCTTGCATTTTCTAACTTTTTAATGCTTAACTTCTACAACCATAATGTTTTAATGTAGTTATTGTATGCAATATTTTAGACTGTTTTTGTTTTAAAGCAAACTAAAGAACAAAACACAGGAATTCCATCACATGAAAATACACTGAGCCACACAGCTCGTAAAGCATAGTTAGAACCAACAAGGCAGACCTCTGCCACTTGAGCTAACAGATGTCTGGTCTATACCTGCTGGTGTTTTCAGAGGCAGTGAAAGGAACTATAAGCAACATAAAATAACTTACATTATCTCCCTCTGACTTTCTAACACGCACTTATATCCATGCCTCTACCACACTGAGTAAAAGAAAAATGTCCTCCTTTCAACTCAGCACTACTCTTCTTGAGGGGGTGGACTTACTGAGTTGAATCCCAAATCGACTGAGCAGGTCTTCACTAACCACACAATCGAGCCAGAAAGAAAACTGATGGCAGTGGATTTGCTGCCATCAGCATTGACTTGGCCAGAGTAACTGAAAACACTAGCCAGAAGATTTGCGGAGTTTAAGACCAGAAGGTACCATTAGCTATCCAGTCTGCCTTCCTCTTCAACACACGTCATAGAACTCTGCCAAAATAATTCCTAGAGCAGATCTTTCAAAAAAGCATTCACTCTTGATTTAAAAATGGTCAGTGACACGAGAATTCACCATAACCATTAGTAAATTGTTCCAATGGTTAAATACTCTCATCACTAAAAATGTATACCCTTTTTTTCCATCTGAACTTGTTCAGCTTCAACTTGCAGACATCAGATCACATTATATCTTCCTCTGCTAGACTGGGGGAGGGAAGGAGAAGGGAGGGCTACAAATTCTTGTCCCTCATATAGGTAATGTATTGACTGCAATCAAGTCACCCCAACCTTCTCTTTATTATGCTGAATACACTGAGCTCCTTGAATCTAACACTGTAAAGCAATTACCATAGTATTGAGCTCAATAACTTGCGTTAGCTAAAGCTTAACTTCTAGACATCCAAGTTTTGATATGAAGACATCAAGACATGGAGAATTCACTCCTTCCCTTGGTAGTAATTAATCACACTCACTTAAAATTGTGTGCCTTGTTTCTGACCTGAATTTATCTAGCTTCAGCCTCCAGTCACTGGGTTCCATTATGCCTTTCTCCATAGATTAAAAACCCCCTTTTCTTCCAATGAAGGTGCTTAGACACTGAAATCGAGTCACCTGTTAATCTTGCTTTGCATAAACTAAACAAATTTAGCTCTTTAACTCTGTCACTGCAAGACACTTCATCTAGATCTCAAAACATTTTTGTGGCCCTTTTCTAAACCCCTCCCGCCAAATCTTCCAACTTCTTTTTTCAAATGAGGACACACAAACTGTACACAATATGCCAGTGTCAGTTTCACCAATGCATACACAGAGATGAAATCACTTCCCTGGCTCCTTTGTACTACTTCCTTGTTTAAGCATATATGGGTCACACGAGCATTACACTGGAAGTTCTTGTTGTTTGTTTTTTATGTCCCTATCTCCTTTTCAGAGTCACTCACTTCCTGGATATAATATCCTCAAGTCTGTATGCATGGCCTACATTCCTTGTTCCTAAACCTAGAACTGTGTTAAAATCTGTTTCGTTTGCAGGCGCTCAGTTTGCCAAGCAACCTATATTACTCTGTATGACTCATCTATCCTCAAGTAGTTAATATTCTACCAATCCTTCTGTGCACTAATTTTTGTCAGTAGTGATTTTACATTTGCTTATAGACTACTGATGAAAAAAGTAGTAGGTTGTCACCTCCTATTTGGGCTAGTCACTAGAGGGAGACAAGATACACATGCTGCACACACAAATCTCCTGACAGCAGAGGAATGATGAGACAAAGATCTTCAGTTCCCCTCCAGTTTCTGAGAAAAAACTATTCATCTGGAGTGACGTCAAGGCATGAATTTGGAATGAATACAGTCTCACATCATGGGTAAAGTGCATTCATTTCCATGGTAAGAGTCATACTCCTGTAGCTGTACTAAAACGTAAGAATAAGAATGATAGAACCAGTCCTGAAGTGCATGGCTAAGGCTTCTGAAGAATGACCGTCTCCCAAGTGTTTACAAATCTGTAAGCAAACTAGTCTGCGGTTGGCAGGTCCACTGTGGTTGTTCATATGATGGATACATGTCCAGAAAAAAATGCATTGTTGCACTCACAAGAGATTTAAACAGCCAATGTCCCTGTAACCACAGGCTTTGAGCCGCTGGAGACTAACTACAATAGAGCCAGAGAGTGGACAAATTTATGCCTATAATTTGACTCCCACAAACTGTCAATGAACACACAAACAGAGAAGTATATTACCCACTCAAGTGTGATGCAAACCTTGGTAAATCCGTTTAGGTTGATGAGTGAGAAATTCCATGCAAGTTACTGGTGCATTTTATAACATACATGCTACTTGGGTTGATACACCAACTGCTGCAAACAGGCAATACGCAAGGGAGTTGTGTGTGTTTGAATTGAGGGTAAGCTAGAAGGAACAATTAATTTCCAACTCAAGATTGAAGACAAACCCACAGTATACAACACAGCGTAAATCTCTGAAAGCCAACTACAATTCTGGAAGCCATTAGTCCATGGCTCAGTTTCCTCTACTTCCAACCCCTCTACTTTCAAAATGACTCTAGGAATACTTCTGCTGAGCATATTTTCATATATACTTATTCATGGAATTAGTTATGGTCATTTTCCCTTTCACAAACACTTCTGCAAATAAAATCTTGCTTACTTCAATATTCATAAATATACGAAAGGAACTGCAAACTCCAGTAATGCACAGAGGATGATTTTATTCAGAATAGAAGTCTGTGTGATATTTTTGCAGTATAAATTAAGTGCTGATGTTATGACAGAGATGGCAGAAGTGCTGGACTGGAAATCAGGAGAGTTCTGTTCCAGGGTCTGCCCTTGGCTTGTTCTATGATATTTGTCAAGCCACTTCCTGCCACCTTGCACCTCCAGTTTCCCACTTGTAAAAAGGGGATGACACCTCCTTTACAGGTTTAAAAAAAAAAAAAAACAATAAGAGTTAAGTAAGCACTGCTGTTAATATCTTACTGCATTTTTTCTCTGCATACTAATCTTCCTCATTGCTCTCTTCTCTCATTTCCATACTGCAACTCTACCACTGCTTAACAATTTTTGCTATTAAATACATATTTGAATAAGAAATAAGTTTATTTTGCTTCAACTTGTTTATCAGAAGATTTAGAATTAAGTAGTATTAGTTGAGACAATCAGAAAAAATTGTCTCTACTTTGTGTAGCAGATGTTCAATATAGTCTATTTAAATTTCTCTTTGTTAGAGGTGTGTTAAACTACTCAAATAATTCAGACAATCTGCAAACAAGATATCTGACAGGTTGTGAACAACAGTCAATTAGTAGCATAACTTCTGAAACTATTTTTTTCAAAGACACTCCCCCTTCAAAACAAACTAGTTCTCTAATGTACGTTTCCAAAATTAACATCTCTTTGGCCTTTGCATAATTTCAAAACCTCTCCTATAAAATTGCTCATTTCTTTTTCAGGTTTTATAGTGAAGATACAGAACAAAACTTGCATTTGAGATAACATATTCAATTAATATTTTGCATCAGTGAGTTTATCCCAATAATTCTTCTTGGACAGTAGATACTTCAACAGGGACATTTTTCTGCAGAGCTGTAGCCCTAAAATCTGAGACACAAACTGCTTGTTTAATTTTTTTTTTTTTTTTTTTTTTTTTAAAGTACAGCATTAGTATTAGTCTCAGAATTGACATCAGCAGCCTTTGAAATATTGAATCAATCACTGGAGAAACTGACAACTGTTGATTATTAATTTCCACCCCATAAGCACTAGCTGTTGGAAATACTAAACACTGCCTTCCAGAAGACCATTATTTCAGATGATCTAGTGCTGTAATAGGATGGGGATATGATCAACTAACCTTTAACAAAAAATAAGTGGAAAAAAACAGTATCCTTATACTACACGTTCTCTATAACAAAACATGAGAAACTTCTCTAGGTTCCAAGGAAGTCTGGAAGAGTATCCATCCCATGTTGGCTTTCTTAGAATACAAGTTTGGATATATCTTGAAATCCTGCCTTCAACTAAAAATAAAAAACACATGCAAACAATCAAGGTAAATTCTCACTCAATAAGTAAAAAGATTCAAGATTTCTCAAGTGGTAAGAACAGACAAGAATGAGTTCTGCTAACCAAAAAACAAAAAATTTGTTGCCCTCAAGATGGAACACATTTTAAGGAAAGATATTATATTCAAAAAAATGTTAAACAAGCAATTAGGAGTCCTCTGATCATGAAATCACAGACACCTCACAATCAAGATTAAGGAAGGAGTGCAAAGGACTGGGCCACTTCACTCAGAAGAGTCAGCACAACTTTGACGGAAAATGAAGTAACCAAGGAAAGGGTGCACAAGCCAATAGTGAGGGCACTACCATAAAACTTTAAAGACCTCAGTGGAGGCCCATACTCCACTGACTATAATACAGTGGGCAAATCATAGTGAACTGAAGCAGGAAAATTATCTATAAAATGGTGATAATACTTCCCTACTTCACAAGGTTGTTTTGAGAATAAATGCACTGAATATCACGAGGTGCTCAGATACTATGGTAACATATGCCATATAAATAGAGACAGAAGTAACAAAAAATGCATGGTAAAAATATGGAGAAAATGCCATATCAAAAAGCACAGAGCTGCCTTGCATATCTCTTTGAATGGAAGATATCAGGTTGCCTACCATACGTCCAGCATATCCCTCAGACGTTAACTCTAAGGGTTAAATTCAAAGCAATTTTGACTTCACAGTCTTGGGGGATAGAACGACCTAGTGTCATGCTTTCAAACAAAACATATATATCTGCAGACTTTCAGATATAGTTTGCAAAGAGTCTCATTGGAACTGACAGAATTTTTAAAAATAATGAGATTAATCATTTTAAAGTTTGTATTTTATTTATTATTTTAGGTCAAGTTAGTGGTTTCAGAAATTAAAAATAAGAAAAACCGTGTTCTTGTTAAGAAAACCCAGCGCACTGGAATTTAATGGTTCTGAAGAGGTTTATTAATTGATTAAAGACTACATTAGAGGAGCGCTTGTTGAAACTTAATAGTAAATGTTCTGTTTTGCATGACTTAAAAGCATAAATTCAACCTCTTATTTATGAAAATACAGTACATCCTCAAATTCAGAACATCAATCCTTTAGTACAGAAGGGATTTTCTGAGAACTTAAAAGGGAATTTTAGCATCTATGTTAAGGCTTTATTGGTTTGTGGGGGGGTTGTTTGTTTGTTTGTTTGTTTCTGGCCCCAAATATCTTTTATTAATGGAATGACAGAGATTCAACTTTCCATGTAGTTAAATTAAATTAAATCAAATCTTGTGCACAGATTAAATCTGAAGAAATGAGGTTGCAATTAACCAAAATTATCACATTATAATAGGATACAGACAAGGGCAAGACAATACTTCAGCTAACTAACTTTCAAGTAAATGTATCTGAACAACCTATATACCTTCACAAGCTTTTATATGGATATAAAAGCACCCACACTAATGACTATGCCTGTTTAGATATGCTGGTTCTAAGATGATATAGTTAATTAGGTACAAAAAACCTTTGTGCAGGCAAACCCTCAATCAGTAACTTAAAAGAACAGCTCCGAGTAACCACAAAGCAAACGTTAAAAAATTGCAATTAAAAATAAATACATTAGTCAAATCACTCCTAAAGTATTTTGCAATATAAAATGTTTTCAACAATTCTTCCAGCATCTATACCCTACCTTTTACACGTACACCCTTTTTTTTTTTTTTTTTTTTAAAGCCCAATAGGGGACATCAGCAGGACTGGAATCCAGAAACTTCAGATTCAGTCCAGATCTCTTCCACTTCAGTACAGCAGTAAATGGTGGACAGAAAGAATGCTGTTATCCTGTGTGAAGATTACCCATACAGGAAGACACCACATATCGCCAAGGGCTTACGCAGGTAGTTATCAAACGGCACTGAACATGAGACATCAGGATCCTTGATTTCTATTACTGGCTCTGAGATTACATTGTCATCTATGAGTTACACACACTGCAGCCAAATACAACAGACACCCTGAGTGGGCGGTCTGCAGGAAATGAACCTGTGACCACTTAAACTGAAAGACCAGAAATCATAGTGTGGAGGCAGCAGCAGCAGAATAACCCTCTGCACGTCATCTAGCCACCAGTGAGTAGCACAGAGCCATACTCTTAGTACGAATTACAAGTGCACGTAATTTGGCAAGAACTGCAGGGGAAAGCACTTGAGAATTGTATTAGAAACTTAGCTTCTATTCTCAACTCTAACTAAAGTGATCTTCTGACAGCTCTCATTTATCTTACCTGTGAAATGGATGGATGCAAATTACTTCCCAAGATAACAATATGTGTCTGACTCATAAGAATTATGAGAAACAGAGGAATATTAACAAATCAACAGAAAAGGGACTGAGAGTCAGTTTCTGGGCTTCCAGTTCAGTGCTCCTTCCCTAAATTTTGTGGGGGAGAGTCTCTCATTCATTTTGCTTCCCTCAAATCATGGAAGACTGCAGCTTTTCACCAAGTGACTTCCTGCAGCACAGAACACACCATTTGCAAAAAAAAATTCCAGGAGTTTACAAAACTGTGTTTATTTATGGGGTAGCATCACTCAGGCCTGATCTACACTAAAGACTTTTGTCAACAGAAGTCAGCTTTTATAGACCAAACAGAACTGGTGCACACTCTGCAATTACCCCACCCCACCCCACCCTGAAAAATCTGCCCTGGTTTTTTTGACAAAATAAAAACACCTCAATGAGAAGTGATGGGCTTCTGTTGGCATTGCTAGGGTGATGCAGTGTCAGTGTAGACCAGTCGTTCCCAAGCTGGGTCATGGGACCACCAGGGGTATGCAGAGTTATTGCTAGAGGTCCATGAATACATCCAGCCCCAGCTGCTACTGGCCAGTGATCTGTGAGTCAAACTTATGGCATCTGGGGGCCAAATCTGGCCCACCAAGGGCACTGATCCAGCCTGCAGAGCTGCTGCCTGGGCTGCGACTGGAAGCCATCTGCAGCAGCTAACTGCAAAGACAGGCTCCTGGCACAATTAAACCAGGATTGCTTCTGATTCACTCACATGATCCCAGTCACAGCACAGGGGAACAAAGGAAGCGCTCCAGCCAATCCCAGATCAGCTCTGCTGTGGTCTGCCAACCAATCAGAGTCTCAGCCATACCACGATAGGCCCACTCCAAAGAGCCACCACACTGTCCCCCACTCCCAACTGTTCACTGTCAGTCAGTCAGTGTACTAATCTGATTGGCAGCACACTACACGAATCACATACAAAAAATGAAAAAGTGACTGGTGCCCACAGGAGAACAAACCAATCAAAGGCCAGCCAGAACTGAGCCAACCAAAGTTCAGTGTTTTCAATGACAGAGTGAATGGGCCAGGTGGGGGAGAGGCAGGAGCCCAACCTAGCTGGCTGTGACTGAGACTAATTTTTTTGCCTGCCACCATGAAGCAGGGGGGGGTGGGAAGGGGAGGGGAGGACGCAGGGAGGTCAGGGAGCCAACATGGGGAAGGCCCCACAGTGCAGGCAAAAGGGAAGGTGTATGAGAGCCTGCAGGGTTGGGATGGGGAGCCCATGCCACTCTGAACAGGGAGGGAGAAAGGGCTAGGGAGCCCATATGGCCACATGGCCTGCAACAGGTATCCCACTCTCCAGTGCTGCCCCCCACATTGAATGAGTTTGACACCTCTAGTCTAAATGAATTGTATTTGCCTGCTCTGAGCAGCCATGCCCTAGATATGTCCGCACCCCTTGGGAGCAGGTGGGGGTCCGGTCCTCCGCTGCCCTTCTGCAGCACCAGTGCCTGCAGTCAGTCCACAGTAACTAATATCATGTGGGGGGCCATGAAATTTTTTGATGTTAAAAAAGGATCCTCAGACTCAAAAAGTTTGGGAACCACTGGTGCAGACACGAAGTCCCTATACAGAGGTGATGGAGCTTTCATCCTTGAAGCAATGTAATTGACAAGAAAGCTGGAGCTGGCAACTGGAGTCCAACTCCTAGCTGTGAGCCAGGACATAGGTGGCTGCAGGCTGGGACTGGGCAAGCAATGAGCTGCTGCAAACACTAATGGCTCATTCCCAGTCCCAGTCGGAACTGGCTCACTCATGTAACTGAAGTGGCTGCTCTACTGGGGAGCAGGTGGAGAAGTTCCCTGACTTCTCAACCTGCTCCCAGCCAGGATTGGGAACCAGTCATCCCAGCTTGCAGCAGCCAGACCTTTTCTCCTGCTCCTGGATAAGAAGCTGGGGTTGCTAGTTCTACATCAACTTACACAGCTGAGCTATAAAATAGAAATGGCTGCCCTTCTAGCTGAGAAAGGGAAATGGCTGCCCAGGTTCCCAGCTGGGACTGTGGAGGGGGAGAAGTCCCTCTATGGCTCTCAGCTCCCCACAATGCCCCTTAGGTCACTGGAAGTGCTCCGGTTGAGGATGTACTCCATCCACCCAACAAGAGCAGTGTGTATATCAGTCATCACCATAACCATGTTATGTCAACTTATTTTTGTCAACACATGTTACATTGATTTGGGTTTTTTCATCAAGACCAGGCTTAAGAGAAAGAGTATACACCTGGTAATAGGATAGAGAAGTATGACCCCCTCAACTATAAGTAATTCAGTGGGTAAACTATCTGGATTGGAGAAGGAGCACTCAGAGAGCAGTTTCTGTTCTCCAAAAGTCCTCCTGGACCAAAGCAGGTTACTCGGAATTCAAGTGCAGTATCTAGGACAGCGGTCTCAAACACGCGGTTCTTAAAACTATCTCCTGCAGCCCGCAATGATACTGTCATTACCAACGTTTGTGATATTATTGTCTGAAAAGGCTTCAGTGGTGCAGCTCTTGGGCTAACATACTAGTCCTCATGCAGCCCTCATGGTGATTTGATTTTGAGACCCCTGATCTAGGACCACAACAATTAGATAGTTTCCTTTAAAAATCACCATTTCCTGAACTACAAAAGACACAAATTAAGACCTTTCACAACAAGTAGCAGCTGGGGAGGGTAGGATTTTATTTTCCTGAATGGGGACTGATCTTTCAAAATTTAGGAAGCAGCTTTAACTTGACTGAAATTTTCAAAGCTTTCTACCTAAGGTGAGTTCCACAGTGCCTGAAGAAAACAAATACCTATTCCAATGACTGCTACACAGTTGCAGAGGAGAGTCAAGAATGCGGAGAGAGGTCTTGTGAAATAATACTGATAAAATCCTGAGCCAAGAAACGCAGACTTATTAGATGTAACCAATCTCTTCTCAGGGCCTTCAAAAACCCACAACCATAAGCTACACTCATATCCTCAAATATCCTATATGGGTAGACAGCTAGTGCTCTCCTTCACACATAGAAGTGATAGGTTTTCCTTTTTATTGTATGGGCTATATAGCCAAATTAGCAAAATTAAGGGAGACATTTTAAAAATGGAATTTGGTAACTAACTTTGATAATAAATGGAACACTATTTTGTCTCATTTATGACAAAGTTTTTCAGGCAGGGGAATATAAATAAACTAGAGAGTACCCTTCCAATAACGCTCTTGGCTGAACAGAAAGTATATTCAAGTTACAAAAGTGAGATGTTCCTCAGTAGGCCCTTTAAATGTTTAAAATAGCATCATGCATGCTGTGTTACGCTGGCTCCCCCCTGGAGGTGTTGGATGCTTCACAGAGCTCCTCAAGCTCAGACCGCCTTTTGTGGGATTCACTGGACTCTTATGTCTACACTGCCAAATTGGTCTGGACTAAGGAAGCTTAGTCCAGACTAGTTAGGCTACACTAGGATTTGCCTAGTCTGAACTAAGAAATTTCTTAGTCTGGACCAAGCAAATCTTAGTAAAAAATAACAAGTACTATTGTTAGTTCAGACTTACTCACTTAGTTTGAACTTGAGTCAAACTACCAGTAAGAGCATGCACTACCCGAACTAATGGTTAGTTCAAACTAGCCGCACATTCTAGTTGGAAGTAAAACTTGAATTCAAACTAAAAAGCCACAGTTAGTTCGGACTAACCTCAGATTTCTTTTGTTCAGACTAGCAAGGCTGAACTAAAACTGCTGATGCAGACATAGTCTAAAAAGCACTTCCGCCCTCTTGCTTATCGTCTCTCTGTTTCTGATCCAGGGGGAAAAGTGATTATATTTTGACATTTTCAGTGGCAGAACGAGAGTTGGTTTACAGCAGATAATGCAGATCCTCATAACGGGCACATCAACTACGGAACCTTGTGCCACACTCCACAGGTATACACAGCTGCAAGAGTGAAGCTCCTTCTGTACCTTCCCCATCTCAACACAAACAGTATGAAGAAGAGGGAAAGTAGGGTAAGTAGGTGGAGCACTTAGAAGAACATACATAGCCAAGAACCGGTTACAATCTGAGTAACCTTTTGTTCTTCAAAAAGCGTCGCTATGAGTGCTCCACTCCACTCCTATGCAGTTTTCTTAAAGGAAGAAGAGAGCTTCTGAATCAAGTCCAAGACTGAAGACAGTACAGAAAAACCAAGTACTTCATCAGATCTGATAGCAGGACCAAGGCACACACTGTTTAGAAAATGTATGCACTGAAGCCCACGCCACAGCTCTACGTATCTCAGGCACTGGAATGTTTTTGAATGATGAGCGAAGCTGCTTGTGATCTAGAAGAGTGTGCTACAATCCACAGGAGAGGCAAAGCATCAGCTAAACAATAGTAAGCAGTATGATCCCCAGTGTAGTGAGGAGGCATGGTCCTCCTCAGGGGCAGACAAGGAAAGAAGGGCCAGACACCACTGGGAGGAATCAGGTGCTACCTGCCCACCAAGCTGGAAGTTAAGGAGCAGAACAGGGAGTATAAAAGGAAGGCTGGCAGGCAGGGGCATCACTACACTGGGGCCAGCAGGACACAGGCTCTGGATTTCTGGCCTGCAGCACAGACGGAATGACCCCGATCCAGCTCCAGGCCACTTCCAGCAAGCTGCAAAGGCTCCGAGACAGCTCCTGCTTCTTGTTGGCAGCAGCAGGGACCCAATCCAGCTTCGAGCCTTCTGAAAAAGGCTCAAAGAGGGAGACAGCTCCCGCAGCTTCTCCAAAGTGGCTGGAGCCATCTCCGAGACAGCTCCTGCAGCTTGAGAAAAGCGGCACAGACCATCTCTGGCTCCGAGCCTCTTGCAGGAGGCTTGAATCCAACGGGCCCCTGCTACTGCCGGCAAGTGGCAGCATAAGTGGACGGATCAGACCCCGGAGCAGGATCAGTGCCACATGGGGGGGATCCCAACCCCCTCTATTAACAACCCTGCCCGCAGTTCCATTTCACACCGGGCTCCCAAAGAGGCAGGATGTCTCTTCCCTTCCACAAGAGCTTCCCTGACCCTGGGACCAGTACTTAATGGAGGAACTACTTAGGGGCTGGGAACCAGTTCCCACTTGTAAGCCAATGCCTGGTCCCTACCACAGAGAACAGTTACTGGGAAGAGGCCCCTCGGACTGGCAGCCCAAGACCAGAGGCACCCCTGGAACCAGTTAGACTGGAGGGCCTGGTAATCCTGTCCAAGACCACAAACTAGGAAGAGCTGCCTGCCACTGACAACCAGGAGGAGACTCCAGCTGGCTGTGACATGGAGGAACTGCCTCCTGCGGACAGCCCTGATGAGCTAGTGGACCTGTCACCCACAGATGACAAGGAGGGCTTCTGCAACCTGCCCCTGGGAGACTACACTGACAAGGCCAAGCAGAAACCACTGGGGTAGGAAGTTGCTCAGGGGAGCTACTTCCCAGGCACTCTGATCTGAGCCTTATGTCAGGGTCAGCATATTGTGAAAGGAATCCCACGGAGCCCCCACCTGACTCAGCAGCCCTAACTAGGGTTCTAGACTAGGACACAGTGCAAGATGGGTGGGCCAGTATCCGCCTCCTCCTCTCACCTTCTCCTGGGTGATGCCACCAGCAGTTCCCTGATCCCCAAAGCAGCCAGCTCACCTGATCCCTGCAACTGCTGAGACCCTTTGTTTGTTTGGCAGCTTCACCCAAGGGGCCAGAGACCCTCTCTTGACCTGACCTGTCAGGACAGGCTGGACGGAAAAGGAGAAGAGGGGATTGTGCCTGCCCTCACAAGGGTGGGGTACCCCATGCCCTCACTCCCAGAGATCTAGCTCAACAGCTGCTGGAAAGAGCCATTTCTGAGATGGAGACAAAGAGTCTAGGTGATTTCCAAAATTCGTCATTCCTATTCAGAAAAAGGAAGAGGTTACCCACCTGTAACTGGTGTTCTTCGAGATGTGTTGCTCCTGGACATTCCATTGTAGGTGTACACGCGCGCATGCATGGATAGCCGGAAACTTTTCCTATAGAGCACCCACAGGGTTGGCTGTGGTGCCCTCTGGAGTGGCACCGTCGCAGGTCTCTCTATGAGTCACAGCCGCCCCACCCCCTCCTCAGTCCCTTCTAACTGCCATGGCGGTAGCTGGAGTGCTTCTGACTGTCTTCGTGCAGTCCTTCATTGCTATTATTAGAAATTGGAGAGGTTCTCGGAGAAGTGCGAACAAAGCTGGAGGCCTGAGTTTTCAGCTGCCATTAAGGAGGACAAAATAGTTTCTAGAGCCCTATTGCAATCAGTGTTAGACACTGCGGATGCAGCAGCCAGAGCCACGGCCTCTGGAGTCACCATGCGCAGTAGCTCTTGGCTTCAAGCATCAGGTCTGCCCCAGGAGGTACAGAATACCATCCAAGATCTCCCTTTCGAAGGCCCAGAGTTGTTTTCGCAACAGACAGACACCAAGCTTCAGACTCTGAAGGATGGCATGTCTCTGCTTAATTCTCAAGGGCTACACACACCAGCGTTCCAGACAAAACCCTTCAAGCCAGTTCCAGAGCCCAAGTCTTCCCACCACTTGCAAAATTATAAAACTCTGCATGGCCGGAACAGCTGAAAAAGTAATTATCATCCAACTCCCCTTTCCTAAGGAGCCTTGCGCCAGTTTTCAAGCTTCAAGAAAGGTTTTGAAGGTGCGCTCAAGGATGACGTACCACTACCTCTGGATCCGGATCCTCTGTTGACCAACAGACCATCCAGCTTTTATCCGGCCTGGTCCCAGATCACCCCTGATGCATGGGTGCTGCGCACGGCGTCTCAGGGATACTCCCTCCAGTTCTCCCCTCCTGCCCCCTCCAACCACAGAGCCAGAGCCGTGGCTCCCTAGCACTGGTGGGGGGGGGGGGTGCGCAGGCAATGCACACTCGCTCCATCCGCTGTTGGGCAGAGCAACACTGCTCTGCTTATCAGCCGACCATCCCTCCCAAATCAGCTGGCAGCGAGCTGGGCCTTCCAAAGACTGGGCCCTACAACAGTCCCTCCGCGGAGTTCAGGCCACTTCTACCCAGCCATCCTACCCAGCCCTGGGGTGTCCAGGTTGAAGGGGCCTGAATTCCACAGAGGAGCCATTCCAGGGCCCCGCCTCCACAAGGCCCAGCTCCTTGCAGGCCGCTTTTGGGAGGGACAGATGACTGGTAGGCGCAGCAGCACTGCTCCACCCACCAGCAAAGGGAGGGAGGGAAGGACGGAGTGCATGCCACCAGTGTACCCTCCCTCACTGCAAGCGCTAGGGAGCTGCAGCACAACCTCTAGGCCAGTTCTGGCTCATATGGTTATGCTGGGAGGGGGGTGAGCAGGGAGTCCCCGGCCACACCTGGCTCCCTGTAAGAGACTTCCAGGGAGCCAGAAAGGGATGCTCAGTGAGCCACAGGTGGCTCACTGAGCCTGCATCGCTGATCCCTGAGTTAGGCAAATAGTTGTAGCTTGCAGGCTAGATGTGAGGGACGAGTCAAGTCCTCAATCAACATGTCAAAATTGTTTTTTGGTTACGTTTGGACAAAAGCTGAAGAAGCATGGGAAGCTCTTCTCTGGAATCCAGAGGATTCAGTCAAAACTAGAGAACTGAGCCAGGCATGACCTCTAAACAGCCTAAGACCTGCTAAATCTCCTGCTGTGTTGTAGGAACATAAAGACCCTAACATAGCTCTAGAGTCCTTCAGTACATGCAGGGACTCATCTGTAATTCTCAAAAGGTCTTCTCATCATCAAATAAGAAGTCCTCAATTACATTTTGAGCCTCTCTCAGGAACCCCACAACTGGGGCCACAATGCCCTGCATATGACAAATGATGTAAAAACAGACCTAGCAACATATTCTGCTGCGACACAGGATGCTTGGACAGTCATTCAGGCTAACAGCTCACTCACTCACTCTAACGATGCACTGGAAGTGTTCTCTATACTCTTGAATATGGTGTTAGATACAGGACTTGTAGTAATTTGTGTAGTCATACTTGGCCATTATTGCTTGATAGGTTGTGATCCAAAATGGAAGAGTCACAGATGAGTAGGTCTTTCATCCTCTTCTGGTCCTTGTGATAAGCAGGAAATCTGAAGTAATGCTGTTCTACCCTCCCGCCCCTTATTACAGCATCCAACACCAAGAAATTATATGGGGATCAGGAAAAAAAATTCTAACTTCCTGGTGGGGACTTATTTCTTAACAGTCCATTAAAAGTTGGCAGTATGATAGCAAGAATTTGCTACATGGTCTTTCCTGAATCCAGAAGCACTTCATTAATGGGGAGAGCAATCGGAGCAGTCGTGGCGAAATGCAAAACATCCAGGAGTTTGAGAGATGAGTCTAATCTTCCCCAGCAGTCTGACCCTCTCAAGCAGACCCTCTTTACAGGCTCCTGGAAATGACAAAAATCGTTGGAGTTCAACAGTGGAGTTATTATTGCTATGTCTGTAGATGAACATAAAACAGGGCTTTGAGGGGCAGTCTCCTTTGTTCACTTTAGCCTCTTGTTCCTCAAAAGTCATTTCATGTTGAAGATGTGGTTGAGAAAACTAGGTGACACTAGTTTCCTGATGCAGTGGAACCAGAAATCTGTCAAACTGCTGCTGCTAAGTAGACCAATGATCCCAGAACGGCTACCGGGAAGGCCCAAACTGGAGAAGGAATGGTATCCAGAACTGATTCCCCCCATCCCTGATATGGGTGAAGGTCTTGGTCAAAGCCTAGATGACAGTAATGACACAGAAGGGAATTCCAGACAGATAAGGAGGAGACTGATTTAATGTTTCTTCCATCTTCCCAAGTGTCTTCCAAAGCAAAAAGGATATAGAGCACTTCCATCTTCCTAATCACTCGATGATGGATTTGTTAACGACTGTCGTTAGAGATGTACCTGGGACATCAAGACTCCAAAGAGAAACAGCTGAACTCGAATTAATATGCAAACTAAATTCTGTGAAAGCAGGACTGAATCGAGATTATGGGTTCTTTTCACATTACAAAGGGTAATTTGACTTCAGGCTTCCCATTCTTTAAGCCTGTGAACTGCTCTGATTTGCTGTTACTTTATGAGCTGATCCTATGTTTTACACCCCCTTGCATTTAGTTTCATTCCTTTCTGTAAGTTCACCCATCTTCGAAGCATCTGAGGAAGTGGGATCTTCTCCCACGAAAGCTCATGCAAAAAATAAATCTGTTAGTCTTAAAGTGCCACACAACTGCTTGTTGTTTTTTTAAAAAGGATATAGAATCCAGCAGTATCAGTGAATACTGATAATCCAGCAACTGAAGTCTCAGCACAAAAGGAATTTTATACCCATAAGCAGTAGGGACTCTGGGTCACCTAATACTGACAAATGCCTGGAGTAACAGAATTCCTGAAAAAAACAAACAGGTAGTCCTGTGGCACTTTTAAACACCAACTTCACTGCCAAGTAAGTCATTACTGACATTTCTTGAGGCGTAGCTGTGTTAGTCTGTTTACACAAAAACAACAAGAGTCCTGTGGCACACTAAAGACTTAACAAATTTCTTCAGGCACCTGACAAAGTAGGTTGCAGCCAATGAAAATCTTTAAGGTGCCACAGAACTCTCACTGTTATTACTGACACATGCTTGATTTGTCTTTAGAGCACTGAAGTGCCAGATCCAAATAGGTGTAATTCAATTTTGTCAGTACTGATGAAGTTGAGAGGGAAGGCTCCGTCGGTCAGTTTGAAATAGATGATGCCAGTCTGGAGACTGATAGTACAGAGCCAGTCCTGCACCGTGTTTCTCTGAAGTGCTCTAGGATCTCCCTGCTCCACTGGTACCAAAGGAAGAGCCTTTCACCTCCACAGCACCAAGTCAAGAGGTTGTGGCACTTGACACTACAGACCCATCTGGAGATGAGAACTTCTTGGCCATTGGCTCTTTGCAGTGTGAAATTTGTTCTATTCTGGAACCTTTCTTGAGTCCTCCAAGACTCTCCTATGTCTCCTCAGACCTTCCCCCTTCTTAGGGGAAACTTGTCAAAGTCAAAGGGACAATGAATCTGTCAAGAGACAAGCGTACAGAAAGAAACCTCCTGACCTGACTGAACTGAGAATTGAAGGGAGCAGTCCATCAGTTGGAGTTACAAGCTGGTCTCTCAATTCTTCCAAATTTCAGATTTTACAGGCAGGCAAAGTTACTTTTTTGGGAGATATGGGACTCTCTCAAGCAAAAGATACACTTAGAGTAGTCTCCCAACAACAGATAAAGCTTTTGAAACCGGGTGAGACTGGTATGCCTAGCCAGCAATGTTCCCTCTAAGCTGTGTGGGTGGATGGGGGCTGCAAAGGCCGGCTGTGCACAGCTGGCAGGCACGACCCCTACCCAACACGAAGACACAGTCTTCCAGCTGGCAGAGAGCTTCCCCTAACCTGGGAGATTCTAAAACTCCCACCCTGAGCATGATCAGACTGAGCAGCCCAGAGCATGCTCAAAGCAGGAGGAACAGTCCATGGCCTGGCTGCTCCACTCCAGCAGCCAGGAAAGGAGGTCCGTGGAGGGGGGGCGTGTTGGGGACAGTCATGCAGCTGGTGGGGATTGGGGGGGAAGACTGGGTCAGATCGGCTGGAGGGGGACTGGGAGAGCAGGTGGGTGGGTTAGGGTAGGAAGAAGAGATCAGGCCAAGGGAAGGGGGGAAGAGGACCAGAAAGGCAGAGGTCAGCCTCACAAATTGCCGCACAGTGAGCACCATAACTTGCTCAGCTGCATCAGCAGCTTAGAGAGAACATTGCTAACCAGACGAAACAAATTACACAGAAAAAATAGTGGAGAAAAAAGGAAAGGAGAAAAAACTAAAATCTCCTACAACTAACTGATTTTATATGACCAACAACTAATATTAACAATAAACATTACGCTGAGAAAAATAATTACAAAATATGCTGGTACATGCATGAGGCAGACAAGCTAGAGCTCCCTCTCTGTGAAGGAATAGAGAAGAAACAGTTCACCTGAGAAGCCCTCTTTATCTTTGAAGCACAGTACAAAGTTATACAGAGTGCACGTGCAGGCCAAGCATGCTAACAGAATACTTAGAATCAAGGACTCAATAGGACCATGAGCACCTGAAGTGAAGCACTGATGGAGCACTATTCAAAGAACCACTTCTAGATCCACAACACAGATCTCTACCACTCAAACTAACACAACAACTAATAGCGGCCCCTACCTCAGGAGCTCTCACCCCCACACTTGCAATATCTCCGCCCAACAATTAATTTTGCCCCTCAACTCCAAAATCAATCCTGTCCACCCAGACATCCTGTCCAACCCTATGATTCTATGATTCTATGATTCTACATCACCAATTCTGTCCTCATATCAGAAAGGGTTTTCTTCAGGGAGGGCAGACTACATGATATATGGAGCTTCTCACATCTTTGCAAGTCTGGCTTCAGTCCAGGCTGAAATAATGATACACAAAAATAACATGGGAGTTAGCAACAATCTCCACCATAGAAAATGAGGTGTACACATTGTCAGGTGGTTTCACAGTTATTTACTGGCTGCAGAAGATTGCTGAGAATAAGCAATCCTGGCTTGTATTCCACTTGCTGAGTGTACTAACTCATCTAGTGGTTAGACAGATCCTCCGGCCCCAACCCTCCATCTTATCACTGTTCATACCAGTTCCTTGTTCCCCCTCAGCTGTTTGTCCACAGTTGTACCATTTCCCAATTTGATTCCATATCCAATGCGCGTGTGCCTTAGTTCCTCGTCAGTCCACCTCAATCTGAGTTTTCCCACTCTCCAGCCTCCCCCATGACCACAACTCTAGGGCCCCCAGACAACTGTTCGGAAGCCATCTGTAGGGGAAATGTAAGATTTTATGATGGTGGAGCATTAGTGGGCTGTGGGGGAGCCCACCACACACACTTCAACTTTGCCAGACTATCTAATTAACAAAGTTCTTAAGTAATAATCTGTAAAAGTTATAACCTTTAAGCAGCTCTTACATTTTTAATGGCAGCAATTAATGCCCATCAGCAGCAGTCTCCACAAACAGGAGCAGGGCCTAATCACTCCTCCCCATGAGAAAATGACCTATAACAATAGGTCATTTTCCAGGCCTCACTGGACTTCACCATAGGATCACATCCAGAGGTGCCTCAGAGGACTTCACTCCCCTGCTGAAGCCCATGGTAACAAAGGGGTTCCTGACTGCTGACTGGGTTGCAAGCCTGTCGGTATTACTTTGTTTTCAACTCTGGGTATATTACTTTCTATGGGTATTAGTTAAGTAATCTATTAGTTAATAAAACATGCTTTACCTGCTTTTTGCACCTCAGTGATTGTTGCTACTGGAATCCTGGAACTGAATCTCGCTTGGAGTTGGGGAACACCATCCCTGTTGCAGGCTCTTCCACAGAAAATCATTCAGGGCCAGCCCCTCCTGGAAATTGCCCAACAGCTGATAGGTGGGCAAGGAAGCCTCACAGGACAGCTCATTGATTGGCAGCCAGAAGGACAGTCTCCCCCAAAAGCTGTTCCATGTGGCTTCCTGGCCAGCTACCAATCAGCTTTTCCACAGGACTCCACTGCCAGCCATCAATCTGGTGGTAGGGGAGTCCCAGGGAATAGCTGACTGGCAGCCAATTCACTTCCTCAGACTTGAAAGATAGGAACAACCTCAAACACTACAAGCTGCAGAAAATTGCTTCCCCACCTTTGAGATCTGCATCCAATCCACCAAAAAATGACCTGCAGATACTCACATCCAGAGATGCAGATTTCCATGGATTTACAGGGCCCTAATGCTCAGCCCCTGCAGCACTGGGATGAAGAGTTCTCAATACAACAGGAATCTTTACAGAATATAACTTCCAAACTCATTAAAATATCTGCTCAGCAAATGTAAACTGCAATTTTATTGCATCATAGCTTGGCCCAATTTCTGTGAATTATGATAGGAACAGCAAAAGACACATCCCTGGCACAAGGTTGACATTTTCCCAACTTTTGAAACACTTGTCCAAAGCTTGAAGACAACAGAACTTCTCAATGAAATGGCTCTAAAAAGATTCCTGTGGGCATAACAACATATATTGGCGTTTCTCCAAGACCTCTTCCACTTTTTTAGATTTAACTCACTCTTTCTATGCCCTGAAAGCATTCTCAAATTTAAACTCTTCCAATGCCATTGCTAAACTTCTGGGTTCAATCCCGGACAGTAAAACTCCTTGTATACTAGGATTACACATCACTGCCTTCAGACAAATGGAATCTAGAATCCAAGTCACAGCAGCTCTATTCTGAGATTCTCTCCAAGACCTCTTTGCATTCAGCTTCCTAAGAACTCAGATTGTCTACTAATGGGAATAGGGCACATCACACATCCAAAATCACACCTAAAATCTCATCCTTTACATACAAAGCCCTTTGCTCTTATACTCTGCATTATACCTTTTGGACTGGATTTGGTTACTTTACAGGAATCAAACCCTGTACAGCAAGCTCTGTCTATCAGAGGTGTTAAACATGCAGCCCATGAACCTCTTCTGTCCAACCTGTCACTGCACTCCACGGGACCACACACTCTCCCTTATACAGAGAAAGCATGATCCCACGTACCCAGTGCTCCACAATGCCGTGAGAGTGTCAGGTCTTTCAATATCATGGAGCTCTGGGTATGCAAGACTATGCTCTGCAAGACCACACTCTCTCCCTAACAGAGTGTGGTCTCACAGACCACAGTTTCACATACATAGCACTCTGGAATGCCATGACAGTGCCACACTATTTTGACATATGCTATTTGCAGCCCACTTGAATTACATTAAGTCAAATCTGGCCCATGATAGCAAATGAGTTTAACACTCACTGGTCTACATACTGTCCATACATGACAATCTTCAACATCCTATGTTCCAGGCTTATCTTGTCTACTGTAAATTATTTCCAGGATGTTCCGCCTTACCTTATATAGTACAGACATTGTATTAACTTACGCACTCATTTATCTATCTACTTTAATTAGCACAGACATTCTGTTTCCATACAGCTGATCTATTTACTCCCCTAATCCTGTCTCCAAGAAATGAGGTATCACTCATGTCTGATTATCATGTCAAGCTAGGCCTACAACATACTTTACCCAAACCTTGTTCTGAGAAACAGAACCCTTTTTACCTTTTTTTCCTCCTAATTCAAAGTGAGGTACACACCCACAACGGAAAATTTCAGTCCAAATGCTTAACGTTTGCCAAAGCTGGAAGCAACCAAAAACAGAGTCGTATAATGGAAAGCTCTAGGCCAGTGATTCCCAACCTATCTGAGTATGAGGACCCCTTTTTTAACATCAAAAAATTTCATGAACCCCCTTCCCCCCAATGATAATAGTTGTTATCAGGGACTGACTGTAGACAGCTGTGCTGCAGGTCAGTGGAGGACATGGCCCCTACTGGCTCCCAAGGCATGGGGACATATCCAGGGTGAGGTTGCTCACAGCAGAAAAATATCATTAATTTAGTCAGTAAATTTTAGAACCCTCTCCAACATGGATCACTGAGGAGCAGTGACCAGATCGGGCCCAGGCCACCAGCCAGCTGGGGCGAGATTTATTCATGGACAAACTGCAATAGCTCAAGAGACCCCCAGGGGTCCCTGGACCACAGGCTGGGAAACACTGGCCGCTTAACAATAGGCGCTGCTGTCTATGATATCTATAAACAACTAATAAAATGTCATGCACTGTTCCAGCATAATCAAAATTAAGAAAAATTGTACAGGCTTTCAAAATGCCTTCATTTAAAAAGAGAAAAGAAATATTAAAATGCCAACTAAAGGTCTCACTTCAAATAACATCACCAGAAATAAATGTGTATTTTTTGCTAGTTCAGTTTCTTAAATATTCAATAAAATATGAAATTTCATTTTTCATATCTGAGTACTTTTCTGGCCTCAACAGTCAATAAGAAACACAGACTCAATGCCACAGGTAGTAAAACCACATAAAATTGTGATGAAGGCTTCCTGCTCTGTAAAGAACAGTCAATCAGGTTGTCATTTTCATTCCTCCCAATCACACAATAACTTATCTTTAAAATCATTACATGAATAAAAATATCAAAACAAAAAGGCAAATATCTATATTAAGCAACCAACAAGAGGAAAATTCAGAATTTAAAATATTAATTACTGTAAAAAATTACACAAATTATCTTGAGTGTTCTAGAAAGAAAGCCTTGTTACACAAAATTCAGTTTACCATCTCTTTAGCTGTAGTACATATTGTACATTCTAGAATACAGTTTTTCCAAGTGATTTAAGGTATTTTTTCAGCTTTACCTGGTTTCAGTGACATTTTATAAAAATATAAAATTATTATCCTTTCAGTCATTGTCTCTGCATGCCATGCTATTTAGACAACCATCTTGATGATGAAATTAAAGATTATTCAGGGCACAGTATTTTGCATTTAACTACACTATGGTGCAAAGCACACTATGATCCAGACAAGCTTGCATCAAGAAGAGATTACATGTTCATTTGGAAGTAACTGTGTCTAGTTAAAGGCATGGCCAGAACCTCGTGGTGTGCATCATGGAAATCTTGTTGCAATGTATTACAAAGGTCATAATATGTTAAACAGATATCTAACATTTCTAGAGTTTCCCCCTCCACCAAATAAAATTGATCAGTAAGTAATCTAGTTTTTAACAAGCCTTCTTGTTCTAAAATAGAACTAAATGAAGGAGTCAGATACTCACTAGTCAGTTTACAACTTTTTAATTAGCCTAGCAATCAGCTATGTATTTTAGTCTATTACATGTTCTAACCAAGAGGCATTAAAAGAAAAATGAGACCAGCACCAAAGGGATGTCACTCCTTTGACTTACATAAAATTACATTAGCAAAAAGCTTTCTCTGAAATATGAAAGAGCTCAAGCAAACTAGTATTCCTAAGCAGACTGAAAAAGCTGGGTTTTTTGATTACACCAATATTGGCTTCCCTTCTCCATAAAGTATAAATTTACGTATTCTTATTTTGTAGACTCTCCTACTTATACGAAATGTGGACTGTAAGCATAAGCTCTTGAGTGTCATATTCATACTGGAAAGACAAAGTCTTATTTTGATTCCTGAAAACAATTTTCACTAACGTCTTGTCTGAAGAGTTTCTAAATGATTTTGTTCTTGAAAACCACTTCTAGGGTAAGCTAAAGGTACTTAAAAAATTAGAAGGCATAACTATATTTGTTATCGGCAAATTATTTTTACTGTTCTTCAGTTACTACTTTTACTACTTACTACTTTTTTCAAATTATGCTTTATCTTTGCTGTAGTTTTTCCAGCTATCTGGTCATTGAATTTGCTGTAGAGAATAAATACAATACTTAAAAAATTAAAATGATAGGAACAATGTTTTTAAGAAACATCACTGTAGCCATTAAAAAGGAAATCATGGAGCAACGCTACTTATTTTGTCTTTTATACTACCGCTTGACGCTAAAGTATAGTTTCTTCCAAGCGAGATAAAAGTATGGGCTGTAAGTACTGATGTTACATGGAAGCCACCATAAATTTGTGCAAACTGTTGCAGAGGGGAGAGAAGCCAAAGTCAAAACCTAGAAAATGTTTTTAAAACTATACATTTTGATCCTACAAATAGTCTCTCTCTCTCTCTCTCTCTCTCTCTCTCTCTCTCTCTCTCTCTCT